>CM068372.1:120738173-121408173 GCA_034769895.1 Magicicada septendecula
AAAAACGCAGAAATTAGGAACAATTAGAAAAATTAAATATTAAGAACAATTTTAATTAACTCATATCGAATATCCTGAAATACCAATAAAGCTTTGAGAATAAAAAGCTTTAAAATCACATAGGAAGACACCTATATGATTTATAGACGTATACACCTATAAACAATTACTGCCTACACCTAATATGCAATATATTAACTGTGCTTGCAATAGCCCTATTGTCTAATCGTTTGCGAGATAATAGTTCCGAGTGACTACTTGTGCTCTGGCAGCTACAATACTTGCAAGAACCGCGCTTTTTTGTGTTTCTACTGAACTATAGGTCAAAACTACATACAGACGCAAAACATTCACAAAAAAGTTGTTGCGAAAATTTTTCAAAAAAATTATGGGTTTTAAATAATGTAAAACGCAGTTTTTTCACTTTCCAAGTGAAATCCACTTCTAATTTAGCTGCGCACGTGGTAGATAAGGTAGTTTTTTACATAAATAAGATAAAATTGACGTTAGGTTAACATGCAAACTAACCTAAATAGGCCTAATAACCTTTCTCGCTTTTTATGAAATCCACGTAAAAAAAAAACAACTCGAAGTAAGCCGGGGTGGCCCTATACATGTTCTATACATGTCTTGGTGTTCTAAACATGTCTCCCTTTTTTGTGACAGAGAACTCGTTTTAAACAAGTATTCGTTTTTCAAGTTTTTCAATAATACTCGCTTTGTGCGAGTATGAATGCATCGCTTCTGTAATTGCTTTTTACAGATCACAGAAAAAGCAATAAAATCGAAACAGCTTTGTGTTTCAATGCTGTATTGCTATAATTAATTATGCACTTTTTCGCAACTTGCAAAAAGAGTGCGAATTCTTCCCGTCCGTGCCAGTTTTGACACGTAGTTTACGTAAAAACACAAAAACGCGGTTTTTGCGAGTTTTGTGGCTGCCAGAGCACTGCTAGTCTCAGAACTATTACCGTGACTAATGACATGATAAATTCGACAGACAGCGATAGTGTGGAATAGTGTAGGCCACTCCTTGCCTATTACTATATGTGTCTACCTATCTGTGGCCGAGCTCGTTTTCCAATAATACTCGGTTTTTTTGTAGCTCACAGAAATATCGGTATGGAGAACCATACATGACTTCCATGTTCTAAGATTTATATTTAAAATCATTTTCAAAATGAAATATTACCATAGAAACTACTTCTTTCTACTTACTGCTTCAGCCTTAACCACAGTACTGTGGTCACTAACGTATACCACCTCACGTTATCGCACTCGATTTTCACTGATGATGGAAGTCGATGGCATTGCCGAAACGTCTAGTTTTGTAGAAAACATTGGACTACGGCCAAACATCCCGGAAAGGAATTTTAATAAAAACTACTTCTTTGTTGCCGATAACGTTGTACACATATATATAAAAAATATGCATAAAATTAATGGCTTGTATAAGTTAATGTTTGATCTCCATTAAGTAGTGCTCAAGTTTCCAAAGTTTTAATATTATGATGTCCGTAATTAAAACATCAGAGCAGGTTTAGTGTGTATGAGGGTACACCGTGGACAAAAATTTTCAACATTTCCTATTAAGCGTTGCTTAGTGTAAAGCTGCGAATCTACAGTGTACGTTTCACAGAACAAACACGCGGAAAAGAAGGAGCGCTCCGAAGTCACTCATGGACCCTCAGCATCTTGCAGAGGGTTCATTCCCTAAAGACGAAAAGTCTGTCTATGAATCGTTCCTCTGTAAACACGTGCAGTTACACTGCCCAGCGATCCACAGGAAGCAAATCGTTATCCCCGCTGGACACTTTTTCGGCTTGCACGCGTTATGTTGGTGTGGGTTTCGGCACTTTCCATTTAAAAAGCGTGCAAATATAAGAAAATAAACATGAGTGAGGCCAGAAATAACGCGAATTGTGTGTGTGCGTGTGCGTGTGTGCGCGCGCGCGCGTGTGTGTGTTCCCTGCCTTTTTATTGCAGTAATCATAATAATAAAATGGAAACGTAAACATTACATAATTGAGATATGCTTGCCTGCCACGAACGATATATTTTCTCTCATACATGATTTACATTAAAATGAAAAAGTTATAATTTTATTGCCTGGCAGCAAAATTGTTTTATTTTTAACAATTACCATTGTTTGAAAAAGTTTAAACGAATTTTCAAGTACTTTACTGTTGTTAAAACGTAAAAGGTTGCTGGTAAACTACCCCTTCCCCTTAACCGATCTTCACCAAAATCAAAAGACCTTGAGATCTCTACAATTCAGGGATGTATTCAAAAAATTATTTGATTCTGTTTGAATATGCGGCAGTTACCGTTAGTCATAGAAAAAATTACCCTTGTTAAAACATAAAATGTTGCTGGTAAACTACCCCATTCCCTTATCCGATCTTTACCAAAACCAAAAGGTCTTGAGAACTCTACAATTCAGGGCTGTATGCAAAACATTATTTGATTCTGTTTGAATTTGCGGCTGTTATCGTTTGCCAAAAAAAAATTACCCTTGATAAAAAAACGCTGCCGGTAAACTACCCCTTTCCCTTAACCGATCTTCTCCGAAAACAATAGGTCTTGAGTACTCTACAAATCAGGGCTGTATGCAAAAACTTATTTGATTCTGTTTGAATTTGCGGCTGTTATCGTTTGCCATAGAAAATACCCTTTTTAAAACATAAAATGTTGCAGGTAAACTACCCCTTTCCCTTAACCGATCTTCACCAAAAACAACAGGTCTTGAGAACTCTACAATTCAGGGCTGTATGCAAAAGAGTAGTAGGTTAAGTTTAAATTTGCGGCTGTTATCGTTTGACATAGAAAAAATTACCCTTGATTAAAAAAAAACGTTGCAGGTAAACTACCCCTTTCCCTTAACCGATCTTCACCAAAAACAATAGGTCTTTAGTACTCTGCAAACCTTCTTAGCCTACTAATTATATACACTCACATTAATAAAGTTCATTGAATATCTTGTTCTTTTGAATAATACCACTTATTTGATTTTAAGTGTCCATTTTTCTCACTTTGTCCTTGTAACTTATTACCATATAAATCAAATAATAGAAATTAAATGTCCTTTGCATTCACTGCAATATTTTTATAAAACGTCACACTAAATGTTAATTTATCTTTTATCTAACATTTAATTAGTGCTTAATTAACTAAATACATTTTTATGTTATGTCTGACAATTAGAATACATAACTTTCATGGTGAAGCCAGCTTGAATGATATCGCCGCGTCAATTACCCTAACGCAGTTGATCCATCAGCATCGGCTAGCTTCTTAAGACATCTTCTTCAATTTCTTCCTCTTCCTTCATCTTCAATTCTCTGATTCATAGTATTTTTTCAATTGTCTGGCATTAAATTTTCCACGGAGTTTCTTGTCATCATCGCAATCAACGAGTAGATAAGTAGCTTCTCCGAGAATTTGATGCACTTTATATGGTCCGCAGTACAGTTCGCAAAATTTTTCAATTCTTTTCTGGACCGCGTCCGATTGATGATATGTTCTGATTAACACCTTCTCACCAATGTTGAATCTTGTAATGGTCTTAGTCTGATTACATAATTTTGCTTGTTTTTCTCTCTTCTCCTTCATTTTGATAAATATTTGGTTATGATCCACCCCTTTAACTAGGAGTATATCTTTGTTTATGTATTTTTCCCACGCTCTGGTAGGTTTCTTCCCGAGCTGAGCTTCGTATGGTGTTACTTCTATCGTCTCGTGGTACGTTTCGTTAATACAACTCTCGACGATTGGTACGTAACGCGACCACTTTGTATGTTGATCACCAACAAAGATCCTAAATAAGTTCCCAAGCTGTCTGTTGATTCTTTCAGCCAGATTTCCACAAGGGTTCCTTATTGCGGTAAATCGTGGTTGGATATTTAGTTCAGTTAATCCATCTAACCATTTTTTAGATGAAAATTGCGTTCCGTTGTCTGTGATAATCACTCTAGGAGACCCCAGTTCCTCACAATACTGGTGTACTCTCCTCAGTGTAGCGACGGTCGTTGCCCTTCGAAGTGTGAAAAGTCGTACGTATTTGGTAAAGTTGTCAACCATAATAAACAGATATCTTACCCCGGCGGACGAAACAGGTAATGGTCCGTAATAATCGGCGCTCACAAGGTCACCCTTGCGTAACGGTATTATGGCTTTTGTTCCACCGAACAAGTTTCTGTTGCCTGAATCTTTCTTTCGCTGACAAGTGTCGCAAGCCCGTACGTAATTTTTCACCCTCTTTAACATACCGTCTATGGTAAAGTACTCCTCCATTAATTTGATACATCTCTTCGCACCGGGATGCCCATACATACGGTGTATTTCAGCAATTATTTCACCAGACACACTGTTCGGTACGTATAGTTTCCACTCCCTTTTGCGTAATCTGTACAATTTCTCATCGACGAATCTATAAAATTTATTTAATTCCTTATCTATACAATTTTCCCTAATCTTATCAATAATATACTTAAGCTTATTATCTTGAGTTTGATACTTTCCAATGTCCGTTAGGATCTTGCTTACCTTCTTATCCATTTTGATTGTCATGTGGTTAATTAAGTATTCGGAAATATTGTCACTAATTACTTCTAGCGTGGCATCTTCTGGATTTCGGCTTAGGAGATCAGCGATAATATTGTCCTTACCTCTACAATGGACAATGTCGAATTTGTACTCCTGAATACTTAAGATCCAGCGTGTAATACGCGAGTTGTTTAAATGACATTTATTCATAAAAGTCAGTGCTTTATTATCAGTAATGATGGTTAACGGTTGTCCTAGTATGTATATACGGAACCGCTCAAGACATCTTACAATACACAAAAGCTCCTTCTCCGTAGTGTAATAATTTATTTCTGCACCCTTGAATGTCTTGCTGGTAAAAGCTATTACTCCAATTCTTCCTTCTTCGTCCAATTGATATAGTTGTCCGCCATATGCAAAGTTGCTGGCGTCACATTGCATATAATATCTTTGGTTTATTCGGGGAAACTTTAAGATGACTGTTTCTACGAATAACCTTTTAACCTGCTGAAAACATTCATTTAATTCCTGTGTCCAGGTAAATTTCTGTCCTTTCCGTAACAACTCAAGTAATGGTTTAGTGGTTTCAGCGTATTTGTCTGTAAAACGATTGTAGAAATTTGTCAACCCCGGGAAACCTTTTAATTGTTTTTGGTTCCGAGGTGCAGGGAACTTTATAATGGCATCTATCTTCTCGTCCGTTGCTCGTATTCCTTGCGTCGTTAGTCGATAACCGAGGTACGCGATTTCTTGTCTGAAGAATTGCGACTTCTCCAAATTGATGGTTAAATTTGCCCTTCTTCAATTAGATAATAATAAGTCTAAATGTAACAAATGCGTTTCTAAATCTTCTGAATAACACAGGCAATCGTCGACATAAATAATGGTATTTTCTTTTACTTCATCGTCCAGTACTGTGTCCAATCCCCTGGTCAGTGCAGCAGAACTGGTACTCAGGCCGAATGGTGTAACTGTAAAACGATAACACTTGCCGTCGTACATAAAAGCGGTGAAGTTCCGGCACTCCGGCTTCAGTGGTACTTGCCAGAAACTGCTAGTTAGGTCTACGGTAGATAAGTATTTCATCTCGCCACATCTCGCCAAAATGTCGTTTATTGGAGGGGCACCCTCGTAGTCTGGGATAGTCACACTGTTCACCTTCCTCGCATCCAAACACAATCGTACGCTACCGTCCTTCTTAATTACCGTAACCAGTGGGTTGATATATGCGCTGTTGCATCTCTCAATGACCCCATACCGCGACATTTTCCGAATCTCATCATCTACCTTCCCTTTATATGCTAATGGGACAGGCCATCCTCTCTGGAAGTACGGTGTCTGGTCGGTGACTCGGAACTCGTGAACATACCCTTCGATTCTTCCGGGGCATTCTCTGAATAAACTACAATTCCTTACTAGAATCTCCCTTAATCTTTCCAACGTTCCTTTATCTCCGCATTCTATACTTTCTATCTTCTTGTTAATGTTTCTGATGATCTCTTCTTCTTCTTCTGCGTCCACCACTTCTATATGCATCATAGGCACCGTGTACGTCGCTTCGTTATCCTCTCTTCTTAACTCGACGATTCTTCTTCCCATGTCAATGAGACACCCTGTTTCTTGAAGAAAATTGGTTCCTAATATGCAAGGTTTTATCAAATCTGGTATTATGAGAAAAACACATTCATATTTAATTTCTTCAATATAGATATCACATAATATTTGTTTTCTGATTAGCTTTGATTTATTACCAACTGCACTAACTATTAATGTGTTAGACATCGGTAATATTTCATAAGGTGTAATGTTATGTTTGTTTTGGTGAAACCACGACTCAGATAATCCGGCTATAACGGATCCAGTATCGAGCAACGCTTGTACACTAACATTATTGTTGAACATGATATTTATCTCTGGACACCTGATTATTCGTTGAGAAATTTCTACATCATCATTACATAATAAATCGCTTCGTAAGTCCGGTAGGATTATATTCGTCTGGTAATCATTTGTTTTGACGGCTATCTCCGTTAATGGGTGGAGGGATTTTTTTTTCCTCTTCTTGTTGTTGACGATTCCTTTTGGGTTGAGTGCCCGAGGTGCCGGCAGCCGCGTTGGTAAACTCTATTGTGTTGACAACGCGCCGGTCCGCGTTACGGTGCTGGTTATTTATGGCGGGTCTGTCACCCCACGTTTTCTTCTGTATACCGCTTCCTTTGTTCGGGCCGCTTTCACTTTCCTTATACGCATTTCTTCCCTCGTTTGCCGCCGCATAGTTCGACTCTCTATTAATTCTTGTTTGAATCTGTGTATACTCGATGATCAGAGATTCGAAGTTTGGTATCGTCACAATCCCTCTTGTGACCACCGCGAGCTGGATTTCGCGCCCAAAGTGACGTGATATCTTACGTATCAATTGATAGTCAGACAGAGTAGGTGTTAACTGCCTGCTTTCCAACAAAATGCGTTCAATATATTGAATAGCAGTAACTGGTCCGCGCCAATCAAACCTGCCGTACTCCAAATGGTCCCGGATACTGTCCTGTCGTTCCTGGCCCCAATATTTCAGAGAGAACGCTTCCTTGAATTCTTCGAAGTTTGATATTTGGTTACGTATCACTCGCCACCAAATTCCTGCGTCCAACTCCAGATGTCTGCCAATCCACTTGATATTGTCAGCGGGATAGTATAACTCTTGAATTTCGGACAATTCTTTGAGGAATTCCATAGGGAATCTGTCCGTGCCATTATATTTCAGATCATTGTGGTTAGGTCCGTTAATTCGATTTAATATTCCACACTCACCTTCCATCAATTGTCGCTGCAATCTTTCTTGGTTTTCTCTTACCTTAGTTAAATGTCCTTTTAATTCTTCGATCCTCGTTGTCTTTTCTTTCGTAGTCTCGTCCAACTTCTGTTCTGTTGAACGTTGTCTACCGTCAACTTCTTCTAACTTCTGTATAATATTATTATTTGTTCCTTCTTGCTCCTGTTGTTTCTGCAGTATGGTATCGTGTATCTCGGCCTTGAGTTCTTCGTGCTTCTTATTGTAATCCTT
The DNA here is from genome assembly GCA_034769895.1 of Magicicada septendecula. NCBI lineage: Eukaryota > Metazoa > Arthropoda > Insecta > Hemiptera > Cicadidae > Magicicada > Magicicada septendecula. Next base: position 120,745,777 of record CM068372.1, read on the forward strand.
AACGTGAACATCGAACTTGTGAATAATCTTTTTAACGGTCGTCTGGGTAGTATGTACCACTGCCATCCATTCTTGTCGATCGTTTTCTTGTTTTTCTACATACTTCTTGTTGGCTTCTTCTCTCAAGTCTCTCACGATATCATCTTGCTTCTTCTGTAGTTCGTTAACCTTACCTTCCCAGGTCTGCTGGTACTCACGTATCTCGGATCTTATTTGCGTAAGCTGTTCCGCTGTCTCTCGTTTCATCTCTTCTTTATGCTGGTCGAATTTTTCACTAAGTAATTTGTTACTTTCTTCTTGTTTTCTGCTACTTTCTTCTTGTTGTTCACTCTGTTGACGGATGAACTCCATCAACGTTTGTAGACTTACATCTTCTGTTTTTGATGTCTGTCCTCGCGCCCTATCTTCTGGACTCTCTACCACACTACTTGGTTCACTAGGTGTAGTATTGTCCTCTGTATTTACTGCGCTTAATTGGTTATTAATGTCAAATTCTACACTGTCTGAATTGCTCGCCATTTTTGCCCTACTACGCGTAATCATTCAAACTGACTTACACTAATAACACTTATCTTACTTCTACTTCTATGACACTACTTTCTCTACTACTTCTACTGCCTGTTCTTTACCTAAGCTGTACGTGTTAACAATCTTTGTTAATACGTATTATGCCGTGCGGATGGGCGCCATTTATAAATTAAATGGATGTGTTAATTATTAAATATGTAAATTTAATAATTTCTCAAATGTATCTAGCCCTTAAGTTGGACGCCATTTATAAATGTTAATTTATAACTTTTAATTGCATGTTTTGATTAGTGGTAAATTATAAATGTCAATTTATGCAAATTTGTAGTAAATGTAAAATCACACTTGTGGTAATTAATATTGTTATTGTGTTTGCTCTTAAATACAAAATTTATCGATCTCTTACATGTATGTGTATAATTGAATCTTATTTATGACTCTGACTATCTATGCTCACGTGTTGGAACACAGTTTATATACTGAATTTTATATAAATTCATGTGCAATAAATAATGTGTATTTACTTGTTTTAATTGATTCTTTTCATGCTGTGTGTGAGGCAACCATTTAACATTATGTCTAACTATTCTGATTCTCATCAACACATACGTGATATCATTTAATAGATGATAGTTATCGATTCGTTTACTTTAATTGAACACAAGAGACTCTTAAAATCTATTTGTATTCCTTCAAACTTTAGGTTAATATTTGGGTTGCATTGGTAATAATGAACGCATATCATGATCAACTAAAATACTAGTTTAATTATCACTCATAACATATTATAATAGTACATAGGTTACGTCGCTGTACCTGAAATACATACATATTTTATAATAAACAAATACATGTCTCAATATATGCTGAAAAACAAAGAAAACATACATACATATATAAATCAAATAATATTACAATTCAATATTCTACTTATTTAATGCGTTCATTAAATCCCAAATAAGCTTTTGTTTATACGTTCATTAACTACTTTATTCAGATTTATTCATTACTTTTCTTAATAATTTTCTCAGGTGTGAATTCTTTGAAAGAAACCAGGTCAGTAGAAGTTACTAATTAGAAGTAATTATAATAATGGTTACTTGGTTATTGAATATCCATTAGTTGTTGACGAAGTCTCGTTCTGGTGATGAAAATGGCTCGTAGACACATTCCGTCGTAAGCTGTTTTATCACTATCACTTAACACTTTATTCTTCCGATCACTCGCGTAGGCGTTTGTATATGTGAATAATTGAAGTTCAGTGTTCATTCAAATGTTTCATCCTACTGTGTATGCTGTGAGTACGTTTTAATGTTAATATGCAAGTCTAGTCCCATTTGTCGCTGCTTCATTAAACGTTCATATAATTTATTAGTTTGTTTAATGTTTCGTGTTCATTATGTTGTTGATAATGTGTCGTACCCAATATTAAGTTCAAATAATTTGTATATCGTTAAGTGATGCTGTCTGTTGGTGTAACGGTCTGATTGTTCACTTGGTGTAAATTTTACTTAGTCCGTTACTTCGCACACCGGTAAAGTATCACTACCGCGATATGAATGTATTATTAAGTCTTTTAAGTTACTTGTTACCGATCTAACTTCCGAACTCGAGTTAGCATTCCGCCGTTTAATGTGCTCTTCTGAACTTTGAATAATTACTAACTCCGAATGATTTGAGTAAACAATTGAAAGTTTATGATATACCGTCTCTCGCACTTGAAGTTAAACTACTTGATATTTTGAATGTAAACTGTCTGAAAATTCTGACTGTAAAACTTTAGTATAACTGTTTCAAAAATTGAGTGTAGACTGTCCAAAAATTGAGTATCACTGCCTGTCTCTGTCTTGGGCAGATAGTTTTTATTAATTCGTCCCTACTCAAAATTTTGTCTCTGGCGCGCTTCACGCCTACTTCATTTCGAGATTGGTCAGTTTTTGATTTTCTTGGAAAATACTGTCCCACTACGTCAAAATTCTACGTCATAGTTCTCCCGATAGGTTCTTCGTTTCAGTTGCTATGGAAACACTCCTTACCACAAGTTTCTCGCTGGCTGAGGGCTTCTGATAGGTCCTTAGGTCTCCCCGATTTCTGCCCTGACGATCGTTGACCCGTTTCGAAGAAACTACGGCTATCAAACACTTGTCTATCAGCCTATTGTCTGAGTAAACTCTGCGTTTCTATAGATTCCCATTATCTGTACTTACAGTCTCCCTGGCGTATTGTTCTATGTCCTAACCCCTTTTTTCTGGCTATTACTAATTTCGAACATCTGCTGGTCGTTGAAGTTACTCCAACTTTCCCTTCGTAAATTCTTGTCTGTCAATTAGACGATACCTCCAGCTGCGTAACATGACTTTAGTCTTTGTCAGCCTATCTTCCAGTATTGTTTCTTAAGGTGCAGCGCATCCGTTTCATTGTAGTATGGAGTCTCACTCGTTTTTGTCGTTTATCGTCTACTGACGTAACATGGTCAACATCTGCTACAATTCTCGGTACGGGTGTGAATGTCCTTACTTACTTTGTTACAGCTGCGGAGAGCAATAATTCTGGACGAAACTTTCCCTGTCATCTTACGCCACCAAATTCTATAGTTGGATTGAACTTAATGTGTTTCTATTGTCAAGTCAGCGACGCTTCACTGACACCTTCTCATTACTCCTTATTTATTGCTCCACCATAAGTCGTTGACACTGCCTCGTGTGAACGTACTCTGCCGAGGTGAAAATTTAAAATTTTTAAAATTTTCTGCTCGTTACACGTTTAAACTCGAGTGTGCCCCACTTACCGTTGTTTCTGAAGGCACAGCATCTCCTAACACATTTACAATTTTGTTTTGATTTTCCATTGGCGCTAAAACGTTTTTAACAGAGAATTCATCACAACACGATGTTTGATTTTGTGCATTCTAAAAACTCGCGTGACAGGAAATTTCAAACAGCTGGTAAAAAGTGAATAAATTTACAGATATATCTGAAAATTAACAGGTGTTCAATTGTAATGTAATTTACGATGCCTGATACGAATCATCTATGAAATCCCCTCTCTAGACAGATACACGTGATATAGAAAAACGCAGAAATTAGGAACAATTAGAAAAATTAAATATTAAGAACAATTTTAATTAACTCATAACGAATATCCTGAAATACCAATAAAGCTTTGAGAATAAAAAGCTTTAAAATCACATAGGAAGACACCTATATGATTTATAGACGTATACACCTATAAACAATTACTGCCTACACCTAATATGCAATATATTAACTGTGCTTGCAATAGCCCTATTGTCTAATCGTTTGCGAGATAATAGTTCCGAGTGACTACTTGTGCTCTGGCAGCTACAATACTTGCAAGAACCGCGCTTTTTTGTGTTTCTACTGAACTATAGGTCAAAACTACATACAGACGCAAAACATTCACAAAAAAGTTGTTGCGAAAATTTTTCAAAAAAATTATGGGTTTTAAATAATGTAAAACGCAGTTTTTTCACTTTCCAAGTGAAATCCACTTCTAATTTAGCTGCGTACGTGGTAGATAAGGTAGTTTTTTACATAAATAAGATAAAATTGACGTTAGGTTAACATGCAAACTAACCTAAATAGGCCTAATAACCTTTCTCGCTTTTTATGAAATCCACGTAAAAAAAAAACAACTCGAAGTAAGCCGGGGTGGCCCTATACATGTTCTATACATGTCTTGGTGTTCTAAACATGTCTCCCTTTTTTGTGACAGAGAACTCGTTTTAAACAAGTATTCGTTTTTCAAGTTTTTCAATAATACTCGCTTTGTGCGAGTATGAATGCATCGCTTCTGTGATTGCTTTTTACAGATCACAGAAAAAGCAATAAAATCGAAACAGCGTTGTGTTTCAATGCTGTATTGCTATAATTAATTATGCACTTTTTCGCAACTTGCAAAAAGAGTGAGAATTCTTCCCGTCCGTGCCAGTTTTGACACGTAGTTTACGTAAAAACACAAAAACGCGGTTTTTGCGAGTTTTGTGGCTGCCAGAGCACTGCTAGTCTCAGAACTATTACCGTGACTAATGACATGATAAATTCGACAGACAGCGATAGTGTGGAATAGTGTAGGCCACTCCTTGCCTATTACTATATGTGTCTACCTATCTGTGGCTGAGCTCGTTTTCCAATAATACTCGGTTTTTGTGTAGCTCACAGAAATATCGGTATGGAGAACCATACATGACTTCCATGTTCTAAGATTTATATTTAAAATCATTTTCAAAATGAAATATTACCATAGAAACTACTTCTTTCTACTTACTGCTTCAGCCTTAACCACAGTACTGTGGTCACTAACGTATACCACCTCACGTTATCGCACTCGATTTTCACTGATGATGGAAGTCGATGGCATTGCCGAAACGTCTAGTTTTGTAGAAAACATTGGACTACGGCCAAACATCCCGGAAAGGAATTTTAACAAAAACTACTTCTTTGTTGCCGATATCGTTGTACACATATATATAAAAAATGTGCATAAAATTAATGGCTTGTATAAGTTAATGTTTGATCTCCATTAAGTAGTGCTCAAGTTTCCAAAGTTTTAATATTATGATGTCCGTAATTAAAACATCAGAGCAGGTTTAGTGTGTATGAGGGTACACCGTGGACAAAAATTTTCAACATTTCCTATTGAGCGTTGCTTAGAGTAAAGCTGCGAATCTACAGTGTACGTTTCACAGAACAAACACGCGGAAAAGAAGGAGCGCTCCGAAGTCACTCATGGACCCTCAGCATCTTGCAGAGGGTTCATTCCCTAAAGACGAAAAGTCTGTCTATGAATCGTTCCTCTGTAAACACGTGCAGTTACACTGCCCAGCGATACACAGGAAGCAAATCGTTATCCCCGCTGGACACTTTTTCGGCTTGCACGCGTTATGTTGGTGTGGGTTTCGGCACTTTCCATTTAAAAAGAGTGCAAATATAAGAAAATAAACATGAGTGAGGCCAGAAATAACGCGAATTGTGTGTGTGCGTGTGCGTGTGTGCGCGCGCGCGCGTGTGTGTGTTCCCTGCCTTTTTATTGCAGTAATCATAATAATAAAATGGAAACGTAAACATTACATAATTGAGATATGCTTGCCTGCCACGAACGATATATTTTCTCTCATACATGATTTACATTAAAATGAAAAAGTTATAATTTTATTGCCTGGCAGCAAAATTGTTTTATTTTTAACAATTACCATTGTTTGAAAAAGTTTAAACGAATTTTCAAGTACTTTACTGTTGTTAAAACGTAAAAGGTTGCTGGTAAACTACCCCTTCCCCTTAACCGATCTTCACCAAAATCAAAAGACCTTGAGATCTCTACAATTCAGGGATGTATTCAAAAAATTATTTGATTCTGTTTGAATATGCGGCAGTTACCGTTAGTCATAGAAAAAATTACCCTTGTTAAAACATAAAATGTTGCTGGTAAACTACCCCATTCCCTTATCCGATCTTTACCAAAACCAAAAGGTCTTGAGAACTCTACAATTCAGGGCTGTATGCAAAACATTATTTGATTCTGTTTGAATTTGCGGCTGTTATCGTTTGCCAAAAAAAAATTACCCTTGATAAAAAAACGCTGCCGGTAAACTACCCCTTTCCCTTAACCGATCTTCTCCGAAAACAATAGGTCTTGAGTACTCTACAAATCACGGCTGTATGCAAAAACTTATTTGATTCTGTTTGAATTTGCGGCTGTTATCGTTTGCCATAGAAAATACCCTTTTTAAAACATAAAATGTTGCAGGTAAACTACCCCTTTCCCTTAACCGATCTTCACCAAAAACAACAGGTCTTGAGAACTCTACAATTCAGGGCTGTATGCAAAAGAGTAGTAGGTTATGTTTAAATTTGCGGCTGTTATCGTTTGACATAGAAAAAATTACCCTTGATTAAAAAAAAATGTTGCAGGTAAACTACCCCTTTCCCTTAACCGATCTTCACCAAAAACAATAGGTCTTTAGTACTCTGCAAATCAGGACTGCATGCAAAAAATTATTTGATTCTGTTTGAATTTGCGGTTGTTATCGTTTGCCATAGAAAACAAATCTACAGATAGACACACAGACACACACACACACACTTTTCGAAAATATCGGTATGGAGAACCATACATGACTTCCATGTTCTAAGATTTATATTTAAAATCATATTCGAAATGAAATATTTCCATAGAAACTACTTCTTTCTACTTATTGCTTCAGCCTTAACCACAGTACTGTAAATAATTGCTTACCGAATCCGTCGAGTGACTTACTTGTAATTTCGCTTAACTTGACGCGTTTCGAGGCATATGCCCCATCTTCAGAACAATTTCTCTTTAAAGAACGTCAGACATTAAGATTAAAATATATAAATTAAAATTAAAATCAATAGTTAAAACATTAAAGCATCAAAAATATTAAAACACACTAAAAACACAGAGGAACACGCACTGCCACACCACGATGTGTTCGCGCCGCGCTTATATCCGGTGTACACCGTCGCGATGTTACTTGCGCACTGACTGTCCGAGTAAACTGTTTTCTGTGCAACGCATCTTGTATCCCAATGGCCGTGTCGTACAAGGGATTTGACTTGAAGTTGAGTTGATCATTTAATATGAATCCGCCGTCTTGTGAGTTGTTCGTCTTTTTAGACTGTTTGAAGGCCTTGTAAATTTCGAATTCTTCTAATGTGTCCATATATCTGCCTTTTATGCAAATGTGTAATGGTTTAAAGTTGGTGTCAAAATCGGTGTAGTTATGATTGTTATTCACGAGGTGACGTGCAAAGTTGGATTTGATATTATGGATGTCGTTTTTTGGAAAATGTTCTTGGAAGCGTTTTTTGAACGCTCTGCCGGTTTGTCCGATATAAAAGCTGTTACAATCGTCGCACTGGATTTTATAGACACCTGTCCTCTGTTTTATTGGTTTGGCAGATTTATGGTGAAGAATTTTCTTAATGTTGTTATCAGTCCGGAAAGTTAAAGTTTCATTTTTCTAAAAATGTCTTAAAATGTTCTCTTTAATTTCTGAAGATGGGGCATATGCCTCGAAACGCGTCAAGTTAAGCGAAATTATAAATAAGTCACTCGACGGATTCGGTAAGCAATTATTTATTTAATAAAAGTGACTTGGATACTTTAAAAATGAATATTAAATTGGAAGAAAGTCAAGCATCTACAGTATTCAAATTTCAAAATATTAAGATTAAATTATTAAAAACCAATTCCCATATAAAATTTAATAAAGAATGCATCAGAAACAGTTTAATACCTAACTATGCCTCTATCAAAATAGACAATAACTCCCAGACGGCCACAAAAATCAAAGAGCGTGCACAAGTGATGTGGTTAAAGGAGGAGTTGAGATATTTATATTGGAAAAAAACTGAATTGAACAAAGAATTATATTTGGCCCATTTGAAGCTGCTTAACAGTGTTCATGCATCACAATTAGACAATATATTACATCATATCCATAAATACATTAACGATATAATACAACGTGTACATACAAAACACGATAAGAAACTTAGAACTCTCAAAAGTAAACAAAAACCAAACGAAGATAACGTCACCTGTAAACACGAATTCTATGTGCGCGTATCTAATCTAACATCTATAAACTTTAATAAGAATGAAATGGACGTACTTAACAAGGGTCTAAACTACAACATACCCCATAGCAATAAAAACCACATAGTCCATGAAATAATTTGCGCTGAGACGGCTATAAAGTCAATACCTAACATAAACTTACAAAATGAGGCTCGAGTTTTGATTAACAACAAACTCAATAAATTTCCGAACAAACAAAGCCCCAAACTAAACTATAAATATATGAACGAAATTAAAACTTTAAAACAAATCAAAGAAAAATTATCCAACAATGATGCACTCATTACAAAGGCGGACAAGGGAAACACTATCGTCATAATGGACAAAAACCAATATTCGCAAAAGGTTAATCAATTCATTGAAAACAATAATATTGCAATGGTAAATACCGACCCGTCAGCCGATTTCGTTAAAGCCCTGAATAACACAATTAATCGCTGTACGCACTTGTTCAATAGTGCCACACGTCACTCATTGAAACCTATTAATGCAGAGGCTCCTCAGTTTACTGGTTTGCCTAAGATTCATAAACGCAATGTACCAATTAGGCCGCTTGTGAACTTCACCACTGCTCCGAGTTACAAAATCAGTAAAAAATTTGTACAAATAATAAAGAACAGTATAAGCTTAAAGAATAACCATAGCACAAAAAGTTGCACTGAATTTATCAACAAACTAAAAAACATCCAAATTAAACCTAATTACAGAATCGCAACTTTCGACATAGTGGACCTTTATACAAATATACCCGTCCATGATACAATAACTATTCTCAAGTCTAATCTTAGTGAAGCTAACATACGCAGTCCTGAAGAAATTAATGAGATAACCGCTCTATTGGAAGTTGTTTTAAATCAAAACTATTTTATATTTGATGGAAACTACTATATACAAAAGAAAGGTTTAGCGATGGGATCCCCACTCTCTGGATTATTGGCGGACATATACCTGAACCACTATGAAAACATACATATGTTCAGCAGCGCAAACAAATGGCATAACAAGATTGTATCATACACACGTTACGTAGATGACACCTTCATCATTAACGGTACCATAAGACAGATCAATAATTTAAAAAACTATTTGAATAACATAAACAAGAACATACAATTTACCCTCGAGGTTGAAATAGAAAATAAACTTAATTTTCTCGATTTAACAATAACAAGGTTGGACAATAGTTTTCAATACCAAATATATAGAAAACCTACCACCACTGACGCCACAATACACGCGGATTGCCATCCCCCTCTTCCGCAAAAAATGGCCGCCTATAACAGTTTCATACATAGATTACTCACCATACCGTCAGAAATCAGTGACTTTCATGAGGAAATGAACACCATTAACACATAGCAAAGGCCAATGGATATACATGCTCTATGATCGATACTTTAATCAAAAAACACCGGAAGAAGTTACATAACAAGATAAAAAAACCGAGTAGTAACCGAGACGGCACATACGTGACTTCTATTTACGGCCGAACTTTACCCCATACACTAACCAACATTTTTAGAAAAATGAATATAACTTTAGCTTTCCGGACTGATGACAACATTAAGAAAATTCTTCACCATAAATCTGCCAAACCAATCAAACAGAGGACAGGTGTCTATAAAATCCATTTCGTTTATAGAAAATTACCCCCACCCCCTTCAACTAGCCTCTTCATTTATAGATATTTCATCTACGTTTCTACAGTGGATTATTAAGATCTTCTTATCAGGATACTTTATTTATCAAAATTAAGTACTTTACTCTTGTTACAACAAAAAATGTTTCAGGTAAACTGCCCTTTCACCGTAACCGATCTTCACCAAAATCAATAGGCCTTGAGTCTTTTGTCTGACCACACTAGGTGCAAGAAGAATTATTATCAGTATCACATGTAATTATAAAAGAACAACCATTGCAAAACAACATTTACACTGTAAAGCCAATTTCGACTTAAAAGAACCACATAAAGATGGGTATATCATTAATTCAGAATTAAATCAAAATGACATGGCATACTAAGACTGAAAAATAAATGTTACATTAAAAACAAGCAAATAATTGTATTCTAATAAAAACTAAGCTGTTTAGAAGTTGTAATGGACATCTTAGAATATCTGTATCACTGCAAAAGTGTGAACAGGACAAATTATGTCAATAAATAAAGTGAATCTAACTGACCATGCTCTACGCCATAGAAAGCATTGTTCAAAGTTATTAATCTTAGACAATCATTGTACTTGGAAATTAAGAATTAAAATAGGTTAATTACAATTATAAATTCTCAGAATAGGAGAGTAGTTACATCTATTAACAATATGTTCTTAATCTAAAACAATAAATCTCGTCTGAAAATGTTCGACATTTTGAGGTTACCATTGTATGAAAAAGTAATCATCTTTAAGCTATGCTTATATTTAATTTACAGTTTAACAATAATAGTGATTATTTGAATAATGTCTTGGTGATAGTGTAATGGTGTAATTATTGACAAATGTGTAATTAGTTCAAAGTGCATTGCTAGATATTATGGAACATAGTAAGTAATTAATATTGCACTAGAATCTATACTTGCCTTAAATTCACTGAATTGCAAATTATTATACACCTTCCAATTGTATGAGCACTGGAATACACTTTATAAACTTTTAATTATAATTCGATCGGCAGATTATATCAACCTTATCGCTTCAGAACTATAATAAAAGTCCGTTACTTAACGGTAAAAGCTTTTCGGCAAACCTCGCGCTTGGGATTCTGGGTAACATTATTCAAATATAGACTAAACAGTCGATTAGAAGATACAATATTTTGATAAACTTATGTCTTATATATAACTAATTACTGATTGAATGATTGTTATTTACAATAACTAGGATATGTCACGTGCAGTTACACTGCCCAGCGATCCACAGGAAGCAAATCGCTATCCACGCTGGACACTTTTTCGGCTTCCACGCGTTATGTTGGTGTGGGTTTCGGCACTTTCCATTTAAAAAGCGTGCAAATGTAAGAAAATAAACATGAGTGAGGCCAGAACTAACGCGAATTGTGTGTGTGTGTGTGTGTGTGTGTGTGTGTGTGTGTGTGTGTGTGTGTGTGTGTGTGTGTGTGTGTGTGTGTGTGTGTGTGTGTGTGTGTGTGTGTGTGTGTGTGTGTGTGTGTGTGTGTGTGTGTGTGTGTGTGTGTGTGTGTGTGTGTGTGTGTGTGTGTGTGTGTGTGTGTGTGTGTGTTCCCTGCCTTTTTATTTCAGTAATCATAATAATAAAATGGAAACGTAAACATTACATAATTGAGATATGCTTGCCTGCTACGAACGATATATTTTCACTCATACATGATTTACATTAAAATAAAAAAATTATAATTTTATTCCCTGGCAACAAAATTATTTTATTTTTAACAATTACCATTGTTTGAAAAAGTTTAAATGAATTTTCAAGTACTTTACTGTTGTTAAAACGTAAAAGGTTGCAGGTAAACTACCCCTTCCCCTTAACCGATCTTCACCAAAATCAAAAGTCCTTGAGATCTCTACAATTCAGGGAAGTATACAAAACATTATTTGATTCTGTTTGCATTTGCGGCTGTTATCGTTTGCCATAGAAAATTACCCTTGATACAAAAACGTTGCAGGTAAACTACCCCTTCCCCTTAACCGATCTTCACCAAAAACAATAGGTCTTGAGTACTCTACAAATCAGGGCTGTATGCGAAACATTATTTGATTCTGTTTGAATTTGCGGCTGTTATCGTTTGTCAAAAAAAAAATACCCTTGATAAAAAAACCGTTGCAGGTAAACTACCCCTTTCCCTCAACCGATCTTCACCAAAAAATAAGGGCGTAGTACTCTACAAATCAGGGCTGTACGCAAAAAATTATTTGATTCTGTTTGAATTTGCGGCAGTTATCGTTTGCCATAGAAAAAAAAACCTACAGATAGACACACAGACAGATAGACACACAGACACACAAACACAGAGACTTTTCGAAAAACGACTTTTTTTCATGTTTTGAGTGTAGTACAATCAGAATCTGCAATAATCTTGAACACGATTTTTTTTGCCATCACCATACTTCCATGTTCCTTAAGGAAATGACTTTTTTTCATGTTTTGAGTGTAGTACAATCAGAATCTGCAATAATCTTGAACATGATTTTTTTGCCATCACCATACTTCCATTTCTTTAAGGAACATGTAAGTAAAAGCAATCAACTCGACACAGCATTGAGTTTGAAAGCTGTATTGCTATAACTAATTATGGAACTTTTTCGCAACTTGCAAAAAGAAAACGAATTTTTTGCGTCCGCGCCTAATTTTGACATGTAGTTTAGGTAGAAACACAAAAAAGCAGGTTTTGCGAGTTTATGGCTCCCAGAGCACACAGATAGTCACTCGGAACTATTACCGTGGCTAATGACATGATAAATTCCACAGACAGCGATAATGCGCCCGACCTGGATACACGAACCAGCTTGTGCAGACCACCGCTGAACGGACAGGGGGCCGCGTCGGAGGCAACAGCGCTGGCTAACCGGTCCTCAAATGTACCGGGAGGTATCTCCGCTGATACTCGAACGCATCACCGCTGGTTTCAGGGAACAAGACCAACCAAACTTTGGCTAGGCTGAGCACCTCAATTCCTGAGATCCTCTCCCCCTACCCAAAACCGGAGCATACCATCCTAACCCAACACCTTGATTACCTTTAGCCCTTGAGAGAGTTCGATTGTTGCAGTTATCGGAGGAGTCACTCCGGGGGCAGTTACCACGCAGGGGACTTGAAACCCCCCCCCAGGACCTACAAGTGTGGAATAGTGTAAGCCACCCCTTGCCTATTACTATACGTAGAGATCTCAAGGTCTTTTGATTTTGGTGAAGAACGGTTAAGGGGAAGGGGTAGTTTACCAGCAACCTTTTACATTTTAACAACAGTACAGTACTTGAAAATTCATTTAAACTTTTTCAAACAATGGTAATTGTTAAAAATAAAATAATTTTGTTGCCAGGCAATAAAATTATAATTTTTTCATTTTAATGTAAATCATGTATGAAAGAAAATATATCGTTCGTGGCAGGCAAGCATATCTCAATTATGTAATGTTTACGTTTCCATTTTATTATTATGATTACTGCAATAAAAAGGCAGGGAACACACACACACACACACACACACACACACAATTCGCGTTATTTCTGGCCTCACTTATGTTTATTTTCTTACATTTGCACGCTTTTTAAATGGAAAGTGCCGAAACCCACACCAACATAACGCGTGCAAGCCGAAAAAGTGTCCAGCGGGGATAGCGATTTGCTTCCTGTGGATCGCTGGGCAGCGTAACTGCACGTGTTTACAGAGGAACGATTCATAGACAGACTTTTCGTCTTTAGGGAATGAACCCTCTGCAAGATGCTGAGGGTCCATGAGTGACTTCGGAGCGCTCCTTCTTTTCCGCGTGTTTGTTCTGTGAAACGTACACTGTAGATTCGCAGCTTTACTCTAAGCAACGCTTAATAGGAAATGTTGAAAATTTTTGTCCACGGTGTACCCTCATACACACTAAACCTGCTCTGATGTTTTAATTACGGACATCATAATATTAAAACTTTGGAAACTTGAGCACTACTTAATGGAGATCAAACATTAACTTATACAAGCCATTAATTTTATGCATATTTTTTATATATATGTGTACAACGTTATCGGCAACAAAGAAGTAGTTTTTGTTAAAATTCCTTTCCGGGATGTTTGGCCGTAGTCCAATGTTTTCTACAAAACTAGACGTTTCGGCAATGCCATCGACTTCCATCATCAGTGAAAATCGAGTGCGATAACGTGAGGTGGTATACGTTAGTGACCACAGAACTGTGGTTAAGGCTGAAGCAGTAAGTAGAAAGAAGTAGTTTCTATGGCAATATTTCATTTTGAAAATGATTTTAAATATAAATCTTAGAACATGGAAGTCATGTATGGTTCTCCATACCGATATTTTTTGACTGCAGTCTCAATTACTTTTCTAAGACCACCCTGGTTAGTCTTCTGAGCACAGTAAAACAGTTATGCAGTAAACAAATTTAAAGAAGGCAGCCAAATCATTGTTTTACTGCAATCTCAATTACTTTTCTAAGACCACCCTGGTTAGTCTTCTGAGCACAGTAAAATAGTTCTGTAGTAAACAAATTTAAATAAGGCAGCCAAATCATTGTTTTTGACTGCAGTCTCAATTACTTTTCTAAGACCACCCTGGTTAGTCTTCTGAGCACATTAAAATAGTTCTGTAGTAAACAAATTAAAAAAAAATATTTACCTTTTGTCTTGTGTCTAGAATGTATGTTTTTTTGTGAATTGCACAATACTATAATTGTGATATTAATTATAACAAAATTAACCCGCTGACAAATTTAGTAATTATAACAAAGGTTATGATTGTAACAAATTTATAAAAGTACTTGAATTAAGTTACCGTCTGATATACTCTGTTTCGCTCAGGTGCAATCCAGCTGCCGAAACTCCGCAACATGTTCGTAATTTCGTCGTCAAACATGTGTAAGTAAATAAACAGCGGTATCCGAGTTGCCAGCAACTGGTATTTATGCAGTAATTATAAACGACACATGTGAGTGACTTTAATTGTACGGCTGCTATGTCTGTTGTATGCTCATACAGTTTTGAGTCACGGTTATTAACTTATAGATCAAAGCAAACCAACTTATTGAATCTACTTTGTCGTTCTTTTACTGGAACAAGTCAATAACAAACATCATGAGGTGCTTTCTAAATTCATGGTTCGACAATTCCCATAGCTTGGGTAAAATTTGATTGTACACTTTTCAAAATACTAAAAAACCGTCTGTCATTAAAACACATAATAAATTAATTACCTTAAATTATCCGCCGTGTGATTTCTTATGCTTCGTCTATTACGCGTTTCAGAGCGTATGCTCCATCATCAGATATTAAAAAGTTAAAACTGTCACTCTTGCGAGATCGTTAATAAGTTAAAATGTCAAGATTTGCATATGAACCGTACGCGGATTTGGGTGCGCACCCGTTCAAGTTCATTCTGCCACTGAGCGGTTGCTACCTTATCGTAGCCACAGCGAGCAGACTCAAGGCAGTATCGTACAATCGGTTGGATACAAAGTTCAGGTGGTCATTTAACACGATATCGCGACTCATTGGGTTTGCATATGCACTGTAAATTTCAAATTCCTCCAAGGCATTCATGAAACGGCCCTTCTTACACACATGTAACGGTATTAAATTGGAACTAAAATCTGTGTAATTATGATTGTGTGAAGTCAGGTGTCGGGCGTAATTTGATTTGATGTTGTCAATGTTTCTTATTTTCTTAGGTAAATGTTCTCGAAATCGTTTAAGGAAACCTCTCCCAGTCTGTCCAATGTAGAAGCACTCGCAATCATTACATGTTAACTTATATATGCCAGTTTTGTCTTCTGGAGGCGTGTGTTTTTTCGGTTTGAGAATATCCAGTAACTTATTATTAGTCCTGAATGAAATAGTGAAACTATTATTATTCAATATAGAAGACAAAACCTTAGGCATAAAGCTAGTGCAATTAGTAGATATAAAAATTTTTTGCGTGTTGTTGTTTATTCGGGGTTTAAGCATTCTTTTTTCATGTTTTCTCAACAGTTTGTCAATGGTTAAACTACTGTAACCATTGGCAACCGCGATATATTTTATGACATTTAGCTCATCACGGAAGTCATTATCATCCAAAGGAATCGTCAATAATCTATGAATGAAACTATTGTACGCTGCCATTTTATGTGAAAGAGGATGATGAGAGTCTGCGTGTATTGTGGTGTCAGTGGTAGTCGGTTTCCTATAAATGTTGAACTTTAGTATATTCATCTGTCGAGTGATGGTTAAATCTAGAAAGTTTATCTTGTTGTCAACCTCTGTTTCAAGAGTAAACTGGATGTTTCTGTTTATTTTATTTAAACAGTTTTTAAATAATTCGATTTGTCTTATAGTACCATCAAAAATTAAAAACGTATCGTCTACATACCGTGCATAAAATATTATTTTATTTGCATATATATTATTGTTCAACAAGTGAGTATTCTCATAATAATTCAAATAAATATAATTTCATGAATGCCTTGGAGGAATTTGAAATTTACAGTGCATATGCAAACCCAATGAGTCGCGATATCGTGTTAAATGACCACCTGAACTTTATATCCAACCGATTGTACGATACTGCCTTGAGTCTGCTCGCTGGGGCTACGATAAGGTAGCAACCGCTCAGTGGCAGAATGAACGTGAACGGGTGCGCACCCAAATCCGCGTACGGTTCATATGCAAATCTTGACATTTTAACTTCTTAACGATCTCGCAAGAGTGACAGTTTTAACTTTTTAATATCTGATGATGGAGCATACGCTCTGAAACGCGTAATAGACGAAGCATAAGAAATCACACGGCGGATAATTTAAGGTAATTAATTTATTAATTCGTACAAGTGATTTGGTTACCATATTAAACATGAATATTAAAAACACATAACTTTGTTTATAATCCTTAATTTAGTAGTAACCGTCGATCAATAAATATTAAAGATGGAAGGTTTAGTCAGGATCCGTCAAAAAGTATAACACAAATTTTAAGTTATTTTTGTCGATGTTTCGACACAAATAATTATTTTGTTCTTGGGTTGATACGACGCAAACATATTTATTACGATGATGACAATAACTATTGTAGAAACGTCGACAAAAATCATTTAAAATTTGTGTTATACTTTTTGATCCTCGCTAAACCCTAAATCGTTAAAATTTATTTGTAATAACACTGATCTACTCTGTGTAAGTCAATGTGGTTGAATGAAATAATTAAATAACTCCATGCGCAGGAATAATGAGTAAATAATAGTCGACATAAATGTTTTTCTAAAGCTTTACTTAATATTAACACATAACGTATAGGTTATATTAACGATAGATATCGTTATGTAATGAAGTTAAAAGTATGAATATAATATAAAAGGGTAGCTAGCATATTAAGTAAGGGAATCCAGGGTAATATGAGCAATGTGGGGAATATGAGCTGAGTTAATACTTAAACATATTTGTCAAAAACGGAAAGTTATTTTCTTCTAGTTTTTTGTTGGTGACGCTATTTGGATTGTTATTGTGCAGTACTGAAAGTGGCGCCACAATAGAATTTACCTCTGCTTTGTCAAACGATTTTAAGCTAAGTGGTCATTTGAACTTATTAAAAATTTGTTTCCGTAGTTATTCAAGCGTCTAAATAATTAAGATTTAATACAAAGGTTTTTCAAAAATATATAAATACTTCGTACGTTTCACAGATTTTATTTAACTCTGACAGCTGTTTCGACTTCCTAAGCCATTGTCAAAGACATGAATGAATTAAAAACCTAAACACATGATGTAAGTAAGGGTGGTGGTGGCCATCTGTTTAGGGCGTGTATTGGAACATCTGTGAGGGTGTTAAAATGGAGAGGGGGTGCAGGAGCTAAGGGAAGGTCAGGTATCTGTAAAACTAATACAATCTGAATCCAAAATATAAAATTAACTAAACTAATTATAATCTGAATGCAAAATATAATATTAACTAAACTAAATATACTCTGAATGCAAAATATAAAATAAACTAAACTCAAAAACAGCTTTAATAAAGGGGATACACAGAATTCAGTTTGTTCATTTGTTAAATTTTTGTTATTTTTTATTGCTTTTTAAATTTCTAGAATTTCTAACAAATCCATTTTTTACCTTTTTGTATGTTGTAGAGTAGTGTTATATTTTTGTATCTATGAAGTGATTATGTTGTAAGCAATGATCTGCAAAACCTGTATTGGCTGTATTGGTTAAAATCGCCTTCTTATGTTCAGAAATGCGACGTTTCAGAACACGGCTACATTGTCCGATATAAATAGCATCGCATTCTGCACGGTGTATTTCATAAACTCCATTTTTCTCCAGTAGGTTTGAAATCAAAATGTCTCCTAACACCAAAAGGTCGGTGACCTGAAGATAGTGGAGACACCGAAAGGCCTCGTCAGGCCTCGTCAAGGACGAAGTATTTAGCAGTGTGGCAACAAGTAGTGACAAAGTTGGTGAAAACAGTGAACGTTGAAACTGTGAAAGTGTGAGCATGCCGACGAACTTGACACGGAAAATGTAGTAAAAATTTATGAATTGTTACCGCTACCAATATGCTTTCATTGCTGAGTCTTGTTCATCAATATTTAGAAGCCAGTTCAGAAGGTAAAATGTTTGACTAATTAATGAATTCGAACAATTTGTTTTGAAAATAAAGTATTGTAGGATTGTGTGCAAAAGAAAATAACAGACTATTTTAAAAAGAATTGAACACGGTCGCTATAGGAACTTTAAAATACAAACTACACTACTCTACAAGAAAGCCTAAATCGTAAGACTAATTTAATAACAGCTAGAGTACGTGTATGCTAAGAAAAACCAGACATTATCCAGGTGGATAAATAAAACGTTTATATATAAGTACCTTCTGAATATTCTTTATTGCTTTATTTTACTACACAATACAGTAAGTAATCTATAGAGTATTTGTTCATTTACCTCATTGTGTTCCACTTTTTGTTTGTTTAACACGAAATTTTGTGAACACGATATTCAGTTATCACAAAAAAACAGCTGGTCCCCGTCATTTCGCGTTAAATGTTTTCCACTGTGTTTGACAACATGTATATTTGTTTACATGTAGTTATTACTAGAGGTAAATAGTAAATTTTTAAGCAAAATGAGCTGAAGTGGCTGAGCACAGGCAGATAATTAATGTTTTGCAGTCAAGAGTAGAAAAGCTGTGCATGCTTAGACAAAATCCTTCATACGGCCTGCGATGTCATCAGCACCACCATTCGCTTTAGAATAGAAATATAGACGTTCTCAATCAAAACAGCGAACGTTCCTCGGACTTCGCCTCGATTACTAATCTATCTGCCAGTGCAGTGACGTAACTAGGAACTGGTCCTGGAGAGGGAGATGAGACTAGCTTGAAGATTTAACTCCCTATTTTCTCAGGAAAAATTAGAAATTCAGTATTCTTTCCACATAATTTTATAAATTCTTTGCATCTCAAACCAACATGAAGTATGTTGCAAATACGTACGTTATTTACGAAATGTTGAGCGACTGTCACTATCAGAAAAACTCTAACTTTATTTTATTAATTTACAAATATTCCTACTGTAAATATTTTTATTTATCCAATTATTTATATACTTATACAATTACTTACTTTAACACACGCACCTGGATCAGAAATAGGCCTATATTAAGTGATTATGGAATTTGAAAGTTCGATGAAATTTTTAATAGCTTCGGGGGTGTCCCCGATCCTACTTATCTCCCCCCCCCTCAGTTCCATCACTATGGCCGTCCACCTCAGGGCCGCTGAATAGGGATCCCTATTCAGCGGCCCTGGTCCACCTTTTTTCCGTAATAGGTCCCTCAGCCCAGACGTATATATTCAACAATGTATACGATAGTCAATGTATATAGTATATAGTCAACAATGTATATAGTCAACTGTGTATACGATATTTTGTAACAAATAAAAGAACTTGACAATAGATACACTCCTGACTTGCTAGTGGTTTCTAACAAAACATTGAAAATAGTTTAAATTTGTTTAACAACAAATTGATTAATTTTCAACAAAAGTAACCATTCCTCGATAGAGCACGTTTATATACGTTCAGATAATCGAAGTTGTATGTCACTAATTCTAAAATTGTTTTAAGTTTTTTCCGAGCTGTATCGTGCAGATCCGAAATATCAATTTTCATTTAGAGCCTGTTTCCCATTGATGTTTGTCGGTCTATCTACTGACATTAAAGCTTTAATAAATTTTTTTTTTAATAACAAGTGTTTTTATTTCATGATAATCGAAGGTATCAAGGAAGGCCATAACTTCCTTTTTATACTCAAGCTCCCTATCTAGAAAGGGATTTTTTTAAAAAGTTCAGCAATACTTGGAATCCCTGTTAACAATAAAGTGTACGAACAGCCGGTTGCCGTTTCTAGCTACAATTTTGCAGTTTAGAGAATGCTTACAATAGTATATACGAGGAAACGGCAAAGTAATTGCACAGATGCAGTCATAGTCGTGAACAGATTCACCCTAGTGAATACTACTATTCAATACAAATAGTATACAAATCAATCATGTGAATACGTACATTGAGCTCTGTTGTGTCTGCTACGGAGAAATATGCAGACGCCAATGCAATGCGACCTTCTTTTGCGTTTCGATTGCTGTATTTTGTTATAGTTTATAAAGTATTTTGTTCATTGAGTATTTGTTAAAGATCAAATTAAATATTTGTTAAATGTACTGAGTTAATTTTCTTTTATTTAAAAATTATTTAGTTGAACTGTATTTAAATTTAGTTCACTGTTGCATTGTAAAAATTAATATAGTATACTAGTAATTTTTCGGCCTGGATGTAGACAAATGGAAGGGTACCCAGACTGCAGTAGGTTCGGTCATAAAACCAATAAAAATAAGCCAAATGAGCCTGTGGTATAATCACTTGACATGATGATTAACTCTGATGGCACGTGTGTGTGTGGGGGGGGGCACGCAAGTGTAAAATGTCCTAAGTCAAGATAATGTTGGCCATAGTTATAGCCAATCCCATGAATCACTCATTGTACATTGTACAATTATCTCATTGTACATTGTACATTGTACATCTACATTGTATCTCATCACTCCGCCCCTCCAAAAAATCATAGGAATAGATTACATCACAACCAATAACGTAGTTTACACAAATTTGGTGTGTGTGATACAACTTCTATCGAGGAGTAGAATTACAGTGTCTTCTCATAAACACTCAGTCACTGACTACATTATTACAATTAGATTGGATTTGGTGGGTGTGTGTGTGTTTGATACAATTTCTATCGAGGAGTAGAATTACAGTGTCTTCTCATAAACACTCAGTCACTGACTACATTATTACAATTAGATTGGATTTGGTGTGTGTGTGTGTGTGTGTGTGTGTGTGTGTGTGTGTGTGTGTGTGTGTGTGTGTGTGTGTGTGTGTGTGTGTGTGTGTGTGTGTGTGTGTGTGTGTGTGTGTGTGTGTGTGTGTGTGTGTGTGTGTGTGTGTGTGTGTGTGTGTGTGTGTTATACAATTTCTATCGTGGAATAGAATAACAGTGTCTTCTCATAAACACTCAGTCACTGACTACATTATTACAATTAGATTGGATTTGGTGGGTGTATGTGTGTGATACAATTTCTATCGAGGAGTAGAATTACAGTGTCTTCTCATAAACACTCAGTCACTGACTACATTATTACAATTAGATTGGATTTGGTGTGTGTGTGCGCGCGCGCGCGCGCGTGCGTGCGTGCGTGCGTGCGTTCGTGCGTGCGTGCGTGTGTGTGTGTGTGTGTGTGTGTGTGTGTGTGTGTGTGTGTGTGTGTGTGTGTGTGTGTGCGTGCGTGTGTGTGTGTGTGTGTGTGTGTGTGTGTGTGTGTGTGTGTGTGTGTGTGTGTGTGTGTGTGTGTGTGTGTGTGTGTGTGTGTGTGTGTGTGTGTGTGTGTGTGTGTGTGTGTGTGTGTGTGTGTGTGTGTGTGTGTGTGTGTGTGTGTGTGTGTGTGTGTGTGTGTGTGTGTGTGTGTGTGTGTGTGTGTGTGTGTGTGTGTGTGTGTGTGTGTGTGTGTGTGTGTGTGTGTGTGTGTGTGTGTGTGTGTGTGTGTGTGTGTGTGTGTGTGTGTGTGTGTGTGTGTGTGTGTGTGTGTGTGTGTGTGTGTGTGTGTGTGTGTGTGTGTGTGTGTGTGTGTGTGTGTGTGTGGTACAATTTCTATCGAGGAGTATAATTACAGAGTCTTCTCATAAACACTCAGTCACTGACTACATTATTACATTTAGATTGGATTTATCTCGGGGTCCGTTTTGCAGAAATGCAATATCTCCAGGTTTTAATATGGGTGTTTAAAGGGAGGTTTTATCTTTCAAATTTAAACCAGATCAATTACACCTAAGGACCAATAATGAACAATAAATTTCCTGCGTTTAGGGTTGATTTGAAAACATATCAGGTTCCTACAATTTTGATTGTAGTGAAAAACTCATTAAGGAATAAAGACGTGTATTGAGGATGTGAGTTGAAAGTGCTGAAAGTTGGTTGTAATCCTAGAATATATTACTGAAAAAGACTATCAAATAATTTACTATATTTCCTTAAATTCTATCAACTATACAACTCGAAGATACCAGCAGAGAAGTTAACTGCAGTCTTTTTATTGACTTTGATAGTTAAAAGTCACAAAACTTGTTTACACATTCCTCATAGACAATTTCAATCTTTCCAAGGGAACAATCATCCCTTTATAATAATTAGTGGCCTCAGCTTTGCAAGTTATATTTAAAGGCTAAGAATTAAATATTCTTTTATAATACACCACAATATAATTAGTCATAATCACTCAGTTCTTTACACTCTCAGTACATTGTTTGTACACCAATGTGTAAAATTAAACTAAAATAATAATTAAACGAAATCTTGCCCATGGAGAAGGTCTTCTGACGTGTCCAGGCTCTACTGCAAAACAATTTTAGACACCATAACTACGAAGCGCCTCTTATGGTATTGACTTTGATACAGCATTCATGGCCACAGGGAATGTATGCTTGATGATATGATAGTTGACCCAAACAGTTGTTAAACTGAGTTCTAACTAGACGGAACAGGATAGTCCTAGGCAGTGGCGTGGCGTGGGTACATAACAGCTGTTGCCGGTTGTGATAGGCCTAAAATTTAATTAGAATTCTTACTAGTACCAAGTGTTCTTTTTATAGCCAAAATATTTTTTTTAGTATTTTCTATCATTCGCTGGGAGAAGAAGAGAGTCCCGATTCAACGGGATCTGACTCCATTATACTTACACAGAATAAAACAGGACGCAAATAATCGAATTAAAAATAATGAAGACAAACAGAGAAACGCATGATTAAAAGAACAAAACACAAATAGGTACGTAGTAACCACTGCACGTTTGTTCCGAAACGAACATAGCTGCTAACTGAGCGTTTTGCCGGTTTATACAGGGGCAACACATTGGGTGGACGAATGAGTTGGGGGGCTCCGCAGTTTGTACAGTGACAACTACTACGAGATCAATGACCGTACGCAGTAAAATATTGCCGATGTCCGAGCCGGCAACACAAGACGGTGCAAATGCTCAGCAGTTCGAAAGCAATGCTATGCTTTTCTTCAAGTTTCCCTACTAATATTGTTCGGACTTCAAATTATTCAATAACAAAAATATTTATTCTGTGATATAACTAATATTATTTTCTCTTATTTCCAGTGCTGTTGCCGCCGGTAACAGAGGTTACATGTGCGCCACGCTACTGGCCCAGGAGGTTGTGAGAGAAGGATATGTACGGTGAGATGAAGGAGAGAGGCTTAAAACGACGTGATTGGTACGATAGAAGCCTCTAGTGTCCCAAATATATAATGTACAATGTAGCTGTACAAGATCCGCAATTAACAGAGGAACGGGCAAACGATCCAACGATGGCCCCAGGCTCAAGTTTGGAAAAGCTAGACCTGATGATCAATATAGCCAAATCAAAATTTTACAAGTGTTTATATTATTTTATTTATTTTTTCTGTTCACCGACGTTTGTCTGACTCATTTATTAAATAAGTCACCTATAAAATTTTACAACATTTTACCGACAGCTTTCCAGCTGCTTTTTTTTAAATGGTTGAAAACAGCAAAACACTAGCTTTCATACAAGCCGAAAATGAGTGTTACGTCATCTTCATACTGTAATAAACGCAACAAAATGGGCATTTGCGGATCTGAAAATGAGGTAACTCTCGAAAGCGCTTTTCGACCATGTTATTTACTAAGAGAACTAAACTTTTTTATTTTTGTATTTTTAGGGTGGTCTCTAAATGACTCCCATCTAAGGTCTCACCCGTCCTAAAATTATGTGTTAAGTATAGTCTACTTGAACAACCACTTAGCAATTACTTAATTACTTTCTACCAAAAGTGAAATTATGTTGACTTTAAATGAAATAATAAATTAAAGCTGAATGAGATAACTTTGAAGGTGTAAGTTTTAGCACTAATCTTTGAGTCTGGGCAAACATTTATTTACAGCGAAAACACGTTTAAGGAAGAATTAACACATTTTTGAAAGAGTGAATAATATACAACATGCATTTACAGTTTCAATTGCCAGCCACGCATTCAGGGACGAACCTAAGATTTCATTTCGGTGGAGGGGGATTTTTTCAACCACATATCGTTTTCTTAGAGAAATGTTTTTCTCGTGTTATAATGGATATCGTACCAATAAATTAAAACTAATGGGAAAATAATAGTTGTAATTCGCTAATTTCATTTAAATAAAAAAAGACCTACATCAGATAGGCTTCCAGTTTGTCTTTGAAGCCTAATAATACCTTTCTGTGGAAAATAAATACTTTAAAGAGAACGTTAAAATTAAGAAAGTGAGGGTTAACAGCGTGTACATAAATGCTGTGGATATAAATCTATACAACAGCGTTGTAGATATACGTTTTACACCCAGTAAAATAATACGAAATAGTTTTGTTAAAAAATATAATGATTGTCAGCCTTTTTCAAAAGTAAAAATAGAAAAAGAAAGGAAGGTAAAAAACTGAAGAAATAAATATAATTATATACTGTACTTTGTTAAATAAGTGTCCTATGTATCCTTCTAGATATTTTTAAAAATATAAGGAGTATGTATGCTTTATTATATGTTTATTGCATGTTTCATTAAAAAAACGAAGTATTTAAGTAAATTTGGTTAAATAAGGCGTGTTAAATACGCGAGTATATAGGATAACACTGGAACTCTTCGACTCCTAACATTACGTGACTTCAAAAATCGTCGTACGCGCTATGGCCTGTTTCTTTTTTTTTAATTTTTTTTAAGCTTCGGTTTACGGCCAACTAGCGGATAAAAACAAACAATTTCTTCGTTGCGGAATTAGGAATTAAATAAATCAGCTGGCATGGCTCAAATAGAATGTAAGGCTGTAACTGTAAAGTATAACGTCACATGAATCATATGTTTCAAGTTGCTTGTAACCAGCGGAAAATCATGTCCTCCTATTCTCTTTCAATTCGACTTCTTCCATTTTTCACCATTTCTTTCAACATCTGTCATATTTATTACTGAGAATAAGGCCTATTATTGTAGATTATTTAAACTTGTCATTCACCTAAATAGTAATTTTTTATAATTGAAAATACTGTATTTTTAATCAATTAATTACATTTAAAAAACACAACCAGTTTAAAATTTATTGGTCCAACATTCTTTTAAATTTTTCAGATTTCGGGGGGTGATGTATCCCCCACATCCCCCTAGGTTCGCCCCTGCATGCATTACATGCAATACATTACATGCATTGACTCTCGTCCTCTTAACTAGCCACCCCTTCAGTAAATAAAAACTAATTAAGTTAAATTTCTTAAATACAACTTGATTCAAATTACAAAAATTAAATTAAACTAAACTAATGATCATGTCGCACACTGTATTTACAGACATTCACAACCAATCGTGCACTGTAACAACTCAAAAGCCACAAAACTGTGATTCTTTATTTAATTATTTACAAGTCAGTATACAGTATTTTTTGTCATTTTCACTATTTTTTCTTCAGTATTTTTGTTTCAAGTCAGTTATTTTTCACGCTGCGAACGACACCAACACGGTCAGAAAGCGGGTAATGCGTCCGCTAAAGGATCTTCATCCAAGATACTCGATTCCGGTGTCGCTAGATCGCCCCCCGCGTTGGTCCTCTTCGGATTGAACATGGAACCAAAAATTCCTTGCCACGTAGACGAAAAGGGAAACGGAAACTGTGGCATCGGTTTTGGACTGTACGTGGGCCTGGTAGGTCTGTTGCTACCGCCACTGCCGCTGCTACCGCTGTCGCCTCCGCCACTCAAACTGCTACCTCCGCTGTTTCTACAACACATATAGTTACGCATCAGTGAAGACATCACAAACCTTTCGTAGAGTCTAAACAGTGGCGTACCTAGGCCTCTGGAGGCCCGGCGCGGATTTTTTTCTGAGGCCTCCCTCTCATAAGACGGGTGTTTATAATCCAATTTATCTTTAAGTAATATATAGCAAAAACACGTTACTGTTATGTATTTATTATCTAATCACTGTATTGATATACCTAGTTAGGAAACTTTATAAGAATCTGTAGTAATGTTTGAAATAAAAATCCACTAACATATTGTAAATATAAAGTTTAAAAAATAATAGAATTAGTATTATTTATAGATTGCATTAAATTTATTACGATACTTTATAAATATAATGAATATATATACTGCAAAAAATTTTATCATTGCTGCAAACAATAATTGGCAATTTTTTTCAAGTCAGTTTTAGTGGATAACATATGCTGTGTTACTTATCTGTACAGTTGTACGTGCCGTTGTCTTTGATGTCACTCACGGTTTTGTTCACTCACACAGTATGTGATGCACTTTTTTGTGAATTCGTTCATTTGAGTAACTGACCTGATTTCCGCACTCTGAATTACCCATTGTTCGGTAAAAAATTCTGATGACAAGTTTTAAATAAATTGTTTGTCTCTTAAACTTAATTTTCCAAATCTGGAGGCCCCCTACTAAGTGGGGTCCGGGCGGTCCGCCCCCCACGCCCCCTTTAGTCCGCTACTGAGTCTAAATATAATGTTCACCAAAGAGAAGTTTATCCTTACAGTTTAAGAGACTAAGGCCCCCATAACAATTTAATTAAATTATCAAAAGGTTTGGTTGGACAATAACCATTGCTGGAATTATCACACAACGTTTCGACCACTAAACAATCTGCTGTAGTCTTCAGGTGTAAGTCAAACTAGAAGACTACATTAAATACAAACTTAACCCGCTCGTTCATTAACAAGCGTGAACCGTAAAAAAATTAAGAAACCACCACGTCCTACAAAGTTAAACAGAACTATAAAACAATGTTATAAAAAACCCCTTACTTACTCTTCAAGTCCACTGGACAGAAACGGGTTCTAAAGACAACTCAGTCTGAGACGAATTCAAGCCTTAAACTCTACGCCTCGCTCTGCAAGCGAGAATCCTGACAATACGCTAAGCGAACTCTACAATAAATTAGTATTTAAACAAATATCAACTTAAATCTTTCACGTTGGCGTCACCGCCTGTATTTGATATTAAAAAGAACTCACATAGTTGATATCAATATCTTCAGTCAAATATACTGAATATCCTCAACTCTAGTCAACGTTAATTTTAAAGAAAAAAGGTATAACATTAGTACAGGAAATAATAAAATATGAGAAATATAAATAAAGCGTTTCTCTGCGTACAGTTTTACTGGTTATTTGTCAGGATTTATTGGTAAATTTGAAGAAGGTGTAGGATATATGTTTCAAGAATTTAATAAGTTATAAAGTGCAATACTGTTTTCTAAAAATCCGAATTCACATTTACATTATAGGAGAAAATGTTGAATATACGAATATTCAAGTTCATTACAAAACTAACAAAAAACTATACAAATTTGGGATACCGTGGCCGTTATCGATGAGAATGCAGTATAAATATCAACGCTGCAGGAAACAGCAACGAAGACAAGGAAGTAAACCAGTAACACGCTTTGAAACAAAAATATTTGACAAGGAATAGAAAAGAAAATATTTCTTAACGTAGTAAACATATATTGCAATATGTAGTTAGTTACGTAGTTCACTTCTGTGGAATAGTAAATTTTGCCGGTGCATTGGCATCAGAAAGAGTTACTATGTCAAATTCCTGGCCTCACTGGCTAACTTGTCATCGGTTCATTGTACTTGATATCCACATGCAAAGTACTTGAATTCACTGCAAAGTACCGCCTTTATTCAGAGATTTCAATTGGTTTAATACCTTGTGGATTTTCTGAGAGAGCTTGGTGTTAGAAAGTAGATTGCTTCTGTGGTTGATCTTGAGTTATTGTTATTCCCCTAATTTTAGAATTGCTGTTTAAGATTAGGTAAGCTCTGAGCGCCTTATTTACTCTACGTGGAGTTCGATGATGTAGTTGGAAGAACATTCCCAGATCCTGACTTCATTGAGAGTTTACAAACATTTGGTAGCAGGAGGAGAACACCAGCGCCACCATTAATCATACTGGGATCTGACGGTAAATTAGTATAACAAGTAACATACTTGGATGACGGAAGGAAGTTGACAGTTCTTACATCCTATCCTTTGAGTATTTCTTTTTACGCAGCGTTCAATAAGGTTTAGGTTTACGTACGTTTTTGAGGATAAGAAACTGGGAAATAGAGGTTCTTTGTTTATGTAGACTTTTCGGTTATGTAGTCCTTTCTCCTTCCTAATAGTGTACTGGAGGAGGGGGAGAAGTCCAACCACACCTACCCGCGGCCCTCCCCAACCATTGAGTCTTACGACCAACTTCTTTAAGTCCGACCTTGGGTGACTAATGTGACAACGCCAAACAACTTGCCAATACAGGCAAACAGAATATCGCGGTGTCGTCAGTAAAGTTGCTGCAACATTGCCAGGACGATCATGGTATATAGCAGCGAGTGTAATACATCGGTGGATTTTTTGGAACGGATAGTTTCTGACTTGTGGTTGAACCTTCCGTGCCAAACGGACGATACGAAACTGTTGCGAACTGTTATTTAACGTTTTGATAAAGAAACCTGGTTTAGAAGAAAGTATTGAAACCATTTGTTTTATATTAATCCAGCTAGTAAGTGTAATACTGTATTTTCTGACGAGAGTTATCATTGTAATTCAAATACCCACAACTATGTTGCAAACGTAACGATATCAAGAAGGCCTCGCCTTAATTATCCTAACTGTCTGCACACCGATATTTTCCTTCGAGAGACGCCATCACTGCAACTCAGGACTTCTCCACAGCAACTAAGCATTAGCGTCTCGTAATTACCATCCTTCGTCTGTCTGTTTCTCAGTTCTAATAAACCATGCGTTTGTCCAGTCTCATATTAATACAGTACGGTTATCGGACTTTTGATTTGGTGGTACATGTCCGGCGTCCGGGCCTACTTAATCGAAATTGAAGAAATGTCCCGCTTTCTCTCAAGGCTTTTGTCATGCGTTTGAAATTAGCTAACTATATAAAATAATTCTGACGCGAACTAGCTTTTCCTCTGTACGAGCTTCATCAGAGGCTCCCTCTAGGAGCGCTGCCCGTTCTGCTTTTGGCGACGGCGGGATCATTGTTGTTGCTGTGTGTTGTGTAAAATGTTCAGAAGCTTTCAGGCAAAGCTAGTTTAGGCAGTGAGGTTAAAATTTAGTAACGTTTATCTAAAATAATTGTGTTCTGCGTTAGAATTATTTTATATAGTTATTGATAATATCGGACACGTCATGGACAACAAAATCCAAGAATGAAATTAGTTATTATGTAATAATTGCTAAATCGTGTAAGCACATCGTGTTTAGAGCGTAGTTTTAAAAGAGTCTATTTTCTATTACTTCATTGAAATATGTTGTCATTCTTAAATACAGTATTTGAAATTGATATAAGTTTACTCAGTTAATCTTTCTATACATATCACTTATTTTTTAATTCACCACATTTGAATCTCAGGATGGTAATATTTTAAAGGTTTTTTGAAAGTAATTATTCGATAATAAAATTATGTCTAGCAAAAGTTACTTTTATATAATTTTAACTGTACTATCAAAAGAACGTGGAACTATTTAATAAAAAAATGCAAAATCAAAGAAAAATTTACTTGTATAAGTTATAACCAGCCAATACCCGATTACTCTATTTTATATATATCATAATGTTCATTATGTATAAGTCATGTGTCCGCAGTATTTCTATTCTGAGAGCTGTTTTTAAAAACAAAAAATGTTTTTCGTGTGTCCGTTTTTTGTCAGAAGACAGTATTTTGATAGGAAACCGTGTCCAGCGTTTGAATTTATATATTGCTAACACTAGATGTAGTGCCTCTAGAGAGCAAGCGCCCTTGCCTGATTCCAAGATATTCCATTGTCCTCCAAGAAGCTTTACACATTGTCTTGCCATGTCATTCTGGACCTTCCTCTAGATCGTCGTCCCGTGCTTCTTGCCTCATATAATTTCCTCGGAAGCCTCTAATCACCGATTTACTGAAGGTGTCCGAACCATCTCATTTGGCAATGTTTGTGTCAGCCACTGGTCTTACTTTTAATTCTGCTCTTATTGTAACATTCCTGACTCGACCCCTGCGAGTTTTACTTCCACTCGTCTCAAGTATCTCATTTCCTGGCTTTGAATAGCACTAAAGTGGCTTGAATTAGTGCCCAAGTTTCACTCCCATAGGTAAGGATCGGGACATACGTGTTCTTAAAAACTGTTACCTTTGTTTCTTTAGAGATTTCACTTTTGTAGATAAACTTTTTATTTCAGTCATAGTACTACTTCCCTATACTGGCTATTCTTTAATTTATTTCGGCAGATATTTTCCAATTGGCACTAATTCCAAAGCCAAGGTAATTGAATTGTAACATTTGTTCGAGTGGTTGACCTTGCCAGCTAATCTGATGGTTCTCAGGGGCCTTGAAATTATCATGATCTTTATCTCACTTGTGTTTATTTCCATCCGTCTCCTACTAAATAAATAGTTAGTGGGTATGAAATACAAATAACATGTCATCAGCCAACCGTTTACTAAGGTTTTGACGTTAAAAATAATAGTGTCTTGTACTAAATAATTTCTGACGTACCTTACGAAAAGAAAGCCTTCAACGATTCCCACAAGCTGCTCAGGAGGTCAGTGACCACAGTTTTCAGAGAGCGGTAAAAGTCGGTCTGCGCAGGTGCAGGTGCAGGTGCATCCCGACTGCGACCTCTGTGCACATGAACACTTAGCTGTGGTCACTTTGTTATTTCATGAATACGCTTTGTACACATGAAAGAACAGGTATCGGTATTGTCTTAAAATTCTTAAATTTTATAGAGATTGTCAAATGTCTACGGTTTCAATAGCGAGGACAAAATTGAAATGGCAGATTATGCGGAAATGTTGCTACACGGTCAGTAACTTGCTTAGAAGAAGAAACGTTTATAGTGGGACCCCAAGAAAAAATGAACAGATTACCACCTATGTTGAGTATCATACGGCCAGCCAAAGGAAAAAATGTTGAACAGACCAAGAATTATGAAGAGAAAACTACTAATCTCAAAGAAGAAAAGTTAAAGAGAAGAAAAATGTTTGCTCTTAGAAGGATCATCGGAGACACACGAAGGAAATTTCTGAGCTGCATGAATTTATGCAAGAATCTTTTTTTTTTTAAGAAATCCCATTAAAATACGAGAAAAGATAAACCGTGTCAAAGTTTTCAGTGGCGCTATCTGAAATATACGTACGAGATAGAATGTAAATCATAATATCGAATTTTTAGGTCACACTCAGTGGTTCATATTTTCCCGGTTATTGCGTCAGACTCAGCGTTGTATGTGATGTTTCAACGAAACAAATTTGAGTGACGTGCGGAAAGTTTATGTATGCGAATTAAAAATCAACTGACCTGTGGATCTGATAGGAATATTTAGCGCAACTCGACATTCGTGGAGAGCATCGATTGCAAGAAGAAATTATATGAAATGAATGATACATTTACTATCATCAAACGTTAATTTAAAACTTCCCCTTTTATGCCCTTGGCATGGTGACTGAAGGTTGATTAGTTGAGGTCACATTATTTAAATAAGATAGTATAGCTAACGCAACGCTTACATCGTGTTTCACCTGATGCTACCAGGTAACCAGAAGGCATTGGCGTAACTAGGACACACAAACATGGACGCACTGGCCTAACCCGGAGGGCCTGCGAACTAGGTGGACACACACAAACATTTCTTTTAATTTTTTAGGATGGTTATAAACTACTGAACTTTAGTAAACCCGAATTTCCCCTTATGTATTTAACATCAAAAACAGATACACTTATATTTTTACTGTTATTTTTACCAGTACAGTACCTAATGATGTATTTGGAGTGGTGTGGAGTGGTTTAACTGCTCAATAGAGCGCTGATTCCAAGTAACAATGTTTCGAGGGAAGTCAAGGAATGTTTTTAAATACAAAAATGCTATTTTGTAAAATAAAATGTTTTTATATCAATATATATATATCTTTATTTCCAGTGCCAATATTAGTCGTGTACTGAAATTATTGTAAATTTTAAAGCTATAAACAGGTTACAAAAAGTTTTAAATGTGAAATAGATTTTTAGTTGGTTTAAAAGTATGAGATTATGTAATGAAGTGTACGATAGAAAATTTACTGTCTTCATGAATTTATATGTAATAAAATTTGTAATTTTTCAGAATCCATATATTTTCAATAAATGACAAAATTATAATTGTTTACTAACGACATGTCTGATAATCAGTATTTTTTTATATTGGTTAAAGACATAAAAGATACTGAATAACAAACCAAACTATTAATTGAAAAAAGTTATATTTTATTAATTGATTTAATATTTATAATAACTTTACCTCAAGATTTTTTTCCTTATTTGGAACATGTTGGAAAATTTTTGGTATTTTAAACTGGTATTATTGTGTGATTGTGGTGTATATGTTAGTATTTTGTGTATTTTCAATATTGAGTGCTTAGAAAATTGTGTCATGTTTTCTATTGATTTTGTTTTGATATTGAAAATACACAAAATACTAACATATACACCACAATAATACTACTTTCAAATACCAAAAACCAACAGGAAACCATAACATCAACCAACCAAAACACAAGTACTCTACAAGATTCAAAATTAAGAAGGCTGAGGATGGGAACAATAAGTTTCCCGGAACATGTTCCAAATAAGGAAAAAACATCTTGAGGTAAAGTTATTATAAATATTAAATATATTATATATGCATCAAGAAATGCACTGTAGCAAAAAGTTTACATTTATTAATTGGGTATGCTTTAAACAAGGAGGAAAGTTTCTGGTCACATTATATGATTTTAGTAGTTTCTACAGCTATAAGGAGGGATAGTATTCAAGGGGCCGCAAAGGATTTCTGCGGGAGGCCCCAGAAAAAAGAGTTACGCCGTTGCTAGAAGGGCTGGATGAGCTGAGACACCGGATTCACTTACGTCACTTAAGCATATCGTGTTTGAACCGTAGTCAGTTGCGACCACAGCGAAAATTTTAACCCGGGCAATTGCGACCCGGCCAATTGCATTGGGAACATCGTTCCATCAGTTACAGACACAGACTGTGTCTATCCAAGGCGTGTGAAGAGATGAAGGCTCACGCCTGCAATGATACTGATACTGCGTACGGCTGTATCCAATGTTTATATACTGTTGCGACCGATCAACTCTCTCTCTGCACATTTTTGCATATTTATACTCTACATACTAAATCCATATGTGACAGAGTTGTGAGGTGGCTTCTATCGCACTATGTAGCCATTAAAACGGTGCCAATCGATTTGCGGATTATTAAAAACATCACTCATGTGTCACAGACATCGAAGTATTACAGTGTATTGAGTGAGAGCGATAGTTAATATTATCCATTCAGCTATGTTCGACGCCAGTAAGAGTCCTTTAGCTATACGCAAGACAAGAAAGCGGAAAGTATTGAATGGACAGTCAAGACAACTTATCTGTTCAGTACGTGAATATTTTGAAAAAGAAAAAGGAAACAGGGGGCCTTTAATATCCCTAAATAAAGTTTTATAGCCTACAGCTGCCGCATGCGAAGTAGGGAAGAACGTTATATAGTACGTGTAGGGAAAGAGTAAGACAATCTTCTCACTGATTTTAGTGATACACAGCCCAAGTTTCAAACCCCTAATAAAAAAAGAAATATAGACAAAAGAATCACATTTATCGTTAAATCAATAAATTAAAGATACTGAACATTTGAAGTTGATTAAAAAACACTGAAATTAGTTAAGTTCTAGTTTATTATTACCGTAAGAATTCACATTTTTAGTTTATGAATTATCTTTAGTTACAACAGGATAAATATTCAATTTTAAGTAGGCGAATAGGCCTATGTATATTCAGTCTGCGCGTACTGGATTTGTTTTGTCTGCGCGAAGTATGTTTTAAGTGAATGCAGTAACAAAACTTTGAACATTCAACAGAAATATGTGGTTACGAAGTGGGAACATGGTGATGACATCATCGCAACTGTCGATCCCTCTCCTGTAAAAATTCAAGTATAAATCGCAACGCTTCGCCCTTTAACGAACCGTTTCTGCTCACTCCGCTCGTAGCTAACAGGATATCACGTGTGGATCCACGCACAACAAAACTTATCACCTATACCAATATTAACAATTATATTAAAACAATAAAATAGTTTTAGTGATTTTCACTCGTCATTTATTAAAATTATATATCCATGACAGCTGTTTCGGCAGCACAATACCTTCATCAGATGGTGTAAGCTAACTTATGTGCTGCCGAAACAGCTGTCATGGATATATAATTTTAATAAATGACGAGTGAAAACCACTAAAACTATTTTATTGTTTTATTTTTTTAATATAATTTACAATGGATTTTCACCAAGTAAAGGCATCAAGGCATCAAATATTAACAATAATTGTTAGGACATCTCATTCACAACATGTGTACAGCTTATATTACAATCTGTAGTAACATACATGTAACAAGGCTTACTTCCCCATTGTACACCAACTTCATAAGCCATAGTATTACTAGCAGACGGAGGAATCAAAATAAAAGGACACCAACGTAAACTAAGAAGAACCACCCTAACCTAACTTTACCTAACAAAAATATTGGAACAAAGAGTATACTCGCACAAGCGAAGAAGTTACATAATTGAAACGTCATCAAAGTTTGAAACCGAAACGTTACTAATTGTCACGGATTCGGTCAGTTACGACCAAGTGAAAGTGCAGGGAAAAATTTACCAGGTAAGAACAGGTAAAAACGTTGTTTCTTCGCACCTGACCGAAACTATAAGGCTCGCCAGCCTTTCCTGAACAGTAACCTGCGCGCCGACCCAATGCAAGACTTACCCCCACTTTCAAGTGTAGCTAGGTTATCTAGAGAGAAGAGAAGGGAGACAACGCTATAACGTTCACTGTCTCACTTCCATATTATTTTCCTCTCTGTCACACACATGCTTCCGTTGTTCTCACCAGTCTTGTTGCAATCGATCTTCACGCTATGAAACACTGCACAAAACTGTTCTGAGCCTTGCAACGAGGTGTTTGTCTACTGCGCATCGAGATCCGAGTGTTCAATTTGCATCGTCCTACCTCTACTCTTCTATTTCTTTTACTTTCCCTGTTCGCTTTCAGTGATAAAATGACCGTCAGATGGAGAAACTACCATGTCACCATTCAGATGTAACTGGCATTTCCGAATAACGTGAATCATAGTTTATACACATTCTAAATTCTTTACTGTATTACGTATAGTTTACCACTAAATAAAGATATTTATTTCTGTTATTTAACATGGCCTTGTGTGTGTGTGTGTGTGTGTGTGTGTGTGCGCGCGCGCGCATACACGCTCACGCAATCTTAAATATTCAGACAGTAACGATTCACAAATTCTTTCCGTAAGCAGATACATATTCAATGTATGTCACACATAGATTCCATTCTTCAACTTTCATTAGCATCCTGGCAATTGCATACTGTTACACCATAACAGAACGTTCTACATGTTTCTCGGCTATCCCAGAAGAGCACCAGTTTGTGTGCATATGTGACACTTAACATGTGAGGTAGTGTTACGTAATACGGAACATTCTCGTACATTTGATAGTGTTGTTCGACAAGTTTCTCAACTAGACCAACGGTGCGTGTTTCTGCCAAGACCGCGCTGCAGTATCCTCTAGAATTTTCGATTACTTGTTAAGGGCGCATATTATGGAACCGTGCAGACATCACCCACACTTGCCGCTTAGTTTTCAGTTATTGTCGGGTGATTTACACAGTGCGTCTAAAGTAGTGTATTAGTGAAAAGTGATTATAGTGCGGAATTCTTTGTAGCTGACATTATTATTTGTGTGGACAGATTTTCTCGAATTATCGTAAGAGTCTTGTCGAATAACTTGTTGATTTCAAACTGTTAATTGAGATTAATTAAAGCTGGTGATTAGTGCCTTAATTGGTGTCTTGTATTTTGTTTTCCACTGTACCATACGACGATCAGTGAGACCGTCGTAACATACTCTCCCCCTCCTGTCCTCTTGCCGTTTGTGTGGAGACTCAGTTACGCCAATCTACCTGAATCGGGTAGGCCTACTGGACAACACCTTACTTGCGCCAAACGGCGGATTAGCTTTGGAATGAAACCAGATTGAAAATCAACTTTATTTTCACATCTTCATCACTTCCCGTTTCATTAGTATTTTCATAACGCAGTAATACTTTAATGTTCCTCAAGCGGGTGATCTTTGAATACCCAATTTTTCATAGAGAACGCAATACAACACTCTCATCGCATTTAATTAAACGGACGTTTCGCACAAAGTTTTATAATATTTATTCTTTTTATAAAATACATACTTTAATCTTTTCACAGGCGAAAAGCTAACGAATACTCAAAATAAACCTATTACAGACATCAGAGAACTAAAATATTGTCGACAAAATCGCACTGAAATTGTACGATTAAAACTTTGTCAATTATAAAAAATTGATTTAAATTTAAAAAAAGAAATTAGTGTTAAAATATCAAACATTCTTGTACTATCTGAAAATAGTAAAAAAAACTAAAAAATGTACGATGAAATAAAATGTAGAGCAGGGACTAACAGGGAAGCTTTTTACATATTTCAAAAAGCTCAAGATGTTCAATGCGTGGTTCAAAGAAACAGAAATAGACATAGAAAACTACAGATTCAAAAAGAAATTAAAAATGCCCAAGGTTTTTAGGGAAACCCCAAGAAGAAGACAGGTGCCATCTGGACTGCCGAAAAGAAAGAGAGACATCGATCAAGAATGAAGGAGATGTGGGAGACGAGGAAGAGAGAGGTTGAACCAAACGTAGTCCACAGTGGCTCATACGGAAAAAGGAAAAATCTATAGCATCACCGCAGAACCATCATACCACGTGAGAAACGCAACTTAGTAATTTAGTAAAAAGAAATAACGTAAAAAGTATATTTAAAGAAATATTTAAATTCTGAAAATTTGATAGTTTCTGTGGCTGAATCGCTCGTAAATATTAACTTTAGGACTGGCAACGTAAGATCATCTGTAGGCCTATCTATCAAATAGGAGCTTTAATAAAAATCGGTTTATCGGTTTACCATAGAACTCTCTATGGTATCAGGCGCACAGAAAGAAGAGTTAGACCTGTTTTAGGCTACCTGACAATGTGCAATTCCGCATAATTAAGAAAAGTTTGATTTGCTGCAATACATTTTATTTAGAATAGTATACGTAAGAAAGTAAACATTTTAATTCTTCGTATTGTTTAAATTAGCAGCCATCCTTACTTTTCTTTTATAAAATTGCTAAACTGCTATAATTGTTTTTATTATTTAGACAAAGCTTTTCGTCATTACTGACATCTTCAGGTCTTAAACAACCATAAGATGTAACCATAACAACCATAAGGTCTTCGTTGTTTAAGACCTGAAGATGTCAGTAATGACGAAAAGCTTTGTCTAAATAATAAAAACAATTATAGCAGTTTAGCAATTTTATAAAAGAAAAGTAAACATTTTAAAATGGAATTTAAGGAATTATAAGTATAATACTATTGACTCAGAACACTAAGTTGTTTTATTGGTAAAAATATGTTGCTTCAAACAAAGATACATTGAACACACAAAGGCACTAGACTCCACCACCGAATCCACCTTTGTAAACCACCTCATTGAAGCAGAACACACATACACAAACATAAACATTAACATGGATATTCTACACGTACACACAAAAGGCCGAAAACTAGACACTCTTGAACAACTAGAAATATAAAAACACACAAAAACACATAAAAACGACATCCTAAACAAACAGACAAACAGCCTAAACAATTCAAATCACACATACTATTCGAAAATATCACACCGCACACACAACATCGGTCTTTCGAACGACGGCGCCGTCACCAAGAATAAGACGAACAGGCCTCCTAGTGGCAGCCTCTGACAAAGCTTGTAATAAGCGAAAACTGGTTCAGGCTACAAGGTACAAATTTTACATTTTTACCAATAAAAAAACGTAGTGTTACGAATCAGTGGTATTATACTTAGTTAATAACGGACACGTCATGGACAACAAAATCCGGGAATTTAACGGTAAAACAATTTAAAAGTAAAAAAACTAGTCATTAGTGTAACAGTACCTTTAAATAGTTTCAATTTCAGTCTATTTCAATATAATCCACAATCCAAAAGTTCCTGGCTTATTTTATCTACGTTATATTTTATAAGAAACATATCTTACAAAAGATAATCTGTCAACTTCTCCGTTTTTGACCTGTTGAATTTTTCCTCGATGAACGCTAACTTTAATTTTGTTTTGTTGTCAGTCCTGTACACATGGCCGCTTCGAGCACCGTTCACGTTAATATTGTGTCAGTTGGATAGTATTCAGACTTTGAAGAAACACAAAAATGTTTGAATAAGGTGAATGCACAGGAGGAGCTAAATCGACAGTCAAAACTATCACACGCATCCCTAGTCCTCCGTAAGACCGACGAGTCAGCAGCCGAGAATCATGCCTCCAATGTCACTCGTTTTTCCTCATCAATGTGGGTCTCTGTTACGAAGCCTGAGAAGCTCTCTGGCGTTGGGTGGGCTGGCTGGTCGTCGATCAGATCGCAGAACATAAGGCATGAAGTCGTTTTCCGGCGGCTGTTTCGCAGCCCACCTATTCTTCAACCAAAACTAGAGCCGACGCAACTAAGGTAGAATTAGTGAAAATTGTTTTCGAGCCCTGTACGTTTTTGACGCAACCAATGCTCGTCCGTGTATGGTTTGTCTCTCTCCCCCTTAACTTTGTCCAAATGGTCTGCCATTTCATATTTCATAATTTATCCACATACTATCTGAATAATGAACACCAATTCCTGGCAAAACATTATCAAATAATGTACAAAAAAACTCAAAATATATATAGGGTGATTCAAAATTGCACGGCAATCTCTCGGAAGCTGATTCTATAACTAAAAATGTGAAATAAAGTTTATGTAAACATAGGTCCAGAAACGGTTCGTTAGCGAGTTACGGCTCGCGAACCAGTTCGCCCTCATTTCTGATCCCACAGTAAAATGACGCCATACTGAAATTCTTGGGGTATAAAGTAAAGGGTAAATTTGGTGGTTTCATATGGTTTCTGATCTGAAAAATTGAATAAAAGAGGTCCCATACCTCTATCTCAATTAGTTTCTAAGAAAAACTGTGTAAAATACAAAAAAGTGGAATCGAAAAAACACATTTTTAGATTTGGGATAAAATAAATTCGTTAATTTGCTAATAAACAAATAACAATTTTTAACGAACTTTGTAGAGAATTTAATTATGAGAAAATTGATGTGTATGGAGTTTATTAAAAATAAGTAAAAATTTGAGAAATTTAACTTTAATTAAAAACAAAACAGGCCAAAAAACGCCAGAAAAGTGTTACAATTTACAAGAAATATCATTGTAAACTTTCAAAACACCTACACTTGGGCAGACGAAAACCCACGAGACTGCTATAAGACGTGACCAACATACTGTTTCATTTAATGTGTGGTGCGGTTTTCTTGGTGGTAATCTATTAGGCCCTTTTCTCTTATCACTGAGGCTTAATGGAAGGCAATACTTACATTTTTTGCAAACGAATCTGAAGGAACTCTTGGAAGATATTCCACTTGCAGATAGAGTGCAAATGTGGTTTTTGAATGACGGTGCATCTACTCACTACTATCGTGGTTTGATGAACCATTTAAATAATACATTCGTTAAGCGATGGATTGATCGAAACGGACCAGTAAAATGGCCACCTCGATCTCCTGATCTCACCCCAGCAGACTTTTTCCTTTGGGTGGCTGGGATGAAGTCGTTAGTTTATTCTGCTCGTATTGGCACACAAGAAGAACTGAGACACGGACAATAGAATATGGAGCTACTGTTAAGAATAATCCTGATGCTATAAAACATGACCGGCTAGCATGGATTCGCCGAACTGAATTCTGCATTCAACAAAATGGCCACATTGAACTACTGCTTTGAACAAACGTTTGCAGCTTTAATAATTTAACAATTTTTATATTTAATTATTTGAAGGGAAAATTCAATAATATAAGTTTTCAATTTGTTTACAGTTACATTTGTTGTGAAAATGTTTACGGAAACCTTTGTTCTGTTTAAAATTGTAACACTTTTCTGGGGAATTCGAGGTGGCCGTTTTACTGGTCCGTTTCGAGCAATCCACGCTTACCGAATGTATAATTTAAATGGTTCATCAAACTACGACAGTAGTGAGTAGTTTCAAAAACCACATTTGCACTGTATCTGCAAGTGGAACATCTTCCAAGAGTTCCTTCAGATCAAAAAATGTAAGTATTGTCTTCCATTAAGCCTCGGTGATAAGAGAAAAGGGCCTAAGAGATTACCACCAAGAAAACCGCACCATACATTAAATGAAACAGTATGTTGGACATGTCTTATAGTAGTCTCGTAGGTTTTCGTCTGCCCAAGTGTAGGTGTTTTGAAAGTGTACAATGACATTTCTTGTAAATTGTATATAAACCAACAAAAATAATTCACTAACTAAACACTACATTTTATATAAAATCTTAAGTATTATTGAACATTATTCTGATTTATGAAATATAAATTCATTAATTTACTATATTAAGAATTATTAGTTTAGTTAGATATTTTTTGTGTGTATAAGGCACTGTGGACTACGTTTGGTTCAACTGGTTTCTCCCTTCTTCTCCTCTCTCCTCCTCCTCTCCCACATCTCATTCATTCTTGACCGATGTCTTTCCCTCCTTTCATCAGTCCAAATGGCACCTGTCCTCTTCTTGGGTTTTCCTGAAAACCTTCGGCATTTTTTAATTTCTTTTTTGAGTGGCAAGCATTCTTCAATGCCTTCTTGAGTAATTTGGAGTTCTTCTATGTCTTTTTCTGTTTCTTTTAACCACGTATTGGGTATTTTGAGCTTTTTGAAATAGCTAAAAAGCTTCCCTGTTAGTTAGATATTTTATTAGTGTTTAAATTATTTTGTTTTGTTTGAGCAGCTGTCACATCTGCTAAAGCTAGAATGTAACCTCCACACAGCTCTGTTAAGGAGGTAATCTATCTGTAGTATATATATTGTATTTGAATTTAATTTATTTGAATGTAAAAAAAATCTATAGTACCGTATTGTTTATACTGCATATACGGTACAGTACCAACCGTATAAACTGTTGCCAATGATTGTCAATTTTTTTGTTGTATTGTTGTATGTACTACGGAAATAAAAATTTCTTTTCTAAATATTACAGTTTTCAATATAACTGCTAAAACAGCTGATCAGATAAAGTAACATTAAAACTTAAATGCACTGTTCATTAAGTACATCACTGCTGTGAAACATTTTCCACTGCGAAGCGAACGTAAAACAAAACAATAACGTAATCTGCTCGCAAAAGAAAGCCTATAAAATTGTAAATAAAATAATATTTTATAAGAATAAAAACTCTCTTTTACTGCTTTCCACGTGGTCAAAAACTATATTATTTAGTTCAGTCTGGTGATGAGACACAATTTTAATTCCTCCTTAATTCACAGAGGATCTTTGGATCTCAGAGCCTAAATTCGGAGGTTCTAGTCCACAGGTAATTTCACAATGTATAGTGTTCGCTATGATAGAACAGATTAATAGCAATCAGTGCCTATTGTATACTAGTACCTTTGTATTTGTATAAGAGTAGTCTCTTTATTGTAACCTACCGCCAAATGCTCTAACATTTCGGGTTTTATCAATACATGCCTCTGTGTGTGTGTGTGTGTGTGTGTGTGTGTGTGTGTGTGTGTGTGTGTGTGTGTGTGTGTGTGTGTGTGTGTGTGTGTGTGTGTGTGTGTGTGTGTGTGTGTGTGTGTGTGTGTGTGTGTGTGTGTGTGTGTGTGTGTGTGTGTGTGTGTGTGTGTGTGTGTGTGTGTGTGTGTGTGTGTGTGTGTGTGTGTGTGTGTGTGTGTGTGTGTGTGTGTGTGTGTGTGTGT
The DNA here is from genome assembly GCA_034769895.1 of Magicicada septendecula. Taxonomy (NCBI): domain Eukaryota; kingdom Metazoa; phylum Arthropoda; class Insecta; order Hemiptera; family Cicadidae; genus Magicicada; species Magicicada septendecula. Next base: position 120,788,177 of record CM068372.1, read on the forward strand.
GTGTGTGTGTGTGTGTGTGTGTGTGATAGAGAGAGAGATGGTGGGAGGAGGAAGGGAGATGGCAGTTTGAGAACATGACAAGTTCTCAACTTATTACTTACTGTTTGGTAATTGAGTCGATCCAATCGAGATAGGCAGACACCTGAGTGTACACGCCCGGCAGACCTCTTCTTCCGCACCCTTCTCCGAATGACGTGATTCCTGCAACAAACGTTTGCCATATATTTGAACGTCTACAAATGATAGAATAGTAAAATGTAAAGTCCGTAATATATCATTCCTATTGTTTATGTTGCTGCTACTGTCAATGTTAGTAATACTACCACAATCCGTGCCACAGTTAATATTGATATTGGAGTTGCTGCTAATATTCGTATTAACTACAACTGCTGCTAATATTAACAAAATGCCGTTTATATTACTATAATTATCATTCCTAATTGCCCAGTATCGGTTGAATTGGTGGGAACATCTTTGCCGAATGAATGACTGCCGCATCCCCAAACAACTATGGAACTATAAGCCGAGAGGACGGAGAGGTGTGGGACGTCCGAGGAAGCGCTGCAGTGACCAGCTCTAATCTTTGCCTATTTGAGATAGGAACAAACCATCCTTGGTTTAATCCTTGAAGGTGATGATGATCATCATCGTCATTCCTAATATCATCATCGCTATCATCACAGCTACTGCTTTTCTAAATAATACTACCTATTTTTCTGCTTCTTTGGTGATCAATCCGAAGATCTGTTGGCAAGAGTCTAGTCGGTTGCAGTTCTCCACTTTTTCCGCCTTCTCTTCCATTTATTCATTTCTCTTGTACCTCACATATTTCATAATCCGTTCAAAATATCGTAGAGTCGTGGTCTTCGTCTAGAACATTCCTTTTCATATGGATCTCTTTTATTGAGCTTAGGAGTCCCTGAGGTTTCATTAAGTGCCCGTGAAGAAGCAATCTTCTGTTTACAATAGATTTCTACAGGCTTCCATTCTCAACCATTCTTCTAACACTTCCTCATTGGTAACCTTAGCTGTCCATTTAATTTTCAGCATAGCCTATAGCACCATATACCTTAAGTCCCCTCTCTTCTTCAGTGTCAAGAGTCCACGTTCACATGTGTGACTATACTCCATACGTATACTTTAATAATTTTGTTTACTAATTTAAAGACTGTCATGTTTGGAAGTGAATATCATCCAACACGTGGTTTGTTGAAGGCACAGCTACGTTCACTTGTAGACTTACTCGGTCAGGACCCTTGATAACAAGTTTTTAAAATTATCCAAACGTGGTTTTGACAACCAAGTTTTATTGTTATTATTGTTATAACCAAACACTTTTTCCATATATGTTGAGGAGCCCTTAGTGGTAAAGCGTCAGTCGTACCTTAGAGGATCCACATCACAGATTTATTCTGCCATATTAAAAGTATAGTCATCTATGGCTCTGTAACTTGGAAGACAAAGCAGTGCAACTGCCGAAGGGCCCAATCAGTGGAACAAAATTTCTGGAGACCGTCTTGTGGGGTGTCCAGGCTTCAGTGCATTACATACAATATCAGAGATCAGAGAACTTAAACATTGTCGAAAAAATTACACTGAAATTATACTTTAAAACTTTGTCAGTCATAAAATTGGCTTAAAATGAACAACAACAAAAAACTGAGTTGAAATATCAAATACTCTTATAATATTTAAGAATACAACAAACATAACAGCACGAGTTTAAATAAAATATAGGCCTAGCACGTATCAGCAGAACTATCACATTACGTAAAAAACCCAACTTAGTAATTTAGTGAAAAGGGGTTACGTAAAAAATGTATGTAAAGAAATGTTTAAATCCCGAAAAATTTGATAGTTCCTGTGACCGAATCACTCGTAAAATACAAACCTTAGGGATTGAGAATCATCTGTATCTATTAATCGAACTTTAATAAAAAATCGGTTTATCCGTTTGAACTCTGTATGATAACATACGTACATACAGAAAAAGAACTCAGAACTGCTTTTACGCTACCAGACAATGCATATTTTTGCATAATTAGGGCTAAGTAAAGGTTGATTTACTGCAACACACTCTACTAGAAACGAACTATCAGTAGGCAACTTTGCGTTGAGTAAACAATTTTAGACATCGTAAATACAAAAGCCGCTCATATGGTACGGCCACGTGAAACGGGTGCCTGATGATCCCTGGTGTAAAAAACTTGTTAAACTGGGTTCCATAAAGACGACAGAGCTGGTTAGACCAAGGAGTTCATAGAAGGAGGAGAAACAGTATAATATGGAGAAAGGAGGCTTGCAGCGTGGTAAATGGAACAACAGAAACATTTAGTGTGCAGACTGTAAGAGACGGAAGGAAGACTTGGACACGTGTAGGTGGATAGACAGGTGGATGCTACATCACAGAATGGGCGAAACTTTGGTGCTAGTGTTAACAATAATATCGATAAAACTTGGTCTCTACAGAAAATTTTGTTACTAAAAATAGCACTGCTACTACTACTACTACTACTACTACTACTACTACTACTACTACTGCTGCTGCTGCTGCTGCTGCTGCTCCTACTACTACTACTACTACTACTACTACTACTACTACTACTGCTGCTGCTGCTGCTGCTGCTGCTACTACTACTACTACTACTACTACTACTACTACTACTACTACTACTACTACTACTACTACTACACAGCAGTGGCAGGTGATAATAGGGTTGCAAGATTTCACAACCTCCAGAATAAAACTCTGGCTTCTTAATAATATGTAGGCCTATTACCTACAAAATGCATTAATGTTCCAACTTTTCAAACTACTGTATTTTGAGAAAAGAAATTATACGCCTACAGTTTTTTTAAAACATGTTTGCCTGGTAAATTGTAACCAACCCATTTGTTCACCGTACGCTACGCGCTGCTAGCGAGGTTTGCAAGATCCAGGAAACCGGCCTTCGTAATGTCACTTACGGAGCTTCTACATTATTGACAAATCGATGTGTGCTTTTAGCTGTCACGGCATAGGACAATTAACATGCAACGGAAATCTTTGCTCGGTTTGCAGTAGTTCTGCAACATTCCGGTAGGCGCGCTGTATATGATCGTTCTCCAGTAACACGTGCAGAATGATGTCTGAATTACTGTCATCTGTCTTTGTTCAAGCTCGCAGTTAGTGTTTATAGACGAGTAAAGCCTACTGAGCTCTTTGTACGAGTGTAGATTCTGTTAATCTTTAGTGATAATAATGTAAAACTGAAAGTACAGTATTGCGTTATTGGTCTCTACAATAAAAACTAGAAATAAAAATTTTAGGTAGGCTTACAACAACATTTAACATTTAATTTTATTTATCCATTTAAATATTTTTCAAATTTATTTAACTGACATATTTTGATACTTTTATAAAAATTGTTGACGCTTAAAATATTTTGTCTTAATCAGTAACCGAGTTTTACCCTCACAATTATGTTAACATAATCATCTAAACGTTATGTCTTTTCGAGTTATGACATGCCATGCCACGTCTCTCTCTCCATCATTGTACTTTTTAAATCGCGGTACGATAGGAAGCTCATCTCCATTCCCATTTCTTTGGAGGGCGCTGCTCTTGTTCGTCCCATTGGTTTTTCCCCCCAACACCTTTCCTTCAAAAAGTGTCAGTTATCCTACGTTCATGAAACTTGCAACCTCCTCTTCCTGACACCACCAACCTCCACTACTACTACTACTACTACTACTACTACTACTACTACTACTACTACTACTACTACTACTACTACTACATTAATATCACTACTGTTATATATTTTACTTCTTCTCTTGTTATCAATGAAATCTCTAATTCTGTCGGTTTTGCTACATGACAGTACTAATACTAACATCATATAATGACTAATAAAACCTGAAGTTTTAAAAAAAAACTGAAGTGTATTTTTACTTGCCTTGGATTGTATATCGGCCGTTCGCTGAAACAGTCATCAATGGGCCTCCGCTGTCACCCTGAAATCATACGTTCGCTATTATCTGTTAGTTAAAAGTAGAGAAAGTGTTGAAATTTATTGGTACAGTTTACTCTTATCAAACCTAACTAGTGATTATACCAGGCTGAAACACCGAAATCATTTAATACATTTTTAAATACACACGCTGTAATAATACGTTGCTTACGTCACAGGAATCTATCCTGCCCGCGAGGACTCCGGCGCAGATCGTGTTGGGCACGTCTAAGAAATCCAACGGCAGGTTTGTCCTCTTGCACTCTCGGTTTGACAGTATCTTGACAGTCGCCTCCTGCATGTAACAAGGATAACGCGACCTGACCTTGGTCGAGCCAAACCCGATCACTGTAGCATCGCCCAGCACTTGATTGCCTACAAACACACGGTAATATCATTTGTGAATAATTGGCCGCTGCATAGTGTTCACATTAAATTTCTTCTGAACGGGTGTAGTAGCAGTTTTTTTTTATGGCGCAAAAAAGTTGCCACGTTGATGCTGAATAAGTTTTTTGAAAGCATACCTGTAAGCAATAGCAACCATAATAGTGATATTTATAAGAGCCCAAAAGCTAATAATTACAAGGAATAAGACGTTTCTCGTAAAAGAAAGTAAGCAAAAGTAGAGATTTTTGTAATTATTAAAAGCTAAGTGATGTTAACAGGACTGAAGCAACTATTTGTCTAAGCGCTGATAAAGCAAAGAAACAAAGCAACGGGGAACAGAAGCGCGGATTGTCCTCCCCGACATCAGATTCCTCGTAGCGGTTTTGAAGAGCAAAGAAACAGTTACTGCCCATTTTTAAAACGCATGACACAGAAAAAAAGTGAAAGGAAAGATCCGTTAGAAAATATTAAAGCAAAGAAAGAATTTTCGTACCTTTGATTAAATAAAAATGTAAATCAATATTTATGGAGAAACTGTAAGAGGACAATTTCTGCAACTAACCCCTGTTTTTGAACCTTGAAATTCGGTTATCATGTTTCCACAGTCCTCAAAAGAGATAATAATTTTCTCTCCCAAATACTGTCAACACTTTCTGTTCTAATTTTTTTTTTCTAACGGTGAGAGAAGAAGTTTTTTATTCATATTCAACACAGAAGTCATATCCAAAATGCCAGGATGTACAGAATAGCAACAGAGAAGCATACGCAGCTACCAAAGCCGTGAAGATTTGCTTCACCAGTAATAATTCAGACAACTTGCCTTGCCGTCTTCTTTTGAACGGGTTCCATAACAGACTCCACACATTACCACTACCACCACTATCACCTCTGTGATTTGAACCTGTAATATAGTGTATTTACTAGTTAAAGACATATTACACAGAACTGAAATACAGTAGAAGTTCGCGTGTTAGAGCGAACCGACCTACCTGACTGCGGCAGACAAATGGGAGAACTGTTGAGAGCCCTGTCCAGCGTGATTATCGCGATGTCCCCTTCCATGGTCGTCGGGTTGTATTTGGGGCTAACGTTCACCTTCGATATACCGACGTTTTCTCCTCGCAAGGAAGGATCGCAGCGGTTGTACAACCTGAGTACCGCTCGGAAGCCCGAGCCAGCCGACTCTCTCCGTCTATAACCAGTAATAAATTCTTATAAAATGTATGTACGTAACAATATTGATAATGCTAAAAAACATATTTATAGTAAGGATTTTATCACAATGTGTTTATAGTTTATCATGACTTACGGTTCAGAAGTTTGGACTACAAATAAACACGCAAGAACAAAATTAATGACATCAGAGATGGACTTTTGGAAACGTTTGGCAAGAGTATCCAGACGTGAGAAAATTAGAAATGAAGTCGTTAAGGACAGAATGAATGTGAAAAATTCAAATGTTGATTTTATCCAAACAAAACAATTACAATGGTATGGACACATGAAAAGAATGGCACAGGAAAGATTGCCAAAGAGAGTTATGGAATGGACCCCACTATGAAGAAGGAAACGAGGAAGACCACCTATCACCTGGATAGAAGAAATCCAGACTATATTGAGAGAACGAGAAATTGAAGAAGATCTATGGATGGATAAGCAGCAGTGGAAGATGAGAATTCTATCATTTCTGTAATCTTTGGTTCCGGAAAATGTGTAAGCATTGTACAGCCGGAATAATAATAATGTTTACAGTTTACAGTTTTTAGTTTATTTATGGATGACAATAGACATGACAATCGGTTTTATTTTCTTAATGAATTTACAAGAACTCCTTTGATCTCCAACTTTATCCACTCGACCCTATCAAGATTGAAACCAAAACAATTCACAGTGCAACAACGATTACTGGGAAACGCGAAAACTGATGGATTAAACACACAGATCGGAATGAACACAGGTTGACATGTTAACTGGCCGTGTTCCGGGAATTACTGCAAAATTTTAAAAATTGTTAAAGACCAATATGTCGGAATTACACCGGTTTTATCTGAAAACGTTTATGTAGATAAACTCCTATGTAAGTTGATGAAACAACAAGCCGGGACAGCATTTAGTCGCGTGACCAGGATGTTCAGAAGCAACAATAAACATTCCCACAACAAAAAACAACGTTTTTTTTTTACAAATTAAAAACCCGACAAGTAATGAAAATGACTGCTTTCTTCTAATGTGATAGTGTCCTGTTACGCATTCATGTTTGAAAGGTGACTAGCGGTCACAGTAACCAGATAAAAATCCGACCAACTGGCATCAGCGCTTTTACAATAGAAAAATGGAATCTTCAAAGACTCTGGATTGCAGATATCCACAATTAAAACCAAAATGATGGCTTTTTGTGGAACTGATCCCGTACAGTCAAAAATTGTTATAGATGGTACTGTCCTGGAACAAGTTCGCAGTTTTGAATACCTGGGCTACAGTGTGTCTTATAATAAAAGCAACGACATTGTGAATAAGTTACTAAATTCAACCTTATGTGCGGGACCATCAGGTGAACCCTTAACTCAGCAAGTAAAGGAACACGCCTATAATTCTACAAGGTGATGGCTCTTCCCACACTTCTTTATGGGTCTGAGAATTTGACTTTAACGAAAGGCCAGGCCAGTCGCACCCAAGCGACTTAAATGAGATTTCTTAGTCACGTGGCAGGGTATACTCTCCATGATCATAGAAGAAACACCGATATACGGCAGTAACTGAATATTATGAGTATACTCGACAGGATCGCCCAGTATCTGCTGAATTGGTGGGAACATCTTTGCAGAATGGATGACTGCTGCATCCCCAAACAACTATGGAACTATAAGCCGAGGAGACGCAGAGGTGTGGGACGTCCGAGGAAGCGCTGGAGTGACCAACTGTAATATTTGCCTATTTGAGACCGGAACAAACCATTCTTGGTTTAAACCTTGAGGATGATGATGATGACTTTTACAATGTTCGCTACCTCGTGAAAAAAAAGAACAATTGCTTTGTAACCGGTTAGCTTTAGACTCTATAACAATTTTGTTATTTTTACAAAAATTATAGCAGAGATCGTTACAACTTTTGTTTTGAAATACTGTACTGTCTTCAGACATCTCCATTATGTAGGCATCTCCTACAAACCCAAAAGAGATGGGATCCCTGTAAACAAAGAGAAATGTGTATAACTTTCGTGTTCATTATTAACATTAACGAAAATGCAAATCCAGCAATTCAGACAAACAAGAGCACCCATAGGTTTGGTAGGTACACAAGGTACCCAGGATCATACTACTATAGATTAGATAGCAATGTGTAAGCGAAGCAAAATCACATCACCTTATTGCAGAAACAAAATGGGTTTGCACATTTCGGAAACCCTTCTATAAGGTAGAAATGTCTAAAACCTATAATCTACTTACGTCGTAGATGACCTTGGTTGGAAGTAACCAAACAAATATAAACACTGTAGATGACATGGCGTAAGTGGCGTACGGTAAGTAACAAGCCAGCAGGCTCAAAATACGGGGGCCCCACAACTTAAAGGAGTCCAAATAATATCTTAAGTTTAAAAGTGTCAATAACTTACTTCAAGTTACGTTGTTTATAAATTATTCTCTTCTACCACCCCTTCCTTTTACCATAAAATAGGTTTTTACTAACGCTAACTTAGTAACAAATGGGAAAAGACACAAACATATGCTCTAATGCAGATAAAATTGGTTCCGTCAGTTGCCGGAGTAGCAGGACTGTGGAAAGAAGACTTCTGAAGATAACTGCGCAGCTGCAGTCGAATTGACATTCATTAAGTTGATTTAATATTGATTACCTTAATTTTTTAATCCTTACTAAATTGATTAACTATATTTAAACAAAACGTATTAAAAAATACAAATACCCGTTAATGCAAAATTAGTTACTGACCAATTTTCTTTAAAGAGAAAAGAGAAGTGTTTTGAAACTCTTGCCACTATAGTGCCCTGTACAGAAGTACAATGACCTGTCAAGGTCACACCGCTTACTTACACCGTTACCACTAAGCAACAGCTTCACTTTCTTCCGGAAAAATGCTACACTGTAGTAAGTAGGTGTACTTAATGTAAATATGACAATGTAATATAACAATGTATTTTTTAAATTAAATATTTACTTTGTTGTTGTCAATAAGGCTTCTACTAAAATCACAATTAAAATTATTTTTTTTGTACATTAAACTGTTAAAAATTCTAAAATCAGTGACAAAAGGGGACTGAAAAAACAATGACACATTTTGAAGGTTCATAGATGCCTACAGCAGACATTTTATACATAAAATTTAATGTTGTTAAAAGTAAAAAGAAACATGTTAAAACCTTACGAGTATCGCACAATTGTTCTGATTTTCTAAGATAGTGCTAATGTAAGATGTTTTCACTGGTTATCTTGCGTTTTACTATATTTTTTTACGTAACATCTTAAAGTGTGACAGTTTCTAATACAGTTTGGAATAACTTACACATAAAATTCAATGCGACTTGTCAGCTATATAGCTGATTGGGATCTCATCGGTCATTGAAAGGAATGATAGTCTTCTAAAGAACAATACTTTTATACGTAGAAGGCTAAGCTAAGAGACAACTTGAATCTACCTGTTTGCAATCAGTCGTTTGTTAATACAGTTGTAGCAGAATGTATTTTGTCGTAAGAGAGGTTTTTGGCTCCATTAACCAAACTTTGCGATCAATCAATGTTCCGCACTGTTGGATACAGAGTTTGTCTAAATTTGTTGTGTACAGTAAAATTTCAATTATCGGAAACAGTGGAGGCGGAACGATTTCGGATAACCGGATAACGGAAAATATTGTATAACCCGGGTGTACGTACTAAGTCATAAACAATAAAAAAAATAACTTATTAAAACTAAACACTTTGTCCGAAAAATTGTTTACTCAAGTGACATAATATGATTAAACAATAGCAATGATACAACTTCAAGTCAAAAAGCCGTTTTCTTCCGGTTTTGTCACGATAACGTTTAATTAATGGTACTCTACATCACCGGGCGATAATTTGTCACTTTGTTCGACAAACTTATAATAAAAATACGTATAGCGTGAGAGAATTTGAAGGTGTAACATTTAAAACATGACTGTATAGTAGAAATAAAGATTATTATTTATTAAAAATTTTTAATCTCTAAAGCATTGAGTACCTACTCAGCAGTCACCCTATTGTCATGTGGAATATTGCTTTAATTTGTTCTTTTTTCTCCTTTTAATTACGTTATTTGAAGTCGTTTATTTTTGTATTAAAGATGCATTATTATTTCGATCGTTTCAAATAACCTGGATTTCGGATAACCGAAATTTTACTGTATATACAAATCTGGTTTACTGTTTATCTAATCAGTAGTCGTTCCAACATTCTGGTTTCTGTCTGTTATTTTATTTTTGGTATAACCTAAGGGTACAGTTACACGAGCGTTTTTCCCCGCCCGCTTGCGTGCGGTTGGGAAACACATTGGATTTTACACACAGGCGGCAATGACATTGGTTACACGGGTCGTCAACTCTGCTGCGTTTTTAAGGTCTCCCGCATCGAAACGCGACCTGCTGCGTTTTTAGTGCGTTTTTAACACGTACTAGGATGGTCACACGGACTGCTCAAAGATGCCGCTAAAATAGCATTAGTTTATTTACTTGTTATTATGGTAATTAATTTTGGTCTCCATGGTGTTGTTGACATCTTCATAAAAAAAATTTGTAATGTAAAAAAGGTTCTTAATAAAGATTTGTTTACTACTGGTAACCATTGTTCTCTTTAATCTAAACACGGACGTTTCTGTGCAGTTGCGTTTTAACCTTTATATACACATTTAACATTTATAGCCAGAAGCTGTGTAGGAAATGCGCGTCCGAGACGTCCCAACGCTGCCGTCCGATTATAAACCGCCTGTGTGACTACACCCTACACCTCCGTCCGTGCTCGTACGTGTAACCACTGTCCGTTTTTCCAAACTCCACGCGCCTACACGGTCGGAAAAAAACGCTCGTGTAACCGTACCCTAAGCACAGTTTAAAGACACTCGTTCAGTTTTAAGTCGACCAGTATAAATGTAACCAACTGGAGTCTTCTCTCACCTTGGCTACCACACTCAAATAAAATATTTATATTATCAGTCACTTACGATGGGAAGCAGTGAGCGGCAGTCAGCACATGCCTGTCCGTTATCATCGCTCCACCGCAGACGACAGACATTTCTGAGAAGTCGTTTTTGCGGAGAAGGGCCACGAACCATGGATAGGTGTAATCCATGAGCGAGTCACCGCCGACGATCCTTTGGACGGAAGGCACTGTAACCCCGCATTCTGCTGCCTCTACACAATAACAAGTGTTGATAATTAAACAAAACACCTCCACACACATACGGACGCGGGAACTTACAACTACATAGCACGAAAGCTCTGAAGGATACTGGAAAGAGGAGTTAAAATTAAACATAGAATTTATACAAATATGCGGCGTCTTTGAGATATAAATTATTCCTTTGGCAGTTATCGTTCTTTGAGAGCGTCGTGTATACTGTAACGCAATAATCAACTGGCAATATGAATAGACTCTCGATAATCAATGACACATGAATGGCTTCTATAATCACATGGATACAAGGAACTCTTCTATCTGAACCTGTTATAAAAATTATGTTATGAAATGCTTGTTTTATTTGTTATAAAAGATAAAAAAATAAGGTTACATTTCAAACAAAACCGATGATTAAACATAATATACAGTATATCCTACTATTATAAGGTTTAACACGTTAAAATAACAAAATTTACACTTTTTCTAGTAAAAACACTTTCTTTTAACACTTTACTTAAAATGCCTTCCTCTGACCCCTACTTACGGACATAAAACTCGGAAACCCCCGTTTTTCGTGTTTCCACGATGTCAACAATTTGCAATTTTTTTGAAAAATATTTGCACATCCAATTATGGAATTTAGAAAATTGTAAAAAGTAGTTTTTTCAGGTTTATGGGTCAAAATTAACATCGTGCTAAGTCAGCTTAATTTTGTATTTGAATTTAAGTAACTAAATGTTTCAACTACTCCACCACCCTATGTAAAAGGCAATTTTCATCCCCTCAGGACATAATAATTTTATATGTTACTTACATATAAATTACTAATCGTATATAAATCTCCCAAGGAATAACAAAGAGCGCTAACAAGGCAATCTGAACCTTCCAGAGCTTCAAAAGTCAACAATCGGTTATTACTCATTCACACAATTTCCACTACTTTATTTTCTAATTACTTATTGATTTTCCATCTAAACTTATCACACATTTCTTTAAGTTACTCAAGATAATTTGATTTTTCTCTCAAATGTACACCTTCCTCCATTTTTAAATAGCATAATTCATGTATCGGACGATCAGGTTATTCTGTCGCACTCGGAAAACTGATTGCAAATGGGTATACATTTGTTAAATCGAATCTGCAAAGACTCTGTATTTCAGATATCTACACTTAAGACCAAGGTGATGGCTTTTCGTGGCATTGATCCCGTACGGGCAAAAATTGTTATAGATGGTACTGTCCTGGAACAAGTTAGCAATTTTGAATACTTGGGCTACAGTGTGTCTTATAATACAAGCAACGATGTTGTGAATAAGTTACTAAATTCAACCTTATGTGCGAACCCTTAAGTCAGCAAGTAAAGGAACACGCCTAAATTTCTACAAGGTGATAGTCCTTCCCACATTTCTTTATGGGTCTGAGAATTGGACTTTAACGAAAGGCCAGGCCAGTCGCATCCAAGCGGCTGAAATGAGATTTGTGAGGCACGTAGCAGGTATACCCTTCATAAATATATGAAAAATATATTATACTAACCGTCTGTGACTTCTCTTTTGATGTCCCCTCTTATTACGACATGTTTCAAGACTATTGTCCCATTGTCAAGCATAAAATTTGTAGCACATATCAGATATGTTTGTCAAACGTTAAAAACCATGTCATAATGACCACAAATAACGGATTATTAAAATAACGGACTATACTAATTTGTAACTTGAATACGCGCATCGGGCGCATCGGGCATCGCGTATTCAAGTTACAAATTAGTATAGTCCGTTATTTGTGGTCATTATGACATGGTTTTTAACGTTTGACAAACATATCTGATATGTGCTACAAATTTTATGCTTGACAATGGGACAATAGTCTTGAAACATGTCGTAATAAGAGGGGACATCAAAAGAGAACTCACAGACGGTTAGTATAATATATTTTTCATATATTTAACGGAAACGTGGCTTGGTACTAAAAACAGATTTATTCCTACTATAATACCCTTCATGATAATAGAAGAAACACATATATACGGTAGGAACTGAATATTATGAGTATACTCGACAGGATTGCCCAGTATCGGGTAAATTGGTGGGAACATCTTTGCTGCCGCATGACTGCCGCATGACTGCCGCATCCCCAAACAACTATGGAAGTATAAGCCGAGGGGACGGAGAGGTGTGAGACGTATGAGGAAGCGCTGGAGTGACCAGCTCTAATCTCTGTCTGTTTGAGACCGGAACAACCCTTCCTTGGTTTAATTCTTGAAGACGATAATGATGATGATGATAATAATTCAAGTATTACACTGTAGTACACTGTACAGTGTAGTACTCGTCACCCTATTTTTTGGGAGACCTATCTGAAAAACAATAGGGTTGTGTAGGGTAAAGTTATGAACAAGCATGCCATGTTGATACGTTCAAACGTTATAGTGAGACATATCCCAGATAGATAGACAAACAAATACAAACAGATGTCCTTACTATGGGAGCCTCAACGTTCGCTATTATACCAGCAATCTTCCTAAAAAAAACTCGGTGAAGAAATGATAAATATAATAAAATCGAACGACCAAACGTGCAAAACGGGTCGTCATTTCTGACTTGACCCTTTGGCATTTGTCTGTTTGTCTATCTGTCTATCTGGGAGACAAAGGCAGTACCGTAGCGTCCATGTTACCGCTGTTGCCGGTGGCAAAAGTATTAGAAATAAGAGAAAATAATATTAATTATATCACAGAATAAATACTTTAGATATTGAATAATTTAAAATCCGAACAATATTAGTAGGGAAATTTGAAGAAAAGCGTAGCATTGCTTTCGAACTACTGGGCACTTGCACCGTCTTGTGTTGCCGGCTCAGACATCGCTAATGTTTTACTCCTTAAAGTCGTTGACCTCTTAGTAGTTGTCACTGTACAAACTGAGGAGGGGGGACACATTCGTCCACCCATTGCGTCCCCTCTGTATAAACCGGCTAAACGCTCAGTTAGCAGCTATGTTCGTTTTCGGAACTGACATGCACAAGATACTACGTACCTATTTGTGTTTTGTTCGTTTAGTCATGTGTTTATCTGTTTGTCTTTATTATTTTTAATTCGATTATTTGTGTTCTGATTTATTCTGGGTAAGTATAATGAGAGTCAGATCCCGTTGAACCGGGACCCTCTTCTTCTCCCAGCGAATCATAGAAAATACTGTAAAAAGAAAAACTTTGTACAAGAAAAAATTTGAATTAATTTTTAGTCCTATTAAAACCGGCAACAGATGTTATGTACCCACGCTGAATGACTAAATGTCTGAAAGCGTAAAACTTGTAACAGGGCAGAATGAAATATAAATGTGAGGCAAGCCAATAATTATTGTTTGTGGTTGTTTTTTTCGAAACATCGTAACCCATTGCAACTGTAGAATAGTTAATCTTTTCCACGCTCGACTGTCTGACAACACTCTACACTGCCGAATTTGTCGGTGTTTAAGCATTCGTTCTTTGTGAGTCTTCTACAGTTACTGCCGTCACTCCCATTATGCACACCACAAGCTTCTGTTCTTCCAATCACCACGTTGATCGAGACTCTTCTTACCCAGCTGATCGAGTATGTCTTCTTTCCGTGATCTACTAGTCTACTCCGTTTCCATCATCTAGGTGGAACTGAGTCTACCAACAACGTTTTGGGTCAATGACCATCAGGCATACTTTCCACGTGGTCATACCATTCGAGGTGCTTTGTATTTATAGTGACGTTTACAGTATTTTCCTTTTTTTTTCTTTCGAAATGTGGCTTTACCGTAGAATACTAAGCATTTCATAGACAGCACTTATAACTAATGTTGAAGTTCTTAGAAAGATGAAGAAAGATAGGGAAGTTATTAACACAGTGAAAATAAGAATGCTTCAGTATCTGGGACATCTCATCAGAAATGAACAGAGATTTTACTTATTGCAGTCCATACTACAGGGAAAAGTACTTGGAAAGAGAGGAGTCGGGCCCAGTGAAGATAGGAAAGCTTCAGTATCTGGCACATTTCATGAGAAATGAATAGAGATTTTACTTATTGCAGTCCATTCTACAGGGAAAAGTGCTCGGAAAGAGAGGAGTTGGGCGACCAAGTATATCATGGCTGAGAAATTTAAGGACCTGGTTTGGCATGAATACAACTAACATATTCCGTGAAGCAGTGCAGAAAGTTAAAATAGTCTGTATGATATCCAACATTCAAAACGGATAGGAACTATCAGAAGAAGAGATAAAGTATCTTGGTATGTATATGGTAAGTAAACCCAAGGGTTGTGTGAACAGCTTAGCACGCTTTGCAAGGAGGAAAATTGAAATTTTCCAGGGAAGTAAGCATGAAGAGCTACGTAACAATAATCACTATATTCAAGTGTGCAGATAAACTATATCTAGTAGCTTAAAATAATAGTTATCTTCAAAAGAGTTTGTTTATTACAAAAAGAAGATTTTTATGAATTTGAAACAGCTACACTCTATTAAGCTGAGGTAGGGAGTGTGGTAGGATCAAGTTGTTGAATCAAATGACTGTAGAAAATAGTTTGAAAGTGTACACAAAGAGCAATCAGAGAGAGAGGACGAATGACGTCTTTAGCACAGGTCACATACAAACGTCCGTACTTCGATCATAAACAGTAGAAGAAGGAGGAGAAGCAGAAGGAAGCTCTAATAAAATCGACTGACCTACTAGATATGACCCCCGAAGTATCAAACTATCTTCGGGACATTGCCAGATTAATATTTCGGCTGTTGCTAACTGCAGCCATCTTCAGCCTAACAAACAATAACGTTACTCGAACAATAACGGGAGTTAATAACTCGTCACGCGCCTTAAGCCGTCACACGATGACAAGATACAACATTCGACTGACTACAATATTTATACAATGACTATGTATACTGACCACAATGTATACACATTATACACGATCTCCAGTTCGCAATATGTTAATTAATTTCCTTAATGTGATCCGTTTTGCGTTTTAGTGTTTTCGTTAATACGTGTTTCGGAAACAAGTTCTCATCATCAGGTCTTAAAATTCTTATCCTGTCATGAGGACTTGTCGGTGTCATACAAACCAGTCATTATATAAATTATTGAACAAACACTCATAACACAGACGACACTATAAGAGAATTGTTAAAATTAGTGTTATTACTAGCAGGGCTTAGAGAGGATGGTGAAGTTGCAGAAGAAAAAATAACGATGCATGAATTAGAAGTAGTGATTAAAGGAGTCAAAAGTGGGAGATCACCTGGAACAGATAAAATTACAGCAGAAATGATAAAGAATATGGGGAAAAAGGGGAAAGAAATACTTTTAGAAATTATCAATAAAGCGTGGACAAGTGTAGACATACCAAGAGAATGGGAGGAAGCATTGATAGTTCCTATTTTTAAGAAAGGTAACGCAAGAGATTGTAATAATTATAGGGGTATCAATCTGTTAAATACAATTGTTAAGGTTTATGAGCAGATAATTAATAATAAATTGGTCCCAATTTTAGAAAATAGTTTGGAAGAATCGCAGAGTGGCTTTAGATCAGGGAGAAGTGTTCAGGATCACATTTTTACTCTGTAACAGATAGCTGAGAAGTCGATACAACAAGATAACTTGGTATGTTTGGCTTTTATTGATCTTGAGAAGGTTTTCGATAGTATGCCTAGAGCAAAAATATGGGAAAGTTTAAAAAATTGAGGAATAAGGAGTAAAATAATTAAGGTAGTACAGAGGTTATACAAAAATAATGTTAATTATGTAATTGGTAAAAATATGAGGTCGTTAGGATTTACAACAAACTATGGATTAAGACAAGGAGGTGGACTGAGTCCGACATTATTCAACTTGTATATGGACGACATTATTAAGAAGTGTTCACTGAAAGTTAAGAAAATGCATGTTGGATACAGGAACTTGCGAAGTATAGAAGTAGCAGAAGGGGCTTTTGCGGATGATGTAGTGCTAATGGCTACAAGTGAAAGGGCATTACAGGGTAATTTGAATATATGGAATGAAGTTCTCCAGGAAAAAGGGATGAAAATAAATAAGACCAAAACAAAGGTAATGGTAATGGGGGAGAAAATAATAAATATAGAGATTGGAGGAGTGAAGATAGAACAAGTCAAACAATTCAAATATCTAGGGGTTATAATAGACAGTAATGGGAAACAAGAAGCCGTATTAAATGAAAGAATTGAAAAGGCAATAAAAGTATACTATGCATTAAACAATAGATTTATAAATAAGAAGGAGATATCAAGAAAAACGAAAATGAGTGTGTATAAAACAGTATATAGACCGGTTTTAACATACGGCTGTGAGTCGTTGGTGCTATCCTAAAGCCAAAAAAGTAAAATCCAGGCAGCAGAAATCTTAGGAGAGTAGTAGGAGTAACAAGGAAGAACAGAGTTAGGAATACACAAATAAGAGAGGATCTGGAAGTGATATCGATTCTGGATTTTATTGAACAGAGACAACTATGCTGGTGGGGATACATGCAGAGAATGGATAGTGATAGAATGGTGAAAAAGGTTTGGGAGGCAAAATCAGGGGGAAGAAAGAAGAGAGGAAGACCGCGACTGACTTGGGATGGAATGATGGGAAACATTGTGAGAGAGACAGGCTTGGGCTAGAGGGAAGCGAAGACATTGTCAATGGATAGAGTAAGATGGAAAAAATTTGTATATAGAGTGTAGTTGATGTACTTATCATATATTGATGTAACCCGACACCAATATGGTATAAGGATATTTTGATAATAAATAAATAACTAGTAGGGCTGTTAAGCCGTGGTTGCTGTTATTGTAGATAGACGTTTCGGCCCCGCCGTCGGCTGCCATCTTCATTGTTTGAAAATGTTTGGCAAGATGTTCGCCAATTCACCCCGGTTCTGAGGTAGAGGCTAAAGTACTGAAGATGGCCTCCGATCGTGGGACCGAAACGTCTGTCTCCAATAACACTCGACCACGGGCTAACAGCCCGGTCGGTAATAACACTAATTTAACAATGTTGACGCCGCCCGCGAAAGCTTAAGGAATTGCCTATAAGCGAATATTTGCGGAAAGTATGAAGGCTGTGCACTACTTCGGTCAAGATCGATATATGGATGTTTACAGGTGTTTGAAACGTACAAGACAACCAAGCTTCATAAAGAACAACTGTTTAATGATCAGCTATCGTCTTGATCAAATATTCTGTACGACGCTGCTTTACGGAGGTTAAGGAGGATGCAAAAACCGACTGACATTGAGTGAGTTGAGTTGACACTGAAGGGCTCGACGGTTAATGTTATTAATCCGAGCAGTGCGCACTGTTCCGTAGTGTCGTGTGTGTTATGCGTTATGATGGAGATTCTTGGAGACGCACCTGTCACAACATATGAATAGCTATAAATGACGGAAAGCCCTTCACTTTGAATTTCGCAGACGACCAAGT
This sequence comes from Magicicada septendecula, assembly GCA_034769895.1. NCBI lineage: Eukaryota > Metazoa > Arthropoda > Insecta > Hemiptera > Cicadidae > Magicicada > Magicicada septendecula. The sequence continues at coordinate 120,806,368 of CM068372.1, forward strand.
AATAGACGAAAATGGCATCTGTTATATGCTTAAAAATTAGGCTAAGAATACAAGAAATTGGGCTTAATGATAAAAACAAATAAGACTAAATATATTGTAGTCGGAAATACATGCTGAGCTGTATTACTGGAACGGGGAGTTGTGAAGGGAATCGATTCGTATAAACACCTTGGTGTCACGGACAGCACAACTGTAGCAGAAATCAAAATTCGTATAGGACAAGGGAACCAAGTGACGATTACAGTTATATTCCACTAATGGAGCAATCAAATAAGACCCGAAAGAAAAATTAAAATATGTAAGACAACAATAGACAGCGTTGTAACACATCGTTACGCCATTACAGAATGTTCTACATGGTTCTCGGCTATCCCAGCAGAGCCCAGCTGTAATGTTTGTGTGTGTACGTATTGCTACTTTGAGAAGAAAGACAATTACGTGACACTTAACATGCGTCGACCATTGAGGCTGTTCCAGATTTCACCGGTCACCCACTGTGTTCAAGGCCGCAATTAATTTCGCTCCAGTGTTTTCGAGTAGTGTTGACGCGTATTATGGATTATTCTGGAACACTTGTGCTATCTATTTAAACAACGACAGCTGCCTCTTAGTTTCAGTTTAAGTGGCGATTTATTCAAGTGTGGTTCGAAGTATTGTGGCGAAGTGTTATTGTTTTATAATTGTGCGGGACTCTATTAGATGACATTATTATTGAGTGTGGACAAATGTTGTTCAAACTATTGTACAAGTTGATTATAAACTGTATTTGTGATTAATTAAAGCTGGTGATTAATGGTTTCATTGGTGTCTTGTATTTTTTTCCACTGTACCATACGACGTCAGTGACAGTCGTAACAATATAATGCTGAGGTGCGAGAAAGTACAGAACAAGGCAAAGATTACGAGCCATGGAAATTTGATACTGGAGAAAGTGCTGTAGACTTAAATTACAGGATAGAGTTAAACATTTAAAATTAATGGAAATAATGAATACATGTACCAGTATAAATGGCAGAATTGACGCAAAAAGATTATGGTAGGACGGACGTGTATACCATATGGGCAATGACAGATGCATAGAGAAATTACTGGAATGGTCCCCTCCTAAAAGGAGAAAAAAGGGGACGCCACCTAAGACTTGGACAGAAGTTATAATGACAGGTGTACGACACTTATTAACACGTGGAAACACATGTATTAACTAAAACAATAAGTCGCAAGACGGATTACATTAAGGTAATTAATTAGCTGTTACGTAATACGGAACGTTCTACAAGTATCTCGGCTATCCCAGCATAGCCCAGCTGTCATGTTTGTGTTGCGTACATATTGCTGCTACTTTGAGATGAAAGACAATTACATGACACTTATCATGCGTCAACAATCGAGACTATCCCAGACCGTGCCGGTCAGCGTACTGTGTTCAAGGACACTGTTTCTAGTGGAATCGAGAGCGCCTGTTTGTTTAACACATCATCCAAAGTTACCGATTATTCTGGCATCCCACAGGGGTATAAATATAGGCATTCAGCGACAGCCAGTTCAGTTTGCTTGGGCGATTACTCAGTGCGTTATTAGTGAAAAGTGATTATTGTGCGGGACTCTATTAGTTGACATTATTATTGAGTATGGACAAATTTAATTTGAATTATTGTACGATTATAATCTTGTTGAATAACTTGTTGCTTACAAATTGTTACTTGTGATAATTAAAGCTGGTTTTCAGTGACTTCATTGGCGTCTTGTATTTTGTTTTCCACTGTACCACTGGCATCTCACCGATCGTCGTAACAATATTGCGAATTGTTGCGAAGCGTATGTTTTAATACACTTAATAGCAGAATAAACGGATTCACAAAAAATAACGCAAGATTGAGTAAGTATTTAATAAATATGTAAAAACTGTAAAGCAGTGTAGTCAAGTGTACACTGTAATCAGGCGCGACATAATGTGACACCTGCTTTACACGTAGGCTATCGTGTAAATGTATCAGTTATACGCGACGCGCGATTCGTCAGATACACCATAACATAAAGCCTGACGCTTCATGTTTTGTGTTATATGCGTTCGTTACATGACAAGTAAACTTACATTAACATACGTTACCATGGATGACTGTTCATGTTATCCACGTTTTGCGATTAAGAGTCGTCTCTCCGTTGACATTAAAACAAAAATTGCGTTGGTTAAAGAAGCCTTTAATAAGACAAAGAATCCTGATTTCCAGCAATATAGATTAGAAAATAAGAAAAAAACTGGTGACTTACATGTCTGTTCTGTTTTACGGAGACGTCTGGCGTCATCGAGAGACGAATGGCGGAGACAAGGCTCTGGCTCTTAACGGGCTGTGGCGCTAATTAAGAAGAAGACGTTTAATTGTTTAATTAAGGAATAAAGATATCATAGCAGAACTCAAAGAAAAGGACATAAATGAAATTATTGCAATTTACAGAAGACAATGGTGGGATCATCTGCAAAGGATGACAGAGGATCGATTGCCGAAAGCGGCACTGAACTATAAACCCATTGGTAGAAGAGACGTGGGTCATCCGAGGATGAGATGGGTGCCGGATCATAACCTAATCCTTGAAGAGGAGAAGAAGAAGAGAAAGACGTTCAATTTATAATAGGCCTACATAAAAAACGTAAGCAAAAGAAAGGACACAAATACGCGTACTTTATGGTCGTATTTTTAATTATCCAGTTCTTTAACATCATTTTAACGCCTTCCTTTTGATGTCGTCAATTAATCCAATCAATTCATTCAAGTAGACCTTCTCAAACAATTTTGATGGTAGAACGCGACGCTTGCTGATATCTGCCAGAGCTTGTTGGCTGTATTGACCAGTCTATCTGTTGTTCTGATTTTGAAGTCTCGTTTGTGTAAGCGTAGTACCAAAACTGCGCGAATCGAATACTGAGTAACTCGCTCCAGGCCATTGGCTTGTGTGCTTCTGTAGTTAACGCTTGAGACTTGTCAATCGTTCTACGATTGGTAGCGTTTCATACGGGTTCAAACAATCAAACTAGCATCAATAATACGTTCGAACTATTGTCTCTTGGAGGGGAGGGGGCTGTGACTCGTTGCCTTGGGCGTCACGCAATTGACTTTCCTGTGTTGCTGGAAAAATAACGAAAACGGAATACTATAGCGGTAAGGAATCGCGACAAGACGGCTCGACAACCTTCTTCATCTTTACTTTAAGTAAACAACACATGAAACTGACTAATGCAATGCATTCACGTAGTGCTTGGATACACCTGTGCAATGTAGTTCAGTGTCATAGCGTATAATGTAAAACTGAAAATATGTGTAGAAATACGTACGCTGTTACTGTCAAGGACGCAGTTACTGACTCTGCCAAAGCTGAATATTTCCGTTATAAACCTAATTCAACACGTCTCTCTCTTTACGTTCCTCGTTCTTTCTCTTTATTTCCTATATATCTGTCTTTTCCCCCTCTCTCTCTATCTTTCCTCCTGTCACATGAACAGAATCTTCGTGTAAACATTATTATAAGTTTGTAGTCTCCGAAATAAGTTTTTATAAATACGTTTTTGTAAATACAGTAACTGTATTTTATAAATATTCAACTCTCGATTATTCGGCGACGAATTATCCAGTTTTTGGACTAACCTTGACAGGAATAATCAAGGTGAAAATGCGAGGAAGTAAATTCAGCACGATGTGATAAGAATCGAACGCTGAAATAGTATAAGAGAACAGCAGATTATTGAATCGAGAACATCTCACAGACCGAGGGGAATTACGTCGAGCATTTGGCTTAGTAACTAGAGAGAGAACGGAACAACTAGTTAGCCGATAAACTGGGAAAATTCGTGCATCGACTAAGAAAAGGAAAAAGCTGACAAGAAAACAAAAATCTCTGAAAGACTGTATTAAAAATATTTTAAGTACGTATCATTCTAACGATAAAATTTATTTTTTATATTACTTTAAAAACCGCATTATACTGCATAACTTTTACCTAAATATTCGATTAAGTTATTTCAATAAAAGTACAATATTTAAAAAATAAATGTTCTGCAATAAATAGTACTGTCAGGTGTCAATGATACTACACGTTCATTAATATTGTTCTTTCCAAACAAATTAGCTAACTTTTATTTTATATACAGTAACAACATACAGTAAAACTTTGTGAATCGTTGGAGGTTTCTGATTAATCGTAAATTTTGTCTCCTCCATTGCTCTAGTTAATCAGTCATCATCATCATCTTCAGTAAGGATTAAATCAAAAATGGTTTGTTCCGTTCCCAATCAGATAGACTAGGGATGATCACTCCAACGCTTCTTCGGATCCCACACTTCTCCGTCCTTCGCCTTATAATTCAATAGTCGATTGGGGATGCCGCAGTCATCCAATCGGTTAACCTGTTCCTAACATTTCAGTCCATATTGGGGAATTTTATCCAGTATGCTCATAATATTCAGCTCCTGCCGTACATCGACATTCCTTTTGCGATCTTGAAGAGTATATTCTGCAATGTGCCTGAGAAATCTCATTTCTGCCACTCGAATACACCCGGCCTGCGACTTCGTTATAGTCCAATGCTCAGACCCATAGAGAAGTGTGGGAAGGGCCATCACCTTGTAGAATTTTAGATGTATTCCTTGCCGTGTTGATTTTAGAGTTCTCCCGATGGTCCATATGGTTGAACTCGTGCAGCTTGTTCACGACATCATTGTTGGTAACATAAGATACATTACAGCCAAAATATTAAAAATTACTGACCTGCTCCAGAACAGTTCCATCTACAACAATTACTGACCTGCTCCAGAACAGTTCCATCTACAACAATTACTGACCTGCTCCAGAACAGTTCCATCTACAACAATTACTGACCTGCTCCAGAACAGTTCCATCTACAACAATTTTTGCTTGTATGGGGTCAGCTCCATGAAAAGCCATCACCTTGGTCTTCAGTGTGGAGATCTGTAATCCGATAGACTTCATAGAAATCTACACATTTATTAGTGTCGCAACGGATTAAATTCATTCTACACAGCAAACGAATTCAACTGTTGGGAATTCAAGAAGAAAGTTGTAGCAGAAATAATAAGCAGTTGACTTTTCAAGGAAGAAGTTGTAGCAGTAAAAATATGCCGTTGGGATTTGTAAGAGGAAGTTGTAGCAGTAACAATAAGCCGTTGAGATTTCAAGGAAGAAGGTGTAGCAGTAACCATAGGCCGTTGCGATTTCAAGAAAGAAGCTGTAGCATTAAAATATGCCGTTGCGTTTTGTAGGAGGATGTTGTTGCAGTAACAGTAAATCGTTGGAATTTCAGAGAGAAATCTGTAGGAGTAACAATAAGCCGGTGAGTTATGTAGGAGGGAGTTGTAGTAGTAACAATAACCCTTTGGGATTTCAAGGAAGAAATTGTAGCAGTAACAATAAGCACTTGGGATTTCAAGAAGAAGTTGTAGCAGTAACAAAAGCCGTTTGGGTTTTGTAGGAGGAAGTTGTAGTAGTAACAATAAGCCGTTTGGGTTTGAAGGAGGACGTTGTAGCGGTAACAATAAGCTGTTTGGTTTTTGTAGGAGGAAGTTGTAGCAGAAACAATAAGCCGTTTGTGTTTGAAGGAGAAAGTTGTAGCGGTAACAATAAGCCGTTTGGTTTTTGTAGGAGGAAGTTGTAGCAGAAACCATAAGCAGTTTTGGTTTGAAGGAGGAAGTTGTAGCGGTAACAATAAGCCGTTTGGGTTTTGTAAGAGTAAGTTGTAGCTGAAACAATTAGCCGTTTGGGTTCAAAGGAGGAAGTTGTAGCGGTAACAATAAGATGCGCTGCACGACCTTTACTGTTTCTTTGTCATTTTTCTGTCATCTAAGTGTTTGACACTGTCTAGACATTTCAGTCTGTATTTCCTAATATAAAACGAAATTCTAAGAATCTGTATAGACTGCATTACACAATCCGCTGTTTTCTCTCGCGAACATTCCGGACACCGGCCTGTCGTTTTGACGATGTACCCCTAGATCCTATATCCTCGCTCTTGTACTCCTGCCCAACAATGAGGTGTTTCACCCAGAAAATCATAGTTACTGGCCAGTTGCCCAGACTGTGTATCCGAAAACTACAAAGTAGAAGCGTTAAAGACGTTTTGCGAGCAACCTTGTTTTGGATTTCAGTTTCTTGTAAACCAGACAGGTTAGTGCGTCAAGCTGACCATGGGAATCTCAACATACGTTTCCAGTAACACAAGAGAACATTAATTAAATTTATCCTGATGTAAACCGGAACTTACCCTATATTAAGAAACTGAAATGTAATTTACAAGTACAAAATACATTTTAAAATAGCTTAAATTAGCCGTTGCTTTGATTGCCAGTAGGTGTCTGTCCCGATCTGTTAAAATATTGTGATGCTGCCACCATATGAACTCCCTAAATACGATTCAAACATTCCTCTACTCTGCTGCACTGAACTTTGTTGCGTTGCTGCGCTAACCTCCCAGTATCGTAGCCTGCGGATCTACAAGCTGCCACCTTATTGACGGTCAGATGCTCGTATGGCTTTACATTTTTTGGATAGACCACAGGCTTGCCATTCATTTGGAATAATGGTCGTCCCTCTTTTTTCTGTTATTATTAACAGGGAGATTCTTCTGTCATTTTACACGAAGATTATCAAAATGGGGTTAACCATCGACACAGAAATTACTGAGTACTGATTGACTGCTGGTGATAGCACAACAGACTTGCTTCTCGAACAAGAAAGAATAGTAAAGGGTGTCAATTCGTCAACCTATCTGGGCGTGATCTTTGACAAGAAAGGAACAAGTGATACAGAAATCAAAAAGAGAATAGGAATAGAAATCAAACAATTAGCCAATTTTACTCGGTACTTTGGGGGGGGGGCGAAGATCTAAAGTACTAAAGTAAGGCTCCACAAGACGTTAGTGAAACATATGGTGGGAAATCTGGAAAACTACGTAACAGGCGAAACAGAAACTCAAAGCTACGGCGGTGTTGTGGACTTACATTACGTGACCGCACACGAAATGAGGAAATTAAAGAATAGATGGGTGTAGGTTGTAGCGTGACAGATAATCCACACAAATGCATTACTCAATGATCATTAATAAAGCTCTAATATATGGAATATCCAGATGAGAATTAATTAAAATGCACTATTTAATAATATATTCACAAGAAAGGTTGAATGAAGAAAATTTCTGCAAATAATATAATAATACAAATTTAAAAAACCCAGAAAACTAAAAATGATAACAACAAAATTACCCAGGTAAGATAGAAGCAGGCAATTAATATACCCCGTCAAAGAAACCAGACCAGAACAATCAAAGCTACTGAAGACAGAAGAAAGAAGAATAATTAAAACTAAAGAAGAAAGAAGACTAATTAAAGCTACTACTACAGAAGAAGGAAGAAAGAAGAACAATCTAAGCTACTGAAGAAAGAAGAATAATTAAAACTGAAGAAAGAAGAACTAATTAAAACTACTATTACTGAAGAATGAAGAAAGAAGAACAATCAAAGATACAGAAGACAGAAGAAGGAAGAATAATTAAAACTACTATTACTGAAGAAAGAAGAACTAATTAAAACTACTATTACTGAAGAATGAAGAAAGAAGAACAATCAAAGATACAGAAGACATGTGCCGAACTGGCTTCGGCAACGTATTAGATTATTAGTATTTTAAAAACGAGCGCCGCTGACGTCACGCACTGCCACTCTGTTAAGATTGTTTGTTGCCGGTCAGTTATACACACAAAAGGTTGTGTGGCTACGCAATACTGCTGGCACTGCCGGCCAGCTGTGTGTCTGTACATTCCTGTTGGGAGGTTACTTGGCTGGAGCGAAACGTTGATTCGCCCTCATTTCTGTATCATCCTCCAAGCTGTTCATCTGGTCTCGGCTGGCGGCGAACTTCTAACCAGGACTTCCGTACCTATCACTATAATAGGCTAGATAAAGCGTGCTCCAGGTACGTGCAAGTCTGTGGGTTCTGAAAATATTCTAACCCCAAATATATTTTGCGTTTCAGCTTTCATTATGAGTTATGCCTGTGTGTGTGTGCGTATAGAGCAGTTTTTTAATCTGGGCATTAACGCTGTTACAAAATCAAATTAAATTATATTTAATTAAATTATGAATGTGAGAGTCGTGGGTCAAGTTAATTTCAATAGAGAATATGTTAATGTATCTTGCACTCAGCTGTTTTGATGTAATTAATAACAACGATAGACACAGCAAATCAATTTGAATATCTCAATGAAACATTTAAGAAAGTAATGGCTAGACGAGCTTAGTACTGTTTAATCTGAATTAGTGGCGATGTGTGTATGCGCTGTAGCTGCTTAAAGTTAGTGTTGGTATTTAATGTGGACGGCCGAAGTGGCGTGATTTTCTTTATGACACCTCCTACAAGTATTGTATGTCCAGGTGCTCGACCAAGGACGAGATGGGTGTCAGGGGGCGAACGAACATCTGTTCCCCCTAATAGCAGAGACGATCTTTAGCCACGATGCCGTCAGTCGAGGACTTTTCGATGCTAAGCTGAACCAAGAACTTTTCCAACGCTAAGCTGCACCAGGGACGGGTGATATGACTGTGACATCACTGATCCTCGCCTACACGGACTAAGTACACCGGACTATCCAGGTGGGAAAATTCTGTTTATCTATTTCTCTCTCTACAACATGTGAATGCACAGAAGCCGCCAGAAGCTCACTCGTGAAGTTCTGAAAATTAGACTCTAGCACAAACTCTCATGTTCAATTATGTGTGATCATCATGTTATTGCATGTGTGAACATTAACACAGTACACCTAATGAAGTATCTTATAACTGTATAATGTGTAAGAAGTTACACACATACACACACATCCGCAGTTTACTGTAAGATCTAACTTTCATCTAATTAAGACCATTAGGGAGTTAATTATCTCGTGCTATCAGTCATCTGGTCATGGCTGAGTTTTAATAACGTAGCTGGGGGTTGTCTGATGCTGTTGATGAGAAACGATTTTCTTTCACACACATACTTAACGCTTAATGATTAAGCTAAGGGTTCGTTTGGCTGTTTGAGTTTCGGGGCGGTAACTTACATTCTCTGGTGTGAACTATGCTTGTGAATATACTGGCAAATCTATGCTTAGGAGCTGAGATATTCCATTTTACGTTGTTATTTATATTTGTACCTAGCTATACATATTAGGCTTCATTTATTTACTGTAGTGGGAATCGGTTTATGTGGAGGTTAGTGTTGAAATGAGGGATGTTTTGTTATTCATGTCGTATATGTGTTTGTGTGTGTAATTTTACTATATATATACATAGATATATTTTTGGGGGATATGTAACTGATTTAAAACAAGAGTATCATAATAATATATATCAAATAACCATAAATGTGCTCGCTGAGACAACAGGCTAGGCTAATTGATATTATACAACACTGATAGATTAGTATCGCTTAATGAATGAGATTATTACCAACTTTGACTCATACATGATCAGGCAGAAATTTTTGCAATTAGTAATATCAATTCACTTACTTGGTGACATTATCAATTAATGGAAATACATAGATATATATAAGTCTGCCTTTAATGGTGTGCTCACACAATTACAAACTTGTTATGTATGGAAGATCTTACAGGTTGAATAAAGCACACGCTTGTTGGTTAAAAGAGTTTTTCATTTGCAAGTCCTGTCATTCACCTGGGGGGACATGTCTGTAATTGTATTTGGGCCTTGCACACTTTTGCTTCCTCTAGGTTTCTCTTTACCTAGTTCTAAATATGATGTCTCTCCCCTTTTACAAAAAAAAAACTTAATAAAAATAAAATTAAATAAAATTCAAAAAAAAAATTTACAAAACTTAGAAAAATAAAAGGGGGGTTTCAGACAGAAGAAAGAAGAATAATTAAAACTACTATTACTGAAGAAAAAAGAACTAATTAAAACTACTACTACTGAAGACAGAAGAAAGAAGAATAATTAGAACTAAAAAAGAAAGAAGAATAATTAAAACTACTATTACTGAAGAATGAAGAAAGAAGAACAATCAAAGATACAGAAGACAGAAGAAGGAAGAATAATTAAAACTACTATTACTGAAGAAAGAAGAACTAATTAAAACTACTATTACTGAAGAATGAAGAAAGAAGAACAATCAAAGATACAGAAGACAGAAGAAGGAAGAATAATTAAAACTACTACTACTGAAGACAGAAGAAAGAAGAATAATTAGAACTAAAAAAGAAAGAAGAATAATTAAAACTACTATTACTGAAGAATGAAGAAAGAAGAACAATCAAAACTACTGAAGACAGAAGAAGGAAGAACAATCAAAGCTACTGAAGAAAGAAGAAGGAAGTGAGACGACCCATATAAAACAAAAACCCCATAGGGAAAGAACCCCAAAAACCCCAAAACCAATAAATGCCCAAAAAAGAAAGTATAACACATTAAAAAACCATATCACTGTAAAACTGACAAAAAACTAAAAGTGTTAGCAGTAGTAAATATTAGTGCATTCAAAAAGTTATTGTGTAATGTGTATGAACAAATCTTCACAGTTCCCCCATGGTTGAATATTTCATATTAAAAACTAGAAAAAGACTAGTAAATATAGTAATAATTCACCATGGAAAAGTGTAAGTGATCAAATTATAACTAATAAACTTTAAGAAAGGTGCATGAGTAGCAGTACAAAGTAACAAACTTTAAGTTTTGTGAACAGTGTCTACTTTGATAATGAAGTAGTAATTTTACTAATAAAAAGCTACTAAAACTGTATGAACATTCCATAGAATGGAATATAACTTAGATAGCCAGGGTTATACTTTAAGAGGGGGCATAAATCTTATAAAATGGGGAATTACAGAACTAACTGTTTATGATGAAGTAGTAGAAGGTATTAACAATTATATATGGATCCAAATGTGGGGTTCCAATTAAATATAGCATTTAGATAAGTAAGGGTTAGTCATAAGAGATATTAGTATTATAATTGTTATTTTATTGTTCATGTTAATTTAGGAATGCATTATCTAAAATTAGATATCATTCCAATGTTGTAGAAATACTTTTTTATTATGTTATTAGGTGATATACCAAAACAATGTTATTAAGAACACCAGTTTTATATATCTGGGTGTTATATTTTAATTGTATAATCTATAATTACTGTTATGCCAGATCAGAGAACTAATTTTTAATCAAATATATCAGAGTCAGAAGTCAGAGAAGGAAATAAAATAATTACATTAGTAAAACATTCTGCAAATAGCCACAATTCAAATCTAGGCAATATAATAAAGTTAAAATGCAGAATAATTAATTAACCTAATCTTATAAACCAGTCAAACTGACAATATTTAGGCAAGATACACTCAACATATCAAATACTATGTAAATAAGGCTTTCTAAAGATATGGTCATTATATGAGTAAAATTATTTAATTGTCTAATAAAATACCATTAAAACTGAAATAGATTAACTAACACTATCCTAGGGGAAGTCATATACAATTGAATTATATTAAAAAACCATCATTGTATACTAAATTGCAATAAAATAAGTGAGAATTGATAATTATACAAATTTCAGATTTCATAGAATAATAATTATATTAGTTAAAATGGCTATTATTTACATAGAAGACAGGGAAGTATAATTTTAGGCCTACCTCCCAAAAAATTATAAGAGATATAATTTTCAGATAAAACTTTGTAATACTAATTTAATTACTATCAAAATAAGTAGAATAGAATAGTGAAAACGAATATGTATTTTATATTTCAAACAGTTAATTAATAACGAATTTAATTTATGAACATAATGTACATTTTTAAAGTGTAACGAAATTATGGCAATTTTAAACAATGTCTGAAATATATTATATAGGCTAAGATTTTCATGAGACGAAGGAAATACAGACAGTTCATTATTATGCGTTGACGAGTGCACTTAAAGTAACCTTTCGCCAGAAATAACCTTTAATGGCGTTTTTGTTATAAACCGTATCTCAGTGAAAATTTTGAAAATAATTATTTTAAACTATTTTATAGATCGTGAAGTGGTGAAAGTGACCAATGAACACAGTAACACTAATAAATTGAACCACACATAACTAGATAAGCAGAATAACACTGATATTACACCAAATATAGACCGAAATTTAGAGGTTAAACACGACACACATAAACACAACGAGATATATCCAGTGACAACATTCTACACAAAGTGAACTTTCCATGATACACCAGTGACAATAAACTATACTCCAGGACGATCGTATACAATTGCTGAGAGCATTTACTTGAAGGAAGAACACCTTTATTACAACAAAAACATCATCAACGCTGGAGGCTGCCTTGCGCATGCGTCAGTCAACCATTTCGGTCTGGTCCGCTGCAGTATAAAGAAACGATATGGCGACTATTGGTTCGAAATCAAATTATATATAAACTTTTAATATTTTTAATTATTATTGTATTGTTAAATTTTAAGACATTTAATAAGTGTAAGTGTTATACTTTCCTTCCCACAACCTTCTCTGGCTATATATTTTAATAACCGTTTAAAGAACCCTATTTTATAATACCAATATAAATTGTTTATATCGACCGTCCCTGAGCGAGTCGATACTGTATTGTGATATCAATTTTAATCAAACAATTTCATTATTTTTGTTAATAAACATTCTATTTCGGTAAATTGGAGTTGATTCTTTATTACAAAAAAGACTTAACAAGTAATTAATGAAGAAACCCAACTAACTGAAGGGCGGTATACACGAAACAACAACGTTTCAAAAAGAAGAAGAAGAGAGCCGTCTTTCATTCAAACTGGGAGTTAACAAGATTATCTTTTCAACAAAATTACTGAAAATGACACTGTTATTAGAATAACCACGATACCATTTCATTTATAATTTCAACCGACTAACTCGATTTGTTCCTAAATTTTAAGAACAAGTTACCCAAAGAACATTTTCCAGAAAATTAAAATTTTTTTTATAAAATTTTAAATTTTACTTTTATTTTTCAAATTGCTACAACAGCAATATACACAGATTTTATTTGTAACTACGAAGACTAGGAACATTACCAAATTGACGTTTCCGGAGCGGAACGTCAGAAAACTACACACGTACGTACATAAAATATTTTGTTACAGAACACCTTGTATTATTACAAATTGACGTATCCAACGTGGGACAGAATAACACGACAGAAATATTATTTATCATTTATTATAGACACCACTCACAGTATTATTACAAAAATACATCCAATCACCGTTATATTACAAAATTTGGCGAACCCAACTTGTGGGGCTTGATTACATCAGAATTTTACAATCACCGTATATTACAAAATTGGCGTCCAACTAAAGGGCTGTAATTAGGGGTTGAAAGGCGGTAATTACTTACCCAATTCCTAATTCAGCTTGGCAGCGGTTAGCCAGCCAGAGAAAAGGGAACAACAACAATCAAAATGGCATTATTTACGCAAGAAGATAGGGATAAGATAAGGGAATTGTGCCGGCTTATAGAGAGGGACATGAATTCCGAGGAAAAGGAAAGACTAAATAAGACACTGGACAAGATCAACAAGAAACTGAAAGAGGACTGTGAGAAAAGGAGAGAAGACAGATTAAAAAGAGAAGAAGAGGAGAGGACCAAAGAAATAAAATATGATAGCAAACCAGAACCAGAAGAAGTACCAAATGTTATAAGGCAGGAACAAGTAATGGTAGTACCTGAAATTGAAACTAACCGAAACAAGGAAAATATTAAACAAAGGAAAAGTAGAATGTATCCAAGAAATGTAATGAAAACAAAGGAAGAAATGGAGATGATGAACCATGGTTTATTTGATGATGATAATATCCCTATTACCAACCATGAAGAAATCTTGAGTTCCAGAAATAATGGAAGTAGATTAAGGGTAATCTCAGAGATGGTTTACCAGCAGACAGTAGTTTACCACTGGGAAAGGACCAGAGGTAAGCTGAATAAAACATGGGGACTAGATCAGTTTCAGCGAAGGACTGGACAGTGTATTCCAGAAAGATGGAAGTATGACATCTTACCAGACTGTGATGACGGCACAGATGAATCACCAGGATGTGTTCCATTAGTGTACCATCCAGGACAGTTCCAGTGTACAGGTACACTAAAATGTATTCCTTCAGGGTGGATGTGTGATGATGAACCAGATTATGGGGCTTCAGATAAGCGAATAATTAATAATTCAAAAGAAGATCCTCACAGATATTTTCCATGCAATACCACATATGGACCAGAGACGTACTGGTATATAAAACACTATGATAGAGGGAGCCGAATAAGCTTAGCAGCAAACAAAGGAATAGCAGCTAGAAAAAGGAAATACAAGACAAAGGCCAGAGAAGTCACTAGTACCGGAACGATGATGAAGACTATGGTCATCCGGACAATGAGAGCAACTAAAGTGACAGACTACGGTTAAGTCTAATACCATATACCTCCACAAAGAAAGACGGATGTTATGATAACCGACGACGGCCAAAAACCTATGTTAAAGAAAAAGAAATTATGAGCAACTGTCCAGCCTAATAAAAATCTTCAACCTGGGTATATAAAAGAAAAACAATTATAAGAAGTACATTTGAAGTCAAGAAAAGAAGAGAGCTAATACCATATTTAGGGTAATAATATATGTTAACCATATTTATGAAAAAATATTATGAGTAATTGGAGGAATGGAATTTTGAATTAAATCTCAAAATTCAAAAAACAAGTAAGAACACATTACTACCTATTATTTAGGAGATAATTTATGATGAAAAGTCAAAATTCAAAAAAGAAGTAATGACTACTTACTGCCTACCATTTAGGAAACAATTTATGAATCAAGAAGAAAATGAATTTTGAATTAAATCTCAAAATTTTGAAAAAGAAGTAAGAACAACTTACTACCTTATTTTAAAAACAACGTTTAGAAATGAACAAGGAGAAAAAGAATTTGGATAACACATTACAAACAATTATATATGGGACAAATTCTGAAAAACTTTCAAGAATAAAGAAATGGCAATACAAACCACTGATACCATTTAAATGAATAAACTTATTGTGAAGTGAAATTAATGAGAATTTTATGTCAAATAAACAGAGATATTAAACATATGACATTAATAATAAAGAGTGCATTTGGATAAAAAGCAAGAGCAAAATAAAATTTTGAAAAGGAAAGGAAAAACTATATATAAATAAATCCATATGAAAAAGATGATCATACAATAAATGTCAGTTATTAGAAAGACAATTAAAAGAGTAATTGAAAAAACATAATACTAGTGGAACGATTCACAAGAATTAAGAAAGGAACAAAAATATAATACAAAATATATGCTACCAATGACCAGAAGGAGATTGTGATAACAGTCAAAAAATGACAGAGAATTAAAAACTTTACACTGAATAATAAGTGATGATTATATTATACCAGCTTCCAACCACAAGGAGAAATAAAATGCCAGCAGAGCTAACCATTGAGAAAAATAACTGAGATAGAGATTCACTAAGATAGAAATATAAATAGATCTGTTCGTATACGAAGTGAAATATCCAAAGATATTTAATTTTTTTATAGTCATAAGGTGGACTATTCTTATATAATTTTATTAATGACTGTCTGAGATAAGTCCAGCAGTATTGTTATGTATTGGTCAGAGATGATTTACCTCTGTAATCAATAAATGACGTAGTATGGCCAGCAGAGTGAGATGCCTACAGAGCCCCTCTGGACACTGCCCCAGCTAACGTGTTAGGGAATTTTAGGGAATAAATATCCCAAGGATAAAGAAACGAGTTAAGAAGAAAATGGAAAAATAAAAAATAACGAACCTCAGATGACTATTACTATCAGTAAGAATCCAGTTAATAATGAAATATAGATAAGCTCAAAAATATGGGAGAAAAAATTTTTAGAAATGTGAAGGAAGTAAAGAAATATAATTTATAATATAATGTCATAAGCAATTACTTCAGACAAACTAAGTATGATCTGAACTAATCACTTCTGGAAGAGAGCAATCTGTAGCGTGACAGATAATCCACACAAATGCATTACTCAATGATCATTAATAAAGCTCTAATATATGGAATATCCAGATGAGAATTAATTAAAATGCACTATTTAATAATATATTCACAAGAAAGGTTGAATGAAGAAAATTTCTGCAAATAATATAATAATACAAATTTAAAAAACCCAGAAAACTAAAAATGATAACAACAAAATTACCCAGGTAAGATAGAAGCAGGCAATTAATATACCCCGTCAAAGAAACCAGACCAGAACAATCAAAGCTACTGAAGACAGAAGAAAGAAGAATAATTAAAACTAAAGAAGAAAGAAGACTAATTAAAGCTACTACTACAGAAGAAGGAAGAAAGAAGAACAATCTAAGCTACTGAAGAAAGAAGAATAATTAAAACTGAAGAAAGAAGAACTAATTAAAACTACTATTACTGAAGAATGAAGAAAGAAGAACAATCAAAGATACAGAAGACAGAAGAAGGAAGAATAATTAAAACTACTATTACTGAAGAAAGAAGAACTAATTAAAACTACTATTACTGAAGAATGAAGAAAGAAGAACAATCAAAGATACAGAAGACAGAAGAAAGAAGAATAATTAAAACTACTATTACTGAAGAAAAAAGAACTAATTAAAACTACTACTGCTGAAGACAGAAGAAAGAAGAATAATTAGAACTAAAAAAGAAAGAAGAATAATTAAAACTACTATTACTGAAGAATGAAGAAAGAAGAACAATCAAAGATACAGAAGACAGAAGAAGGAAGAATAATTAAAACTACTATTACTGAAGAAAGAAGAACTAATTAAAACTACTATTACTGAAGAAAGAAGAACTAATTAAAACTACTACTACTGAATACAGAAGAAAGAAGAATAATTAGAACTAAAAAAGAAAGAAGAATAATTAAAACTACTATTACTGAAGAATGAAGAAAGAAGAACAATCAAAGATACAGAAGACAGAAGAAGGAAGAATAATTAAAACTACTATTACTGAAGAAAGAAGAACTAATTAAAACTACTATTACTGAAGAATGAAGAAAGAAGAACAATCAAAGATACAGAAGACAGAAGAAGGAAGAATAATTAAAACTACTACTACTGAAGACAGAAGAAAGAAGAATAATTAGAACTAAAAAAGAAAGAAGAATAATTAAAACTACTATTACTGAAGAATGAAGAAAGAAGAACAATCAAAACTACTGTAGACAGAAGAAGGAAGAACAATCAAAGCTACTGAAGAAAGAAGAAGGAAGTGAGACGACCCATATAAAACAAAAACCCCATAGGGAAAGAACCCCAAAAACCCCAAAACCAATAAATGCCCAAAAAAGAAAGTATAACACATTAAAAAACCATATCACTGTAAAACTGACAAGAAACTAAAAGTGTTAGCAGTAGTAAATATTAGTGCATTCAAAAAGTTATTGTGTAATGTGTATGAACAAATCTTCACAGTTCCCCCATGGTTGAATATTTCATATTAAAAACTAGAAAAAGACTAGTAAATATAGTAATAATTCACCATGGAAAAGTGTAAGTGATCAAATTATAACTAATAAACTTTAAGAAAGGTGCATGAGTAGCAGTACAAAGTAACAAACTTTAAGTTTTGTGAACAGTGTCTACTTTGATAATGAAGTAGTAATTTTACTAATAAAAAGCTACTAAAACTGTATGAACATTCCATAGAATGGAATATAACTTAGATAGCCAGGGTTATACTTTAAGAGGGGGCATAAATCTTATAAAATGGGGAATTACAGAACTAACTGTTTATGATGAAGTAGTAGAAGGTATTAACAATTATATATGGATCCAAATGTGGGGTTCCAATTAAATATAGCATTTAGATAAGTAAGGGTTAGTCATAAGAGATATTAGTATTATAATTGTTATTTTATTGTTCATGTTAATTTAGGAATGCATTATCTAAAATTAGATATCATTCCAATGTTGTAGAAATACTTTTTTATTATGTTATTAGGTGATATACCAAAACAATGTTATTAAGAACACCAGTTTTATATATCTGGGTGTTATATTTTAATTGTATAATCTATAATTACTGTTATGCCAGATCAGAGAACTAATTTTTAATCAAATATATCAGAGTCAGAAGTCAGAGAATGAAATAAAATAATTACATTAGTAAAACATTCTGCAAATAGCCACAATTCAAATCTAGGCAATATAATAAAGTTAAAATGCAGAATAATTAATTAACCTAATCTTATAAACCAGTCAAACTGACAATATTTAGGCAAGATACACTCAACATATCAAATACTATGTAAATAAGGCTTTCTAAAGATATGGTCATTATATGAGTAAAATTATTTAATTGTCTAATAAAATACCATTAAAACTGAAATAGATTAACTAACACTATCCTAGGGGAAGTCATATACAATTGAATTATATTAAAAAACCATCATTAGTATACTAAATTGCAATAAAATAAGTGAGAATTGATAATTATACAAATTTCAGATTTCATAGAATAATAATTATATTAGTTAAAATGGCTATTATTTACATAGAAGACAGGGAAGTATAATTTTAGGCCTACCTCCCAAAAAATTATAAGAGATATAATTTTCAGATAAAACTTTGTAATACTAATTTAATTACTATCAAAATAAGTAGAATAGAATAGTGAAAACGAATATGTATTTTATATTTCAAACAGTTAATTAATAACGAATTTAATTTATGAACATAATGTACATTTTTAAAGTGTAACGAAATTATGGCAATTTTAAACAATGTCTGAAATATATTATATAGGCTAAGATTTTCATGAGACGAAGGAAATACAGACAGTTCATTATTATGCGTTGACGAGTGCACTTAAAGTAACCTTTCGTCAGAAATAACCTTTAATGGCGTTTTTGTTATAAACCGTATCTCAGTGAAAATTTTGAAAATAATTATTTTAAACTATTTTATAGATCGTGAAGTGGTGAAAGTGACCAATGAACACAGTAACACTAATAAATTGAACCACACATAACTAGATAAGCAGAATAACACTGATATTACACCAAATATAGACCGAAATTTAGAGGTTAAACACGACACACATAAACACAACGAGATATATCCAGTGACAACATTCTACACAAAGTGAACTTTCCATGATACACCAGTGACAATAAACTATACTCCAGGACGATCGTATACAATTGCTGAGAGCATTTACTTGAAGGAAGAACACCTTTATTACAACAAAAACATCATCAACGCTGGAGGCTGCCTTGCGCATGCGTCAGTCAACCATTTCGGTCTGGTCCGCTGCAGTATAAAGAAACGATATGGCGACTATTGGTTCGAAATCAAATTATATATAAACTTTTAATATTTTTAATCATTATTGTATTGTTAAATTTTAAGACATTTAATAAGTGTAAGTGTTATACTTTCCTTCCCACAACCTTCTCTGGCTATATATTTTAATAACCGTTTAAAGAACCCTATTTTATAATACCAATATAAATTGTTTATATCGACCGTCCCTGAGCGAGTCGATACTGTATTGTGATATCAATTTTAATCAAACAATTTCATTATTTTTGTTAATAAACATTCTATTTCGGTAAATTGGAGTTGATTCTTTATTACAAAAAAGACTTAACAAGTAATTAATGAAGAAACCCAACTAACTGAAGGGCGGTATACACGAAACAACAACGTTTCAAAAAGAAGAAGAAGAGAGCCGTCTTTCATTCAAACTGGGAGTTAACAAGATTATCTTTTCAACAAAATTACTGAAAATGACACTGTTATTAGAATAACCACGATACCATTTCATTTATAATTTCAACCGACTAACTCGATTTGTTCCTAAATTTTAAGAACAAGTTACCCAAAGAACATTTTCCAGAAAATTAAAATTTTTTTTTATAAAATTTTAAATTTTACTTTTATTTTTCAAATTGCTACAACAGCAATATACACAGATTTTATTTGTAACTACGAAGACTAGGAACATTACCAAATTGACGTTTCCGGAGCGGAACGTCAGAAAACTACACACGTACGTACATAAAATATTTTGTTACAGAACACCTTGTATTATTACAAATTGACGTATCCAACGTGGGACAGAATAACACGACAGAAATATTATTTATCATTTATTATAGACACCACTCACAGTATTATTACAAAAATACATCCAATCACCGTTATATTACAAAATTTGGCGAACCCAACTTGTGGGGCTTGATTACATCAGAATTTTACAATCACCGTATATTACAAGGTACATCAAATATTCGATACAATAGAAGTCAAAAGTCGATGATGGTACGGTCGCGTGCAAAGGATGGTGGAGGAAATGTAACCAAAATAAATGTTAAAGCGGACACCATCAGAACGAAGAAGAAGAGGAAGGCCAAGAGAACTAGGAAAGATGGCATATCATCAGGCATGAGAGAAAGGAATCTTCGAGAAGGCGAAAGGAGGAAGAGACGGACTTTTGGAGGCGAGGTTATGTTAGGTTTAGAAAAACAACTTTAATGTTGTCGACTTCGCAATTACATATATAATGATTCTACACTTCCGTTTCTTTACAGTGCCCACTGCTGAGGTAGGACTTCCGAACATTATCGCCTATGCGCGAACTAGACTGCAAAATCATCTCGTGCCCGCATCATGTAGAATCATGTAGTAATCATGGAAAAAACTACGCCACAAGAGAAACATCACAGCGTGGCTTCGTTTCTATCCTTTCATCCTTTACGCCTTTAACTTTCAGAAAAGTAATCAGTGATAATCTTAAGTAAACTGTATTGAAATTAGATTATAACAATAATAAACAAGTGAAATTCAATTTCTTGATAATTAACAGATAAGAATCTTGTACCTGTACTTGTATTTTGGACCTGAACCTACCTTCCTGTATCTAATTCTTGTTGTACCATTACCTATACATTATCCTGTTCCTTCTGTGAACCAGTGTTTTGGACACTCTTTCACTTGATTGTAGACTAAACTATGTCAGCCAGAACTCTTATTTCTGTTTAAGAGTTGCCACAAAAACCAGGTTAAGGTAAGTCAAGAAGCTCTGAATGTTTCAAAACAAGATTTCTTAGTCACTATCGCTTTTAACCTGTAAACTATTTGATAACGACTGTACAAAAAAAGTTTTTATCAGTTTATGTTCTTATTCCAGTAATAATATTATGTTTAGATAATCATGAAAATAGCCACTAAATATGCGTACGTAACGCTAAACACATGGATAACACAACTAAGCACAGATAAGAGCGTAAGTGTTTCTCCTGCTAAGTTTTCCTGTCGATTACAGCCTGCTGAAAAATTAGAAATATATTCAAACAATAAAATTAATTTGATCGTAGAAGGAAGGCACGCTTATTTTTTGTTACTAGTTTTTGGTGGTCCAGCTGTAATAGTGCGGTTCTCCCGCGGTTGCGCAAAAATGCGACAAGTATTTGTCAACCGGTATAGATAAGCTCCTACCTTAACAATACTTTATGAGTTAATACATAAAAGACGACAGATTTATGGGTTTATGATACCGTGTCACTTCAAATTAACATGTACTGTGCTGAATGTAGTGTGTTGAATAACTCTTGCTGTGTGAGGAAGATAAACGCTCTCTTTCTCTCTCTGTTTCTATTTTGTAATTTAATTACCTCTCTGCCATATTAACTGCGCTTTCTCTACCCTTCTTTCCCTTACACATGAACACACACCCATACGTTATACAAAAATAGTATGTAATTACTTCTATCCTAATCCACAAGTCCTTGCGTCATTCATTTTAGGTTAGGTTTTCCTTTATCTATTAGGTCGTTTCCTATAATATGCCACCATGTTCTGTTAGAACACGGTCTACATCACTCAGAGATTTTCTTCTCCTACTTCACGTCCGCTAAGTCTATAGTATATTGTGCGTTCACTGCACCTGTTACATAGGTGTCTGATGTTTTGGTTTACAACTTCAACGTATCAATTTGTTCTCTAAATCTTTTACCTTTGTTATGTTTCAAACTCAATTTTTGTCTTTAACCTTAGCAATTAGTAACAATTATTAATTCCAACTTTGCCCTGTTTACTTGTCAAGCTGCTACCTGTGATGCTCCGGACGAGGCCTTTCAGTGTCTCCACCATTATCAAGTCCTAAAACACAACCCCTGCTAATACCAATTCAGATAACAACATGAACAATGACAGCGTTTTTGCTCATGGAAAGTGAGATTAAGTTAAATAAGTTAAGAATTATATTTAAATATTTAAAAACTACAGTAAAACTAAAGGTCATGGTTTAGGACTTTATAATGGTGGAGACACTGAAAGGCCTCGTCCGAAGCATGACAGGTACCAGTTTGGCAAGTAAGCACGGCAAAGTTAGGAAAAGAACTTGTGTTCACTTTAGCTTCTGCAAACGTTCAAAACTCCACTGCCAAGCACAGGAGAACGCGTTGATATTAAATGTTGATCTCAGTATTTTGTAGAAAGATTTTATTTTTTAATATGTAGCCCGATTTTATGAACGGCACCCACGAATCTCGTTGTTTTTTCGTTGTTACTAATTTTATTAATAGTAATATAAGAATAATAACAAGAAAACAAATAATAATCAGTTATAAGAACCCTAGTTCAGCGCACCATGCACCAAGGACATCTCCGATCCGCTGGTGAAAAGTAACATACTGGAATTCCGTCTTTTACACGGACTAGAATAAGTTCGGGTGTGGCACCACTTACAACCAGTAAACAATTTTATCTTGATCTAATTACATCTTTTTATCAGCACAAACAAAATTCAACCAATAAATAGTATATTTCAACTGGTCAGCACGCATTCTGCTTTCAATCAACGCAGATAAAGGTACGTGACCAATAATTCTTACTCTTACCGACCGGATTGTAGTACTATAATGTGCCCACACTATACTCGAGCCGTTCAGTAAGCGAGCCTGATATTTCTCTGCGACGTTGCCGATTATACACGGGAAGCTGTATATTTGCCGAGCGCTTCACGGTTCAAAACTGACCACGTGTTTATCTGGGTAAGAAAGTGGCAACACAGTACCGTTACCGTCCGTTACTATGGTGACGTGAACGAATTCCTGAAACGTGATTGGCGGAAGTTCTTACACATGCTTTTACTCCCACCACACGCACCAAACGTCAGAGTCGTTTACTCAACAGCTCGAGTCAAGTTCATTTGTACAGAAAAAGTAGTCAATTTGGTACACAGTTTACGAGTGAAATACTAGAAGTCCAGTGACCGTTATCGTGGAATGAGAGCCGCAGCCAGAATTCCTTCTGAAGACGTTCAGATTTCTATGAATAAAACTATAAAATTCTTTAAAACCTCTAAGCGATGGGTGATTTCTTACGGGCAAATCCTCTATTCGGACTGCTTTTATAGTAATATTTTCTTGCTTGACGTTTTGATCCCTAGAACCTGGGATCGTCCTCAGATGTTGTGAGTGCTGCTTCAACCCTGTTGAAAGAACTAACAACGCCTCGACTATAAAAAACGTAGTTAACGTCATCCGTGAGTCTTTCAACCCGCCAGTCACAGCTTCTAAGCACGGTCCCAGGTTCCATGGATCGAAACGTCAAACAAAAAAAGTATTTCGATGGAAGCAGTCCGAATAAAGGATATAGACTACCCGTAAAAACTATAAAAATTAAAATAAAACCCCGTTATTTGCTATTTATTTTATTATAAACAAGAACATAAGAGTGGTAACATAATGGTTACTTTAATAGATATCTAAAATTTAACAAAAATCATGAAACATCAAAGACAACATATTACATTACATATAAATAAAGTAGACAGTACCAGGAAACTCTCAAAAATTTTAACCATCCTTCTTCAGACGCTTGTAGTTTTAACTGTTTTGTACGAATTTTCTAAAACTTTGCCTTAGCGACAACGTGCCTGCAAACATTTGCAGTAGATGGAATTAAATCTGTCTACTCGTTTTACCTAGAAAGGAATTAAAATGGGCACTCCAGACTCTCAGAAACGAACGTTTCAAAATAACGCTAAGAAGTGGTCAAATACGTGATTGGTCGCACATTTTGTTAAAGTTGCCATACACATCTGTTCACCGGTAGAGTCAGTGGCGTATCTAGAATTTAGCGTTTGGGGGCCCGGTCGAGTCGGCTTCATACAAAAGAAACTATCGGTATGGAGAACCATACAAGGCTTCCATGTTCTAAGATTTATATTTAAAATCATATTCGAAATGAAATATTTCCATAGAAACTACTTCTTTCTACTTATTGCTTCAGCCTTAACCACAGTACTGTGGTCACTAACGTATACCACCTCACGTTTTCGCACTCGATTTTCACTGATGATGGCAGTCGATGGCACTGCCGAAAAGTCTGGTTTTTCAGAAAACATTGGACTAAAGCTAAACAGCCCGGGAAGGAATTTTAACAAAGAACTACTTCTTTGTTGCCGATAACGTAGTACACATATACAAAATTCTCCCCTCTCCCTTCAACTATAATTTTCATTTATAGAAAATTACTCCCACCCCGTTCACCTAATCTCTTCATTTATAGATATTTCATCTACGTTTCTACAGTGGATTATTATGAGCTTCTTATCAGGATACTTTATTTATCAAAATTAAGTACTTTACTCTTGTTAAAACATAAAACGTTGCAGGTAAAGTACCCGTACCTCCTAACCGATCTTCACCAAAATCAATAGACCTTCAGTCCTCTACAATGCAGGGATGCATGCAAAAAAATATTTGATTTTGTTTGAATGTGCGGCAGTTATCTTTCGTCAAAAAAAATTACCCTTGTTAAAACATAAAATGTTGCTGGTAAACTACCCCTTTCCCTTAACCGATCTTCAACAAAATCAACAAACCTTGAGTTCTCTTTAATTCAAAAAGGTATGCAAAACATTATTTGATTCTGTTTGCATTTGCAGCTGTTATCGTTTGCCATAGAAACAAATTACCTTGATAAAAAAACGTTGCAGGTAAACTACCCCTTCCCCTTAACCGATCTTCACCAAAACCAATAAGTCTTGAGAACTCTACAATTCTGGGCTGTATGCAAAACATTATTTGTTTCTGTTTGAATTTGCGGCTGTTATCGTTTACCATAGAAAAAAATTACCCTTGATAAAAAAACGTTGCTGGTAAACTACCCCTTTCCCTTAACCAATCTTCACCAAAAACAACAGGTCTTGAGTACTCTACAAATAAGGCCTGCATGCAAAACATTATTTGATTTTGTTTGAATTTGCGGCTGTTATCGTTTGCCATAGAATAAAAATCTATAGACACACAGACAGACAGACAGACGGACACGCACACAGACACTTTTCGAAAAATTACTTTTTTCATGTTTTGAGTGCAGTACAATCAGAATCTGCAATAATCTCGAACACGATTTTTTTTGCCATCACCATACTTCCATTTCCTTAAGGAACGTGGAAGTAAAAACAAGTTAAGGTTACATCAATATTACTATCTTTAAAGTGGCTGAAAGACAAGAGATAACGTCTTGAAATCAGTCCCATTAAAGTAAACGGTATAAACACAATAAAAATATGCGTTATTGGAACATTGTTTACAAGATATTTGTTGACTGAATTGATTTTCCTATATTTCATATTTCAAACGTATACTCAATGCTGTGTAATAAACCTGACTGTATAATTAAAAAAGTTACTTATACATTACCGTACTAAAAAAAAAAATAATAAAACCCTACAAATTAAGGGATTACAAAAGTCGTGAACTCCCAACAGTTTCAATCAACAGTTTTAAGACTGTAATTTTGATTTGTTTCCGAAATGGTAATAAAGCGTTAAATTAAATAATAGAAAAAATTGTTTAATACGAATCGAAAACCCGTCTATGACAAACGCTCTTCTACATAAGATTCGAATAGCAACCAAAAAATGTTTAATTTATAAATGTTTTAATTTTCTGTGAAATAAGTTACTGCACCACAAACATCGTAAATAAAGGTTGGAATGAACATTCGAAAGCTACCTCTTTCCTATTCTCTAAGGTGGACACCCTCTTTGAACCATCTCCCAAATACCAAACAACTAGCAATGTTTGCCGGAAAAGATTTCGTAATTTTAAGACGGTCATAGCGTACAGAAATTAAAATGTTCGTATTGGCATAACTAATTATCGTAACTATTTAATTCAACTTCTGTTACTACATTTCACTGGCATATTTTTTTTTTTTTAATTTCTCTTTCAACTATCCCAAATCCCCCTCGTTGCGGTACTGGATAGAGAATATCGTAATTCCTTTTCGGACTGTATATAGGATTAGCTACTCTACGTTCGGTTGGAAATAACGGAGACGGGGAGACAACAAATGTGCTTGATTAGGTAGACCAGATTAGGTGTGGTTGATTAGGGAATATCAGAAGCTTCCTGTCTATTAGCCTCAATAATAGGCATAATTGCCACAATTTAGATGTAGTAGTGGCCTGAACCGAAGCTATGACTGTCAGTTCTGAAAGGCATAATACCCAGTTAATCCGTTTACGTCTTTTTTTCTTGTCTGCGGACAACCGTGGTATATTACCGTGATGACCTCGAATTACCCGCACTACGTAAATCACTTATAAGCCTTTCGCGACAGTGTGTCTCTCATTCGTGATAAACCGAACGCGCCTCGTGTCAAGTGCAAGGTGGTAAGCGCAACAGTAAAACGGCAGACTGCAAAACGCTACCAAAAATTTGATATAACAAACACTCATAACACATGAGATACTCGATTTAAAGTAGTTTATCCCTGAAAGAATTTGTTCAATACTTAAGAATCCACAGACTGTTGCGGGTATATTCCAGCTTGTTTTACTTTTGGGGGCAGTATTTCACTACATAGATACGTTTGGAGTTAGTATTCAACTACACACCACGTCTTCTTAATTCAAATGACGCAGCTCGTTATTGTATTTAGGACATTCAGGGAAAGTAAAGCGCCTATGTTAGGCGTTCGGTACAAAATGAACGACAGTGTGGCCAGAACTACGACTCAGCTCCTTCACTATTACCCGAGGAAATTATGTTAAGTACGGCCTACTCCACACAATGTATGTTTCACAGGCTAGTCGACCTAATAAATGTACACCCTGATATTAGGTTCCGAGAATGAAACCCGGGACCTCTAAATTAAGAGCCGTGAGTCATACCCCTGATGGATGGATACCCCAGTCACTATGCCACACTGATGGATTCTCAAAGTGGGGAGCCGAGAACAATAGTTCTGAGCCGAGAAATGTATGAAGTTCTCACTTGGAAAGTAGTGTCAAACCCTGAATCAGAATTGTTCAACCGTTAACGATTCTTACCAAGTACATGAATACTTTGTGAACTGTACAAAACCACTCAAAACGAATCGCTGTTAGTAGGACTGGATGCTGTTATTAATTCGCAACTCATTCTTTCGTAAACAATTACGTTATAGGGCCGGCGAGCATAGAATAATATTAGTGGCCATCTGTTGGTACCGGGTTTCCTGAACTAGACCGACCAAGATGGCGACCGCCTGAGCGTGAGTGCCGCGCGTTTGCAGTACATAATTTTATTTTCCTATTTGGTTAAATCATAGTAATTATGATAAATTTTATTTTCTATTCTTTAATTATACAGTGCTGAAGAATGTAGTTTGTCATTTTTTAAATTGCTCTCTTGGTGATAATTTTATTAATGTGTGATAAAGATTTTTACAGCTAGACTTATTATATACTGTATTAACAAAAAATGGTCGAAAATCTACATGAATGTAAATTCTATGCTGTATGTTTATCAAACCTGGTGACATACAAATATAGTAATGGTTGTAAGGCTGCATTGCATTCGTCGTTGGTACGAATTGTTAATATCATTTTGTTTCGTGTAATGACTATTACATTCTACTGCCTACGTCTACCTGCAATTACGGCAGGAGATGCGATCGTATAAAATCATCAAATAAAAACTTAAATTCAAACATTTTTTACAATTTTTCCGCTGACAAAACGTCGCACACCCAAAAAATAAAACTTTCTCGCGCAGTGACTGTTTAATGTCACAACTTTAAAATATTTAACGTATTGTAATTATTTAATTTATTTTTGCGTTAAGGTGATGTAACTATAACATTTAAATATTACTGTCAGCATATCTCATTCTTTCTGTAGAAATATCTGAAATTTCAAAATGTTATCTAATTCAAATCAAAGTAAATTGAAAGCTCATAATTTCACGTTTGAATGTTTCGTGTTTCCATCTCTGCTTTTCCAATTCCTTGGCCGTCCAATATGGTAGATCCGGCTTCACGGTTTTTGCATATGGTTATGGCAATGTCCTTTCTATGTTATTCTGTGCTCGCTGGGTGGGCCGTTATAGAGCACAATGCACAATCTTCGTTGGAAAAGAAGTGTAGAAACATTGTTGAAATTGCTGTCTGCCGGGTTATTAGGCCGTGGTCTACTGCTTCTATTGATAACAGACATTTCGGCCCTACCATCAAAGGCCATCTTCAGTGTAAAACGTTCGACAAATTGACACGGAGTTTGCCAGTTCACCCCAATACTGAGGTGAGTACTAGTACACCATAGTCTGTACCTCAGTACTGGGGCGAACTCCGTGTCAATTTGTCGAACGTTTTACACTGAAGATGGCCTCCGACGGTAGGGCTAAAACGTCTGTTATCAATAGAAGCAGTAGACCACGGCCATAGCTCGGCAGATAGCAATTTCAATAATGTTACACCGGACGTGAAAGCCTTCGGACTGTAGGAACGTTGGCTTGAAAACAAATGGCGAAGAATCAACGTTTTAATAAAGGTAAACACACCAAGAAAAGTGAAAGAAGACAAAAAAAATCAGAAATGCAGAGATTAAAGTGCTAATTATGTAGGGAGTCCAATAAATATAAATTGTCAAGACACAATAGTGCCAATAGGAAGATTTTTCACGCTACATAACATAAAGGAGATTAAATGAACTGTAGTTGCAATCTAAGATCAAAGTTTGTAACAGGAAAGTAAAGATTTTAATATTGTGCACGACTTTCAAAACTGAATAATATTATACATTGGCTTAAAACATACATTAGTTGTTGTTTTTATTAGCAAATGCTTGAGAAAATGTTTGAAAATATTCTGAACAAACCAATCCAAACATCAAACTCTTGGAATAGAACAGAATAGGATCCGTGCTCAGAAAAGTTAATAAATGAAAATAGAAACGCTTCGTAAAACTGACATAGACATAACCAAACAATCACTAGGAGATCAATCTCCAAGAAAGAGAAAACATAGCACGCAATCATGGAAGACAAGTGTACCAAAGGAACTAGGGAACGTTGGTCTGCCTCCGAAAGAAATTAGAGTGAGACCGCAGGACAGAAAGGTTGGAAGCACACTGGATACTCTGATATGCAGAAGAAATAAGACGATTAAGTAAGCAAGTAAAGGAATTTTTTAGAAGTTTAGTAACATAGTGTGGTGGGACTTTACAGAGCAGAGTTGACAAAGTCATTATGAACAAAAAAGGTCTTTGTCTATAGAAAAGTCGTCTTTTACTTTTGCTACGAGTACCAAGCGTGTCGCACGAAGTAACAAAAACAACCTGAATTTTTAACATTCTTCATTTCTTGCCAATCGTCTCACTTAAAAACAATTGAATATATAACCATTTCTGATTGGGCAGATCTGGAATATTTGCTGTTTAGTACAAACCGCCTGAGCTCTATTTTGTGTGACGTGAGACAAAATCACAAAAATGGACGTTATCCAGACAACTTCTTTAAAAGATACCAGTGATGGATTATACACATTACCGTCTTCAGGATAACTATAACTGTATACACGAGAATATAAGTAATAAACAACTCTAAATAAAACTCTGTCTAGAAGTGATAAAAAGTCAAGCAAATTATAACAAATTTACACATAGTATGTGATCGACAGATTAAAGTCAAATACTTACCAGGAAAGAACATAACCACTCACAAAACAACATATGCACAATTCACACGAACACTTGTACACTGCCAAGGTCAACAAAACACTGCAACAGCGGCATTTCCCGTCTCTCTTATAAACTGTCTTATAATGTCAAATGTCCGTCATTTGAACTGTACTATCTATACGTCAAAATTAGTAAAGTTCAGAAGTTAAACATTTTTTAGAAAATTAACTAATCTTTTTAGCTAACGGATGTTGCATTCTTGTTTCACAGTTTTGCCACTTCATGGAAAAAATGTAGTGTCTTAATTTTTTAGACAAATCTCGTATTCAGATAGCATTCACGTGCATCCACGTTTTCAACGCCTGGAGTTGACTTTTGGTTTTAGAAAACACAAAATAATCACACGAACTAAGATCACGAATTAAGACTGTGGACACAGAAACGCCTCTAACACTTGGTCACAGAAAGTGAGATACGACACTAGACACTATCCGTTCTATTCGTTGAGCCTTTACGAATCTTATAAGGGTCTAGTGCTTAAGTTGCTCATATGTCTCCTAGTTACTTCTTATTGTTTACTCATCAACTTCTTTAACCGGACCATAAACACGTTTTACAACCTTTCTTTTTTAAACCTTCTTAATGTTTCTTGTTCCTTTTTTGTATTTACTATCTGACTGTATTTGTCCATCTGTTTTGTAGTTTATATATTTGCACTTAATCTTATTTCGTTATTCCTAAACAAGTCCACTCTTGTTGACTTCTTCTACTTTTTCGGTCAAGTCGTCTTGACCATTTGTAATCTACACCAAAATATGTTTTTTGTACCCAACATTTGCTCCCGTAGGTAGGTATTGAGTCATATGCTA
Organism: Magicicada septendecula; assembly: GCA_034769895.1. Taxonomy (NCBI): domain Eukaryota; kingdom Metazoa; phylum Arthropoda; class Insecta; order Hemiptera; family Cicadidae; genus Magicicada; species Magicicada septendecula. Next base: position 120,837,280 of record CM068372.1, read on the forward strand.
CATTGCATATATTTATACCAGCGATGACGCAGACGAATTTTAGGTGAGCAGACATATGACGCCCTAATTACACAACGACTTGCAATTGTTCATTAAGGTTTTGTTTGAGCTAACAATGTTATTCAAATGATACAATTGCGCACTTGTGTGTGTGTGTGTGTGTTATGGGCCGTAAACGGTGAGGTAAAGTATTGACTGCGCACAAACGCACGTGCGCTCTCCCACGCCCAGCAGAATATATTAATTAACGGCTAACAGCATAACTACGTCAGAAGCGGTATTGAGAGCAGACACCTGTACATTCGATTCATCCGATAAATGTAAACACGCACACACACACACACTCACATTCTTCATTATACGAGATTACATGCTACGTAAGCCGCCAAATTTACTTTTCCAGCTATAATACCGTTTAATTTACAAAAAATTGTTAGTATAATCGATAGAAAATTCCCTGAGCTTAGGAGTTGGTAATTTTAATTAGAATACAAACTAAATTTTTTAAACAGCTCTAATTAAACCTAATTAACTTTATAATGCTACTATTGCGACATTCCAATTTTTCTTAATTATATTTACAACGTACCGTTCGACAGAAACGTAAAATAGGTTTACAAAATTAGACCAGGTCGTCTAAAACAACCTACGTTAATAGAAGGTGCAAAATGTCTTGTATGTGTTGTCTAAATCAAAAGGTCATAGAAGGTCACACAGAAGGTGTTATTCGATTGAAATCAAAGAGCAGACACCTGTTCTGACGAAATGTGATATTGGAAAAAATAACCGCTTACAAGCAATTCTAGTAAGAACTTAACACTCAAGAGTAGATTCTTGTTGAAACCCCTAAGTCAGCAGCTTTGGTTTTCCACCCGTCTGGTAGCCTTGTGCGTAGATGTCTAACCCATCTTATCTTCTTATAGTCCACTCTAATCTTATAAGCCAACCAAAAGTGAGGCAAGTAATTGATAAACTATAAGAAACAGAACTGTTAAGAATGTTCTAAGAAGAAGAAAGATAAAAATTCATGAGAATTATTAATTATTTTTGTTAATTTATATGCGTGAGAATTATATTAAAATATAAGCTTGTAAATAATTATTAATTAAATCAATATTAAAACGCTTAGAAGTTGTGGAATATTTGAATATACCATCAAATATTTGAGTATTTAATAACATAAGCAGCAAAATGTTGCTAATTTCTTTTTTCTTAATTTTTCAATTAATAAGTAGGCTACGTGATACAAGGTGGGTTAAAGAAGTCCAAAAGGATTTAGAAAATATCAATATAAACGCAGAAAAAGCAATTGAAAGAAACGTTTTTTGGGCAAATCCTACAAAAAGGAGTCCAGGATAGGGGAGAGAAAAACGCATGTTCAAAGTGGACTGAAGACAGGAAGAAGAGACACAGTGAAAAGATGAAAGAATATTGGAGAAAAAGAAAAGAACGAAGAATAAAGAATTGAAATTGGCATGTGGCCCTTAGATAGCCGATACAAAAAAAAAGTACGTGATACAGTAAACTTCCGATTATCCGTGAGCGGTTTATACGCGTTGCGCCTTATCCACGGAAACCCGCGACCTATTTTTATAAGAGGATATAAATTTCAGCTGAATAATAAAGCTTTTGTTTCACTAATCTTACACTATTTTATTAAATACGGTAAACAATTTTGTTTTAAAATTGTGTGTGAGTTATGTAAAGGTATATACGAGACATGGATTGTATCCAGCTGTGGACATGTAAGCTGTATTGTGTCACAGCTGGCTACCATGAGTCATCCGTGGACATGTAAGCTGTATTGTGTCACAGCTGGCTACCATGAGTCATCCGTGGACATGTAAGCTGTATTGTGTCACAGCTGGCTACCATGAGTCATCCGTGGACATGTAAGATGTATTGTGACACAGATGGCTACCATGAGTTATCCGTGGACATGTAAGCTGTATTGTGTCACAGCTGGCCACCATGAGTCATCCGAGCATATGTTCTTTACTGAGACTGCGGGAACATTTAATTTTCTCAGTATTTTAATGTTTGTGCGGTATAATTGAAAGCCGTTGTACTCTACTAGCTTAGTTAACGGATATGATAAATTGGATACTGACGTTGAACGGCACATGTCATGTTTGCCGACAGGTATGCAGTGACTTCACTGACATGTATTTTTCTAACAAATGTTGTAATTCCTACGTTTGCGGTAATTTATTCCCGAATCTAATCCCTGCTGCGCACGAAAACGTGGGAAACGATCACTTGGATTTTGTAATGGCCTATATAGCTTTTGTAAGTATATAGGTAGTAACTTCAGAAATACTCAGTGTAAATGATACACCAATGATACACAAAAACAGTTTATCAGTAATAACTTCTTCTGACTAAATGTCAGTTTGTGTGAATTCGTATTTCAACTGCATATAAAATATGATTATTAATTACATAGTTTGAGTATGTGTGTAATGTTACTTGGTAATATCCCGCTTAATACGCGGTTTTCACGAGGTTCTTTGATGAGCCTCGTGATGAGCCCCATCTTAGCGAGGTTTTACTGTATTGCTTTACTTTAAATAAGCAGCTCATGTTAATAAAGTATTTTCATTACGTTCTGCCCTTTTTTTGTATATATTGTGGATTATCCGCGGCGATCGCGCCACCCAATTCCGCAGATAATCGGAAGTTTACTGTATTAGATTTTTGAAGAAGTGAAATAAAATGATAATACTAAGTGCCGAAATCTTATAGGCCTATACAATTTTATAACCTAAAATTATTAATTAAACTGGTGTAATTTAGGTTAGTTTAGTTTAGTTTATCAATTAAACTTAGTCAGTTTTATTAGAAAGATTTATTATCTTTATCTAATTTTCAGATAACGATAAAAATCTTCTCGTGTGCTGAGCGAATTTAAATTTATTTTACTCCAAAAATGTGGTGGATATGCGGTATATTTATTTTCCACTTTGTTTGTTTCTAATTAACTTAATTGGAATAAGAACTACTTTTAGTACGATAAATTCACATACCTAATAAAAGCAACATTAACTATGTTGTCAAATTCTAACTGTAAATACAAAACTTTCTTACAGATATTTCACAGTAATCGTAAAAATAATTCGTTTCTCATGTTATTTTGTCCGACGCTCGTTTTGTATAACTACGCTCCTGTCATCGGACACTGAATGTACCAAAGATAAATCGTTAGGTATTTTGAATTAAACTCTTACTATAATAATATACTTCAAATAGAATACATTTGTGATAATGTATACATTATAGCGTAGAACTGACCTAGTCTACTTTTATCAATAGCAGATAACGAAAATTTATAAGCCTCCCTCCAATTTCAGCACATATTATTATTATTGTTGTTGTTGTTGTTGTTGGTGTTGTTGTTGTTGTTGTTGTTGTTGTTGTTGTTGTTGTTGTTGTTGTTGTTGTTGTTGTTGTTGTTGTTGTTGTTGTTGTTGTTGTTGTTGTTGTTGTTGTTGTTGTTGTTGTTGTTGTTGACGGCGGTTTAGCTCAGTGAAAAATATCTCGCTTTTGTCGTGTCGTGTTGCGCTGTGGGCTTGGCTCAAGTTTGAGTCTATCTAGCTTCGTTTACCCAGTACTGAGACAAATCAGTAGTCTAGCTAAGGTAGCAGGACCTCTCGATCAGTAAACTACACACTTTTCTTTGCATTGCACTGGGTATTGGGGCGTCTTTACATGATTTAATTGTAGCTTCCGTGACGTTCCCGATAACTGCCAGATGGAAACAGTGTTGGACTTTCTTAAAAGGGTACCTAAAAACTGGGAAGCGACACGCCGACACGGTTATCCGCAATATGGCGCCGGACTTTTGAACACATTTCATGCTTTAACGCAGTGCCCCTGGTGGCGATGCACCAGGTGCACCCGCCTCGTACACAGTAGGCAGATGCCTTGAGACGTCGGTCGATCCCTGCGAGGCAGAGAACCTCCGTGCCGATGGAAAATGGTAACATGGGCAAGCAGTGTGGTAGAGACATGCTTGGGGAAGGATGTCCCTGAGGACCGAAGGTGAAACAGAAAGGAGAGGAAGATGCTCGTGGCTATTTAGAAATAGCGTGAGGCTGAATTTACGATGGGTCATCAAGAATCGCCCGAGGGCGTTTGACCCTGATTGGGGGGAGTGGTGTAGTCGCACTAATGGTTCTGAAGTAGAGGAACGAAGAGGTCACTGCAGAAGCAAGAGAGTTTCAGAGACCGGCAAAATGCAGCAAGTGTAGGAACTAGAAGAGCTCCACGAATTACATCATTTCTGACGAACCAAGGAAACTCGGACAAGGCACGGAGGGTTCTGGATTGAAATTGTTCCATCTTACACCTGTTAGTGGTAGACAAGCAGCATACACCAGGCGCGAGCAGCATAGATCAGCACTGACCGAAGAAATAAGAGATAGATTATAACTTTAATGCGCAGAGCCAGGCGGTTGCGACACGAGAGCATGAGAAATAGTTGGGCTCGGACGCCGCGAGCCATATTGAGGGTCACGTGGGCGTTCAAGCTAAGATGCCGGCCTAACCGGACGCCTAAATACTTCACCGACTGTTTCTAGGCGATAGACCTCCCATCTAGGGAGAGGGCCTGGCATCAGGATGTGGACTTACGAGCGAAACAGATCGCCTCGGATTTCTCGGTGTTGATCCCCACCCCCCACTTCCGTAGCCAGTCTGGAAGCAGGTCCAGCTGACGCTTCAGTTCTGTGCTTGCAAACGCGGGGACATGGAGCAGCAATGATATACTGCATCGTCGCGGAAGAGAGACAACGTGACTCCGGGTAAAACAGGCAGGTCGTTCGTGTACACAAGGTACAGAACGGGGTCGAGGACAGATCCCTTTGGGACGCCAGCGTTGACGGGTCGAATTGAAGAACAGGAACCTTCGACGTTCACCCTGAAGGTGCCATGTCTGAGGTAGGATTGCAAGAATCGGCGGTGGAATAGAGGAATGGGGCAGTTTGAAGAGAAGGCCTTCGTGCCAGACTCTGTCGAAGTTCTTGCTCACATCCAACAAGACAGCGCCAGAGGACTTTTTTTGTTTGTGGTGTCGGATAAATCTGTAACAACTGGCACGAGTTGCAAAGTTCTCGAGTGCTCTCTACGAAACCCGAACTGTTCGCTGCGGATGAAATTATCCAACAGTGGGAAGATACGGATCAGCAAGAGTCGCTCAGATACCTTTGAGGTGACTGGCAGTAATGATATGGAACGACAGCTGTCTGCAAGCATTCGAGTCTTACGGAGTTTGGGAATCATGCAGATACTGGCAGTTTTCCATAGGCGGGAAAAGTAGTGCAGTCGGAGATAAGAGTTGAACAGATCAAGGATCAGTGCAACTCCTGAGCCGCGAGATACTGCAAATCTGCGGCCCTGATCCGGTCAGGACCGGGGGCGCGACGGTGATTCAATCGACAGATAGACGAAAATAGTTCGTCCCTGTCGAACAGTGGGAGGGGACGAACCAGAGTGGAGAGCGGTAAAAATAACCAGATAGGAAGTCTGGGACGACTACAGAATGGACAGGTGACAACAGACGCCTCGATGAACGGTGAATTGAGTCTCCATGCAGTCGGCAAAGACCTCACCTTGCCTTCCGCCAAACTCGACACCTACAGGTGAACAGGTTAAGAAGACCCCTCCCCTGCGTCTCGTCACGAGACGCACGCAGAAATGTGAAGCACCATCTCCCACTCCATGTTAACTACTTCCTTCTTATTAAGTCCTGTCTGAATGATTGCTTCCTCCAAGTTAAACTTAACCTCGTTCTGTTTCCCTCCCGAGAAATCCAGTCAGTAGTGCCAATAGGTAGCGCTCTTGTCCCCTTCCTGTGTACAGTCAGTATTGCTGACAGCAACGTTTGCTTACCATACGGCACATTTAGCCATACAAATCTCAACCCGCAAACGAACTTCTCCAACAACAGGTATATATATCTCCCACGTAAATTTTCGTGGTTTCCTTAATAAGAACACTGTTTTCGGTTTAACACAGGTCGTTTTATTTCTCTTAAGAGCAAACATTTCGCCAGTACTACGATGTCCATACTACACTGATGTCTCAATCGAGTTACTGAGGATATTCTCATCGTAGTATGACCGAAACGTTTATGAGAAATAAGACGACGTGCGTTACGCCGAAAAACAGTGTTGCCACATCTATACTACTTGAAACATAGTGCGACTCGTGGTGAATAAAAAAAATAAAAATAGACGAAACCAGCGTAGGTCGCCGTACAGTGCCCGGCAGTAAAAACTAGACCAAGTAATTGGGCCTTATCTTAAATGATAACCGTAAATGGAAATCGTATACTAAAGCTAGAATAATCGCAGATCAATCTTCAGTTCCAACAACTTTAATGGGTTCTTGGACGATAATCAAGATCGTCTGTTGAGAACAAACTAGCTTAATCTCGTACAAAACCATCCTCACACCTATCTCGTCTTACGGAGTCCAGCGGTAAGTTTCCGACCGTCCAGCCGACACTGTACTGTTACGACGGTCTAACTAAGGGACAGTTACGGCAACTTGATTTATCACGTCCATCGATTTTTCTGATATATTCATTGTGGAAAGCATTACCTCTTCTTTCCGATTCTCAAGACGTTGTTTTTGAAATCGACTATAAATCCATATGCGTTCCTAACGTCCACACCAAGAATTGCTTTGTCCACAATGTCTGCAACAAGTACTTGATGATCAAACTCAAATCGACCGAGGCGTAGGTGTATATCCACTTTTCCAAACACTTTACAGGTCGTCCAGTAGCTGTTCACAAGCTGCAAGAGCACCAGATTGGCTTGAGATTTTTCACCTTGTCGGGACGCACAATGGAAACTGTTGCGCCTGTGTCAACTGTAATCGAGGTCGGCCTTTCTTGAACGAATCCGGTAACCACCAAGCTCCCGCTGTTTTTCTGAAAACAAATTGCGTATTGTCTAGGGGCTTCGTTCCTCCAGTTAGTCAGCACACGCCCCATTGTACCGACTACTGCTCGTTTCCCTGCTGCTGAACTCTAACCCGACAATCTCGTTGTAGATGTCTAGATTTCCCACATCGATAACACTTCTGTCTTCCATCCTTTCTTACTCTACTCTGTGGCGCCGCTCGTTGGGTCTCTGTTCCTTGGTTTTCTTCTTCATCGTCTGTGCCGTCGCGGTCTTTCAGCGCGAGCACTTTATGACTTGTTGGCTGTAGTTCATTATCTCAGACACCGTCAGAAAAAGTTTGCATCGCAAACCTCGTTCGAAATTCTTCTGGTGCTTCAGGATAGACCAGTCTAATTAGTCTGTCGATACTTGCTTCAAATTCTTGAAGACTCTCCCCGAAATGCTGTCGCCTTGCTCTCAACTGAGTGCAGTACACATCTTGCAAATGTTTATCACCTTACCGTAATTCCAGAGCTTTTATCAATTAGGCATAGGTGTTTGGCTGTCAAGTGGCACTTTCTGTAGTAATTCTGCCGCGGGTCCTTTTAATGCGAGAACGAGTGAAACTGCCTTGTCTTACTCTGTCAATTATTTGCGCATGCAGCAGCTTCAAATTGGCGGAGGTACGTTGCCCAGTGACTGCTTCCGTCAAAGGTTGGAGCTTTGACATAAACTGGCCCTACTGTAGGCAAAGTTACTTTCTCTATTGGCTCATTTTCTGTGTCTTTTTCTCTCTGTATCATTGGTACAGTCTGTTCAGAAATTTGTTCTGGTTGTATCTTTATGAAGTGCTCAATTTCACTTTTAATTTGTTTTCTTATGTTTGCCATTGAGTTTTCTCCTGCAGATATTTTTGTTGGCATAGCTTCTTCCACAGTCAAAACAGTTTTTTCTACTTCAGCCAGTTTATTTGATATGGATTCTTTACGTTAGATGTTCTGGTAATCTGATTATTAAGCTCACCTCGTAATTCACCTACGTCACCACGTAGGTGACCCAATTCTTCGGTAGTATGTTCTTGCATCTGCTTTTGCTCTTGAATTAACGCTTTGATGTCACCTGCTTCACGTTTACTTTCCTCTGCTTCCTGCTTACGTCGTTCCTCTGTTTCTTCTCTTTTTTGTCTTCGTTCTTCTTTTTGTCGTCTTTCTCCTTCTTCCGCCTCCTGTCGACGTCTTTCCTCTGTCTCCAACAGCAGCGCCTGGAAATTTTTCGTCATCTGACTGGCATCCACTGTTTACCGATTAATTACGAATTACCTCGTCTTATACAAAGTGTCCACTGTTAACGGTTCTGTTCCACTTCTGACACCACTCTTATGACGGTCTAACTGATCGTCGTAGGTACAGTGGAAAACAAAATATAAGACACTAATTACGTCACTAATCAACAGCTTTAATTATCGCAATTAAACAGTTTGTAATTGACAAGATAGTCTCTTACAACAAATCAAATAGAAATTGTTCACACGCAATAAATATGTCCACTAATAGAGTATCGCAGAATTATAAAACACATAATACTTCGCCACAATACTTCAAACCGCACTGTGTAAATCGTCACTTAAACGCATAGAGTAATCGCCCGACAATAACTAACTGAGCGTCTGTGAGTACTCGTATTTATACCCCGCTGAGGTTCCAGAATATTCGCTAATAGGTGTCTACTAGAAAACACTAGAACGTAATTCATTCCAACCTTGAACACAGCACGCGCGGACCAGTATGATCTGGTACAGACCCGATAGTTGAAGCGTAATTGTCTTTCACCGCAAAGTAGCAGCATTATGTACGCACACAAACATTACATCTGGAATATTCGAGAAACTTGTAGAACGTTCTGTATTACGTAACACAATTTTCCGCATTACGTAACAATACTTATTCAGAGACTGTAAACAAATATGTCTCTACGAACCTTCTGGACGTCCCGTGGAACGTCGGTAATAATATTACATACCCCAATTTTTGATAAGAAAATCAATAGGCCAATATGCGGCTACTTAGGCAAGCTCTAAAGGACAGTCAGCAGTCTAAATGATCCACCCGATCCAGCCCAAGAAGATTGAAGAAGCACTAATTTTCATATCTAATTACCTGATCTTCCAGCACCACTATTGTTAACTAAGGGAGTGCCGTCACTGAATCACTTCTGCCGTCATACTGTATTGTAGGCCTAATTTCAACAGATTTACTTACTGCACCTTGATGTAGATTGGAAATATCAAATAGCAAAACGTTTTGACGACAATGTTGATAAATACGTTGATGACGACTACAATAATGATGATGACGATGATCATGACGACGACGACGATGACGAAGATGTATAAACAAAAATAGAAACAAATTTTCAGTGTCGAATTTAAGATAATATTTTGTTTCCACACGCAAGGATCAGCTGCACAGTGAGGCTTACGTTATCGTAAAACGTGCAGATTTTATCGGCTCCTTTCCAGGTTTTCACATTTGAACACCTCTGACCCCATGCCCCTGTGTCACTTCCTTTCCAGATACGTTTGTTATCCCACTATCCCACTATCCCACCATTCTATTCTCTTCTGTTTCAGGAGTATACCTTAAAACAACACTGTCTCTCCTTCTCTTCCGTCCCTCAATTAAACAACTCGACACTTCTGTATCTTACCCTGGCCACGTTCCTGCGACAGAGCAACCTATCTATCTAGTACTAGACTGTTGTACCTGGTGCGGCTTTCGTACAATATCAAGACTTACTATGTACAGCCTTCAACTATTCTACTATCGTACGAAGTCTTTGGTTTTGATGTCCAAGACATGTCCAAGTACCATTAATGACTCTTGCAAAACACTACTCCGACGCAAAAATATTAGTATTAAATTAAGATTTTAATAAATGTTTGTCTTATTTCCATTTGCTCATTGTGAGCTTTGTCAGAGGCATTCGACCACATACAAATAATTTGCACATGCAGCCCCCATTATATTTATAGCTTGATCATCCGACTGATCATCATTCTTATAATTCAAATAAGTTTGTCGCACATTTTAAACTAAACTAAACTAGGAAACAAAAACACGCTACACTGATGTTATTTTAAAGTGCTAAACGTATGTGTTATTCATAAGTTATTCGTCTCACGTAGCGTTGACGGCATTCTCCAATGTTGTCTCCGGTCATGGTTACGAGCGGTATTTACTCAAGGCTGAAGCTAATCAGGCCCGACTGATAAGACAGTTTTATGAATGTTATATCGAACACGTTGTTCGTAGTTTCTTCGTTCATTCCAAATAATTTCAAACGCGTTTGTCGATGCGTAATATTTTTAAACAGTCGACTGTTGTAGAAACCAGAGGTAAGGACACGTTATACCGTACGACGGGAACCAATTATATAACTATCGCACTTTGTAAACACCGTGTTATAGCCTGTGATTATGTGTACAGGTAAATACGTAAGAATTACATACACCACTCACGCCCACACCGAATCGGAAATATATACACGACACTTATCTGGTAATCCGTCCATGAAAAAAGGATACACGTCACATAAGAAGCAAAAGTCAGATTTAAGAACTTATCGGCGAAGGTCAATGGGAACGCAACCAAATGACGACATTGTCTTGATAAACAGCTAATGAAACTGATTAAGTCACCAATGTGACAGGTGCTGTCCCTTCAAACTGATTGAAGTCGGATAGAGTGACACAGGAACTAATCAAACAACACGGAAGTTTTCTTATTCTTATTCTTATTCTTATTCTTATTCTTTATTCTTCATCGTGTACTTCTTATTTTCTCTTTTTTTTATCTTCTTATTTTCTTCTTTTTCTTATTCTCTTTCTTCTATTCTTCTTCTTCTTCTTCTTCTTCTTCTTCTTCTTCTTCTACTACTACTTTTACTTCTTCTATTATCTTACTTCCGTCAAGACTGAATATCTCTTTCTCTTCTGTCACCGTTGATAGGTCTCCCTAGGCGTATTTGTCAGATTCTAGTGTTCTGAATTCTGTTCAGGTCTTACCTTCATTTGTTCTTAATCTCATTAATCTAATTGGTTAACGAAAATATTTGTAATTCTCCACTGGTACCAAGATTCTGAAACCTATCCAATCTCCTGAACCCTCTATCTAAGAAACCTTATTTCCGTAGATTCAATTGTTGACTAAATAATTTTATAAATCCCGCCGTTCTATTCTTCTATCGAAACGAAAACGCTGGCACAAGATTCACGCAAGTACAAAACTATTGCTTTACAACCATCGCTGAAATAAAGACCAAGAAGGGGAAACGATACTACTTTAAAAATATACGAAAATGTTTCATGTTTCAAAGTCTGCTCCAGACTGTAAGGAATTTGTTTCATTCTACCCATCAGTTGAAAAACGTTTCTTAATCTTTGTGCAAACAATCCTCTGATAACACTGCATATAAAGCTGTAATAGATTAAACCTTTATCTATGACGGAAAAAGTGAAATGGAAAGTAACCTATTCCTTCAGTCCTAATGTTTCGCGAAATGCTTATTTTTCTGTTGTGTCCAGTTTCAAAGCACAATTGAATCATCAAAGTTTACTTGTGGCAGTTATTAAGGACGCCAGAAATATAATAGCGTAACGTTAAAATAGGCTATTCATTGACGTTTCACATCGCTCAGTTTAAGAAAGCATTAGACAGGGATATTACATATTCCTTGTCTATTCCATCTTTATTACAATGATTGCCAGCCTCCGCCGAGAGACGAAATCATAAAACAATAATAGTTTAATAATAAGAAGAAAATAATAATTTTGACAAAGACCACAGAAAATGCACGATTACATATTTCACTTGGAAAAGAAAACCGAATTTATGACAAACATTAAAGATTCTCAGAGTTCCTGAACAAATGTTTGGTGAAATCAAGTAAATAAACTAGTACATTGGAGCAATAATACAGCCCCACCCAATGGTTTAGATAAAGAAGCCAATAGAGCAAGATCTTGAAAATGGAATTAGCCTATCATTTAATGAAATATCTTGACAACAAGGAAATCAGTCTCGATACAAGAAAATCTCCGTTATTATAACACAGTTATAAAACTACAATTCCTGGTCGCAGCAGAATGTTTACCTCTCAACAGAAAAGTAGAAACCGAGGAACTAGAAAAAAAGGATAAGAAAGTACCAAAAGAAAATACTTGACCCAAATAACATTGGAGGTGAAAAGATAAAAAGAACTTTATTTACAAAATGAAAAACTTTTGGATGCAATCAGGAAAATAAAGACCACATTCTAGAGCTCTTGGTCCGTATGGAGCCAGAAAGACTGAAAAAAGAATATTCGATTATTTCGATAAAAATCCCCAAATAACTATTTCGATAAATCCGTTGGTTGACAGAAGTAAAAGAAGGATGTCACAGATTAAACTTACAAAATACGGTATTTGAGACAGGGTCATCTTTAGAGAAAAGGTTAAAGAATTAGGGCCATTAAAAAAAAATCGACAAATAAAAACTTTCTGAACAGATGACAGAAAATGGTAACATAGTGAAAAATGTAAAAATACTGGCAGAACAGAAAAGCGATAAAGTAGAAAACTCGTAAAGAACTTTTACGTGGTCCACAGACGTTCAAAATAGAAGAAAATAAATAATAATAAGAACTATAATAATTGAACGAGCGAAGAGATTTCTCAGTTTGGATTTCAACTTTTCCCATATGTTCGTCAGTCCATTTACTTCCATATTCCTTAAGGAATTGGAAGTATGGTGATGGCAAAAAAAATCGTGTTCGAGATTACTGCAGATTCTGATTGTACTACACTCAAAACATGAAAAAAAGTCGTTTTTCGAAAATTGTCTGTGTGTCTGTCTGCCTGTGTGTCTATAGATTTTTTTTGATTTTTTTCTATGGCAAACGATAACAGCCGCAAATTCAAACAGAATCAAATAATTTTTTGCATACAGCCCTGATTTGTAGAGTTCTCACGATCTATTGTTTTTGGTGAAGATCGGTTGAGGAAAAGGGGTAGTTTACCGGCAACGGTTTTTTTTTTATCAAGGGTAATTTTTTTTTTGCAAACGATAACAGCCGCAAATTCAAACAGAATCAAATAATTTTTTGCATACGTCCCTGAATTGTAGAGAACTCAAGGCCTTTTGATTTTGGTGAAGATCGGTTAAGGGGAAGGGGTAGTTTACCCGCAACCTTTTACGTTTTAACAACAGTAAAGTACTTGAAAATTCATTTAAACTTTTTCAAACAATGGTAATTGTTAAAAATAAAATAATTTTGTTGCCAGGCAATAAAATTATAATTTTTTAATTTTAATGTAAATCATGTATAAGAGAAAATATATCGTTCGTGGCAGGCAAGCATATCTCAGTTATGTAATGTTTACGTTTCCATTTTATTATTATGACTACCGCAATAAAAAGGCAGGGAACACACACACACACACACACACACACACTCACACAATTCGCGTTATTTCTGGCCTCATTCATGTTTATTTTCTTACATTTCCACGCTTTTTAAATGGAAAGTGCCGAAACCCATACCAACATAACGCGTCCAAGCCGAAAAAGTGTCCAGCGTGGATAGCGATTTGCTTCCTGTGGATCGCTGGGCAGTGTAACTGTACGTGTTTACAGAGGAACGATTCATAGACAGACTTTTCGTCTTTAGGGAATGAACCCTCTGCAAGATGCTGAGGGTCCATGAGTGACTTCGAGCGCTCCTTCTTTTCCGCGTGTTTGTTCTGTGAAACGTACACTGTAGATTCGCAGCTTTACTCTAAGCAACGCTCAATAGGAAATGTTGAAAATTTTTGTCCACGGTGTACCCTCATACACACTAAACCTGCTCTGATGTTTTAATTACGGACATCATAATATTAAAACTTTGGAAACTTGAGCACTACTTAATGGAGATCAATCAGTAACTTATACAAGCCATTAATTGTATGCATATTTTTTACTTTCATATTCCTTAAGGAAATGGAAGTATGGTGATGGCAAAAAAAATCGTGTTCCAGATTATTGCAGATTCTGATTGTACTACACTCAAAACATGAAAAAAGTCGTTTTTCGAAAAGTGTCTGTGTGTGTGTCTGTGTGTCTGTGTGTCTGTGTGTCTGTCTGTGTGTCTGTGTGTCTATGTGTAGATTTTTTTCTATTGCAAACGATAACAGCCGCAAATTCAAACAGAATCAAATAATATTTTGCATACAGCCCTGATTTGTAGAGTACTCACGACCTATTCTTTTTGGTGAAGATCGGTTGAGGGAAAGAGGTAGTTTACCGGCAACGGCTTTTTTTTTATCAAGGGAATTTTTTCTATGGCAAACGATAACAGCCGCAAATTCAAACAGAATCAAATAATGTTTCGCATACAGCCCTGAATTGTAGAGTTCTCAAGAACTATTGTTTTTGGTGAAGATCGGTTAAGGGAAAGGGGTAGTTTACCTGCAACGTTTTATGTTTTAACAAGGGTATTATCTATGCCAAACGATAACAGCCGCAAATTCAAACAGAATCAAAAGATTATTTGCATACAGCCCTAAATTGTAGAGTTCTCAAGACCTATTGTTTTTGGTGAAGATCGGTTAAGGGAAAGGGGTAGTTTACCTGCAACGTTTTGTTAACAAGGGTATTTTATATGGCAAACGATAACAGCCGCAAATTCAAACAGAATCAAATAATTTCTTGCATACAGCCGTGATTTTTAGAGTACTCAAGACTTATTGTTTTTGGTGAAGATCGGTTGAGGGGAAGGGGTAGTTTACCTGCAACATTTTTTTATCAAGCGTATTTTATATGGCAAACGATAACAGCCGCAAATTCAAACAGAATCAAATAATTTTTTGCATACGTCCCTGAATTGTAGAGGTCTCAAGGACTTTCGATTTTAGTGAAGATCGGTTAAGGGAAAGGGGTAGTTTACCTGCAACGTCTTACGTTTTAACAACAGTAAAGTACTTGAAAATTCATTTAAACTTTTTGAAACAATGGTAATTGTTAAAAATAAAATAATTTTGTTGCCAGGCAATAAAATTATAATTTTTTCACTTTAATGTAAATTATGTATGAGTTAATATCTTTATAGATATAATTCTTCTGTACGTGTGTATGTCACTGAACTCCTCATGTATAAAATAATATATCGTTCGTGGCAGGTAAGCATATCTCAGTTATGTAATGTTTACGTTTCCATTTTACTTCCATGTTCCTTAAGGAAATGGAAGTATGGTGATGGCAAAAAAAATCGTGTTCGAGATTATTGCAGAATATGATTGTACTACACTTAAAATATGAAAAAACGTCATTTTTCGAAAAGTGTCTGTGTGTGTGTCTGTGTGTCTGTCTGTCTGTCTGTCTATGTGTGTGTCTGTCTGTAGATTTTTTTCTATGGCAAACGATAACTGCCGCAAATTCAAACAGAATCAAATAATATTTTGCATACAGCCCTGATTTGTAGAGTACTCACGACTTATTGTTTTTGGTGAAGATCGGTTGAGGGAAAGGGGTAGTTTACCGGCAACGGTTTTTTTTATCAAGGGAATTTTTTTTTTTGGCAAACGATAACAGCCGCAAATTCAAACAGAATTAAATAATGTTTCGTATACAGCCCTGATTTGTAGAGTTCTCAAGACCTATTGTTTTTGGTGAAGATCGGTTAAGGGAAAGGGGTAGTTTACCTTCAACGTTTTATGTTTTAACAAGGGTGTTTCCTATGGCAAACGATAACAGCCGCAAATTCAAACAGAATCAAAAGATTATTTGCATACAGCCCTAAATTGTAGAGTTCTCAAGATCTGTTGTTTTTGGTTAAGATCGGTTAAGGGAAAGGGGTAGTTTACCAGGAACGTTTTTTTAACAAGGGTATTTTCTATGGCAAACGATAACAGCCGCAAATTCAAACAGAATCAAATAATGTTTTGCATACAGCCCTGATTTGTAGAGTACTCAAGACCTATTGTTTTTGGTGAAGATCGGTTAAGGGGAAGGGGTAGTTTACCTGCAACGTTTTTTTATCAAGCGTATTTTCTATAGCAAACGATAACAGCCGCAAAATCAAACAGAATCAAATAATTTTTTGCATACTTCCCTGAATTGTAGAGGTCTCAAGGTCTTTTGATTTTGGTGAAGATCGGTTAAGGGGAAGGGGTAGTTTACCTGCAACATTTTACGTTTTAACAAGAGTAAAGTACTTGAAAATTCATTTAAACTTTTGGAACAATGGTAATTGAAAAAAATAAAATAATTTTGTTGCCAGGCAATAAAATTATAATTTTTTCATTTTAATGTAAATCTGTACATAGTATAAAGTAAAGTCGGGCCGTTTTCTCTCTGTGTTTGAAATCGCTAATCTCAGGAACTACTGAACGGATTTTATTCAAGTTTTCGCCAATAGATAGAGTGTCTATCGAGGAACATTTATGTGTATAATTAATACATATATGTTGTACATTAGCTTAGCTATCACGGTTTATGTCAAGTAAGTGGTATAGTTTACATCTTATATATAAAAATGAATGTTTCTTTGTTTGTCCCGTATGCGTTCCTATACCACTCATCCGATTGCGATGAAACTTCGGTGAGTTGTGCGCACGTCCGCGAAGGTTTCTTCCACATCTCCTCCTAAACCACTGTACCGATTTCAACCAAACTTGGCACAAATATTTTACGCAATGGGAGAACCAACATAGGATAGGTGTTTTTTCGATGGGATCCTTTTGGGGGTTCTTTGGGGTCTTCCACATCGCCTCCTAAACCACTGGACCGATTTCAACCAAACTTGGCACAAATATTTTACGCAAAGGGAGAACCAACATAGGACAAGTGTTTTTTTTTTCGATACGATCCTTTGGGGGGTCCTTTGGGGTCTTCCACGTCTCCACCTAAACCATTGGACCGATTTCAACCAAACTTGGCACAAATATTTTACGCAACGGGAGAACCAACATAGGACAGGTGTTTTTTTCGATACGATCCTCTGGGGGGTCCTTTGCGGTCTTAAAAAACTATTCGATCTGGTTACTATGGCAACCCAATAGAATAGATTCTGTTCTAAATATATTATCGCATTAAATTGAAGACCACGCGAACGAAGTTGTGGGCAACATCTATTTATTTTTAAGAAGCCTACTTTAATTAAACTTTATTAATTAAACTAACATTTACATTACGTACAACGTGAAACTCCGTAGCGAAGCACGGGTATTCTGCTAGTCATGTATAAGAGAAAATATATCGTGCGTGGCAGGCAAGCATATCTCAGTTATGTACTGTTTACGTTTCCATTTTATTATTATCACTACCGCAATAAAAAGGCAGGGAAGACACACACACACACACACAAAATTCGCGTTATTTCTGGCCTCATTCACGTTTATTTTCTTACATTTGCACGGTTTTTAAATGGAAAGTGCCGAACCCATACCAACATAACGCATGCAAGCCGAAAAAGTGTCCAGCGTGGATAGCGATTTGCTTCCTGTGGATCGCTGGGCAGTGTAACTGCACGTGTTTACAGAGGAACGATTCATAGACAGACTTTTCGTCTTTAGGGAATGAACCCTCTGCAAGATGCTGAGGGTCCATGAGTGACTTCGGAGCGCTCCTCCTTTTCCTTTTTGTTGCCGATATTTGGCCATAGTCCAATGTTTTCTACAAAACCAGACGTTTCGGCAATGCCATCGACTTCCATCATCAGTGAAAATCGAGTGCGATAACGTGAGGTGGTATACGTTAGTGACCACAGTACTGTGGTTAAGGCTGAAGCAGTAAGTAGAAAGAAGTAGTTTCTATGGTAATATTTCATTTCGAAAATGATTTTAAATATAAATCTTAGAATATGGAAGTCATGTATGGTTCTCCATACCGATATTTATTATTATGCCTACAGCAATAAAAAGGCAGGTAAGACACACACACAAAAATCACGTTATTTCTGGCCTCACTCATGTTTATTTTCTTACATTTGCACGCTTTTTAAATGGAAAGTGCCGAAACCCACACCAACATAACGCGTGCAAGCCGAAAAAATGGACATCAATTTGCTTCCTGTGGATCGCTGGGCAATGTAACTGCACGTGTTTACAGAGGAACGATTCATAGACAGACTTTTCGTCTTTAGGGAATGAACCCTCTGCAAGATGCTGAGGGTCCATGAGTGACTTCGGATCGCTCCTTCTTTTTCGCGTGTTTGTTCTGTGAAACATACACTGTAGATTCGCAGCTTTACTCTAAGCAACGCTCAATAGGAAATGTTGAAAATTTTAGTCCACGGTGTACCCTCATTCACACTAAACCTGCTCTGATGTTTTAATTACGGACATCATAATATTAAAACTTTGGAAACTTAATGGAGATCAATCATTAACTTATACAAGCCATTAATTTTTGCATATATTTTATATATATGTGTGTACAACGTTATCGGCAACAAAGAAGTAGTTTTTGTTAAAATTCCTTTCCGCGATGTTTGGCCGTAGTCCAATGTTTTCTACAAATCAGACATTTCGGCAATGCCATCGACTTCCATCATCAGTGAAAATCGAGTGCGATAACGTGAGGTGGTATACGTTAGTGACCACAGTACTGTGGTTAAGGCTGAAGCAGTAAGTAGAAAGAAGTAGTTTTTATGGTAATATTTCATTTTGAAAATGATTTTAAATATAAATCTTAGAACATGGAAGTCATGTATGGTTCTCCATACCGATATTTATATATATGTGTACAACGTTATCGGCAACAAAGAAGTAGTTTTTGTTAAAATTCCTTCCCGGGATATTTGGCCGTAGTCCAATGTTTTCTACAAAACCAGACGTTTCGGCAATGCCATCGACTTCCATCATCAGTGAAAATCGAGTGCGATAACGTGAGGTGGTATACGTTAGTGACCACAGTACTGTGGTTAAGGCTGAAGCAGTAAGTAGAAAGAAGTAGTTTCTATGGTAATATTTCATTTCGAAAATGATTTTAAATATAAATCTTAGAATATGGAAGTCATGTATGGTTCTCCATACCGATATTTTTTCTATCTGTTTGGGGTATGTTTCACGATAACTTTTGAACGCATTAACCGATTTTCGTAAAACTTGGCACGCGTGTCCACACGTTTACCTTACAGAACCATATTGTTTTTTAAATTTATCCCCCCACCAATGGGGCTGGAGACAAAAATGTGAAGAGCTCAAATTTTTTAAATCCAAAATTCCGTGTGCGGTATCAAATTAAAGGAAAATTTAACTAAGATCTGAATTTAGTGTCAAGTTTAGGAAATTTCAAAATTTTTGGACGCCAGTGCCAAAAGTGGGGCAAACTTTTGTTGAAATTTTAAATTCCATGTGGGATATCAAATTAACAAAAAAGTGAACAAAAATCTGAATGTAGTGTACAGTTTTGGAAATATCAAAATTCTTTGACCTGAAAGCTCAAAAATGGAGTTTAAAATGTTAAACAATTGTAAAATCCCCTCCGGGTGTCAGATTAAAAGAAATTTTAACACGAATCCAATCGTTTGGAATTTTTAGCGCTTATTGTAATATTGCTCTACAATTGTTACTGTACTAAACAAAAAATATTAGGTAATCGGGATTTTCGTAATTTTTCTGATAATTTAAAAATTATGTATCAAAATTTATTCAATAATAAGTGAACTTCGTTTAAAATACTGAGCGAGTTCTCCACCTCAGGGACCATTCTAGTGCAAACAGCATATAAAAGCATGTACCAGTGCGTCCGCACTGTTCTGGTGTCTTGCCATTCGTAACACTTGCTGTAGTCCGTTATCTCGGACATCGGCAGTAAATGTCTGCATCGCAAAACACGTTCGAAAATCTTCTCGCGCTTCAGGATAGGCCAGTCTAATTAGTCTGTCGATAATTGCTTCAAACTCTTGAAGGCTTTCCCCGGAATGCTGTCGCCTTGCTCTCAACTGGGTGCAATACACATCTCGCAAATATTTATCACCATACCGTAATTCCAGAGCTTTTATCAATTCGGCATAGGTGTTTTGGCTGTCAGGTGGCACTTTCTGTAGTAGTTCTGCCGCGTGTCCTTTTAACGAGAGAACGAGTGAAACTGCCTTGTCGTTCTCCGTCCAATTATTTGCGCATGCAGCAGCTTCGAATTGCCGTAAATACGTCGCCCAGTGCGTGCTTCCATCAAGGGTTGGGGCCTTGACATGAACTGACCCAACCGCAGGCTAGGTGACCTTCTCTATTGACTTATTTTCTGTGTCTTTCTCCGTCTTTATCATTGGTACAGTCTGTTCACAAAGTTGTTTTGGTTGTAACTTCAGGAACTGCTCTCTTGTGTTTGCCATTGAGATTTCTACTGCAGATATTTTATTTGACATGGTTTCTTCTATGTCAGATATTTTTGTGGACATCGATTCTTCAACACTCGAAACAGATTTCTCTACTTCAGCTATTTTTAATGTCATTGATTCTTGTACCTCTGATATTTTATTAACTTGTTTATTAAGCTCACCTTGTAGGAGACTCAATTCTGCGGTACTATGTTCTTGCATCTGTTTCTGCTCCTGTATTAATGCTTTGATGTCTTCTGTTTCACGTTTGCGTTCCTCTGCTTCCTGCTTACGTCGTTCCTCTGCTTCCAGCAGGACGGTTTTCTGTCTCTCTTCCGCTTTCTCGTCTTGTCGTTTTTCTGCCTCTCCGCCTCCTACCTGCCTGCCTGTGGGCAATCACGTAAAGAGACGCCAAAAAATTACCGGTTGTGATACAAATTCGTGATACAAGAGGAACAGGCGAGAATATCACGACAAGACAAAACACAAAATAACATGTAAGGGCGTGATAAATGATGACGAACACGTTCGCGACAGACAATGAAGCAAAGGCGATAAAGGCAGTTTGTACGTGGTATAGATAAGGTCGGTTTTTAAGACATATTTGAGTGGTCACCGCAGGGTAGGAGACGAAAAGGGAGATCATGAAGAGCTGGAAAAAGGGGGTCGAAAATGCCAAAGTGATAATAATCTCTCTGAAAACGATTAAAGAGATAAAAGAGACTGTAAGATGGACGCCAAATAAAGCATCAAAAAGAAATGTAAGTTTATGAGTTTACTTACGCATTCATTCATTCTATCAATTTATTAAAGAGGGTTTAGATATTGTGGAGACAAAGGTCATGACTTAATACGGAGAATTTATTTATTTTAAAGTTTAGTCATATAAAGCACATATTTTCTATATTTAACAGAGAAGCAGTACATAAGTATTCTCTCACGTAAAAATTATAAATATACCTCCTAACGTAAAATTCTAAATATAAGCTACCTTTTGAATTTCATTTCATTTTCACGAATCATCCGCGGCTTCACAAACCAGAACCATAGAGTACCAAGGAGATGACGTTTCTAAAGTTGGAACATTGACGCCATAAGATAAGAGCCAAACGATTGTTTATTCTAAACCATAACTCAGAAACCCACCAGCAAAATTAAAACAAAACATTTGATGCGTTAACATCAAATGTGTACGAAATATGTTTCACTATGGTTATCTTTTTTATCGTCGCTTACAAAACCGGATTTTATCTGATTTATTACACGCTTACACACTGACAAAACAAACCTTAACTTGTGGCGCCTATGATAAGGCATTCATCACCTAGCAAATCGTAAAAATAGTGAATCAGTGAAAGGAAACAGGTGTCAGTAATTTATTATCTTCTTCCTCTCTCCTCAACAATATAGAATCTGCTTTTACAGTCCAATTATGTCTTTTTATTCTATTTTTCCGTTTACTTTGCAGTTGGTTATTGATATTTTTCCCGCATTATAATACTTATTAGTATTCTAAATTTTACACTTCTTCGTGTAAGACATTCGTATATACAAAAACAGTACTGAGAATACTACGGTATTTGTCGAGAGAGAGGAATACTACGGTGTGTGTGTGTGTGTGTGTGTGTGTGTGTGTGTGTGTGTGTGTGTGTGTGTGTGTGTGTGTGTGTGTGTGTGTGTGTGTGTGTGTGTGTGTGTGTGTGTGTGTGTGTGTGTGTGTGTGTGTGTGTGTGTGTGTGTGTGTGTGTGTGTGTGTGTGTGTGTAGAGAGAGAGAGAGAGAGAGAGAGAGAGAGAGAGAGAGAGAGAGAGAGAGAGAGAGAGAGAGAGAGAGAGAGAGAGAGAGAGAGAGAGATTTTACTATGTCAATACAATACGTCAATTAACTATGTTTTCTTTTATGCAATAACTTCTTTTTTGCGATAGGTATAAGTAAATATTTTTTGTTCTTTATATGAGTTCACATATTTTAATTATACATTTTAATTTCTTAATATATTGTAATTTCATATTTCTAAATATGTCTCTAGAAAAATCTTTCCTAATAAAAAGTGTTATAACTGTTTATTGTGCATAATACTGGGCTCTCCAAGTTCTCTCGAAAAACACGTAAATACTTCACACCAGATTGTTTACAGTCAAACTGAATCCAGCCTACACACAGTCACTGGCACTTTTGTTTCGCATGGAATCTGTTTGTTCCCTTCACGTGTAAACAGTATTTGTGCTTTGTGCGATGACACGCAGAGGGGATTAGAACACTAAATGTTGACATATCTAACGCTTTCTTGCGTAATTCACCAGTTTTCTTTTGTTCCTTAAAACAATTACTCAAAAGTGATTTACGTCGTCAGACAAAAATTGTTTATTAAACTACAAATCTAATGAGATCTTAACTTAGTGTCCGCCAAAATGAGTATCCTACATTGTTAAATTTTATAATTTTTATTTATCTGTCAGCGTACAGTGAAGACTGTAACCGTGACGTTACAGGAGAAAGGAAAGAAATTTGTAGAAACAGCTAGCAAGATTGCGCCGTATACAAAGGAACTGAGTAACTTGTTAGAAAACAACACTTGACATGGTGTACTACGATTACTAAGGAGTATTTCTACGGCTGACAGAAGAAGTCGGAATGAGTAGAATCGAAGTCACTTGAAAGTCATAGAAACCGACGAAAGGAATGGAAAAACATCTGGAAACCGGCAGGTTGTCCAAATCGCGTCCTACATAAGCATGGCACCTCATGTAGTCTGCTGGCTGACGGCGGTAACTGCATGTGTGGTAGCAGTGTAAATAGTTGCGGTGTTCGTGTGACGTGGAATTAGGTAATTATTTGTTAGTGAATATCACTTAGTAACCTAGTTGATTAGACTGTTATTACATCAGATGTAAACAGTGAGTATTGTATAACTGCAGCCACAGTAATCGTTGAATTAAGTTTGAGTATGTAAACGTTTGATAAAAATAATTTGTATTTTGCTCGATTTTGTTTGGATTGTCGTTCACCATAAAGATAGATTTCCACCTAATAGCATTGTTTGTACGAAAAGGAGGAGAAAGACAATCACAGAAATAAAGGTACATAGATGGAAAGTCAGAGAGTGACATAGAGGAAGAGAGAGAGAGAGAAAGAGGGGGAGCGAGAGCGGGTGAGAGGGTTGAAAGGGGTTGAGAGGGGGAGTAAGGTAGGGGTGAGTGAGAGAGGGGTATGGAGAATACACCTAATGTGTATAAGGTTATTGAAAGGCATAAAAAATGCACACATGTATATTTGTGTGTGGGGGGGGTAGTGCGACACGCGTACCTTATGCCTTCAATGCTTTTCTCTTGACTACGGGGTGATTGTTTGAAATTATGCTTGAAAAACAACAGCATAAGCGTACAAAAAACCGTTCTTCAAATTTTGGAGTTAAAGGAAAGAAACAAAACCCGTTTGAAGACAATAGAATAGGAACTGCAGAACACAGGGTGGATTTTGGAGAGCAGAATGTCGAATCATCGGATTATTCATGGGAGTCGTGCACGTTAAGCGTATTACTTTAGGCTCCCCAGTTGAAAAACACCTTGCATATAAACACATCCAGCGAATATAAGAACAAATAAGGCCACGAAGTCTGTAAAAAGTAGGTAGAATCAAGATAGAACATCTAAGTAGTCCTGGATGGGTTTCGTCGACTGCGCCGGGAACAAACTTCTACCCTTCTAATGATATCGAATGCGCTTGTGGACTGTTAAGCAGAAATCGTCAACTGCGCCGAAGGTCAAGTCTCCGCATACCTGCTACTCTTGCGTGCACGCCCATACATTTTCACACCTGCCGAGTTTCTGAAAGACTTATGCAAATAAGGACCGGCCGGATTCTCGCCCCATTAGTCACCTAGTGGACTTCCAAGTCCTAATCCCCTGCGCTTGTGTGTGTGCGGACTGCGTGTTTGTGAGTGGGCCTGACCCTCGCCCAGCCGCACTCCCTAGTTGATATACTATAGTTTATTATTTACGTAGATCTATCTTCAAATTGTGACGTGCACTGTACCAACGTTTGTTGGTTGCATGTGCAATAATACAAACATAATACAACCAAACACAAAATTTTGACTACATGTTTTGCGTAAAAATAGAACAAACATGAAATATCTTTGCAAAAACCATAATGTCAGAAAATACGAAAGGAATGAGACCTCATCGTAAAAACTGTTTCACCTTGTTTGTAGCATTGTCAATATAATGCTACAGACCCATATCCTTGGGTACCAGATTGTGCTGCACTCCACAAGGTCCCTGCTAGAACTCAGCCACTTCCGCTAAATAAGCAGTATGTTTCGATATAATGTTACTCTTTACAAAGTATTCATTTTATAAATTGTTTCCCATATAGTTTTAGTTATTTTTGCTCTTTGACTTTCATATTTTTTCCCAAGAATCGTCAGTTGTTTAGAGTTAACCATAAAATTAAAGCTTTCACGGCCAGAGTTAAGTTCAGCAAAATTATTATACGGGCCGTTGGACCGGGTGGTCTTCTTGTTAACAAATCCAAGCGTTTCGACTGCAGCTGCGGCAGTCATCTTCAGTGGGTCTTCCGTTCTGCTCTTCAGGCGACTGACCCTGGCGAAGTCTTATCCGTACAACTTTCCTGCCCAGTATGAAACCCACACAAATTGTCCTACGCCGTTTCCTTGATGCCAGTACGACTCTACCTGCCATCTTTAGCGTCAAACGCAGCTCGTCCCTGGCTGTATTAGCTTTACAGTTTGGCACTAAAACACCCCTGGCTTAGTTTTCACATGTGCCTTAGAGCGACCAAAACTGACTGCAGCGCGCACCTTGTAAAAACCCTCGGAAAGGTATTGAGCCTTGTACTATAAACCTTGTATTGACCGCAGCGGGCATCTTGAATACCAAATTTGAGATTTCTTGACCGCTGCGCGCACCTTCTCAAACCCACAGTCGATAGGTTTCTGTACAGTGGAGTGTATAAAACATTGGGGTACAGGATTAAACCGGCCTCAATCAATAGGTGCCCGGTATTGAAGAAGCGAGGCAAGCTAATAACACGGCCGGTCAACATCACTTCGTAAGGGATGAATGTACAATAAAACAGACTATACAATAGAAATCTAACACATGTCACCGATATAATGAATTTTAATGAAGAAAGTTGTGTTAGTGGTTGAAATCACAAGCAGAATGATCACTGTTGCACACCACTATATAAAGTTATCCCGATTAGCGCATTCAAGCTTCACAGCTCATCGTCGGATCGGAATTGTTCCGATCTGACGATGAGCTGTAAAGCTTGAAAGCGCTAATCGGGATAATTTTATATAGTGGTGTGCAACAGTGATCATTCTGCTTAATATAATGAATGTCACCAACAGTCTCTACGTTCTATCCCTGTTTTACACTAAAAAGTGACTTCATGCGGAAAAGATTCCCTTTCTACCTTTTTGTAGGAAAATGCCCTGTTGACCGGCACAATACACATTCTACGCTCGTACTATAAAATATTGTTACGACTGTCTACTGATCGTCGTATGGTACAGTGGAAAAAAAAATACAAGACACCAATTATTTCACTAATCACCAGCTTTATTTACAACAATTAAACCGTTTGTAATTAACAAGACAGTATCTTACAACATAAAAATTATTGTTCAAACGCAATAAAAATATTAACAGATATAAAACACAATTGTATTACACATTGTGTCGCACTATTATAAAACACGTAATACTTCGCCACAATACTTCAAACTGCACTGTGTATATCGCCACTTAAACGCACTGTATAATCACTGTGTAATCGCCCGACAATAACTCGCAACTCAAACGGAAATGAACGTCGCTAAGTACTTGTATTTATACCCCGCCGAAATACCAGATATTCGCTAATAGGCGCCTACTAGAAAACACTAGAACGTAATTCATTGCGGCCTTGAACACAGCACGCGCGGACCGGTGTGGTCTGGTATAGACCCGATAGTTGGCGCGTAATTGTCTTTCACCGCAAAGTAGCAGCATTATGTACGCACACCACATTACAGCTGGATTCCACTGGAACATTCGATAAACCTGTAGAACGTTCCGTATTACGTAACAATTTTTCTGCATTACGTAACAATATTTTCACTGCAGGATCGTCGATATTCTTTTGGTACATATTTTGATCACCTGGAAACTTTTCTTTTGCAATATTCAGTAAAAATTCTTAAATCTGTTCTTCATCTTGAACAGAAGATAGGAATGAAAGAGATAATAATAATAATGCTTCAGATCGTCTTAAGTGGGCCTACTACTTTTAGCATAGTTAGTGCAGACTTAGTGAAACACGTAAAACAGTGTCCAACACATGGTGTCCTTTAATAATTGTTTATCACCGACTGTGAAATTTGACGAGACGATTACTCACATAGTTCTGGAATACCAATTACGAACAAAAAATACCGCCTTAAAAACTAGATAACATGTGGGTACTAAATTAGAAATACCGTACCAGAATACCAAATTAAAAAATACTAGTAGTAACTTCACAAAAGAAAAAATAGGAAACATGAATTTTAAAATATAAATAATGGTGAGTCATTGGAATTATCAGTATACACGTTTTGACGCTATTTTGATTTTAATCTCAATGAAATATTAAAAAAAAATACACGTGATCTTTGACCGCACACACACACACACACACACACACACACACACACACACATGTGAACCGCCGTGACTCGGGAATGTACAAAAACTGTGGGCTGCACAGGTTAACATGAAAATACTATTCGAGGAAAACAATTAAATGCCTACGGGGTACTACGGAAGCCGAACTAGAATGTATGATATGATATTACAAAACATACAATTACACAGTTTACATCGTGGGTCAAGGTTTTTTGCCCTTCAGAAGAATTCCATTCATCCAAATGTTTCTTGCTACCAAAGCTTTCCGCAAGCCTCACTACAGAATTCGCGTAGTCGCTCTCGTTTTCTCATGTTCGGGGATTTTCATTCCCTGCACTACGCTTACTTAGTGTTCGAAGTTCTTTTTACTCTGCCGTACAAATAACTAGTTGTTTTTTGTGCTTTCTAACATTATTTCGTTTACTCTCACCAACTCTATGATCATTTCATTTTATACATAATCCCTTCTCAGTATAATATAGGTATGATATTTTAAATACATCTATCTTCAGAACAGGGATTCTTTTTTCATTCCTTTCTGTTACTTATCATGCTTTCGAGAGACTGTTTCATTTTTTTTTCTATTTTGGTAAACTCCTATCTACTGTTCAAATTAATATGTACAAAGTGTACACTAGCAAATTAAAATTTACACATTGAGACGAATCAGGCGCCGTTGGGCTATTAAACCGGTCCTCTAGAGTTCACTTTTTCGGCGTATAATAAAATCAAGACGTTTCTCAGCACTACGATCAAATCGGTCTATGAAAATGTGTACTTAGGGTAAAACCGTAACTCATATAAGGCGGCTGAACCAATCTCCCAAGCGCTTCGTTTTGAGCGAGGTAACGGTGTATCCACCAATGTTAGTCCCCGTTCTGCAATGAATAAGACTTCCGTACAGAACATGAGAATGATAGAGACATAGAAAAGCTTGCTCCTACGCTGACGATGTTGTGATAATAGCCAGATTAAGACAACGACCAGTTGACGTAGCCTATGCAAGGAGCTGAATCAAAACTCCGCTGGAATGGGATTTTTTTGTAAATACATGTTAATTTCTTCATTAGAAAGTATAAGAAATCTATATAATTTATGAATTAAGGATAATTAATTTTGATACAGTTATTAAGTTTAGATACCTGGGTAACATAATAAATAATGAAGAGTCCGTAAACACGACGATACGTGGCAGGATGCCCATAGCAAATAGGGCATATTGTGCCAAAAGTAGACTATTGAGAAGTAAACTCAATAGTCGTAACACAAAATTAAAAGTATATAAGACACTTATCAGACCGGTTGTTAATTATGGAGACGATATATGGACATTAAAAAAAGGAACGAGAACCACTAAGAAGGTTTGAAAGAAAGATTGTAAGACGTGTTTATGGCCCGGTTAAAGAAGATGACGAATGGAGAATAAGAAATAACCAGGAGATAGATGAGATATTGAACCACGAGTAGATTGTAAGATTGGTAAAGTCTCAACGAATAGATCGGTTAGGTCACCTGGAACGGACGGATGATCAGCGTATGCCAAAGAAAATCTGAGGGCGCAAGTATGTAAAATCAGAAAGAGGGGCGGTCTTAAGATAAGATGATTGGATGATGTTCTGGAAGGTCTAAGAAGAATGGATGTGAGGGATTACACTGAGAGGGCAATGGATAGGAGACATTGGAGAAGACTGGTGTTGGAAGCCAGGGATCACGTTGTGCTAAAGAAGAAGACGATGAGCGTGCTATGCTGCCAATCAGTTCTGTACCGATACTAGCCACGGCAAGACAGATAAGTAGCAAACTCTCGGTAGTAAGTGATTTTAGTCAAATAAAACGTGAATTTCACATGCATAGAGCTTCTTACTTTAAACGGAAATATTATACGTAAATATCGTAAAGATAAACAGATTTAGTAAAGATCTTATATTCATGATTTTTTTTAACATTAACGTTAACGAATTTTTCAGTGAAGGGTTTGAGAGGATCGATCAAAAATATAACACAAATTTCAACTTATTTGTGTCGACGTTTCGACAGTGTTTATTGTCATCATCAGGACCTGTGTATGAATACAAAAGAAATGTCAAACACAACAGAACAATTATTTGGGTGAACGTGTTTATGTATGTGAGTATGTGTGCATACACGCGTGTGCGTGCGTATGTATGTATCATTGTATATGTGAAGGAGTTGAGATAGTTTGTTTACATCTTCAAATGTTTTGTAAACATTTGAACCCACACACACTCACATACACAAACACGTTCACCTAAATAATTGTTCTGTTGTGTTCGACATTTCTTTTGTATCCATACACATTTCCTGATGATGACAATAAACATTGTCGAAACGTCGACACAAATAAGTTAAAATTTGTGTTATATTTTTGACCGATCCTCTTAAACGCTTCACTGAAAAATTCATTGATTGACGGTCACTACGAATTTAAGGATTTAATTAACGTTAACATTGTAGAAGACTCAAATGGAGCAAGTTTCCGAGTTAGTATGAACTTGTAAAGTTTTGATTTCAAGTATTAAAACAGAGTAGCTCTGTATATTGGACAAAACAGCCGCTTTTGCTGATTTCACATTTGTAAGCGAAGCTAACAGACAATTATAAGAAACTGTTAGACGTTTGTTAATTAATGGTTTAGGTTAGGTCGAAGTGTTCATATCCATAGAATTTTATATAAAATAGCGAATGAGTACTTTACCAAAAAAAAGTATCGTATTAAATGTAAATAAAACGATCCAGTTTATTGTATTCCGTGCTTACCTGAAATTGTGCCGGTGTAGAGGCAAACAGCGGCGAAAAGTATCGTGCAGTATCGTGCGGCCATATTGTATAACGTTGTGTAGTAGCGTTGTGTATCGTAGCGTAGTGAGGCGTCTTCGTCGTCGTCCGCGGCGACGGCTTATCGTCGTGTGACGTCCCGTGGCATTGGCGACACTGACATTCGGATTTGTTAAATCTGTGAACCTTGTCAAACACAACACACAACACGTCATAAAGCGATTACCGCAAGACAGACACACACAAAGTAAATGTAAAATAATAAAAAAACTCATTACGCTAGGCCTATATAACACACGAACATGACAATAAATTGCTTATACGTAGGAAATAAAAATTATCGCTCCAATTAGCATAATCTTTAGCCTCGTACAACAACTACATGCGCATATGTAATTACACGTATAATGTTTGTGTTTATGTATCTTTCTGTCTGATCATTACTATATGTACAACACAAACTTGTGAAGAGTTTGGAATTAAAATCAACGTAAAGAAGACAAAGAGCATGGTTATAAGCAAAATGAGTAGGACTGCACAGAATTAAATAGCGAATAAGGAAATTGAACGCGTTACAGTTTTTAAATATCTGGGATGTTTAGTTAGAGAGGACATGGGCTATAGTCATGACGTGAAATTCAGAAATGACTTAGCTAAGAAAGTTCTTAATAGACAAAAAATATTGTCCAGACCACTAGACACAAAGCTGAAGAGAAGGGTGGTGAAATGTTTTGCTTGGAGCGTGCCTCTAAACGGGACAGAAACACTTGGACATTCAGGAGAGAAAAGGAGCGGTGGTTACAGGCCTTCGAGATGTGTACATGGAGGAGGATAGAAAAATTTCCTGAAAGGATAAAGTGAGGAGTGAGAAAGTGAGAAAAGGAGAGTGTTGGATATCATCAAGGCCAGAAGAGACACTATTGAGGGCACTGTACGCGGCAAACAGAGGATAGTGCGATGGTAGAAACACCGGAGGACTGGTAAATGAAAAGCTGAATAGAGAACGGAGGAGAGACCAGATGATAAACGATATACGGACGCGATACCATAATATATAGAGATTAACACAGGATAGAAACACATAAGACGGGGTATGCCCTGTAAAACAAGCCCTTAGGTAGAAAAGACACGATGATGAAATACCTACTTATGTACAGTCCAATTATTCACATAATGTTGTAAGATGTATTTTCGCTACCATTTTTATTTTGCAGAATTTCTTCCTAACTCTTTTGTTCTGTGCCAATCAATTTTCTCCTTAACCTGTGTTATTTCTTTTCTTCCCAGTATTTTTACCATTGTTTTATTTTAGATCTATCTTGGTTTTTCCTTTTCCTTATCATTCTCGATTTTGGCTACCAAAATTTTTTTTCTTATATCCTATAGCTTTTCATGTCTTTACAGCCTTTTAATTTACACCCAAATGTAGTTATAGGTCCGTAATCTTTTTCGAATAATTTTTTTGTTTTTTGTGTAAATAAACTTGCAATATTTTTCCACTCTATTTTTAGCTTCAGATTTTCTTTGGCTTCGTACGTTCCTTTTCCGTCTGCTGCCGTGCCCAGCTAATGAAACGCTGGCAATTTCTATAATATTACACCTTCAATTTTAATCTTCGTTTTTCTTTTCTCCTCCTATATCTAACTGAATTGTAGTTTGTCCATTATTAATACAAATTCTATTCTTCTTAGCTATTGTGTTCCAATACGTCTAAATTCTCTAGCAATTTTTTCTTAGTTCTAGCCAGTACACCATATAAAAGTCTGCTAACTGTAATATTTTACATTCGAGTCAAAGCATTTTATTAAGAATAGTTGTAGTTACACTGTGTATGTGCATGTCTTTAGCAGAACTGTTATTCTGAATACGGCAGTTTGTACACAAATACTGTAATACCCATCGGTAGTTTGCTGGTGGTTTTTTTAATTACGTCTCGCTTCACATGAAAAAGATCTAGCAAGGATAATAATAATTTTAAACACTGCAATAGGCATTAAAGATTTACATACATCAAGCTAAGATAATGATTATGATAGCTGATCGTCTCCGCATTATCGATCAGGTGGCCCATTGTGAAGTGGCCCACAAATGTACGTATTTCGTCCATTGATTTCTAAGCCCCGTCTTGTATACCCAAATTTCTTTCCTTATATCCTACATCTTCTCAGGTCTTTACAGCCTGTGTTTACCTTTTAATTTACACCCAAATGTTGTTGTAGATCCGTAAATTTACCTTTTTTCGTATATTTTGTGTTGTTTGTGTAAATAAACTTTCAATATGTTTCCACTCTATTTACAGCTTCAGATTTCCTTTCGCTTCGTACGTTCCTTTTTCGTCTGCTGCCAGTTCCTTTTTCCCTCTTGTAGTCTCCGTCGCATATATAGAGAATAAACATTACTTTTGCAATAAATAAGTGGATAGATTCAATGAATAATTTCTAGACGTTGGGAGTATAACATTCTAGAAACTGTAAATGTTCCAATAGTTGGGAATGAAAATAAGCGAAAAAGAATTCAAGAAGTAAAAGGAAATCCAAAGGCAAAAACTGAGTGGGAGAACGTTACATATAACACTTGCCACTGGATAAAGCATTCTGGACATACCGAAGAGATAATAAAACTTAGGCTGACCGCACAGGGAGCCGCTAAAAAGGACCCGCTTGTGACGCGAGTTACCATCGTGTAGCTTGCGACTCACTTTCTCTGCAATAAAATTTGGTTCCTCACACACTGCTACCGTTCAGTAACTAGTTTGTAATAGGTTCTCTCGGTGACTCGGCGTCCGCGTTACCAGCTACACTAGTCACTAACTGCTGCCCCCTTCAATTCTAGTTGTAATTGAAAGGAGAATCAGAATTTAAAGTTTAATCTTAAGTTTAAATTTGTGGAGGAACTGGAAATTTTGTTTACATTCCATAACTAGAACGTTTAGTTCTCCTTATTGTACACAAAGGACAGAATGTTTAGTTCTCCTTATTGTACACAAAGGACAGAATGTTTAGTTCTCCTTATTGTACACAAAGGACAGAATGTTTAGTTCTCCTTATTGTACACAAAGGACAGAATGTTTAGTTCTCCTTATTGTACACAAAGGACAGAATGTTTTTACATTTTACATTATATATATTGTTACGCTATTATAGAACATTCTACGTGTTTCTCGGCCATTCCAGTGGAACCCGCCTGTAATGTGTGTGTGCGTGCACATTGCTGCTACTGCGAGATGAAGGACAATTACGTGACACTCGTCAGGCGTCCCCAACGAGACTATTCCATACCGGTCAGCGCGCACTGTGTTCAAGGCCGCAATCAATTACGCTCTAGTGTTTTCTAGTAGTTGACGCGTATTATGGATTATTCTGGAATCTCAGCGGGGTATAAATACAAGCATTCAGCGACGCTCAGTTTCAGTTTAAGTGGCGACTTATTCAAGTGAGGTTCGACTTATTGTCGGGCGATTTACAGAGTGCGTATCAAGTGGTGTATTAGTGAAAAGTGATTATAGTGCAGAATTCTTTACATTGACATTATTATTTGTGTGGACAGACTAACCTGAATTATTGTACGCGTATAATCTTGTTAAATAACGTGTTGATTACAAACTGTTAATTGTGACAATTAAAGCTGATTTTTAGTGACTTTATTGGAGTCTTGTATTTTGTTTTCCACTGTATCATACGACGATCAGTGAGACCGTCGCAACAATATAGAATGTTCCC
Source organism: Magicicada septendecula (assembly GCA_034769895.1). Classification (NCBI taxonomy): domain Eukaryota; kingdom Metazoa; phylum Arthropoda; class Insecta; order Hemiptera; family Cicadidae; genus Magicicada; species Magicicada septendecula. Next base: position 120,870,696 of record CM068372.1, read on the forward strand.
GAAAGATGGAGCCAAATTTTGTAGGTAGCATTCGTATACATCCACACTCTCTTTCATTCTTGAGGCGATATTGTTTTTTCAATTTGTATCTCTCCTTTTTTATTTCTTGGGTTCTCCAGACTTTTCTTCCGCCTTTCAATCTTCTCTTTTCTCTTCAGCGGCGCAACAACCCATTACTGAACCAAGGCCTCCTTTAACAACCTCCGCCAATTGTCCCGGACAAGTGCAGCTGCTCTAACTGGCTGGCGAAAGAAACTGACAGGTTTCTGCACATAAAAGTTTTACAGATGTGAATTCTCCGATCCAACCCCCAACCTGGAGGACCAGGAACTTTGATTTCGGGGTGCTCTTCCCCTAGAGAGTTGCTTTCATCTCAGCTGACGAGCTCTCTCTGCCCGGTTGCAGTAGGCTAACTGACTCAGCCCATGTGTGCAGCCGTTGGGCTACTATGGCCTCCTCCGCCACCACACTAGATGCACACCCTGCTGCCGATGTGCACCATCCGCCTTTCAAACTGTTTACAAAAATCTGAATAGACCTTTTCAGTGTTACCGGTATTTTTTTTTTCATTGCAACTAGCTAAAAAACTATCTAGCAATTTAATTCTAATACGTAACTTAACATTGTGTAGGATAAGCTCCCACTGGAGCATTCCTCAGTACAGTTACACTTTGTTCATGTGCTGAGAATTACTAGACATATTTAGTTCACTAGTTCAAATGGTTTCTGTCTCTGTAATCGCCGAACGAGTCCAGCAAGTGGTTGTAGCACTTCATTGTTTTCATATTCATGAAGTCTTCTTTCATATTTATCCGCAAACCCGTTTAATCTCGTCAGCAACCGTAGACATTTTCAGGTCCCGATGGATGTCATCATTTCTTACGTAATATGGTGCATCGACAATACTGCGAAGAACCTTATTTTGAAAAGTTTGAATTATTTTAATATTAAATTTCTTAGTAGAACCCCAAAGCTGTACACCGTACATCGTAACCCCAAACTGGTTCCAAGACGTGTTTGCATAGCAACAGCTTGTTATGCAGCGACAGCTCAGAGTGTCTTCCACCAAATTTTCTTCAATTTTAATCCAAGTTCTTCTCCTGTCTGCTTAACATGTTCTTCCTAGCTAAGTTTGGCATCCAGAGTCATGCCCAAATACTTCACTGAGCTTGCATGTGGAATTCTTTGTTGATCGATTACGATTGGTAAATAATCTATTTTCCGGTTGGTGAAATTGACATAAGTAGACTTGGTTTCATTCAGCTTGATGCGCCATTTTGTTATCCATCTAGTGACGTACTCAACTGCTATTGTAGAGCGTCTGTTGCAGCTTCTATGCTAACTATTGGCTTCTATACCGGCATTAGTATTCACAAAATCTCCTTACGTTTACTTCAATCCTTTCCACCTTTGTTTTCCTTAATAATCGTTTTTCTCATTCCTACATATTTTTCTCGTCCCCCGCTCTATTACACATTCATTGCTTTGTTATTATTATTCCCTCTATAATCCAAGGCGTGTATGCTGCCTTTTCATATTTTTCAAAACATCTGCCTGATGCGTATACGACTTCTCACTTTATTGTTTTCCATCCCTCATTGGCATTACTACCAACCCTGATTATTTATTTTATCTCTTATTTTGTAAAGGTTACATATAATAATAGATTTTTATTTTTATATCAGGTTCCACCTGATTGTATATTCATGTCCTCTTAAAACGCTTTTGCAATTAAATTACTGATACTTGTAAATAAAATGCATGTTTTCCAGAAAGTTTAGTTTTTTAATATTAAATACATTTTTCTCAAACATTGTAGAAGGTATAAATGTGGTTGTTCTTTTGTTTTGTTTGTATCGTTGTTATGTACATTTTAACATGGGCTTGTAAATTTGTCAATTTACAAGATTTGTCATTTTTAAGATATTTAAATTTCCCGTGTTGGGAAAGTGTTGTCCTTAGCTTACAGATACACTGAATAACATAATACTGTTTTGATGTGTTACACAATATACATAGATTATTTCCTAAAAAGTTCAGTTGGAAATCTTTTTTGGTTCCTGAGGAATCTTTTATGATACCTAAAGTCACCATAATTCAACATTGCCTATATGGGAGAATGTGACTTCCCTTAAACCGCAACTGGCTAGTCAACAACATAAGATTATGATCTGTGTCTAATTCTGTCCCCCACTCCCGTCAGTTCTTCGTGTTTTTTCCTGATTTTGATAGCCTTCTCCTATAATTATATAGTAAAGTTATATAGTCAGAAATGCCTATTTCCCGACATGGTCAATCTTCATCTTCTTTAGGCTGGTAAAGTAAGGTATTATGAGTGACTTGTAAAAATTCAATTAGTTCTTTACTTCTTCCATTTCTATAGTCAAGACAAAAATTTCACCTGTACTCAGTTCTCCACCAACTTCCAAAACTGCATTCCTAACTTCCGTAGTTATAAAATTTAACATTCATAATAATTAATCCACCTGAGCATTTCCATATTCCACTTTTTCATAAAACTGTATTAGCCCTGTCCATCTTGATTCAGTTTTATCTTTATAATAATTATTATGTTATGCTAACTACTTAATGTTATAGTTAAGTTATCAGTTTCCAACGATTTTCCGTTTGGGTAAATGAAGCCCACCTATTCGAGCCATTCCGAGGTCTTTAATATAATATTCTGAAACCTTCCACCAGAAACCTTGCTTGTCCTGTCACCTCACTTCTCTTTGTCCTAAAACACCTACATTTAGATGTTACACGTCTTTCTTCACGTTATCTAATTTCACACGCCCCAATGTTTTTTTATTTCATAGAAAATAAGTCTTCGTAGATTTAACTGCTTCAACAATGTTTCTTCTCATCTTCTCGCCGCAATTGATCCAAGATTAATTTCTCTTCAAAAATTTCACTTGAAAAGATTTCAACGTGGTCTTTCTTCTAGGGCCTTTGTTAATGGGCTTCTTCACTGTTTTCATCCTCCCTTCTTTATTTTTATACCAACGACCACTATACTGTTCTTCCGCCTTTCAGGATCAAATATTCTCGGCCCTCTACAGCTGGTCAAGCGGTTCTGCTTGTTGACAAGCGGGTAAAATACTTTCTGCCCTCTACCATACATACGCTCTCAAGAGAGACCGTTAGAATTTGTTAAAGGGGGACACCTTGTCCAGAGAGTCACTCAATCGTCAGAGCCTACCCTCGTCAGTACAAACACGAAACATCACGCTCCAATCAATGAGATGTGAAGATGACTTTTCTTAGGCGAATGATGACAATAACAACGTAACCCTTTAGCCTTAGTAATTCTTAAACATTCGGAACAAGCCTTCAGCTTGTAACGATTTATTATTTTAGTTAAAGTCGTTAATCGCTAACGACAGTGTAAGTATAAATAACTGACAACTAAAACTTCATTATAATTCTAAATTTTAAATGAAAATGTGATACTCGAATGGAAAAAATAGACCGTAGTAATTAGGAAATATAGATTTAGAAGACAAAACGATAATACATATTTGGAAGGTTTGTACAAACCGTGTTGAAGAAAAAATGCAGAAACAAAAACCGTAATTTACGGGTAAAATCCTAACACGTATAAGAACGATACAACCGAAGGTGTTAGCCTAAAGTGAAAACGACAAGGACGTTAATGGTGATGCTGTGTTTGTATAATTTTAACGCTTAATCGTTTGTTCCACATAAACAAACGGTTTTATGGTAGGCGTTATAAAAGAATTAGACATCAGTCATGAAAAAATGAATTAATTATTTTATCACTGTTAACTGTTTTACACTGCTATGAAAAAACTCCGTTCGTCGTGTACTCTATTCTCGTACGTAATAAATTCTTACGAAGAGATATTATATTTAAATAACGTAAAGCGCGCTGATATTCAATTCTTGGAAATTGGGCTACCCACATCGGTTATTGGGAATAACAGTAATAAATATTGTTATTCATACTCTTGAAGATACAATCAGAAAGTTTTAAAATACAATGGAAGAAAGTTGCAGACAAGGTACTGAAATAAATAACACCACTACGTTTAAATCGCTACTTTTTACACACGAGTAAACAGTAATGTAGTCTAAATTTGCAAATATTATTACACACATTAGAGAAATTAACAAAACAATACTGCCTAGGAGTATCAGCAAAAAAAACTAAAATCATGCCATTTCAGGGAAAGAATCGTGTAAGATCAAAAATAATGACTATAAACATCCTTGCGGTGAGCATCCATGCTATATGGCAGCAAGGTTATTAAGTAGTCCCAATAAACAAAAGATGAAGCAAATTGGCCACGTCCTACTCCATTTTTAAGTAGGAATCAAAATTGAGAATTCAAAACATATTACGAGGAGCAGAAATCATGTTGTAATAATTTTATAGTTGGGTTCTTTGGGTGTTGGGCGAAAGAGTGAACGCCAGAAATAATTTGCTCCCTCCTCTCAGAACTGTATACACTAATGTTTAAATCAAAAGAAAAACTATGGACTATTAGTTCCGTCAGATTTACAAAATACTATTTTTTGACTCCTACAGACCGAAGGTGATCTTCAGGTAGATAAAATGTAAATCGCATAACCGGTAAAGTCAAAAACAACGCTCTGATGCTGTTTATTTTAATCAGACGATATAATTCAGACTGCTCTGGCTGAAGAGACAACGGGTATCGGTAGCAATGGGAAATCGATAAATAACCTGATATATGCGGATGATACAGTGCTGTAGCTGAGTGACTTGAGGATCTACAGCGGTTAATTTATAGTGTTTTAGAGGCCTGTGTAAATGGCGGATTGACACTGAACGTTGGTAAGTTCATGATTACATCCAAGACGGCGGAGGAATGTGGTCGTTAAACGTAAGAAAATACAAAGAGTAGAAAAATATAAGTATCTGGGTACTTCAGTTAACAAAAAAGTAACTATACAGAAAAGAAAAAAAATCAAGAATATGACAGGCGTCTTCAATCGAATGAGGAAAATGCTGTGCAGCAGAGTCCTTAGTCTGAATCTCAGAATCATAATGTTGGGGTGTTGCGTGTTCTCAGCGCTTATTATGGTTTGAAAGCCTGGACTTTAAAGAAAACTAGTGATGTTTGAAATGTAGGCCTACAGAAGTATCTCGAGTGTTAGTTGGTGGGACAGGGTCACAAACGACGAGGTAGTGAGAACGATGATAAAGAAACTGGAAATAACGAACATTATAAAAGTACGGAAACGCGAATATCTAGAACATGTAATGAGACAAGACAATATTAACTTCTGCGGAAAAAGACACAGACAGACAGACCCAGTTCTATACGATATTGCACATACTGTGCGTAATATTGTTACGACATTACAGAACACTCTACGTGTTTATCGAATGCTCCAGTGGAATCCGGCTGTAATGTTGTGTGCGTACGTGATTCTCAACATGCGTTGCGAGATTGTTCCGGACTCCCGGTCCGCGCCTGCTGTGTGTAAGGCCGCAACCAATTATGTTCTGGTGTTTTCTAGTAGCATTCTTGACGCGCAGTATGCCATATTCTGGTATTTCAGCGGGGTATAAATACAAGTACTCAGCGACGTTCAGTTCAGTTTGAGTTGCGAGTTATTGTCGGGCGATTATTCTGTGTGTTCAAGTGGTTATTAGTGCGGTTCGTAATATTGTGGCTAAGTGTTATGTATTTCATAATTGCGCGGGACAATTGTAATACAATTGTGTTTTATATTAGTAGACATTTTTATTTCGTGTGAACAATTTTTATTTGATTTATTGTAAGAGACCATTTTGTTTATTACAAACTGCTTAATTGTGATAATTAAAGCTGGTGATTAGTGACGTAATTGGTGTCTTGTATTTTGTTTATCACTGTACCATACGACGATCAGTTAGACCGTCGTAGCATATAGTATTCAGTTACACCGCTGAAGGTATAGTGAACGTATACGTAAATATACATTCAACTTGCTACAGCCTTTTTTCTCGATTAAACAAATTACTAACGTTATTTAACTGCACTATCAAGATCTAGTAACATAACGTTTTTAAGGTATTTCATAAACTTTAAACACTTTTTTGTTAATTAAAAACACTCATATTTATGAAGATTATTAAAAGACTCTAGTTTTAATATAATTGATAATTATTATATTTGTAAATACAATAAAATCAAATTTATTGCACCCATTTCAACATTATTTTTGTAACAACCGTTTTAATTAAATTTTTATCAAGTTAGTTATATTAAAATTACTTTTAACATTGATGCAAATTTTTAAAGCTATATCTTTTTATAATTAAATTAAAATCATAGTAGAAGACGATTTATTCAATTTTAATAAAAAGGACAAATAATTTTTTTTTGTATATTATGTTTTGCAGTACCAATAAATGTATTAATAACTCGTCTTAATAACTTTTCCAATTTCTGTCCAGACCCTAAACTGTACTGTGACAATATATGAGTATACTTTGCATTCTACAATTATAAACAAAAAATTCAAAAAAGAGGACGTGGTACAGGCAGACACAGAGGCATCCCTGCTTTAAATTGTTTTAGTGTCTATGAAGTTTTCAAACTGTCCTCATCTTTTCAGCGTATCTATCTACGTGTCTTGGACCACTGTTCCAGTCTAGTTAAGGCATAAATTCTCATAACACATTCTCAGGCTCTTGTTTACGTTAATGGTCTTCTAGACTACTTACAATAACAAAGTGAATCACAACTCGCCAATTAAAATAATGTTACCTACTTCGTTCTCAGATGAAAACGAAGTGTTTCAAAAGCCAAACGCAAAGGAACCTTACTGATTCTTTTTAAAAAATATATAAAAATATATAAAGGGTCTAAAGCTGTGTTCAAATAGTAAAAATAAAAAATAATTATTGAATTTTGTGTTGTTTACAGTTGTTTCTTTTCATTATTTTTATAGATTTTAATCTGTATGTGTTCTTTAAAAGTTTAATTAACAGATTTACCTTACACGTGAGTAACACATTCAGATAACTGAAGTTTTTGTAGTTTTCAAGAAATCAATAATGTCCTAGCGGCAATTGTTACCGGGTTTGTTTTTTCATAAAATCTTACACGTTTTAAAGTAAGTTACGAATTTGTTTAACTTTTGTGCTTTTGTGGATTGTCGGAGATTTTGATTATCGCCAATTGGGGTGCCAGCAGACATTATGGCCTCATTTGCCAGCAGACATCAAGGGTGTATTGTACCTCATTTACTGACGGTGTCTGTCGTACCGAAGGCTAAACGTTTCTGTCGTTATAACAATACGGTAGGTCTAGTAAAAATTAATTGTGTCAAAAACCGCGAATTTCTTAATGCAAAATTACGTTAAAAAGTAGAATAAAAATATCACTTGTAAGGCAGATTTAAAACAAAATTGTTGACGCATCGTACTGCAGCTTAACATACGTGATAATGATTCATAAAATAATACCAAACAATAAAAGTCGAATAAAACGTATTTTAAAATAAAATTAAAAGCTGAAATTAGTGAACGGCAATTGGCAAAAACTAAATTAACTTACGAATGGCAAATGATTGAAATGTAAAATAAAACAGAGCTTACCTGGAGAAGTGTGATAACAGCCGAGACAACACAAACAAAAACCGACGCAATATTTATATCAAACACGCTACAGTACTTCTCTGAGCAGTTCCGTTTCAGCACTGAAGTACCATTCATTACAGTCTTATACATACATGTACGGACGCGAGCAAAACACGGGCACGCGCGCGGCAAGGCAACCGCTTAATAAACTTCTGTTTGCTCAAAAATTTCTAACGGTTACACTCACACATACAACATTGTACGTGTGTGTGCGTGAGCAATTGTTTTATTTTCTGTATTACCTGCGTGTACTGTACGTTATTAACAAGCTGCACGGTTATCTGACATTGATAATAAATGTTTTTGCTTGCACAACTGCCGAGCTCTCTGTGTGTAATTGCCTTATGACAGTACTACACGCGGTTTGGCCCGAATTGTCAGCGCGCGCGCTCCTCACAGTACGTCACGGCCGTTTCCTTAATTATTTCGACGACAAAAGGTATAAATTGTTTTTTATTACGCCCATTTCGCTCGTCTAATTCGTCACGAGACCGTTCGGTCTGCTCTTGTTTTCTGCAAGTAATAACATCCGACTGTCGATATTGTCGCTCAGTGCTTAGTGATGAATCCACATGCCGTAGAGCAGCGTTTCTCAACCATGGGGCGTGATCCACTGCTGGGTCCTGAAAGACCGTTTGATGGGTTGCGAAGTCGGATTCGAAAATTTATTTACTGTGTCTTAGTATTATTTACTGTGTCTTAGTAACCTATTACATATTTACTTTTCTAGAATTGAGTATGTATAATTTGTTTAACAGTAAAAAGAGGGCTTAAAATAATCGATGTTAGCAAAAATCATCATCATCATCACCACTCCAAGGATTAGGCCTTAGCCCTGTTCCGGAACCCATCTCCTCTTCGGCCTACCGACATCTCTTTTCCCAGTAGTGTGATAATCCAAGGTAGCCATAGGTAGACGGATATGCGATTCAAGTGTTCACACCATCTCCTTCTGTGTTCTTCAATCTTCTGGTGCAATGATACAATGTTTAAATCGCGTCTAATGTCCTCGTTCCTTCTCCGATCCAAGAGAGAACAACCTTGCGTCCCTTTTAGAAATTTCATTTCGGCTGCCTCAATCCTCTGCACGTCCCTTTTACCAACAGTCCATGTCCCACTAGCATACAGAAATGTGGGAACAGCCAAAGTTTTATAAAATTTAATTCGGTTATCCTTACGTGTTTTACTTTTCAGATACCTATGAATCATTACACAGATGCGTCTAATTTTTTTTAGCTTACTATCCCAATCAATACCAGTTCCATATGAGATATTACAACACACTTAATTAAAATGACTGACCTAATCCAAAATCTGACTATTCACGACTGTCTTAGTTCTTGTAGGGTACCTGCCTTGAAATTCCATTGTTTTAGATTTTGTAACAGAGATCTGTAACCCATAGTCTTGTATGATGCTATTGAACGTAAATATCGCCCGCTGTAACTGGTCTTCTGTTTTCTGTATCATTACCTTGTCATCTGCATAAAGCAACGCATTCACATGAATATTTCGCTGAAGTGATATTCCCAAGTCAACTTTGTTAGCAAAAATATGATTATATACTAGGTTTATCCCCCTATAAGTAATTCTGCCGGTGCCATTCCTATGGGTCCCATGACGTGTAATATCCTTCAAGGTGGGTCCCGGACACGAAAAGGTTGAGAACCACTGCAGTATAGAGTATCTAGGTAGAAGTGATAAGATTGTCTAGCCAGTTTTAGGCTGGATACCGGAAAAGCAATTGGCAGTTATTAATTTCTTACCAAAAGTATGCTCTTAATTGCGTAACAAAACTGTCGAATCCCATGTCACCATCATCATCTGCGTCACACAATTTTATCATAGTACCATCTTCAACTCTATGACCGCATCTTTACCTTGGAGCAAAACTAGCCTATGTCCAAATTCAAAAGATTTTTGTTTTTATGAGCATTACATTCTGTCATTGTGTATCTGTTGAGTGCAAAAGTATTGTAAAGCTAAGTTTTAAAAATAACAATTTATTTTAAATAGAACCGAATTAGCTTGATTACGTTACATAGTACGTCCATCATCATGAATTAACTTGGCGCAGAACTAATTAAAACACCACTTAATTAAAAGAAAATTATCTCAAATTTATTTATAAATTTTGAAAATGGGTATTTGCAAAGCGGGTATAAAGTGTTTATTGGAAAAAGTACAGACAAATTAAACTTTCAATTTGGTTTCCTGAAAAGTTGTGTTTTTGGACATAGTTTAGTTCTGCTCCGATGTTCACTAGTCATCTTGGATTTCTTCTTCCTGTCGCTTTGTACGTAACTAAAAGTCACCATTCTCTCTGTATACTTAGGATATTTTATTTTATTTTTTTGTTGTTGTAGTATTTGTCTTGATTTTTAATTCTGTTACCTAACGCGTATCCTTTCAGGTTTCGGAAACTTCGTCTCGGAAGTTGAAAAAATCTCCGTCAACATTACATATCCCACTACAATACAATAAAACAGGAGCAGCTAAAATTTTGTCAAGTTTAATTTTATTAGACCTATCTTATGCACTTAAATGCTACCTTAAGTTCTTTAGTGCTCTTTCTATGTTCTACTTATCATTGGATATTTTACTATCTTCATCCGTCTTTATATTGGAGCTTGTAATATTACCCAAATACTTGAAGTGACTTAGTTCCCCAGTGTTACGAGAACTTCGGCTTGCCGGGCTGTAAGGCCGTGGTCCAATGTTGTTTGGTGCAAACGTTTCGGCCGTGCCTTCGACGGTCATCTTCAGTGCAGTAGGCTGCAAAACACTGGCAAAGGTTCCGTAGTCAGTGACCACTGAACTGTGGGTAAGGGTAGTGGCTGTGAGTAGGACACCCATATTTATAAACTTTTGGTGTCCGCACGAAGTTGTTGTCTGACACGACCAGCCAATTAGAAGAAAGGCAAATTCTTATTGGTTTGCCACAACTCGCATCCAAAGAGCACTCAATGAGAGGGACTCACCCCGACGATTCATTTCAATAGATGCATGTTCCTGAATCTGACAGACTCCATATGCAGGCGAGGGAAATACGCACTCACCGACAATAGAAGCCTCGTCTCTTCAAAGAGTATGCGATGGTCGGCATTGGTGACTGCGTGCTCCGCTATAGCAGACTTTTCCGGCTGCGTTAAACGACAGTAGCGGCTGTGTTCATGAACGCGAGCATGGACACTGCGTTTCGTAGTTCCGATGTATAACTGGACGCATGAGCAAGGAACTCCATTCATTCCGCACAACGAGAGCGGGTCTCTGACGTTCTTCTCTTACCTCAGAATCTGCTGGATTGTCTTGGTCGGCTTGAAACTCCGCGCTCGGGATTGTCAACACCCGGGATTGCATACATAGTCCGGGTTCGCAGCTCGATGAACGAACGCTTCCGGTACTGCGGTCACGTGTTTGCAACACAAGGAAAAGTCGTCATCGATGCAGGAGCTACGGGGTAAGCTGCACTTTCAATTTTATAGTTGCAACATTGCGAGCCCGCAGATTTTTGTTTTTCTAACGGCAGCCCCTGGAACTGGCATCCCTTGGAGATTAATGGCGGAAGGTTAGAGCCTTCCTGACGTTGTAGAAACACAATACGTAAACACAGGGCAGAGACAGGACACCGTGATTAACTGCAAACTGAATATCAAAACCAACGTCTGTGCAGCGAAGTGAAAATAATTAAAAAATTTACAGGCATTGCACAAATGCAATGCACAGAGAAGGGCATTGAAAATGCTTCAATAAATCTAAAAAATCGGGCGGGGCTGTGTCGGGGCGCACGGCCGTTGGTTTAACGTGAAACGTCTATGTCAGCGAGTCGCTTTTAGCGTATTGGATTGAAATGAAAACGAGACATTGACTGCGTACCAAATTTTATTTTAACATAAAACAGACACTGAATGGTACATGATATTTATTTCGACTAATATTCGACGACGATTTTGTTTAAAATTGGCCTGTGATATAAGAAGTAAGAGACATAAGGCATAATATCAACATCAATGTGCCTGGTGAACGTACAATCGATAGTGGTATTGCCCAGTGTTGTTGGTTCTGTGGGCACGTAGTTGAGGCCGAATTCATTCTTCATGAAGTCAACGAGGTAGCTGTTGTGTCGTGGATCTTTATTGAAGTCGCCACAAAGAACGATCGGAGTCTCCGAGTCTGGTCGAGAGCTCGGTAATACTTTTGTCAAGTTCGCTGAATATGGCAGGAGCGATTGATAAAGGCTTAACATCTTCGGCCGACGCTTTGTGATGTATATATACGGCACCGAGGATAAACAGCGTATGATCACCGACTTTCACGTCCACCAGGCATATGTCGCCGACGTTATGTTTTCTCAAGACAGAATTGCCGCAGAGACTGATGGCATCGACGATGATTTCTCTGCAGCTCGTGAAGCTTTGTAGGTTTCTGTAGATTGCAGGACCTCCGGCTGCAGAAACTCGCGCCAGCGGCGGTTCGGACAAGGTAGACGGACGATCTCTACGATATTCAAGCGCGGTGTTATTGTTTGCTTTTAGTTCGAAGCCGTTGAGCTGCACAGTGTTCGCGCAATCCATCCAAGTCTCGCTGACTACCATGTAGTCGCAATGTTTGAGTATGCTGTCGTTTTCAATATCTCCCGCGTGAGCCACCAAACTTTGAGCATTGAAAGCAGAGACGATCAATTGCCGCCGTCGAGGTAGGTCGTCCCCGTCTTCATCGACATACGACGTCTCGCTTGCAGAAGTCTCTTGCTCGCATCGTCAGCGTGGGCAGCCGATGTTTGGCCATCCGCTCGTACTCGTCGCGTATTTCTTTCACCGTTGGCGCCGCGCTATCTTGCCCGTGATAAAATTTAAAATCGTCTCTATCGTTGGTGAGATACAGACCGTTGATCTACTGAGCGCTGGGTCTGTTGTAACTTGTCGTAGTTGCAGACGACTTCGTTGAATGTGCCACCTTGCGGTGATCGCGCTTGCTGACACAACCGGGAACTGGTTACGTCTACACTTTACAGTCCCGCCGAGCGGGATGTTGGCGGCTCTGGTCACGATGGGCGTTCACTTTAAATCTAGCACATTACGCTTGCACATAACGTGCGGCTTCGCTTTCACTCTGCATAGTTGGCCCATGCTTGGATTTGGAAACTCCAGCCAAAGACGGACTCTCTTCCGAGTTCCGGATGAGGTTGACGGCTGAGGTTTATCATCTACCTCTACCGTTTCGTAGTTTGCCGCCTGCTCGTCTTCGGTGAGGTGTTCTATGTACTTAAGCGTGCCGATCGCACCATTCACGAGACCGTCTTCAACATCAACAGTAGGTTCATGGTAATCATATATGGATAGCCGACAACTAGTTTCAAACTGTATGGCAAGCCGCCCGACTCGACAACGCTCATCTTGTGCAAGTTGCGCCGAGCGGTCGCGACCTCCGTTAGCGTATTGTAGCCAATCATCTTGTCGTCGGCGATACTCTCGAACTCAGGCACGAAAGCGTTGTTGTTGTACGCGTCGACGTCATGGTCGTGATGAAAGAGCCGAACAGCAGCAGGTAAGTTCTCTTTGCACCATGCTTTACTTCTGAAGCGTGTTTCGATTAGAGCGATTTGCTCGAGATTGAGTCTCTCACCGTTGCCGATCTTCGTGAGTATGGCCGAGAAGGTGGAATCACTTTGTCTCATCACCTGCTCGAGTGGATAGTAATTGAGTGATTGCCACATCGCCGCTCCAACGATCGCGTTGCGCGGCGCTTTGTAGACCGGTGTGGCATTTACGGGTGGTAACTGTCGAAAATCTCCGCAGAAGATGATGTTGAGATGGCCGAACGGTTGGTCGTGTGCGCCGGTGATCTCTTGCAGGCGTAGATTGATCTTATGTAGCACGTCGCAGCCGATCATGCTCACCTCGTCGATTACGATGCATTTGACACCGATGAATATGCTTCTGTAATTCTAAAGCACCTCTCTGGCCATCGTACCGACTCGTCTCGATTGGGTAATCTTGAACGCAGAGTGTACGGTCACGCCGCCCAAGTTTACGGCTGCCTTGCCAGTGGACGCGCAGGCTACATACTCGTTGCGAAGCGAATTGTGCTGTTGGGTGTATCGATTGTACGTCTCCTTTAGCAACTTGAGCACGTAGGTCTTGCCGCTGCCAGCGGGGCCAGTGAAGAAGATCTGAATGGGATCCGAATCGGGCATGTGCAGCCGATGTATTGCCTCCAGAAGCAATTCGCGTTGGCCGTCATTAGCGCTGCGCATCATGCGGCAGTACTCTTGCTCAGACATCACGTTGCTGCGTTGACGAACAGCCGATATACCGATTGTATTAGCGGCATTTTCCAAGTCGTCGTTGTTCTCCGTATCGCCGGGCCGTAAAACGTTTCGCACGAACTCATCTCGCTTGTTGCTTGCGTCTAATGGATCGACGTTGTCGAAGTCTTCATAGATCTTCTTCAGTTCCTCAAGTACCTTCGCGATGTCGATGTTAGACTCGAACTCCTTACGCTTGGCCATGATCTCTACTTCCCTTTCGTCGTACATCGCGAGGAACGCGTTGCGGTCCAGAATTTCGACCGCTTCGTTCTTGAACGGCAGGTAGAGCGTTACCATTTCTCGCTTATAGTTCACGACATCGTCCAATTCGTAGCATCTGTAGCGAATGATTCGCGGTGCGGACCGTTTGCGGTACGCCCGCGCGCCCTGCCGATTGTCGAAGCTGACTCGTAAGGCACGTTGTCCGGCGCTGGCTAGTCATCGCTCGGCGCATTGTCGTCTACTTCATCTCCGGCATTAGGCAGTCTGCCTCGCTTGGCGACTGGTGTGTACCACGCCACGAAGTCGGCGAGACACTTGTCTTCGAGCTCGACCGGCCTCTCTTCGTAACGCTGTATCATAGTCTTGGTCCAAACGTCGGTGCTATTTTCGTCTACGTTCTGCTGGTCCATCACCGCCTTACGCTTTCGTGACTTCTGACGCTCGTGCGGCCACACAGTCGGGATATAGCTCACTTCGCGACTGCTGCGACTCATCGGTTGACGAAGCAAGTACCAAGCGGCCTCCTGCGATGACATTTCCACGGTGTTGAGAAGCTTCAGGCCGAGTTGTTTCATAAGCTGCACGTACTCCTTCTCGGGATTCTGTTCTTGCAGTTTGATAAGTTCGCGATGCAGGTTGCTAATGCCGCGGTTCGACTTATTGACGTATTCCACAACATAAGCCGCGCAGCTGTACTCCTCGAGTATGAATTGCAAATCACTGTTGGAGCAGATGGTGCGCGCGATCCACAGGTTGAACGTGTTAGTATAGATTTCGCTGAAGTCGCGCTTGAACATCACGGTAGGACGACGCAGCGTCGCTCTAATGGTATCTAAGTAAGACGCCATCGTGAGCTTGTTGTCAACTAGAAACTCGCCGAGCGTCTCGTAGTTCTTTTCCTCTAGCAGCTTGCGCAGTTTGGTGGCTCTCGATTGGAGCCCGTTTTTGCGTCCATCGTCCTTAGGTAACGGCAGCATCACTCTAGTCTCGGTCATCGGCCAGTATGGTATGTTGAAGCGGCGAGCGGTCTCTCCGCGCTTCGTGCACGTGAACGTGCGCTTATGGATTTGGTTCGCATACATCTCGCCGGGTAGATCGTTGCGACTGACAGAGCAGAGATCTGTCAAGAGTTGGACAGTCTTCGACATGTTTTCGGAGATCTTTTCGCGCTGATCGTTCTCGAGCCACAGCAGGACGTGCGCATGGGGACTTCCGCGATGCTGGAACTCAATGCGAAGAAAGTAATCGAGAACGCGGTAAGGGCCGAACGGGTTGTATCTGGTCTTCGCTTGAAGCATGGCCATAATGGTGTCGAACAGCTTGTTGAAGTACACGCAGCACGTTACCGGATCTTCATTAACAAGATGGCTACGCTGAGATCGAGTCAAGTCGATTAACGCATCTTCGACGTGCACGTCTTTGAATGAGTGGCTGAGGTCATGCAGTATTTTGAGCAGCTTCGGCCAGTGGATCTCGTTGGCGCTGATAGTAAAAAAGGCTTGCCAAGCTGGCGCATCATCGCAAAGAGATCTTTTTTGCAATCCATCCAATATTGAATGGAGTTCGGTATCGACTTCAAGAAGGCGAGGTTCTTGTCGATACAATCGTCCATAAAGTTTCGGTCCTCGAGCATCTTGCGCGTGATCGACTCGGTCTGCTTTACACTACGAAACATGTTGTAGATACCTTCGACAACGTGGATGCGAAGCATCTTCATGGCCATGTAGAGAACGTGGTCAGGAGTTGCACCACGCCGATCGGTGCGTCGAATCTCGCTGGTTGACATCATGTATGGAGTTACTCGCACGTTGAGGTCGAACTGGTGCGGCACACCGTAGTATATTTGAGGGAAGGATAGTTCCTCACCGTTAACATCGTAGATTATGTTAATCGGAGACGAGTTCTGCCCCGGGGCAATGTCCAAACATTGCTCCTCATTCCATAGTATCGTATGTTGTCTGGCGAGCAGGATCTCCGATTCGGGGGCAAACTCGGGCCCGATATTGTCATCCTCGTCGTTGTCGAACGGACTCCAGTCAATCTCTATGTTGTAGTGCTTGTACAGCGGCTGGTTTACCAAGTAGCGCAGCCAAGCCTTGATCACCGACTTGCGTACTAAACCGCTCAGATAACTGGATTTGTGGATGAGGTTCTTCTTTATGTTGACGTTGAAGGCAAAGTCGTCGTCTATCCGCCTCGGTAGTTGCTGCACCATGTTGTTCACATCGACGGGTACGTTGATCACCTGGCCGACTATACCATAATTACCTTCGTAGCGTAGACGACGAATTTGCATAAAGGGTAAGCGCGGCGAAATCAACCGAACACTGATCGGGTCAAGCGGCGGCAGGCCGTCTGGCTTCGGGGGGTATCGAAATCCGTTCGAGCGCGAAAGCGTCGGGATTTTATTGGCATCCATCGACTTGCTACAGGTACTGCATAAACGAAATTCCGCTACATTTTCGCCGGGGAATTTAGTCTGAAGAAGAGGAATGTTACGAGCTTTCGCCTTCTTTAAATCTCTGTCGAACCAAAGTAGATCACAAACGCTGCAAGATAGACCAAACGGATTGGTTTCGAATACCGTTTTGAAGCGTTCGTCCGCTGCACGCCAATGGTCCTGCATCGCATCAATTCGAGTGATGTTGATATCCATCAGCTCGAAGACGTCTTCGACAGATGTATGGGTGTTATCTTCACTCGTTATGTCCATTGGTTCGGGGACAGCAGCGGTAGAGGTGCTCGCGCCGTCGGCGTCGTTCACTGAGCGCGCCGTGCCAGCTTTGCGACGCTCCCGAAACAGTCTCGCTCGCTCGGCACCGGACATTGGGGTACCTGTGCGTGGCCCATAGCCTCCTCTTTCCAACGATATGCGTAATTTATATTTTCGGCTGCCTTTTGCGCGGGCTGCGGCTGACATATTGAATTTCTACAGTTTTTTACATGCTTACCTTAAGTTTTTACATAGAAATATTGTCCAAAATACACTTATCATTACTTAAATCGATCGATCTCTACAAATTCTATACACAAACACACGAATCACCGCGCTACCATGTCTGAGTCCTGAGTTACACTGAATGGAAAGGAGCCAGAGCGCCGGTTTTGGCCAATCAGCGCTGTGCCCCCTCCCTGCCAACCCGCTCGCCCGCGACGCGAACTCAAGGTCGTATCAGCGAGCTGACCATATATGTTAAAAAATGACACCGCACTTACGTATCTGAGACTAATATTTAGGGAGTTATTAAGGCAAGACGATGTAGACCTTTTCGTTACGGTACAAATTTCTGTTTTGGTACCAGTATGTTTCGGTGTGATTTTAAAGACGTTTCACGTCAAAAATATATATATTTATGTTCATTCACCAATCAAAATTATAGTAAAAAATAAAACCATAAAATAGTTTTTGTGATTTCCACTCGTCAATTTATTAAAATTATAAAACTATGACAGCTGTTTCGGCAACACAGTGCCTTCATCAGATGGTATAAGCTGACTAATTTTCGTACACACAATACAGAATATAAAATATAATACAAGTGCTGTTGTATAGAGAGCGATAGTAATCTCGTGTCAATAAGATTTATACACATTACACAAATATATAACATAACATATACCAAGTCTATTTATACAAATTAAGCAGAGGCGAGCTATTTAGATCTAACTGATCATTTAATAATACATTTAAATATTTGTGTTTATTAATTTCAAGGGTTTCTAATAAATCAAGCTTTGGACCCTTATCAGATAAATGTAAAATTTCAAAATTGTCATTATAACTATGGTCTTTTTCTAACAAGTGATTTGCATAATTTGATTTGCCATCATTATATCTAAAACTATAATTGTGACCATACATTCTTTTTTCGAAAGATCTACCTGTCTGTCCGATATACACTTTATTACAAGACCCACAGGATAATTTGTATACACCAGACTTTTGCAGTTTATCTGTTTTACTCTTATTATTTTTAATATATTTTCCCAAAGAAGACTGCGTCTTAAAAGCTATATTTACATTCCTTTGCGTGAAATATTTACCAATATTATCAGAAGCAGAACCTATGTAAGTGAGAGTGTGATATCTTTTAATCTGTGTTGAGGGAGGGTAAACTAGTTTTAAAGCTTGTGAATAAAATTTTTTGTTTAACAAGTGATCTATGAGGCTAGGTTGGTAACCATTGTTGACAGCTATTTGTTTAATAATGTTAAGTTCTGATTGGAAATTTGAGTCTGATAACGGAATACTAACTAGTCTGTGGATAAAACTGTGAAAAGCAGCCAATTTATGTGAGTATGGATGTGTGGAAGTAATGTGTATCGTCATATCTGTATGTGTAGGCTTATGAAAAATACCGAAGTCTAATTTATTATTGCATTTTGTTATTGTAAGGTCTAAAAAATTGATACTATTGTTATCTTCTAATTCTAAGGTAAAGCTAATATTTTTGTGTAAATTGTTAATAAAATTAAGAAAGATCTGTAATTGTCTACGTGTACCTAGAAAAATTGCTAAAATATCGTCCACATATCTATACCAAAAAATAAACAATTTGAAATAAGGGTGTGCTCTAATTTTAGTTTCTATGTAGTCCATAAAGATTTCAGCTGCCAAAGGGCTAAGTGGATTTCCCATTGCAAGCCCTTCTTTGCCAATATAGATCTTTCCATTAAATTCAAAGTAGTTTTGATTAAGGCAAACCTTCAGTAAATTCAAGATATCCTCTCTCATAAAGGGGTTATTACAATTTTCAATTAATAATTTTTCTACAATATCTATTACATCAGTCGGTGGAATACTCGGAAACAAATTTTTCACATCAAATGATAATAAAACAGCTTTGTCTGGGATATGTGAATCTTTAATTCTGTTAATTAAGTCTAGTGAATTTTTAATACTATGTGTTGACTGAAATTTGCATTGTGTTTGTATAATCTTAATTAGTCTTTTAGATAATTTAACAGAAGGAGCAGTTACATATGATACCACTGGTCTAATTGGATGGTTATCCTTATGCAATTTAATTAAAGAGTAAAGCTTTGGTGGCTGAGGATTCATTACTGATAAAAAATCCAAATCTCGATTATCAAAGAAAGAACAATTCTTTATAGCCTGTTTTTGAAATTTTTGAAATATTTGAAATTTAAAAGTCGGGTTAGTATCAATGGGTTCAAAAGAGTTCAAACATTCAAGTGTCTTGTTTACATATTCGCCTTTGTCGATAGCAATAACAGTATTGCCCTTGTCAGCGCGGGTAAATATTATATTATTAACTACAGATTTTCTCTTAATTGAATTAATAGTTAGTCTATTTTTATTGTTAAATGGTAGAGTCTTAATTTGTTTCGCATAAAGAGAAGTTAATTTATCCGCTACAATGTATTTGTTCAATGGTATTGATTCGGAATTTTCATGAAATTTATTGTACTTATTACAAGCTAACTCACAATCCACACCTAAAATTTCAAACTCCTTTTTATAATTTGACGGTTGTATATTATATTTGAAACCCTTTTCGATCAGTTTAGTTTCAAAACTATTAAAAGTTACGTTGGTCAAATTCATAAAACGTTGATAAAATATATGGTTAGAAAATTTGTTATTATGCCCGCATTGTCTATTATAATAATTACCGCTATTACTAACCTTAAACATTTTCAACTTGTTTAACTTACGTAACTGATTTAAGTATTTATTATGAATAATTCTTTGAACATCATTTCGCACTTTACGGTCTAGCAAGTCAAATTCTATATTATGCAATCTACGTAATAATTCTGTATGTATAAACTTAAGGTAAATATTACAAACGTCTCTTTTATTGTATTGAATCTTCATGTCGTATAACATCCATTTTCTAATGCCAGCTTCAACCCCTTTTATCGCTGATAAACTTTTGTTGTTCGTCTTCAAACTCATGTAATGTGGTGTTAAGTTGTCCATTAAGCACTTTTTGAAGAACCAAATATTCTGCGATGTAATTTTTGTACGGAGTAACACTTTAAAATACCACAAGGCCAACATGCTAGTTGTAGCATCTTTCAAATAATTAATGCTTGATGCCTTTACTTGGTGAAAATCCATTGTAAATTATAGTAAAAAATAAAACCATAAAATAGTTTTTGTGATTTCCACTCGTCAATTTATTAAAATTATAAAACTATGACAGCTGTTTCGGCAACACAGTGCCTTCATCAGATGGTATAAGCTGACTAATTTTCGTACACACAATACAGAATATAAAATATAATACAAGTGCTGTTGTATAGAGAGCGATAGTAATCTCGTGTCAATAAGATTTATACACATTACACAAATATATAACATAACATATACCAAGTCTATTTATACAAATTAAGCAGAGGCGAGCTATTTAGATCTAACTGATCATTTAATAATACATTTAAATATTTGTGTTTATTAATTTCAAGGGTTTCTAATAAATCAAGCTTTGGACCCTTATCAGATAAATGTAAAATTTCAAAATTGTCATTATAACTATGGTCTTTTTCTAACAAGTGATTTGCATAATTTGATTTGCCATCATTATATCTAAAACTATAATTGTGACCATACATTCTTTTTTCGAAAGATCTACCTGTCTGTCCGATATACACTTTATTACAAGACCCACAAGACACTTGAATGTTTGAACTCTTTTGAACCCATTGATACTAACCCGACTTTTAAATTTCAAATAGATGTTAAACAGGCTATAAAGAATTGTTCTTTCTTTGATAATCGAGATTTGGATTTTTTATCAGTAATGAATCCTCAGCCACCAAAGCTTTACTCTTTAATTAAATTGCATAAGGATAACCATCCAATTAGACCAGTGGTATCATATGTAACTGCTCCTTCTGTTAAATTTATCTAAAAGACTAATTAAGATTATACAAACACAATGCAAATTTCAGTCAACACATAGTATTAAAAATTCACTAGACTTAATTAACAGAATTAAAGATTCACATATCCCAGACAAAGCTGTTTTATTATCATTTGATGTGAAAAATTTGTTTCCGAGTATTCCACCGACTGATGTAATAGATATTGTAGAAAAATTATTAATTGAAAATTGTAATAACCCCTTTATGAGAGAGGATATCTTGAATTTACTGAAGGTTTGCCTTAATCAAAACTACTTTGAATTTAATGGAAAGATCTATATTGGCAAAGAAGGGCTTGCAATGGGAAATCCACTTAGCCCTTTGGCAGCTGAAATCTTTATGGACTACATAGAAACTAAAATTAGAGCACACCCTTATTTCAAATTGTTTATTTTTTGGTATAGATATGTGGACGATATTTTAGCAATTTTTCTAGGTACACGTAGACAATTACAGATCTTTCTTAATTTTATTAACAATTTACACAAAAATATTAGCTTTACCTTAGAATTAGAAGATAACAATAGTATCAATTTTTTAGACCTTACAATAACAAAATGCAATAATAAATTAGACTTCGGTATTTTTCATAAGCCTACACATACAGATATGACGATACACATTACTTCCACACATCCATACTCACATAAATTGGCTGCTTTTCACAGTTTTATCCACAGACTAGTTAGTATTCCGTTATCAGACTCAAATTTCCAATCAGAACTTAACATTATTAAACAAATAGCTGTCAACAATGGTTACCAACCTAGCCTCATAGATCACTTGTTAAACAAAAAATTTTATTCACAAGCTTTAAAACTAGTTTACCCTCCCTCAACACAGATTAAAAGATATCACACTCTCACTTACATAGGTTCTGCTTCTGATAATATTGGTAAATATTTCACGCAAAGGAATGTAAATATAGCTTTTAAGACGCAGTCTTCTTTGGGAAAATATATTAAAAATAATAAGAGTAAAACAGATAAACTGCAAAAGTCTGGTGTATACAAATTATCCTGTGGGTCTTGTAATAAAGTGTATATCGGACAGACAGGTAGATCTTTCGAAAAAAGAATGTATGGTCACAATTATAGTTTTAGATATAATGATGGCAAATCAAATTATGCAAATCACTTGTTAGAAAAAGACCATAGTTATAATGACAATTTTGAAATTTTACATTTATCTGATAAGGGTCCAAAGCTTGATTTATTAGAAACCCTTGAAATTAATAAACACAAATATTTAAATGTATTATTAAATGATCAGTTAGATCTAAATAGCTCGCCTCTGCTTAATTTGTATAAATAGACTTGGTATATGTTATGTTATATATTTGTGTAATGTGTATAAATCTTATTGACACGAGATTACTATCGCTCTCTATACAACAGCACTTGTATTATATTTTATATTCTGTATTGTGTGTACGAAAATTAGTCAGCTTATACCATCTGATGAAGGCACTGTGTTGCCGAAACAGCTGTCATAGTTTTATAATTTTAATAAATTGACGAGTGGAAATCACAAAAACTATTTTATGGTTTTATTTTTTACTATAATTTACAATGGATTTTCACCAAGTAAAGGCATCAAGCATTAATTATTTGAAAGATGCTACAACTAGCATGTTGGCCTTGTGGTATTTTAAAGTGTTACTCCGTACAAAAATTACATCGCAGAATATTTGGTTCTTCAAAAAGTGCTTAATGGACAACTTAACACCACATTACATGAGTTTGAAGACGAACAACAAAAGTTTATCAGCGATAAAAGGGGTTGAAGCTGGCATTAGAAAATGGATGTTATACGACATGAAGATTCAATACAATAAAAGAGACGTTTGTAATATTTACCTTAAGTTTATACATACAGAATTATTACGTAGATTGCATAATATAGAATTTGACTTGCTAGACCGTAAAGTGCGAAATGATGTTCAAAGAATTATTCATAATAAATACTTAAATCAGTTACGTAAGTTAAACAAGTTGAAAATGTTTAAGGTTAGTAATAGCGGTAATTATTATAATAGACAATGCGGGCATAATAACAAATTTTCTAACCATATATTTTATCAACGTTTTATGAATTTGACCAACGTAACTTTTAATAGTTTTGAAACTAAACTGATCGAAAAGGGTTTCAAATATAATATACAACCGTCAAATTATAAAAAGGAGTTTGAAATTTTAGGTGTGGATTGTGAGTTAGCTTGTAATAAGTACAATAAATTTCATGAAAATTCCGAATCAATACCATTGAACAAATACATTGTAGCGGATAAATTAACTTCTCTTTATGCGAAACAAATTAAGACTCTACCATTTAACAATAAAAATAGACTAACTATTAATTCAATTAAGAGAAAATCTGTAGTTAATAATATAATATTTACCCGCGCTGACAAGGGCAATACTGTTATTGCTATCGACAAAGGCGAATATGTAAACAAGACACTTGAATGTTTGAACTCTTTTGAACCCATTGATACTAACCCGACTTTTAAATTTCAAATAGATGTTAAACAGGCTATAAAGAATTGTTCTTTCTTTGATAATCGAGATTTGGATTTTTTATCAGTAATGAATCCTCAGCCACCAAAGCTTTACTCTTTAATTAAATTGCATAAGGATAACCATCCAATTAGACCAGTGGTATCATATGTAACTGCTCCTTCTGTTAAATTATCTAAAAGACTAATTAAGATTATACAAACACAATGCAAATTTCAGTCAACACATAGTATTAAAAATTCACTAGACTTAATTAACAGAATTAAAGATTCACATATCCCAGACAAAGCTGTTTTATTATCATTTGATGTGAAAAATTTGTTTCCGAGTATTCCACCGACTGATGTAATAGATATTGTAGAAAAATTATTAATTGAAAATTGTAATAACCCCTTTATGAGAGAGGATATCTTGAATTTACTGAAGGTTTGCCTTAATCAAAACTACTTTGAATTTAATGGAAAGATCTATATTGGCAAAGAAGGGCTTGCAATGGGAAATCCACTTAGCCCTTTGGCAGCTGAAATCTTTATGGACTACATAGAAACTAAAATTAGAGCACACCCTTATTTCAAATTGTTTATTTTTTGGTATAGATATGTGGACGATATTTTAGCAATTTTTCTAGGTACACGTAGACAATTACAGATCTTTCTTAATTTTATTAACAATTTACACAAAAATATTAGCTTTACCTTAGAATTAGAAGATAACAATAGTATCAATTTTTTAGACCTTACAATAACAAAATGCAATAATAAATTAGACTTCGGTATTTTTCATAAGCCTACACATACAGATATGACGATACACATTACTTCCACACATCCATACTCACATAAATTGGCTGCTTTTCACAGTTTTATCCACAGACTAGTTAGTATTCCGTTATCAGACTCAAATTTCCAATCAGAACTTAACATTATTAAACAAATAGCTGTCAACAATGGTTACCAACCTAGCCTCATAGATCACTTGTTAAACAAAAAATTTTATTCACAAGCTTTAAAACTAGTTTACCCTCCCTCAACACAGATTAAAAGATATCACACTCTCACTTACATAGGTTCTGCTTCTGATAATATTGGTAAATATTTCACGCAAAGGAATGTAAATATAGCTTTTAAGACGCAGTCTTCTTTGGGAAAATATATTAAAAATAATAAGAGTAAAACAGATAAACTGCAAAAGTCTGGTGTATACAAATTATCCTGTGGGTCTTGTAATAAAGTGTATATCGGACAGACAGGTAGATCTTTCGAAAAAAGAATGTATGGTCACAATTATAGTTTTAGATATAATGATGGCAAATCAAATTATGCAAATCACTTGTTAGAAAAAGACCATAGTTATAATGACAATTTTGAAATTTTACATTTATCTGATAAGGGTCCAAAGCTTGATTTATTAGAAACCCTTGAAATTAATAAACACAAATATTTAAATGTATTATTAAATGATCAGTTAGATCTAAATAGCTCGCCTCTGCTTAATTTGTATAAATAGACTTGGTATATGTTATGTTATATATTTGTGTAATGTGTATAAATCTTATTGACACGAGATTACTATCGCTCTCTATACAACAGCACTTGTATTATATTTTATATTCTGTATTGTGTGTACGAAAATTAGTCAGCTTATACCATCTGATGAAGGCACTGTGTTGCCGAAACAGCTGTCATAGTTTTTATAATTTTAATAAATTGACGAGTGGAAATCACAAAAACTATTTTATGGTTTTATTTTTTACTATAATTTACAATGGATTTTCACCAAGTAAAGGCATCAAGCATTAATTATTCACCAATCAATGAATTCATTCTTCATTTACCAATGTGCAGACTATAAGTTAAATGTAATCGCATTCATAAGCGAAGTTTTATATGTGTACTACGTTATTGACAACAAAGAAGTAGTTTCTATGGAAACTCACCGGTTCCCATTTTCGATCACGCACCAGCGATCGGCCGCAAATGTGTGACACGTCCTTATAAACATTTTCAATGTTAAAAGAATTTTTTCTAATGCAACAGCCTAGATAAATAAACGTAACGTGAAGCACTGATTCAATAGACAGCTTTTTATCGTAAATCCACGAACATTAATTACTAAAACAAAACCTGCCCAACTACAACTACTTAAAAGACCGAATTATAGGGTAAATTGTTACTTGAAAAGCGAGCCATTAATACGCTGAAGGAGAAAACCTTTCATGAAATAAACAGCAAAAGACACTGCTTATAAGAGGAAGCTGAATTACAAACATAAATTTTTTTAAATTTCATCTGAAATATCGACAACGCGTCGTCAAGCCCTCGTTGTTCCGAAATGCCGTATGCCCGCCATTACTGGCGTCATCAAAACGAATCAAACAAAAATTATTTGTTCGATCGGCAAACGTACAGGTGTCCATACCAGGCACCCGCGTAACCCTTCATTAATCTAAATTTAGTTAACATAAATTAGAGCCTTCATTAAAAAGTTTTTCATGTAAGGACAAGAAGAATCAAGTGATATCATTCAATGGCTACAGAAAACTTTTAATAAGGCGTCCGCTAACTTCCTTTTTAAAATACTGTTCTATCTCGGATTTTCCTAAAGAGGATAAAAATCGATTAGTCCTGGACTCTCGAAATCTTTGCATTCGTCTTACGATTACAAAGGAACAGTCGGACATATATTACACTCTTCCTTATATATTCGGATAAAAGAGCGGATACTTTTTGTTGGTTACTGACATAATTTACTGTAGGATATCATATACTGTTTCAACGTAGAATTTGTAAAATACGTTTTATTTACAAACCTGTACATAATTATTTACTTTGTTCACAATTAATGGGAACCAGAAAATAATTAGTGACTTCTTTTGGTGTCAGCTATTCTGTTTCCAACGTACGACGCGACGGTCCGTGCGACCGTCGTAAAAACATTATACAGTACAATGTACAATGTTACTATAACACAACTTCCCCTCTTTGAAAGTTTCAATAGTCTGCCGTTTCGGTCACAGCAGAACTGCCGTGCTTTCTTTACTAGTCTTCTTGTTTTAAAATCCTCTGAAATCTGTGCTTCACACCTTAGAAATGAACTTCGCTCACTGTTCTATCTTGAACGGCCTCTAATAAATTTAAATGGAGCTCTGGAACGAGATATATTCTACTTTACCCGAAATTCATTCCATGCCCAATGCCCATTCTTCCACTGATACCTACTTTTCATTCCAGTTGAAGTTATTGTTTCGTACATCTTAAGCCTGTGTATACTATCGTTCATGTAATAATAATTAATATCATTATTATTCCTATTAAGTTTCGTACATAAATTTTACAACACGCCAAGTTCTGGTATGAAATGTCGCCATACTTTTCACTTTGTTCTGGCTTAGTAGAAAATTTAAGTAGAAGACTTGTACTTGCTTCCTGTTTGTCTTTTATCCCACTGCTAGAAGAAATTAACAAAATTGGGAGTTTACAGTATACCTACCGCCGAAGAGCAGAAGTCTTAGGTACCTTCACGATGACTCCATGAGTTAAGAGATTAGCCTTTATCACAAACACTAAGAAGAAAAAATTACTTCTAATTATGACTCCGAGTTTAATCGAAACGAGAAACTAAGGAAATATATCGTTCATTGATACGTCCAGATTCATGACTTCATATACAGAAAAACTTCCTAAAGTTCGGAAAAAAGAATGACAGTAAATATGTTAATAATTTTGTACGTGACAATATTATTTTAAATAAACAGTAAATAGAAAAATTTGGGATGTGGAGGAAATGTTTAAAATACTGCGTGGTAAGATTATTTTCTCGTACCTCAACCACCAAAACCAACCTCGGTTGGTTATCGTATTACAAATTCTTTTACAGTATCACTGAACGAGAGAAGAGAGTTATGAATACTCTCTTCGGGATATACTAGAGGGGCATATACCTCGCTCACAAATATCCGGACACCTCCTTTGAACGACACAGTTCGAGCTATGTGCCTTTTATTAAAATGTCTTTCTAACCACAAGAACGTCTTACAATATTCTATCCCTTGCCAAGATGTTTCCAACAACTGCGATCAGCAGGCAGAGTCGCCTAACCTTCCTTCCAAACAGTTGCTCCGCGCGCGAAACACTGCACTCTAGACGATCCGTTCTGTGACCCATAAGACCCACAAATGGATCCTTATTCCTTCGTAAACAACGTTTTACTAACTTTACAGCTATCTCTGCCTGTCCGTCCGATTGAGCATACTTTTCACTTGGTTTGAATCACCAGTCTCTTCGGAGATGTCGGTTCGAATCCGCCGATGGCACCATATACAGTTATAATAAAATATCTATAATAAAACAATAGGCTACGTATCTTCAGAAGATCAAAATGTCACCAGCTAAACACTAGTCAGTAATACAAAACATTCCATAACTACGATAATTTTTATATCAGTAAACAAATGCATTGCGTACAAAAATTATATTATACAACGTATAAATAATATTATTATATTTAATAGACTTTCTAGATCCACTTCTTTGCTCTACCTCGCTCTGTAATGTCCTACGCTATTTATAGTCTATTAGGAACTGTGTTAGTAATTGGCAATTAGCAATACGCTCGTCGCCATTAACTGTTCTATAACGTTTGTAACCCACCAACATTTACATTTCGGCTCAGTAATACGGTTCAGAATAATTTTAAATAAAATTAAATAATTTCCGCTCAAAACTGCCTAATATTTCTTCCTGATTGTGCGACATACAAATTGTAAGTGAATCAAATCTGCTGGAGACGTTATACATGTTTTTTCCTGCC
Organism: Magicicada septendecula; assembly: GCA_034769895.1. NCBI lineage: Eukaryota > Metazoa > Arthropoda > Insecta > Hemiptera > Cicadidae > Magicicada > Magicicada septendecula. The sequence continues at coordinate 120,899,071 of CM068372.1, forward strand.
TTTAAAAGAAGAAGTGAAGATCTTAGGAGTCTCGCAGCAAGGTGGCTCCTGTGTACCGCAGCTCGCAGTTCACGAAAGCACACTTATAATCTCAAAACAATCAGTTCAATAAATTAATAGTCTACTGTAGTGCATGTCTGAGGTGTTTCCGTGTTTACGAACCGTCTAAGCGAACGAGCGGATTATAAGTTTAAAGCTGCGTGTTTACTGCTAGAGTGCGCATAGAGAAGAGTACAAGAAAAGTTGAAAGTTAAGTAACCCATATGAAAAAAAGTTTTTACCTAACTGTCCCGTATAAGAGCAAGAGATACGGAGCGCTCTACGAGACATGGATAAACTACTTTGACAAAAACAATCTCTTAAAATACTGTCTCTTAAATTGTCAAAAGTGTTTCCGTTTAAATCTGTGCCGCGAGATTCACTAAGTGGCTTTCTTTTCTTGCTCTTCCTACATCCCTTCTTGTACTTGTTTACAAATTCCTGGTATCTTCATCCATACAACTTAAATGCTGTCTCCATTTTTTCTTGTATTTTTCAATTCTCTCATTTAGATTATTATATATTTAATTCTTCCCGTATATCTTCATTTCTCATATGATCCCTTCTTGTGCACCCTTTAACCCTTCTTGAAAACCTAAACTGCTGATTGTGTGTTCCTTTTACATCTTTGTTTTGTAATTCAGAACTGACTGCCATACAATAGCACTGGAACAGCCATATAATATACTCTTTCAGTCATTTCAAACGGATTAGATGAAATGATAATTTACAAATGTTCGAAATCTCAGCATGCAATCTCAGATCTGCAACAGAATTGGAATTACGAATACTCCTAACAACAATAACCTGATTGACACTTAAAAGAAAATTTTACATTACCGACCAAAAGAATACAGGAATTTTGGCTGTCATTAAAAAGGATGGTTGACAAGTAATTGTAATTTAAAGCTCTCAGCCAGTCGCAAGGGCTAACAACTCAATTTATACGAGGGACAGTTGAAAAGCTCGGGGAGCGACATCTATAGCCTAGCGGTAGAACTAAAATTGTTCGTGTGTTGTGAGAGTCGTATTTCATGTGAACACCTGTCAATTTCCAAATCTATCTGTCAATTTATTAATTGTTCATCATCTGTTCGGAATATATGTGTCACGCGTGTTTTAAAAAATGGACAAAGTCAAACTTCGCGCTTCATTTAATATACATATTGTGTTGTGGTCTCCAAGTTGCATATAACTAATTATAGTTAATATTACCTCGTGTATCCGGGTACACTGGTGCTCCTCCTTGCAACTTCAATGTTTTTTAAAAAACTACGCGTTTCGGGACTCATGGTCCCATCATCAGGTTGGTAAAAAACAAGAATCACTCACATGGAGTACGTCAACTTAATAAAATACAAATAAAAACTTTCACTCGCACATCATTCCAGAACACAAAGTCATAGTACCGCGTGTATACAGTTACACCACTACACGATGCGCATCGTATCGGAACTCGCAAGCGACTAACCGTTACGCGTCGCACTATACCTACCTTAGCGGAAGACTACATCGATGAGCTTAATACGATAAACTATATCGCGGTGGCCAACGGTTACAGTAGTACAGTTATAGACAAAATAGTAGCGAGGCAGAGGAGGAACATATATAAAAATAGAAGCATAAACAAAACACACAACAGTGACACTAAATATATACCAACGGAATTTAAAAATCTTTTGCCTAATACTATTAAGAACGTTTTTTAAAAAACACGGTTTCGCAGTTTCTTTCAAAACCAGTAATTGTATTTTGAACGCCTTGAGACCAGTGACCAACAGACTAGTAGAAAACTGTTCTGGTATTTATAAAATAGAATGCGAGGACTGCAACAATTTTTATGTTGGACAAACGAGCAGGAAATTTCTAGATAGGTACAGAGAACATCTCCCTAGAGGTGATATCCAGAAGATAAAATCAAACTTTGCCTTGCATATAGTCAACCAGAACCATAATTACTCGAGTTTTCAAAGTATCTTCAAGACGTTGCATTTCTGCAAAAAGGGCAGGCTTATGGACGCGCTGGAAGAATTTGAAATTTATAAGGCCTCAAAAACCCAAGGTAATCAGCTCTTGAACGACAAGCTTTCTTTTAAGTCCAACGGACTGTATGACACGGCCATACGCGTGTTGGAACAACACATAGATAAAAGGTAGATATAGTGCGACGCGTAACGGTTAGTCGCTTGCGAGTTCCGATACGATGCGCATCGTGTAGTGGTGTAACTGTATACACGCGGTACTATGACTTTGTGTTCTGGAATGATGTGCGAGTGAAAGTTTTTATTTGTATTTTATTAAGTTGACGTACTCCATGTGAGTGATTCTTGTTTTTTACCAACCTGATGATGGGACCATGAGTCCCGAAACGCGTAGTTTCTTAAAAAACATTGAAGTTGCAAGGAGGAGCACCAGTGTACCCGGATACACGAGGTAATATTAACTATAACTTCATTTAATTGTTTGTTAAAAGAATCTACCGCCAATGGAAAATCACAATGAAATGGTAAACGTGTTGCAAGATCCTGCAGCTTCAAGAACAATGTTTGTAAGTAGATATTCGAATGTAAATGTGATCATATGAGCATTGAAGATAATCCCTGCAATGGGCGACTAAAAAGTGCAACAATTCCGGATATCATTAAAAACATTTCACGCACAGTATTGGAAGATCGGCGACTGGGAGTAGATGATATTGCTGAGATCAACAGGCGCCTTACGTGAGCGTGTGTATCGGATTTTATTTCAAGAGCTTGGTATGAAAAAACTGTGTCCAATTTGAGAGCCGCATTTGGAATTGTTGCACTTTTTGAGCATTCATTACGGCGATCACATTCAATACTCGTACCACCACGTTCAAACTCTAATGTCCAGGTGCAACCTTTTTCTAACCCACTTCGTTGTGACTTTCCATTGGTGCTAGACCCTTTTAACAAAGAATTCTTGATTTTATTCATCTTTCAAAACTGGCGTGACACGTAAATTTTCAATAACTGTTAAACAATGATAAAACTGACGGATAGATTTGGAAATTAACAGATGTTTACATGAAGTATAAATCTTACAACACCCAAACAAATTTAGTTCTACAGTTAAGCTATAGATGTCGCTCCGCGAACTTTTCAACTGACCCTCGTACATAGAACGGGAGTATGTAAACTGCGCACTTTATTGGTGGTCATTAAAAGGGCGACGGATTAGGCCGCTAAAGGATATGTAAACTGCGCACTCGGTACCTGCTCGCACACTGCCCCCTCACGACTTCTCTCACTGCTTCCCCTCCTGCATTGCACTAATAGAGTTGTAGCCGTGTTGGGAAGATAGCAATTAGAGACACAGGTGGAGCCACCACCGCATGTAATGAAAGTAACTGATGTAGATTTGGGGCAAAATAAAGAACTTGTGGTTGTGTGAACAGCCATTCTGTGACCAGAAAGTTCGAGGTTTATGCGCCGAGCTTTGGGGGTACATGATGCATATCTTGTTCACAAAAATTTGAAAAAACGTCCTTTCCACTTTATCCAGTTTTGACCGTTTTGCACAGGTAATACAGATTTGTCGCACATGTGTAAGCAACACTGGATGTTTCTTCGTCAATTATTTGCACAAACTTTTCATTCTTTATCGTTCTTATATCCATCGTTTTCAGTTGGTGCAAAGCTTCTGATAGCTCCTTCGGTAACTTCGGCATAGTTCTGCGACGATAGTTGTAAATATTTCGGCGTACTCAATTGATATCGCCTACCCGCAGATTTTCAAGCGTGTGAGAGTAGTTTTCAATCGTATGGTTGATGATCTTTGATGGTCTTTCCAGAATGCTGTCTTCTGCTTTCCTCTTTGCTGCACTGCTTATGATTCTGCGACTAATTAGATGATTTTGTAATTTTTTGTGGGTGTGTTGCAAATTATGTTTCACTATGACATCGTCAAGCCCCAACGTGTGAACCGTTGCCTTGCAATCGCGCACTGTGCACCTCCAAAAGATAGTCTCATCTAGCAACACTTTACACTCACGGAAAGAATTCTCGTCCACAATTATCATTGGTTTACCACGGGTTGATAAAAGTCGAGTCACTTTCATTACGTACAAACACGCTCACAAATGTAGGAAGACACGAGAGAATGAGACACAGACTGAAGGCAAACAGTTTACGTACTCCCAAGGCAAACAGATGTTTACAAACGAAGGAACAGGTATTTGGGCCCCCAGGTATTTAGAACCGTTAATCCCTCGCCGAGTGCGCAGTTTACATATCTTTGGGACGCTACCTGCATACTAGTGCGCAAATTACCTACGCCCCGTAGAACTTACGTTGTTGCTATCCATTAGTCCAGGGACAAGTGCTTCCGACCGTTCTGACTAAACTCACCACCTTCATCCTCTTGAAAGCGCTTTTCCGGAGTCTTATACTAGTAATAGTAACAAGTTTTATTTCAGTATTAAACATTCTTCTTCTTCTTTTTCTTCTTCTTCTTCTTCTTCTTTTTTCTTCTTCTTCTTCTTCTTCTTCTTCTTCTCTTCCTCCTCCTCCTCATCCTTCTCCTCTTTTTTATTTTTCCTTCGTCTTCTTTATCTCTTCTTCTCCTCCTCTTCCTTTTCTTCATCCAACATAACAACCTTCTGCTGACCTAGATTTAACTCACAACACGACTCCGTTCTGTCCTGTTAGATTCTTTACAGTCCTCTCAACAACTCACAGTTGTTCATCTTCACTTCCCTAATGTGTATCAAAACGCTTCCATCTTTTCCTTCCTCCGTCGTTGACTGCACGATGAAGAATCCACCATTCTTTTATCTCCTCATTATTCTCATCCACCATTCAAAAATCCAGCCCCTCTATTCCCTGAGCTTTGAAGAATAAGAAAGTAAAATATACAAGAGATATGAAATGGAATAAAGTATAGAATGACTTTTTTTTATCAGCCATCTAAGGACCATATGCCAATAATTTCATTCTTTCTTTTTTGTTCTTTTATTTTTCTCCAATATTCTTTGTGTCTCTTCTTCCTGTCTTCAGTCCACTTTAACCTGCGTTTTTCTCTCTCCTACCCTGAACTCCTTCCATTTTTAACACTTTTACCCGAAAAACTTCTCTTTCAATTGCTTCTTCTGCGTGTATAGGCCTATTATTTTTTTCTAAACATTACTTCTTCATTTCCAACCTTCTGAAGTTTTTCGTGGGCCTAATCTTTTCCTAATAATTCGTCTTTCCAATATTTCTAGTTTGTCTAAATTATAATTCAGTGCTAGACATTCACTTGCATATAGCCATTCTGGCTTCACTACTGTACTGTAATGCCTTATTTTCGCATTTGTAGATATGCACTTTTTATTGTAAATATCTTTAGCTATACCATATGCCCTTTCCATCTTATTAATCCTTTGTTCTATAGCAGATGTTTCTAAGCCGTTCTCTTGAATTATTTCTCCTAGATACTTAAATTTTCGAACCCTCTCTATTCGACCAATATCTGTTACCAGGAATTTTGGCACATTTTTAATCTTCATGAGAAATTTGTTTTTTTCTGCAGAAATTCTTAAGCCTGTTCTACTGGCTATGTCCTCTATAAAATTAAGTTGTGTTAGTGCAGATGTAAGATGTTCAGAAAGTATAGCAAAGTCATCTGCGAATGCCAAACAGCTTATTTCAATACGTTATAGAATGACATTATTATTTAGCGAAATTATTTTATCAGTGTCAAACACGTATATTTCTGTCGACTCTTTAATATTGATTAGCATATCTGTAAACATCCTGAACTAACACCCACTGCTTAATTTATCATTTTAATAGGTTGTTAATGGTTTCAACAAATTGAAACTGTTTTCTAAATGTCAATGTGTTAAACTATAACACATACGTGCGGTAAATAGACATATAGTTTATTTGATCTAAGGCAAAAAACTTCCTATGTGCCATAACATCGTGTCGTCATTGTTGTTCTCAAACAGAGTCAATAGCATTAATTAACCCTCATTTACATGATCTATGTGCTGAATAGAAATTCCATCTGGTGTTTAATGTAAACATTACGTGTATACTATCGTTCATGTAATTAATATCATTATTACTGCTGTTAAGTTTCATATATAAATTTTACAACACGCCAAGTTCTGGTATGAAATGTCGCCATATTTTTCACTTTGTTCTGTCTTAGTAGGAAATTCAAGTAGAAGACTTGTACTTGTTTTCTGTTTGTCTTTTATCCCACTGCTAGAAGAAATTAACAAAATTGGGAGTTTCCAGCATACCTATCGCCGAAGAGCAGAAGTCTTAGGTGCCTTCACGATGAGTCCATGAGTTAAGAGATTACACTTTATCTCAGACACTAAGAAGAAAAAAATTACTTCTAGTTATGGCTCCGAGTTTAATCAAAACGAGAAACTAAGGAAATATATCGTTCATTGATACTTTCAGTTTCATGACTTCATCAACAGAAGTCATGGGTAGTGTACGTCCCACTTATTTCAGACATTTAAAAATGTCTTTAATACGTTTAATGACTATTCTGAAAACGCCTACATAATTACAAAGAAATAAAATTATATTTGCGAGAAAAAAATTAAACTCCATAGGTCTAGGGAATATGTTTGATAAGATTCTAGTAGAAGGGGGGGGTGATTCTCTTGTATTCTCCCACATGGATCCACCTCTATTGTACTGTTGAAGCCCCAATGACGCGTCACTTTTAGCCTAAGTATTTGTAGACTATCTGTCGCAGTGCACAATTTCACACATAATAAATGTACAAAAGTTTTAAACAAAAACAGCTGACTAACAATAACTGCATACTTATAAATTTAAATTGACCGTAACTACAGAATTAATGAACAGATTTTTTTTAATATTTGGAACAAAATTATTTAAATTATACAAAATTCTACAGTTTTTATCACAGAAAAACTAGAAGGTAGACCAAGAAATACCTGAAAGGTTAGTAGGTTAGTACAGTAAGCTGCTAACTAAGATTCTCACATTCTACCATTACAATAATATAACAGACATTTTCCTTTTGAAAATATGAAATTCTTGCTTCTGACGTAGGCCTACTGACTGAAATTAAAAATAAAATAAAATCGTTAGATAATTAGAAGAATGCAGAATATTTAAATCACTTTACAGCGTGTGTAGAGAATTTTCTCACTATAACGAATTTTTACGTAAACTGGCTTTCCAATATATGGATTCTAAACTATTATGTACTATGAAAAAAAAATGTTAAAACGAAAAATTTGGTTACGTCACATTTAACGACATTTAGCTGGACGAATTTGTTTATTAAATTATTAAACATTATTTCACTGAATTATTTTTTGAAACCTTATTTGCAATAAGTGTATTCTTTGTTTTAGACTTATCCCGGATATGACGACACATGAAACCCCCGGCTGTGACAACACAATAACCCCGAACTGTGACGACCCCGACCGGAAGAGGGACGTTTGAACCCAGGCGCCCCCAGAGGGTTCTAGTAGAGAAGCCTGCTGGCCTCTACAGAGCCGCTAAGACGGGGGACCCTGGGCGCCTACGAAGGGCTCCCGGACGGAATCCGCTCCCCGAAATCCAGCGATGTACGACGTACGGGAGCGGATTACTCCAACGGACTTGACATTTCATGCCGGAGAGTAACACCACCGACATGTGTTCCAGACTTTGAGGCAAACGACAAGGATAACTTTACGAACAAACTGACAACTATTTGTGAGACAATGACTTTATTGTTATTTACTTTAGTGTTCACCAAAAGTCCAAAACTGATAAATTAGAAAATAAACAAAATTTATAGTATTATGCTGTTGTTATTTTATTTGTATTTCTAGGAAATCCATGGCAGCCGTTTTAAAGAAATGTGGTCTGTACTACTTGTGTACGTGTTTAATGTAGCCTAATTTATTCACGGGCTTATTCTTCACAAACCACTGTAAAAAAAAAAGGTTACTTCCATGTTCCATAAGGGGAAATGGAAGTATGGTGATGGCGAAAAAAATCGTGTTCGAGATAAGAGCTGATTCTGATTGTACTATCCCCAAAACATGAAGAAAAGTCATTTTTCGAAAAGTGTGTCTGTGTGTAGAATTTTCTATGGCGAACGATAACTGCCCAAATTCAAACAGAATCAAATAATTCTTTGTATACATGCCTGAATTGTTGAGGACTCGAGGCCTATTGATTTTGGTGAAGATAGGTTAAGGGGAAGGGGTAGTTTACCGGCAACATTTTATGTTTTAACAAGACTAATTTTTCATATGACCAACGATAATTGCCATAAATTCAAACAGAATCAAATAATGTTTTGCATATGTGCCTGATGTATAGAGGAAGCAAGGCTTATTGATTTTGGTAAAGATCGGTTAATGGGAAGGGGTAGTTTACCACCAACATTTTGTTTTTACAAGAGTAATTTTTTCTATGATGAAAGATAACTGCCGTAATTTTAAACAGAATCAAATAAGGGGAAGGGGTAGTTTACCTGCAATGTTTTATGTTTTAACAAGAGTAAAGTAGGGGTCTACTTAATTTTGATAAATAAAGTATCCTGAAAACAAGCTCATAATAATCCACTGTAGAAAGGTAGATGAAATATTTATAAATGACAAGGGTAGGTGAAGGGGGAGGGGTAATTTTCTATAAATGAAAATGATAGTTGAAGGGGGAGGCGATGCTTTTTTATATGTGTATTACGTTATCGGCAACAAAGAAGTAGTTTGTTTTTAAAATTCCTTCCCGGGCTGTTTGGCCATGGTCCAATTTTTTTCTGAAAAACTAGACGTTTCGGCAGTGCCATCGACTGTTATCATCAGTGAAAATCGAGTGCGCTGACGTGAGGTGGTATACGTTAGTGACCACAGTACTGTGGTTTAGGCTGAAGCAAGAAGTAGAAATTTTCTATGGAAATATTTCATTTCGAAAATGATTTTAAATATAAACCTTAGAACATGGAAGTCATGTACAGTTCCCCATACCGATATTTAATATTACGCTACAGTTTAGATTCTCTAAGTAAGAATGGAATTGTTTCTGTCGAGAGTAAAGTGGTCTACGAGTCCAGGATAGAGAGGTAGAGAGAGAGAGAGAGAGATCTGTTACGTGCAGAGTTTGTGTGTGTGTGTGTGTGTGTGTGTGTGCGCGCGCGAGCAGGTTATAAGGCTTTTGATGTATCTGTCTGATGCCTATTTGCCAAGCCCGTCTGCTATCCTACTGGCCAAATTGAACCCGAAGCTTCATCGACAATTCAAGCACTGTACGCAAATTCGAATCATTGTATAGATTCGGCCGATTATTATAATGTAGATATTACGTTAATTTGTTCCGATAATGAACAAATTAGAAAATTATAAACAATAAAAGCAGACTGCGCGAGTTTTTGGACCGCCTGCCAAGTAACGGAGTGCCAGTGGAAGTGTTGAGATTTGAGTTGTAACGGAAGAAGATGGAAGATGGAAGAAGGTGCGGAACTGATCCACTAAGGCCAACTCGTTGGAGTACAGAAAAAGAAAAAGAAGATGGTATTTTTTTTTTTTTTTTGTATAAGCCATCTAAGAACCACATGCCAATTTCTTATTCTTTACTCTTTGTTCTTTTCTTTTTTCCCCATATTCTTACATCTTTTCACTGTGTCTCTTCTTCCTATTTCAGTCCACTCTTTAACCTGCGTTTTTCTCTCTCCTACCCTGAACTCCTTCCATTTTTAACACTTTTGCCCAAAAAACTTCTCTTTCAATTGCTTCTTCTGCGTGTATAGGCCTATTATTTTTTTCTAAACATTACTTCTTCATTTCCAACCTTCTGAAGTTTTTCGTGGGCCTAATCTTTTCCTAATAATTCGTCTTTCCAATATTTCTAGTTTGTCTAAATTATAATTCAGTGCTAGACATTCACTTGCATATAGCCATTCTGGCTTCACTACTGTACTGTAATGCCTTATTTTCGCATTTGTAGATATGCACTTTTTATTGTAAATATCTTTAGCTATACCATATGCCCTTTCCATCTTATTAATCCTTTGTTCTATAGCAGATGTTTCTAAGCCGTTCTCTTGAATTATTTCTCCTAGATACTTAAATTTTCGAACCCTCTCTATTCGACCAATATCTGTTACCAGGAATTTTGGCACATTTTTAATCTTCATGAGAAATTTGTTTTTTTCTGCAGAAATTCTTAAGCCTGTTCTACTAGCTATGTCCTCTATCAAATTTAACTTGCATTACTGCAGGTACAGAAAGTATAGCAAAGTCATCTGCGAATGTCAAAGCCACTTCTGTAATTAGACCGGAAGCAGATCTGTAAAAGAAACTAAACTGTAAAGTATTTCTATTCAGTACAAGGTCACAGGAAAATTTGTAATTTCTACTTGAAGAATGTAAGAGGATGCTATTTGGGAGGGTTGAAAACTAATTTCGCTTACCTTTCGAGAGTATTTCTTTTAGTTATTTATTAGATCTAAACTTGGTAGTAAAAATGATAATTTGTTTTAATTGACAAAGAGAAACGGAACCTTATGAATAATAATATATTTCTGAAAATAGAGTAAACGTCTAAATCCCAATGTCTACTACTACCTTGTTTTTACTTAGTATTCTATTACTTGTGTATATTTAGTATTTAATTTTACAATAGACTAAACCCCTTAAACAATTTTTAAATAACTAAAGTATTTTTCTGACAGTTAGTTTTTGTTGTGGTCTAAGTTGCTAATACCTTAACCACCAAGTTGGTCAAGACTTAACACGCGCATCCTCTTTTCTTGAACTCTTCCCAGGATCTCTTATTTATTACTCCTTTCCGTTGCCTTTGGTTTTCCCTTTGTTCCTCCATTTTCCATTTAGTTGTTGACCGGTTGTTAGGAAGGTAAGAAGGGATAAGTTACTTTTGCGTCCAAGATTTCCACACGTGTTAACCAAAGTTGCCGACACGTGGCTCCAACGAGAAGTTCCTTGACTATTCTCGCTGACGGAAGATTCCAGTTTTTTTATTAGTTTTTCCGCTAATGATTCGAGTACATACCGGAGTTTATCAGATCAAGTATACTATTGTGTGTTTGGTTTTCAATCACGGACAATTGATAGTTTCTTTGTTCTGGAATTTTCTCACAGTCTTACAAAGGTAAAATTCATATTTTCCGGCTGCCTATTCATGAAGATTCTCGAATGTTTACTAATTACTCCTCTCAGGAATGCATTTATTAGGAGAATTTTTAGCATTATAAAGAATTTTTTGAACTCGGCCGTCTTAGTAATAAAAACAGAATTTCGCTTATACGTGAATGTCGAGACTGCTTTAAATTCAGTTGAAGCAATTTAGAGGTGGTTTACAACTATAAAACAAATTTTTGAAAAATTTGAATTATTAGTATATCGTTATGTATTTAATTATTTCTACTTTTTATGTATGCATTTTGTCATTATGTATTCTATGTTGCCGTGATGTTTTCTTGCGATTAAATGTTTATAGTCCTATGTCTAAAATTGTTTATTTTTACTTATATTTGTAAAATATACAACTGGTCAAACAAATAAATGAACTGTGTAACTGTGTAGAAGTGGATGCTGCCAAGATATACTCAGTATTTCATGTTTTCTAGTTTCTACAGTCTAATTAGTTACACATTTATATGCTTATATATTTATATTATTTGTGTTATATGTTGTTACATTTCTCTCTCTTGTTAATGTTTAATCTAACAATTAATGTAGTGTTTAACGCTTCATTGTTTCCATCACACGTTGTCTCATTGGGTAACATTATTTAATAATTTATAGTCTCTACAAACATGTATAGTTCTGGTTTGTGTTATCTTTATTCTGTTCCTTTTGTGGTCGCTAATGGCCTACGATGTTGAAACGGCCTGGTGACAAGTGAATTTAAAAAGTAAAGATTGTATAGAAAAAGTTTTAGTTTTGGTGTTAAGCATACCCAAAATGTTTGGTAGGTATTTGTAAACAGGTAAAAAATTAACAGACCCACCACCAGCATTACTACTGACACTTGGGGTTGGTGCTTTTTTATTCCGTCATTTGCTAAGCTTAGCCGCTGTGCGCTTTAAGATTGTATGCATTGTGAGTTGTATCGAAATGTTATCTAGCTTTATATGAGATTATCTTGATGTTTAAACGACCTTTCATGGAGTGAGTATTTTTTCTCGAACACGTTAAACCATCTGTGGAACAATCAATCGTGTTTTTAGAAATAAGATAATTCAAAAGACAAAATGAAAGTTCTATAAAGTCACTGCGGTCCCTGTACTGTCCTATGAGTGTGAATTATAACAACAACCAGAAAACAAGACGGTGAAGTACAGGCCTCGGAAATGGAGTTCTTAAGAGAAGAGAAATGTGTTCTAAACTTCATCGTATGAAGAATGAAGTCATAAAAGAAGAATTACAAGTTTCAACATGAATAAAAGATTAAAATATTATAAGCTCCGGTGGAAAGAACGCTTAGAAAGAATGTCAGATTCAAGATTGTCCAAACAAGTCGAAATATGAATCTATAGGACACAGGTATTTAGGTAGACCCAAGAAGAGAAGGCTGGAGGATCCTTAAAGGCGGAACAGGCAGCACCTTGCCTATGCCGTGATGTGAAGCTGATGATGATGATGATGACACGTAAAACGATAAACAGACGAAGTCACAGGACGGACTAATCGATAAATTTACATAGGTAATGTCGATAAGGATTGAAATGACCGACACTGTACAACGCTTTCGGTGGCCTGCCGTTTATATAGGTTAGCCCGTGGTTTGCGCCTCAGTCTGTCGCTTGATAGTTTTCTAATTCGGGTGGTACCGTTACTTCATAACGGTGACACTATGCACCCTCTACGCAGGTTTCGCCCTCAGTGTACTGGTGGAAGCGATGGAAGGTTTGCCGTACGTCTGTTTGGCTGTACTGGCGCTGAGCTCGGTTGGTGCCGGGCCCGCGACGGACGTCCCATCCGATCAGGTGAGTCACTGACATTTAAAGTCTTCTTCCCTTCAGGTAGTAAACATACGTGCCTATTACGGTACCATTATCTTCTTGGCCACGTTTTAATTGAGTCCTTTAAGATGTAACCATTCTTGTGCATTTTATCAACACGTTCTTCCATTTTCTTATATTGTCCTTAATTGTCTCACTAATATTAAATTACTGACCCATGCCATATCTCCACTTTTCTGTGACTGTCAAGTCGTGTGTTTCTTTCCATTTTTCTGAAGAATTTCATTTCTTGCGTTTATATTCTTTGTTCTTTTTTTGTGTGAATGATCATACTTCTCTTCCACACATGGAACCACAATAGTTTTATAGAAATTCAGTTGCTCGTCTTTTCTTGTTTTTGCTTGGTTTTAAGAGCTTTGTTTATTATTCCACATATTCTCGCAAACCCGTTAACTGTCAGTTCTATACCGTTATTACAGTTATAAGATTTATTACACCTCGAATACCTAAAACTGCTGATCTGTTTGAACGTTTTTTTAGCCACTACTAGTTTACGTCTTACTGGGTAAACGTTTGAAAAAGCCATAGCGTTTGTTTTTCCTACCGATATCTTCGTGTTACATTTTTTCAGTTCTCTTGTAGTATGTACGTTCTCTCATGTCGATCATATTCACTTTCACTCAAACGTGTGCATCTGTTACGTTGACTCCATCGTTGGTTCTCCCTTACGCTTCACGACGTCGAATCAGGACAGCAGATTACATCGTGTCGAGTGTGTATCGCACGCTTCTGTTATACGAATATGTTTATTATACACTCAAACACATTTTAACCAGCCTAGATATACAGCATATTAACAGTCTTCCTCGTCTGCCCTTGTACAACCTTGAGGATAGTCTAAAGAACGGTAGTAATAGACTTGAATATCCGTTTTTCTCCACCGAACTATCCCGAATTATTCCAGGCTATCCGCATTACTTTATATAAGGAATCTCCCGTTTCTTCCTTAACCGTATCCGCCCACCTCACAAGTTATCTACGCTTAGGTTTTATAACAGGTGGTCGAAAATTCCAACACAGAATTTGGAAATGTTCAGAAATCGTATCTCCTGACATCGTAATACATTTTTTTCTCTTTGAACCTGAACATGGGTTCTTTACCCACTGCAAAAAAGTGCAACAAATCATGCAGCAATCGAAACCATTAAATGTCTGAATTTGTTGATAAATGTCTAAATTCAAAATTAATACGGCTCCAGGTCTGAGGCATTTCAAAAAAATGCTGCCTATAGTAAAAATCTTCACACCTTTGAAGAACCGAGGAAAAAAGAAAATCGAGGAAATTGTAAACACTGTGTTATTAAAGGTATCCAAAAGTATAATTAAGACAGTAAAAACTTGTACAGAAGTATATCGTAAGCATTTGCTAACTTAAATGCATTGCTTATTATATATTTTTTATTTATATTACATTGTAATTTTTGGATTGCATGATTTATCGACCACTCCGAGCTTAAAAATTTAGAAACCAATAACAAAATATTTATAATTCAACATTTAGAATCATTTATCAAGTCTATAAGACGCATTAAAATATTTTTAAATGCTTAGTGAATCAGAAGATTAGTTCTGAAAGAAATAACTTTGCCTTAAAACCCCGTATCAATGGAAATATCTTGTTATTTCAGAATATACTGATTGTCCATGTAAGAAACTGACAGAAATACGCAGTTTTTTCTGTCTGTAAGGTAAAAGAATGGATAGGAATGCCTAGTTTTACGAAAATCAGTTAATCTATTCGAAATTTGTCGTGAGACATGGTAGATCGATAGATACCCCAAATAGACAGACAAATGCCAAATGGTGGAGTTAAACTGGGAACTCGCTCCGCTTGTTCAATTATACATTATTGACTAAACCACGAAAATAAGTGAATGTTCCTGAAGGGATGAAGTATTGAGTAAACAGCAGCTCAACCACTAACGTACGATTTTCTATCGCCTATAACATGCGACCTTCCCCTCTCCTTTCTCTTAGATTTCTAATTATGGGTCAACAAGAAATATTTACTTTTAATATAAGCAGATACTTAAACTCAAATTTAAAGTTTTAATTAATAATAAACCCAGCATTTTGAATATAAATTAAACTGTTTTATACTTTTTGTTTAATTTTACACATACACACGCGCACGCGCACACACACAAACACACATGTATAAATGGAATTTTTGCGTATATTGTATATATCGTGCACTACTTTATAGCAGGTAACAGAGCCCAGGCTTCAAGACAGCAACGAATTGAGTTACGGTGTCGAGAGGTATGATCCTTCTTGCCGAGAAGCACGTTTTCAAATTCCGTGTCGCGTGATTTTTTCCGACACCCGTTGTAAAGTCTAGGTATAGATCAAATAAATCGCGTTAAGGCAAAAATTGGTGTAAGCAGAACTCGAGTACCCATTGATGTATTACCGTATTGACTCCGGTTATTAGACGAACTGGTGGGAAAAGCTCTCCTGTCCGTGCGTCGCTCCCGATTCATACTCTGTTTCGGTAACCTTCTGTCATTCTGCGGGGAGGCTGTGACGCCGATAAGTAAGCGATTAGTTAATCAAAGCAATTTGATACGTTGCATCGTTTATAATGCTTCGTTATTGTTTTGCTACCTATATAAACAGTTTGTTTTAGTACTTTGGTTGCCAATGGGTGTATTAACTAGTAAATTTCCTGACCTTCAGAACTCGCTCATTATTTTAAACGAGATTTTTGTATTGTTAGATAAATTTTAATATTTCAGTATTACAAAAATTATTAAAACACCAATTTATTTACTTTTTTTATAGAATTTGTAATTGTGAACCAGGCAATTGTGCAAGAAACACTAAAAACTTCAAACTACTGCATTGGTTTGTTTTTTTAATTAAGTTTGTAACCTAAATGCCTAAATGACAAATAATTTAGTTCTAGCTTTCAAGTTTATGTATGTTTCCATAGATATCTATAGGCTTATACCTAATACTTTCCACAAATATAGGTCTATATAACTGATAACAATTTATAAAGTTTTTTTTTAATGTAACTTACAAACTTTTTAAAGGCGATTCAAAATTTGCAAGTAATATCGAGAGATATTAATTCTGTCAAATTATTAAAGATATCGAGTTTATATTTTATTTAAAATTCCTCATAACTCGAATCCCCATATAGACTTTCACAATTTCTTTTAGATTTTGTGTTCCATTTTTCGCCCATCGTACCCCTAAAGTTAAAAAATGTTCATAGTAAACTCTACACTCGTATTTGCATTATAGTTTCCTTTAGTCTGCTGGATTTTTACAAATTTTCAAATTTTTGATTCCTATTTGAAGCCCTTATGTCTTAAAATTTTCAGATTTCCAAAACTGAATATTATATTCAGGTTTTCGTTAAAATTCTTTTTTAATTTGATACCCCACATGGATTCTTGCGATTCAAAATTCGAACAACCTTTTAACCCTGGCATCCAAATAGTTGCCAGGGACCAAAAATAAGGATTGTTTCTTGTTATAACTCCATTTAATTTGATATCCCAAATAGACTTTTGCGAACTTTTCGACAATTTTAACCCCCTCAAGTTGTTGGCCTCCCCCTCCCTTCGGTTGAGGTAAAACCGAGAACTCGTTTCCCTCGTTCAATTATATGTAATTTACTAAACTATGAGAATAACCATGAGAATGTTCCGGAAGGGGTGAAGGATAGAGTGAACTACAGCTCAACTCCGAGTTATGCTGATAGTGAAAGGAGCAGTCCTTATCTTGCTGCCGATCATTATATTTATGGCGCACATCGTTAATCTCAAAGTTATATTACATTCAGTTATTTTACCGAAATGTTTTAATTCGTAACTAACTCATATTGCTCAACCAAATGAAATTAAGGTGGATTCGATATGAATCGTGTAATATATAAAAATGACTAGAAAAAAAACAAAAATTGCGTTTTAAAACTAGCTAAGACATATCTGAAATGTCTTTGTAGCCTTGTCATTTGACGTTTTTACATTTGTTACCATACATGTTTTTCAGTTTTTATTTTTTTTCTTAAGTGAGTTTTTTTGCGTCTTCAGATTTGCGAATGAATTCCACCTATTAGTTATTTATTCTTGCCAACTCCATGCGAGCGTGGACCCGTGTACAGTTTTAAAAATTTGTTTTCATCTAAAACCACTACCTACGTTCTACAGAACATTTCAAATAACGTTTCTGTTCAACATATTAAAGAAATAAAATATGCCCTGCTATTAAAACCGACTAGACTTTAACCCTTACTGGGTAACTGACTTACCCTGTTGTTGAAGGACATTGTACGTACACAGATTGAAGAACTCTGAAAGCACAGAGGAGTGTTGGGCCGATTATTTTCCAGTTAACCATAGGCGGAATTTGACTCGCGCCCTATTTCTATTCAGAGGGTCTTCTTATTTTTCTTTTTCTTCTGCACCTCAAGGTCTAGGTTAACAGCTTGTACCATCTTCAGTCCTGTCATCTTCTTCTGTGCTTACTTACATCCATTCTTTCTTTGAGTCTCTTAATTTATTCCCTGTTTTATTAGACAGTCATCGCTCATCCTCTCTACACACCATTTTCATTATAGTGAGCGCTTTCTAATCCTGTTGTTCATACTGTGTATCCCCAACTAGGCTCTTATGTTTTCATTCCTAATGAAGGAACAAGCTTTCAGTCGTCTCAAGAACTTGGTTTCAGCGGATTGTATACGTTTCTTGTTTCAGCAGGATCTTGTTAATGCAGTCCACAACCACGGGTGTTGCCATCTATACATATAAAACTCAAAATCTGAGGATTTCTTTGTACTGAATACAAATCTACACCGATTCACCGATTGCAACAAATTTTGCACAGGTAACCTTTGACACAAGGCGAAAAACACTGTATAACTTGGAATTTGATATTCTGCCCCGTTCGCACGATTTAGGCCCTTCTAATTATACCCTTTTGTTGATGCGTACAAAGATGTCAACAACACCATGGAGACCAGAATTAATTACCATAGTAACAAGTAAATAAACAAAAGCTATGTAGCGGCATCAGAACTGTACCTTTATCCGTTCCTGCAATACATTTTCGATGTTTTATATAACATGTGATTGTATCGCTATATAACGATGTGGAAAACAAGAAGTGAACTAATTGTAAATTGTCCTATTTCTTAATGCAAAGCGAAAATACATGTTGTTTTCATTTGTGATGTTAGGTGACAACCGTTTTTGGTTTTTAGTTTACTGCTGAAATAAATAAAAGCCATGGTTGAGGAAAACATAACGTTTAATGTAATATACAGTGCTTATAACACTGTAACACTTAAAAATAAAGAACCTAACGTTTTTGAGTTAACGGGTACTTTATAAATATCTCCAAAGGCTTTATAAACGGGTACTTTTAAATCTCCAAAGGTTGATGCACCAACATAATAATTTAGTACAAGTGTTGAAAAAAGCTTTGGAGATAATTTGGCTAATGAGTACAAAATTGTTATACGAGCTGACAGAACGCCATATAGACATAGACAATAAAAATTATATTAAAATACTTATTAAAAATCAAATAATCACGTGCGAAGCCGCGGGTGACAGCTAGTTAAATTATAAAATTTCAAGTCTGTCTCTCTTGTTGTTTTGTAACGTAGCGTACGGTGCATAATGTCACACATAATTTAGTATTTATGAATTTTATTAGACCTAATTTTTAACTACATATAGGTGCAACTCGACGTTTTTGCTCAAGTCGTCCCGAAAATCAGTTTTAAAAAGATTTACAGACCGGACCACTGTTTCAACTGCCCTGACAGGGTAGCGTAACATAAATTTGAAACACTATTCTCGATATGATTTTTATTTCAAACATAGGATATCGAATAGGTTGATAATAAATTGTAATTTCGCCTTCAAGTATACAAAACACCAGCGCGGTGTTTTCAGGTTAGGCTAATAGGAAGAAAGCGGCCGAATGAGTAGTAGGCGGACGGCTTCCTGGGCTGCCGTCTGAGTGCTAAGTACAGTGAACTAGAATAACACGTATCAATAAGTACGAGGTTTGATCAAAACGTTCGTGCAATTTTTGGATTTCTAGCACTACATGTGTCCTACTAAAAATCTGTTTCAATATGTTTGTACACAACTTAGTGACAAATTGCAAACGTTAAGGCTATTGGACGCATAGTTTAGATTTGACAGCTAATTGAGTAAGTTGTGTCTTGGTGTTTTATTGCGATTTATTTGCCATTCTACAGTAGACGATTGAAGAACATGGATTAAATTTTGTATAAAGCACGAGCAGGGGCGTTTTTGAGGGGAGGGGACAAACGGGCCGGACCTTTCAGGGGGTCGACATAAGTTGACGCATTTTCTTACTCTCTTAATTTTATTATTTTTTTAAGCTGTGCACGCTAATGTAGTACCTAATAACTATGTTTTAAATATACAAACAGGTTATTACACAGCATTTGCATAAAAGTTTGAGATATGAAATGCTTCTTCTTCTTCTTCTTCTCCTCTTCAAAGATTAGGTTATATAAACCTGTTCCGGCACCCATCTCATCCTCGGACGACCCACGGCTTGGAGTAAGATATGAAATACTGCACAGGAAAATCTATTCAGGCAATAAGTATCTTCTAAACAAGGTTTCAGTAACGCGTATATTTATTGTTTAATTGCCGTTCTCTCTAATGGGATTGATTTTTCTGGATGTTACCACACGTTTTTAAACGACTTTAAAGATGGTAATGTTGATTAGTCTTAATTCGTTTCTTATTTTGTATGAAGCCGACTCAACCGGACCGCCCCCCCTCAGGACCAAATTCTAGATACACCACTAAGCGCGAGATAAACTGCTCTTTCTTGGTGAAAGTGTTCCAAAGATTGTTGGCGAACCTGTTACGCGTTACCAAGCTGTTAGCAAACAGCTTCAAAGCCTCTGTGATGAATGATAAGATGTCTAACAGTTAGATGAAGATAATGGTTTTGTGTTCCACCAGTTTTCATCGCTAGGCGCAACAGTAAGTCAAGAGTATATTTCGGCCATTTTATGTCACTCGTGTAAAGCTATTCATATAAAACGGCCACATTTACGGAAGGATAAATTATGGCAATTGAACCCCGATCATGCACCGGGACACAAGTCATTCCTTGTCCAAGAATTTTAGGTGAAAACATCTTAACGACACCGCAACTGCCAGATATGTCCCAATGCGATCTTTCGTCTTCCCAGTGAAGATAAGCGCCACGAAAGAACAACGTTTCGCGAGTGTTAAAGACGTAACCTAAAAACCGTTGAGCAAGCTCAAGGCTATGCCAACAAGTGAACTCAAGAAGTGTTTTGAAGACTGTTAAAACGCCTGGCATAATCGTGTTACCCTATCGTGTCTATCCTAATCGTGTTTCCGGCTGAGACTACTTTGAAGGGAGCAGTATAGATATAGGCCTAGATGAATCAAGGCATAACTTCAAATGAACAAAAATTTCACGATTTTTTAAATGAAACCTCGTTCACGGATAGTCTCCAGTTTCCGACAACATACATTTGTTTTAGTCTTCAGTGCCGTATCTTGAATTTGACCTGGGGGGGGGTTCGGAGTCGGGTCGACTTCATACAAAAGAAAAAACAAGTTAAGACTAATCAATATCACTATGCTTAAAGTGGCTAAAATCAGTCCCATTAAAGTAAACGGTAATGACACAATAAAAATACGCAAGTACAGGTAAGTACAAGGTACTTATTGACTGAATTGATTTTCCTACATTTCATATTTCAAACGTATACGCTAATTCTGTCTAATTAATCTGTTGGATATTTTTAAAAACTTTACTACTATATTAGCTGCATTCATATATGCTCAGATTTTTCTTGTATATACATTTTTATATTATTATTAATAATAACAAAATTGTTTGCAAGAATATATTTTTTTTACTATTTTGCAAAAGTTCAATACTATTGAAACATGAAATTTACAAAATAATACAAAAATATATTCTTGTAAAAAGTTTTGTTATTATTAATAATAATTTTAAAATACTATATTAGCGTACACAGCTGAAACAAACAATAAAACAGCCTAAAAATTAGGAGATAACAGAACTCGTCAACTTTTTCGACCTTCTGGGAGGGTCCAGCCCCCCCCCGTAAATACGCCCCTGGTAGTCTTCAGGTAACTTAAAAGTTGTGTCTACACCTGCAATCAAACTGTCTGACGTCCACCAACAAAAATCAGTAAATGTACTGTTGCTACTATCATAGCAGTGAATGACGAGAATGATTGTAAACTGATGTTACTGTGATTGTCGTAACTATAATTTATTTCGCAATATCCGGTGGTTATAACGCACGTCGTTTGTAATGTTAAGAAAACGCTGAACAAATCTTGTGTCGATTCGGTCGCGTTTATAACTCGGAACCGTGTTTTCCAGAACGATGAGTTTCTGTAAACAGTAATATATTACCGGATATGCAGCTAGCAATAACTGCAGGAAACCGTGTTGACATGAGTGCACCAAGTGAAGCGTTCAAATCGGATGCAACAGTTTTTCCAAGCTGTGTGTGCTCGACGCGCGCACGCCCCACTCGACTGAACTGCTGCACGACCATATGCTGCTGTCTCTAATATACATAAACAAGTTATCTCTTGTTCTGAGCATTAAATATGATGAAGGCCTACAGTAAATCTTTATAATTCCTTTCATATTGTCAGGTGCCTAGACCGATATTCGTATTATAGGTCAATAGATTGTGTCCTATTAAAAAGGTCACTAAATAAACATAAAAACTACATAAACATGGCTGAATATTATATATATATATATTTTTCACTTGCGTACTTAGCGACACAAGGGCGGATCCACGGGGAAAATGGGGGAAATCCCCCGCTGGTCACATCAGACGAAATTTTTCTCTTTGTCTTGTGATTGTATAATGACTTTGTGTGTGTGAATATGATACAAAATTTGTATCACGTTATGTAAGTTCATGCTTTTGTTGTACTTTAAATTGTAACTGTACCTTATCACCGTGTTAATTTTTGTTAGATACATAACTTAAATGAGTAGCGTGTATTTTAAACTGTAAGCGAATATTATTAAAAGAACAATGCACTGACAAACACAGATATGATCGTATACTAGTACGTTAGTGAACTTACTGTGTTTATAGTAACACGCTGTATTTTTATCTTCACTCATTCCTGTCATTTATACTTTACAAATTGTAGTATACTTTACTGATTGTAGATCAGGGTCTCCAAACTACGGCCCGCGAAGGGTCATTGTCTAGATCAGGGGTCTCCAAACTACGGCCCGCGGAAACCCGGCCGATGCTGCGTGCAGTTTTTAAATAGATCGTCACAATACTTCAAATATTATAACATTTTACTAAATACCTAAACAAGAAATGAGTTCAGTAAAATGTTACAATATTTTCTACATATTAAAACATTTACATGGTTAGAAGAACATTTAAAACTTGTCAAACGAACACTTGAAATCAATTCTAGTCATAGGACCATCAAAGTTTGGCCCAAAATGGACAGACATTATATGTCAGAAGCAACTCCGCACATCCCATACGTACATAAGAAAGCCAAAATATAATACGTAAGAAATATCTTTGAACTTTATTTTTTCCTTACTTTTATTTACATTATTTTGAATAAATGAGTTTGTTTTCTTTGGATACGTCTGCTTAAATTTTATTTAAATCCCTATTTTATTGATTTGATTATTTCGTAAACTTAAAAAAAAAAACAAGTTTACTATATATATGTTGTTCCCCCGCCTGACTTCCAAGATTTTTCAATTCGGCCCTCAAGTGAAAAACTTTGGAGACCCCTGCTTTAGATCATTAAAGAATGGTCCAACGTTTCATACCCCCCCAAAATTCAACTCTTCCCCGCCCACAATTGCTTGATGGATCCGCTTCTGTAATGACTAATAAATTACTCGAGGGATTAACAGAACATTGTCCAATACAGCAAAGCTTAATAATTTTCTTCTTTTATTTACGAAACGTTTATTAGCTTACATTTTCTAACCTAAACACAAACTTAAAAAGAAATCAGTCGACCAGTCTACATCACAAACCTGTTTCGTGACGGTTGTAAATGTGAGAAAGAGCTGTTTTCGTCTGGCATTACTGCTTTACGTTTTTGGGAGAGACTGACACTGTAAACATCGTCACTTAAACTTTTCCTGTTCCGGTTTACAATGGAATGTCACTACCAAAATTTAAACACTCTCTCTCTCTCTCTCTCTCTCTCTCTCTCTCTCTCTCTCTCTCAATTTGTACTAGCTTGAAAATAATGGTTCTCATTTTTGAGCAAGTCCTAATAACCTAATCATCCTTCCGAATTATGAAAAAACATATAGAGATTATTTTATAATTTCAATTATTATTAAGATGATTCTACTACAGCACTACAGCCCTGGCTTCCAACACCAATCTTCTCCAATGTCTTCTGTCCACTGCGTGTCAGAGCAATCCCTCACATCCATTCTTCTTAGATCTTCCAGTACACCATCCAACCATCTTAGCCTAAGTCGGCCATTCCTTCTGATTTTATAGACTTGCGCCATCAGGATTTACTATGGTATACGCTGATCGTCCATCCGCTTTGGGTCACCTAGCCATTGCATTCGTTGAGCCTTTACGAATCTCACAATGTCTTCGTGCTTCAACAGCTCATCTATCTACTGGTTATTTCTTATTCTCCATTCGTCATATTCTTTACCTGGGCCATGAACACGTCTTGCAATCATTCTTTCAAACGTTCTATTAAGATAATTATTAAAAACAATTTTACAGCAATAATTTCGTGATACAAGGATGTGATGTTCAATGTGTTCCACAAAAGGAAAACAGGAATACGTTAGAACACTTTCAGTCAACTACAAGGTCGAATCCCCGTCCCACGTTTAATTTGCAGCATTGCCTCTTATAGGAACTGTCGCGCTCTGTCTTACCCACGTGTTTCAACTATACTTCTATCCTTTTCTGTCGTCCCAATGTTGCCATTCGTACTAAATCCGAAGTACAAATTTTAAAAAGTTTTAAATTTTATTGGTGTTCTACATGCTGTGCTGCACATTTCTGTATAAATTATAAGTCTGTGACCTTCTTCATAAAAAAATATTTTATAAATTTTTGTTTGCCTGTAGAAGTTAGAGCAATTCAATCAACCAATGACTACTGCCCTATTATAAGATTTATGGAGTTGATTTTAACCACGTTTTATTTACAATAAAATTTGTTAGTTATGAACACAAAGGCGCAATAGATACAATTTTTAGTGATTTTTTATCTCTATAATTAATTAATTCTGTCAGTGTATTAAAATTTCTGTCTGTGAGGAAATATTTTATTTCTTGAGACAGACATATAGTACTAGCGTGAAAGTTGTAGTTTTAGTTCAAATTATAATATTCAGCTTGAGGTGCTTTGGACCATATGTACAATTATTTGTAATATTTTAGCGGAAGTTTCGGAAAACGCGCGCCAAGTCTTGTCACCACCTTATTTTGCGTTGACTCGTCTTGCTTATGGACTGTTCGCGTTAGTAATAAAAACGTTTATACAAATTTCATATCCAGTTTTTACATACAAATTTCGTATCCATGGGATACAGCTATTTCTCTTACGCAAAACGCTGACTAAAAACGTTAAGTTTCACAATGTTTCACAATTCACTAAACATTTCATTCTGTGTGGTGGAACATACTTTTAAACGAGCTTAATCACAAACAAACAATACCTAACGCACATGTTTACATTTCTCTTTTATCACTAAAACCTTCTTTTTATAATATACATAAATATAGTACATAACAAAATGTTGTACCTTATAAATTGTTGTTTGTTAGTAGTACAGTAATATGTGGATATGCGACATTATGTGTACTAAAGATTTTAATTTGTTTTTAAATGGCGATTCCTAACATTACTTTTACATTTCATATTTTACATTACATTTCTAAAGATGCAACGTACAAGGTGTCCTCACAATACATACTCGAATTCTTTGCATCGGTATAAGAAAAAAGTTCCTATTAACCCTAGGCCGAAAATGTCTCATTTTCCTGTGTCTCTCCGCCATTCTGTGTTTTTAAAGAAAACTTTATATCTGAAGAGGTGATAGAGATATCTTAATGAAATTTGGTACACGTATTTCCATTAACGTTCTTTAATAAACTAAGAAGTCACGGTTATTTTATGATCTCAAATTTCAAAATGATGGCTACTTTAATTTTTTAATCACTAATAGTTCTGCATATTTTAATTTTGTCAAACTACCGTATATTATTAAAAATGGTAAGGATTTTATTGTGGATACAGTGACATCTTGTTTGTCCAAATCCGATAACAAATAACCGAGTCATGGCAGAAAACAGATTACCCATAAATTCTGAGTACTTGTTTTTTTTATGCCGGACTTATTAACCCAAATTAACTCAGTAACCGTAATTTAGAACAAAGTAAAGGATAGATTTCCAATAATTAAATTGAGATCTCTTAAATTCAATTACAGGTATTTACACATCTTAATTTGAATCACAATTAAAATTATTTGGAATTAATAGAAAATAATAATAGCATGTTCAATTCGTACATCATCTGTTTGCTTTAGTGAGTTCAGTGATGACACATGTAGTTTAACTAAATAATACTGTTCAATTGATTTTCTTAAAGACAATTCATAAATTCATTTGTTTGTGTTACTTTACTCATTGTTTATCATTTAATTGTCGAGAATACCTAATTCTGAAATGTCAGATATTCGTCTCACGTATAAACGTCCAAACCAGAATTGGAAGAACGCACAATTGATCGACGTAAAACTTTTACAAGAAGAAGGGTAGAGTACAGAATAAAAATTGTGAAAATCCTGAAGTGAGTAGAAGAAGAATTGCTATATATGAACGTGTGTATCACACAACTGTGTTCGCGATTTCAGAAAGCCAAAGATTGAAGCCGTACCATCTACAAAGCGTACAGGCCCTTGAAAATGTTGACTATGAACACAGACGGGCATTGTGTTTACTTTTCTACACAAAATTGCAATTGATCCGCACTTATTTAGTCCCTGATATATTCATTGATGAAGCAAGTCTTACATGAAAGGGAATTATTAATGTCCATAGTAATCATTACTGGGCAGAAAAAAAAACACATCACATATGTGTTTTTAAATTTGTTAGAAGTTATTAATCCTAATTTCAGTAAAAACCAAGCCCTTACTTTGTTTAAAACCAATATTAGTGAGGTAATTTTACTTCTATGTTCCATGGAAATGGAAGTATGGTGATGGCGAAAAAATCGTGTTCGAGATAAGGGCTGATTCTGATTGTACTACCCTCAAACATGAAGAAAAGTAATTTTTCGAAAAGTGTGTGTGTGTGCGCGCGCGCGCGCGCGCGCGTGTAGAATTGTATCTATGGCGAATGATAACTGCCGTAAATTCAAACAGAATCAACTAATTTTTTGCATATATGCCTGAGTTGTAGAGGACTCAAGGCTTATTGATTTTGGTAAAGATCGGTTAAGGAGAAGGGGTAGTTTACCTGCAACATTTTATGTTTCAACAAGAGTAAATTACTTAATTTCGATAAATAAAGTATCCTGAAAAGAAGGTCATAATAATTCACTGTAGAAACGTAGATGAAATATCTATAAATGAAAGGCTAGTTGAAGGGGGAGGGGGTAATTTTCTATAAATGAAAATGGTAGTTGAAGGGGGAGAGATAATTTTTTATATCTGTAGCCTACTACGTTATTGGCAACAAAGAAGTAGTATGTTGTTAAAATTCCTTTCCGGGCTGTTTGGCCATGGTCAAATGTTTTCTGCAAAATCAGACGTTTTGGCAGTGCTATTGACTGCCATCATCAGTGAAAATCGAGTGCGCTAACGTGAGGTGGTATACGTTAGTGACCACAGTACTGTGGTTAAGGCTGAAGCAAGAAGTAGAAAGAAGTAGTTTCTATGGAAATATTTCATTTCGAAAATGATTTTAAATATAAATCTTAGAACATGGAAGTCTTGCCTATGCCATACTGATATTTAAAAAAAAATCGGCGGGGGCTGTGTCGGAGCCACGGCCGCAAATCTTCAGAGCGTAGAATACGTCTGTGTGCTTTAGGGTTGCTAACGTGTTATGAATAAAATGAAAAACATTAAAAACTGCAGGAACGGATAAAGGTATACTTCTGATGCCGCTAAATATCATTTGTTTATTTACTTGTTACTATGGTAATTAATTCTGGTCTCCATGGTGTTGCAACGGCATCACTTTAACACCCACTATCTTTACGGCCATCTGGAACCACAGTCTGTCACAAACGTCACACACGCGTCCAAATTCATTATTAAAGAATGTTTTGTGGATGTGCTTTGTACCTAACTGCCACGTTTTGCTGAATTCGATCGGCTGATACACTTGCGAAGTCGGGCGCTCTTCCTCATCCAACTCGACTTCAGTATTATTTATTTCCTTGTCTTTTAAGCGTTGTCGGTAAATCCTCTGACGTTCGGCATTGGTCATTTTGGGTTTTTTGAATTCCCCATCATTTTCTCTACTCTCCTGTATGCGTTTATGATACTTTTGAGCACGTTTAGCATCCATATACCGCGACATTTTGTCCGAACACACGATTTTTACAACTTGAATTACGATTATTCAAACCTCTTAATAATATCACCGCTATTACGGTACACTATGTAGATAGTACTCGATGAGACAATTTTAACGACACCTCACTCAACGTTCTATCGCATCGGAAACCGGAGAAATACTAATTTTAGTGCGCACCAAGCGGCGCAAAACATTTCTATTTCTACTGCCTCTCACCCCGCGCTGAATGATGCAATAGCCGGCTTATATTGTGCTATTTATTATCTTTGTTCCTTTATCAGTCGAATTGTATCTCATATAAGCGTGAATCTTTTGTCGTTAAGATAATATTTCATTTTCAAACGTGACGTGGAAACTTAACGCTCGATTTTCTGGTTGGGGGTGCCTATTGCTGGCCTGAAAGGTAAGACGTATTCTACGTCAATATAGTAATAACTTTAAATAAAGTTTTCTTATACTGAAGAAACTGTAGTCCTAATTATGAAAGCAGGAATATTTCTCAATTCATTAAATTCCATTAATGTAAACATATGTGCCAAATTACATTAAGATATCTCTGTCGCCCCTTGAGATATAAAGTTTTCTTTAAAAAGTTCAAAATGGCGGCCAGACGGAGAATAAAACGTTTCCGGACCTTTGTGTGTGTGCCAACTTTTCGGATCTGTATAGTGAGGGCACCTTTTACGTTACACCCTGGCGGGCGAGCGCGGGTGTGAGTGAGTGAGTGAGTGAGTGAGTGAGTGAGTGAGTGAGTGAATGTGTGTGTGTGTGTGTGTGTGTGCGCGCGCGCCTCTAGTATACAGTATAAATTTTATATTACTTTTAACGTCACGTATTTTTTTAAGAGTACAATATTTTGCACGTTTACAATTCACGATTATTATTTTAGGCGAACTGATTAGTCTGGCGTGGCCAATTCTTTCTCACAAGGCAGAGAATGACTTCTCTCCTATTGTGCCGCCGGCTTAATGATGAAGACCGGCCATCAATAGTTGGCTTAATGTTTCGCAGTGTGTTGTTAAGAGGTTACCTTCCCAGCTATTTAGCCACTGTATTGCAACTTTTTGTTTTAAATAATAACGCGGCGTCTTGGCAGCCTAATCGGCTACAGCATTACGTTATTCAATATCTAATGTGTGTAATATGCAATATCTAATATGCAACTTTGCCTCCACAACATTTTTCTGTCACTGATCCTGTAACTCCTATCATTTTTATTTCCTTCTAACCATGTTAAGTTAGGGGTTTCTCCCATTTTTCTTACTTCAATTTCTATTGCAAAACTCAGACGAAAGTTCTATAAATTTAGCCTTTTTCAAGACAGTCCAAAGCAATGAATTTGTTTCTCTTCTAAGCAACTTACAACCGCCGTTTGAACATTTTTCAAAAAATAATACACGTGTTGACTTTATATACTCGTATCTTTATAAGTAACTCCTTGATTTTCTTGCAGGATTCTTTATAATATAGGCTATATATTAATATACAACAATTTAGGTTAAACTAAAACGACAATAGTAAGAACATTCTACATACAGAAGTAATTATAATTTGATAATATACATAGTATTACGACTTTATATACTATTTCAACAAAAAATTGAACGAGACTATTTATTGCATGTGTGCAGTATATAAACAAATTTATTTTTAAGCAAAAGCTCTTTTATACTCTGTGACTTCAATTTCATTACTTTAAAAACAGACACTTAACATATCCCGATTGTCGTTTATAATATAGGGAACATTTTTTATAAATCTCCTTGTTGTATTTTCATAGAAAATATGTAAAGGTTGTATCAAATATAAAAAATTAATAACTATAAATTATAGTTGTGTGTTATATTTTATAATCTAAAAATCAAAGTATGGTTAAAATTAAAATAAATCAAAACAAATTGTATTCATTTACTAAATTATTTTTTTTATTAAACCATTTGTGTTTTCCAACACATATTACAATCCATACTTAATTATACATAAGCCTATACTATACTACAGAATTGTATAAACAAATATTTTGTTGAGTGGTCATTTTGTTCCTTACAAAAGTGCCGATGATCATGTCCTAATACAGGATCTCTCAATAACTGACCTTATCGTAAAATATATACAGATATTAAACGTAATTAAAACTATGGTAAAATTTTGAATAAATACACAGACTCTATTCATTAAGATATTTATTTTATTAAAATTATTTATTGTATTTCATAATACAGATACTCGTAGAAGTGCATAAAGGCTGGTTAAATACTGGTTAATATATAAACACTTTATATTTTTGTTCTCCATTAAGTAATGCTCAAGTTTCTAAAGTTCTAATATTATGATCGCCTTAATCAAAACATCAGAGCAGGGTATTGTGTGTATGAGAGTCCAACGTGGACAAAGACTTTCAACATTCACTATGGAGCGTTGCTCAGAGTAAAGCTGCGAATCTACAGTGTACGTTTCACAGAACAGATAAACGCGGAAAAGAAGGAGCGCTCCGGAGTCGCTCGCATGAACCCTGAGCACTTGCAGAGGGTCCACTCCCTAAAGACGAAACGTCTGACTGTGAACCGTATACACACTGTATGCACGTGCAGTTACACTGGCCAGCGATCCACAGGAAGCGAATCTCCGTCCACGCTGGACACCATTTCCGCTTGCACGCGTGGATGTCGTTGTATGGATTAGGGAACTTTTCATTTAAATTACGTGCAAACACAACCAAATAAACGTGAATTAGGCCAGAAATAACGCGATTGTGTGCGTGTGTATGCGTCCTGCCTGCCTTTTGATATACCGGAAATCATAATAATAAAACTTTGGAAACATAAACGTTAAATAATGGAGATGATGTGCTTGATAGCAAGGAACTTCATCTTCACACGTCGACGATTTAAATTAAAATGAAAACAAATTTAATTTAATCGCCTAGTAACGGATTTATTTTATTTTTAACAATTACCATTGTTTAACGCAGTTTAAGTGTAAATTCATCCAAGTTTTTCTTCCGAGATGACCGATATTTCTCGTTCTACGTGTGTGAACTAGAATATAATATTATATGAACGTGCCTATTTCTTAACATTGCTTTTAGTTATAAGGCCGCAATAATTGAAGATTTTTAATTTTTTTAACTGCATTCAAAACAAATTCGTTGCCATGGTAACCATAAATCTAATCTGCTGCATATTCCCAGACATTACACAAATTTACTTATTTTATCCAAGGAAAATTTTATTAATATTATTTTAATACACTTTATTAAGGCAGGCAGTCTGATTTCAATATTCACTGTAAACGTTATACTAAACGTTAATACGAAATTGTAAAAAACATTTAGAATATATTATTTACTGTAAATATTACAGGTTAATTTAAAACATTCCACATTAACACCAAACACTATTTCCATGTTAATATTCCATGATAACGTTCCACGTTTTCTATAAC
Source organism: Magicicada septendecula (assembly GCA_034769895.1). Taxonomy (NCBI): domain Eukaryota; kingdom Metazoa; phylum Arthropoda; class Insecta; order Hemiptera; family Cicadidae; genus Magicicada; species Magicicada septendecula. The sequence goes on from CM068372.1 coordinate 120,930,145, forward strand.
ATTGGTTAATTTCTAAGAAAAACATCAGCACACTTTTTAAAAAGCTTCTTTACAGAAACAATCTATACCATAAAGAAGAAAAAGCACAAAATTGTTAATTAAAATACTTTAAACTAAAGAAAGCATTTTATTATAGAAATCATACGAATAAGAAGAAATCATAGAAATATTGGTACTCTCCCAATAATCATACCCACAATACATTTTCGATGTTTTGATTATGCAATAATATCGATATACCACGATATGAAGAAGAAGAAGAAGTGTACCAATTTTAAATTATTTTATTGCTTAACAAATACCTGTTAACTCAAAAAGTTAGGTTCTTTATTTCAAGTGTTACTGTGTTATAGGCATTGTAGGCTATATACACATTAAACGTTATGTTTTCCTCAACCATGGCTTTTATTTATTTCAGCAGTAAAGTACAAGCCAAAACCCGTTGTCACCTAACCTCACAAATGAAAACAACATGTATTTTCGCTTTGTATTAAGAAATAGGACAATTTTCAATTAAGCTGGCTATGCACTAACCATCCCCGCTGGACGTCATGACGGACAGCAAGTCAAAAACGACCATGCGTAGCTTTGACATCCATCCGCACGTCGTGTATTTTTTTAAGGATGTGCACGACGAAAAATGAGTCTAGCAAGACCATCAGCTCAAGCCGCACGACGTGCGGATGGATCATGAGTAGTGTTGATTGGCGGATGTCAAGGAATCGTGCATCGTGCATGTTTGATCACGCGTACGCTTGCTGTCTATCTAGGCACACACTTGCGATTTTTGTGGCACGACAGATTAATCACAAAAATGGAACACACAGTTTTAAATACCAGTGCACTCACGTGCGACTGAGAAATCGCAGCGATTAAATGCGATTCGATGCGATTGCGATTCTGTAGCCACGATTGCTTGGCTGTTAGTCTTGAGAGGAGTGTATTGCTGAGTAGATTAGTACCATGTCTGGCATCGAATCTGATGATACTGTAAATTGTGTCCTAGACCCAGAGGTAATTGAAGTTTAAAAACGACCAGCTGTGTTCGATAAGCGGTTAAAAGAATACAGCGACCGTAATATAAAAGAAAAACTGTGGGGCGAGGTCTGCGTAAATGTAATACGAAATTACAGTGAATTATCTGCGAAGGAGAAGAAACCTGTTGTTATGAACTCGTTGTGTAACTGTTAGGTATCTCCTCGGATAAGGCTTAAGGATATATTGTGACAATGCAAATGCCTCATCTCCTACGAAAACAAATGGCATATGTTACCCTTGCTCATCGTACGGTAACGTTTGTGCGTTAGGAATGTTTAATTTGTTGGTTTGTAGTCTTCTACCAAAATTTGAATTTTTGAATACATTAGAATCGCCAATTGAACCGCATGATCCTACATCAATTGCTGTGAAACAGTAGTCAGCGTCAACTACGCCGAGAAGTATCGTGGAGAAAGAGTTCTTATAATTATAAAAATTATAAAACTGTGAACCGGAGTTTTCGGGTTTCTGTAGTCTTACGTGCTTACCATCCACAGCACCGATACAGTTAGGAAAGTCCGTTCCGTTGAAAAATTCTTTGGGGTGTAATCGTAAATCCGCATGAATTTTATAAAATTGTCCATTCAGTGTCCTCTGACTGATAATTGGATGTACCCAATATTCTTTTTTGTATCGCTTCTGTTTTCCTTTTAACCGCAACATCAAAGCCACAAGACAAAAAAATATGGTAAAATTGCGTTTTATTTATCGCAAGTGAGCAAACTTCTATACTTTTTTCGCGACCACGATTTTTTTGTCGTTGTCACGGATAATCGCAAGTGTGCGCCTAGCCAAATCGTCATTTTCGAGCAAGTACAGTACATGTTTTTAAAGCACATTCGTTTAATAAATGTTTACTGTTTAATTTTAATTACATTCTTTCTTTACTTTATATTTAATAAGTAATGATTCAGATAAAATTTCAGTTTAATATTTAGTTTAGTTTATTCTTCGTTTACATAATAAATACACTCAAATATCATTAACAGTTATTATTTATGTTATTATTAATTTTTTTTAATTAAAATTCATAATAAGCCGGGAAATAACATCAATATTTATCGAAAAATATAAATTAAATAGATCTCTGTGGGACGTATTCTATCAACGAGAACGTCTGGCACGCTGGACGAGTTGCACGACAATATGGTGCGCACATCCATTACCGACGTCGGGCATGCTGGACAGCGGCGATGGTTAGTGCGTGACCGGCTTAGTACACTTCTTCTTTTGCACATCGTAATATATCGATACAATCGCATATTAAAAATATCGTAATTGTACTGCAGGACCGGATAAAGGTACAGTTCCGAATGCCGCTAAATAGCATTTGTTTATTTACTTGTTGCTATGGTCATTAATTCTGGTCTCCATCGTGTTGTTGACATCTTTATACATGTCAACAAAAGGGCATGATTAAAAGGGCCTAAGTCGTGCAAACGGGGGAGAACATCAAATCACAAGTGTTTTTTGCCTTGTGTCAAAGGTGATTTGTGCAAAAATACTTCTCCTGTAGTACAAATGTTTCCTCCTTGCTTAGTTAACTGATATTTTATATTGATTGTCTACACCGCTTATTCATTAAATAATGTAAACACACTTCCAATTATAGGTAAAGCTCTTTTTGGTAATTAATGTCTTGTTATTTTCATACATAGAACTGAGTGATACTGGTTTACGTAACTGTTAACACGTAAGTATTTAGATCATAAGTAAAACACTAATAAAACTGTACAATAATTTGTAGTCCTTCAACTCTGTGTAGCAGTAAATCGGTGTCGTTGTTCGGCAGAAATACACTTCAAACGCCTTCAATGCACCTAATACGCATTGCCACATACGAATCCCGTCAGCAGTGTAGTACATAAAACCAATGCTGCAAATTAAATCTGGGACGGCCATTAGAATACGCTGACGATATTTGTCATCTATCTGCAAAACGCCGACACATGGAAGAAAAAAGACCAACAAACTGCCAAAAGAATCTAGGCAATTCGCCTTTAGAATAAAGGCGAAAAACAATGGTCATAAAGATAAACACAGAAGGAGAAATGATAATGCCTTTGGAAGACAAACAACTTAACATATTTACTTATATGATACATATAACTTACAATAGTTCTCGCGTGATTTATGTTCTCCTTTTTTGTATAATGCGATAACTTCTGCTGATTTCCATAACTCTAGACCCTTTCTCTGCTTCCAATACTCGCTTAATAAACTACTGTTTATATGGTTTTTAAACGATGAAGAAAAGAATTATAAAAATCCCGTTAAGTTAATTGACAAATTTTTATCAATTCCATGCGCTAACTAAAAAAATCTTTCTGGAAAGGTAAAATTAGACGAGGTTTTCGTATGTTTAAATGAGGGCGTGTGAGTATAAGAACGTTCCCTTAAATAGGCCCATTAGAGCATACTAAAATACTAACTTACTGAAAAACATAAATCCCGATGTATATAGGTAGAGACTAGTTTCTTCGTACTGAAATTCTACATCCAACGACAAGTTTGATAATTCAATAAGCAAGTTGACCAACTGTTATTTGCAGTTGTGAAACTTTTATACACAGAGACGTAATCAGTACCAATAAATCAAGCAGCAGTGAATAATTGATAGTGTCTGTGTGTGGGGGGGAGGGAAGTGGGTAATGTGTTAGTATAGTAACAGAGCTACTTGTGAAAATTTAAATTTAAAACTGAATTAAACTGAAGGGAAGTTTTAGTGCAGGAAGTTAATATTGACTTAAGAGAACAATGCAGTAATTAATTTTTTGTTTATATTATATTTTGTTAAGAGAGAAAAGTATAAATCTTGTGTATGTCTTATGTACTAAGAAACTTTTGTGCGAAATTAACTGAAAAACGTGTGTGTGTTTGTGTTTAGGCGAGGACGTTTCCCAATGTATGGTGCAGGTCATGCGGTAAGTAACTGAACTGCAGTTGTTAATTAATTAAAGATTTTAACAACTACAGTAAGCAGTGGCGTGGCGTGGGTATATAACACTTGTTGCCGGTTGTGATAAGCCTAAAACTTAAACTAAAAATTAATTCGAATTTTTTCTTGTACCAACTGTTCTTTTTAGAGTATTTTTATCATTCGCTGGGAGAAGAAGAGGGTCCCGGTTCAACGGGATCTGACTCTCGTTATACTTACACAGATTAAATCAGATCACATATAATCGAATGAAAAATAATACAGACAAACAGAGAAACACATGACTAAACGAACAAAACCCAAATATGTACGTAGTGTCTGCTGCACGTCAACGAACATAGCTGCTGACTGAGCGTTTTACCGGTTTATACGGCGGCCACACATTGGGTGAACGAATGTGTTCCCCCTCTCCACAGTTTGTATAAGACAACTACTACGAGGTCAATGACCGTACCCAGTAAAACATTCCCGATGTCTGAGCCGGCAACACAAGACGGTGCAAGTGCTCGTCTGAACGGTTAGTAACAGTTCGAAAGCAATACTATGCTTTTTTTCAAGTTTTCCTACTAATATTGTTCGGATTTCAAATTATTCAATAACTAAAGTATTTATTCTGTAATACAAGTAATATTTTTTTCTCTTATTTCCAGTACGATTGCCGCCGGCAACAGCGATTACATGGACGCCACGCTACTGCAATAAAGTCTTTTTTATTCGAAGTTCTAGGGGAAATAGAAAAAAATCAAAATTATCTACATTTTGAATTACTGAGTTTTTAATTTAGTTTATTAACATACGCATTTTATTAACTGAGTTTTAGTCATGTTTACTTACCTTTAACTAAGAATTCGAAGAACTCTTTTCTCAGTACACGGGCTTAAACTAAAATGGCGGTTAAAATAACGCCGTACCGTACATAAATTTGTAGCACTTCCCGCTGCTAGGCCCCGGAAGTGCCCCGCATACACACAAAAAAACATAACATAATATCTAAATCCATCAAAATGCTTAAGACACTTTTTCTGTGTTGTAAATTATTTCTCAAGTGTTTCTATAATTAACATAATTATATAAAGGGAGGAGGTGCAAGTAAAAGAAATTGTTGAATGCGTCAATCTGTGAGTAGAGCCGGATGCGACCCGTTTATTTCAAAAACATTACGAGCCTCTAAATTTATCTAATTATGTGCCAGTCAGCAACGGTCAGTACTGAGCTAATTTATTTTTGAAAAACTGAGTATAGAAAATGTTAAATGCTAAGTATGGGGCTGTCGCATAAATCAATGCTAGTTTACAAAATGGTGTTCAGCGTACACGCTGTGATCTACTTATAAATTTTTGACACTGTTATCTATCACAAAAGTTTATAAAATTGTTTCTGACACTTAGGATGAGTAACTAGTTTGTTTCGCTTTTCCTTCGTGATTATGCAGCAACTGCCACCGTAAGTTATGAAAGGTAAAAATATTACTTGGCAATCCAGATGAGTCCTTTTGCAACCTGCTGTGTCTGGTCGCTACGGCTGCGTGTTCCTCAGTACCTGCTTTGAACCACTGCTATGTGTGTGCTGGAAGATCGTGTAAAAACTGTGCGAAGTTCGTGTTCTCGTGTCTTCGGTGCGGAACGTTGAACCAAGTTTTGAACTGAAAGTTTTCACATCTTTTAGTACACTTTTATACCCACATCGTTCGATTAACACGCACACATGCATTCATACAGTGCGTGTTACAATTTACAATGTTACAAAATAGCATTACAAGGTTACGACTTCAAATTACATATATAACGAGTACTGACACTGAACCTTACATATCTTAGGTCTTTTCATCAAGTTGACTGACTGAAATTTAATTTTAGGCGAGGCTGACTATTACAGACAAGATACGTCTTGGTTGGTTATGGATAACAATCTTTTTACATCTATTACAAGTTTTCTTTTTTTGTTACAAACGTAATATACAAAATTATTAGCCACTAGCATTGATTTACGATAGCTCAAAAACAATCATAGTTACCTTGGTTATTGAGGCTCCCAAACTTGACGAAAATCCGGCGACGGGCCGCTCTGCTCACAGCGTTTGATGGGAGACTGACGAGATTTAACAAAGCAAACGACAGGGTTAGTAAAAGGGAGGGCGTGACGGCAGGGCGTCGGGCAAGGTACAATTCGCGGATTGTTGCATTCGGCAGAAGACGAATGATTATAACAGACTCCGGCAGTAACGGTGGTGCAGTAAGTAAGCAGTAAGTAAGTAAGCAGTGCAGTAACGGCGGTTGTCCAACGTTTAATTCGTCAACAGCACCCAAAAGAGACCACGCAAGGTTTCTCGTAAAATTAAGATATCACCCACAATCAAATTAACAATCAACACTCCCCTAAGGACATGAACCGTCCAATAACAAGAAAATATAACCACTTAATTCTATTACGTTAACAACAATGATACAAGCGAACACATACTCCAATAAATACTAAACGACAACAATAAATACAACAACAACAAAAAGGCATAAACAATTGTTAATCAGAAGTATCTCGGACAAGCACTTCATAAATGGGTATCCCTTAAACCAGCATCCCGTGGATTAGTGCCTCGGCAAAAGGTCTCCCGCGCGCGGGGAAAATTCGGGACACTATCAAATGAAATCGACTTCGGTAAACTCTACACATTACATACACCCACTTGGATCATTCCAATTACTCTATACGGCGTTTGCCGCTAACTAAGGACAATTTCGAGAGACGCCTTCAGTCTCCTTAGAAACGCCGCCTGTACACAACAACGCTTCGACACCGGAAGCGAACGACAAGGAGGTGATCAGTCTCCGGTCGCTCACCCAGCAAGGGGAGTGAAGGCGATGTGGCAAATTTAGTTTCTGAATGCGCAAGGGAAAATCCTTACTATGCCGACACGGCGGCGTCCGGGGCTTGGTAGCCATCTTCATGAAACGCGGGTTTCAGGGAACTAACATGACCTTTTTTTACGTGAGACAGGGTCTCCGGGTGTCCCAAATTCACGGTCACCGGAGTTAGGAAATCGATAATACGAAAGGGGCCCGACCATCGGGGCATCATCTAGCTGTAAGTTTGTTCGCTCCCGAGCTAAGAGGATGGGTCTTACACCACACCAAATCGCCTATTTTAAAATGACAAGCCTGACGATCCTTATTGTACGCGTTAGTAGCACGGCGGTGAGCTTTCATTAAGTGGGACTTCACCGACTGCCACACTACCTGAGTATCTTCCGCTGCCTCGGGCAAAAGGCTCTGAATATCCCACGCGCAGGTCAGGGAGTGGACGGAGCGAATTTAAACATTACCTCAAACGGGCTTCTTCCAGTGGATTCATGCTTTGCAGAGTTAAAAGCTATTTGCAGCCAGGGCAGGGACTCATCCCAAGAGGACTGCTTCCCCGAATGGAAAGCTATAAGGGAAGCTTTCAGGTTGCGATTGCAGCGTTCCGCCAGCGAGGGTTGAGGTTGATAAGGGGATAAGGTACTGTGTCTAATGCCGTGGGAAAAACAAAAATTGCGAAACACCTGAGAGCTGAAACCGAGGTCATGTATTTAGGAAAGCCAAAATACTGAAAAACATACGTGTTCAACGCCTGCACGGTAGCCGCCGAAGTGGAATCGCGCACAGGATACAACCAACAAAACTTCGAAAACGAGTCCACAGCTACCAGGATAAATCGATTTCCCTTTTTACTCCGGGGCAGTTTGCCGACGTAATCAATATGAATTTTTTCCATAGGTCTGTTCGGCACTGAGGATGACAGAAAACCTATTTTTGTGTTTCGGGCGGGCTTACTCATTTGACACACGTCGCAACACTGGACCATTCCTTTCACATCCCTATGACAACCGGGCCAGAAGAACTGGTTGCAGATTTTACTTTTCGTTTTAAAAAACCCAAATGCCCCCCCATGAGGGAGTTATGGAAATACTTAAAGACCATGTCCCTTACCGCCTTCGGTAAGTAAATCTTATGAGGCTTACCCGTTCTATCTGTCGTACATAAAACCCCCTTCGACAGACAGTATTTGTCCTTGCTCGATTCCGATTCAACGTCCTCTATTATTTTCGCTACATCGTCATCCTCGCGCTGCAGCTGACGCAGGTCGGAAAAACTTAAAGGAAAGTTGGATAGGACGCCAGCACACAGTGCCGGCGTATCCTCATCGCTTTCCACGTTAAACATTCGAGACAAGGCGTCGGCTACGGGATTCTGCGTGCCCCTGATGTGGCGCACCTCAAACTTCAGCGAAGTGAGTCTGGCGATCCAGCGCCCTAACTTGCCTAACTGGCGCGGATGTGAAAGCAGCCACGAGAGCGCCTGATTAATTATCTGTCTCCAATACGAACTCTCGGTGCTCCAAGTACTGCCGGAACTTCTCCACCCCAAATATAACTGCTAAACATTCGGACTCGTATGCGGACGACGCTCTCCTTTCTTTTAGAGTAAGCACGCGGGAGGCGTACGCGATAGGCTGACGCACCCCTTCGATCTCCTGCAAGAGCACGGCGCCGAGGGCACAAGAGCTTGCGTCGGTTTGGAGGATAAATGTCTTGTCAAAGTCTGCCATGCGCAGGACGGGGGGCTGGGTAACGGCGTCTTTTAAGGCCACAAAGGCGTCCTGATGTTCGGTTCCCCAAAGGAACTTCTCGCCCTTTCTTCTCAACCGGTTCAAGGGTGCCGCGATTTCCGAAAATTTAGAGATGAACTTGGAGAAATAATTCACCATCCCGATGAAGCGAGCTACGCCCTTGGCGTCCTTGGGACGCGGGAACTCCCGAATGGCGCGGGTCCGATCCGGATCCACGCAGACGCCCTGCTCGGACACAAGGTGTCCCAAAAAGCTTAATTGCTTGACTCCAAAACGTACCTTCTCGGGGTTAATCGTGAGCTTAGCTTTTCTCAGCCTCGTGAGCACTTCGTCCACATGACGGACGTGGGCCTCCCACGATTTGGAATATATAATGTCATCAAGATAGTTGAACACGAACCTGTACTTTATGTCAGACAAGACCGTGTCCAACAACCTAGTAAGCACCTGCGCGCCGGTACTCAACCCGAAGGGGACCCGACAAAACTCGTACAACCCGTATGGAACGACGAAAGCCGTAATGGGCATCGATCTTTCGGAGAGCGGGATCTGGAAATACGCGTTAGAGAGGTCCAGCACGCTGAAATACCTCGCGCCGGAAAACCACTGGAAGCAGGTATGGATGTTCGGTAACGGCTGCGCTTCAATTTCAATATTTTTATTTAGCTTACGATAATCGATGACCAACCTGGGTTTTTTATCCGGCCGGCAGACCAAAAACGCAGGACTCGCATAAGAGGATACGCTCGGCCTGATCACGCCCTCTTTAACCAACTGGTCCGTAATCTCACGCATGGCTTTCATTTTGGGAGGGGCGAGCTGGTAGGGATGGGCCTTGACCGGCCGTGTAGCGTTTCTTTATTTCTCTTCGGAGGTCTATTTATTATTTATTCTTAGTTGAACATTATTTTTTTTAATGTTATAATATAATCAATATCTTCTCAGTTTTTGTTGTACCAATTTTTATTTCCATCTATTTAACTTTAGATATCAAAAGAACAATTTTTATTTCATCTTTTCTTCTACACATCCAAAATTAACAATACATCATCTTCACTCTCCAAAAACAGTCTCCTTGACAACGCCACCATTTTTCCATTACATCACTCATACAAATTCTGTTTTCATACATTCAGTTATACATATATAATTATTTATATTTAACATTTTATATCAATTATCATTATTACAAAACAATATCATTATTATTAACAAAAATATAAGAACAGAACCAATAATAACTATACAATTGTGATTCGGTACCGGGAATCGAACTCGGGTCCCCCGGTATCGTTACAATCCCTCCCCGCCTAAGTCTATTCAATTTTCGGCTTCCAACAAGGAGGGTGAAAATTGAATGACAATATTGCTTAGGTAACTCCGGCAAATTCAGGCCGTGCTGTTGTCTGTATGTCCACATCGCCTTTTTGGCACATGGCCCTACTTAAACTATCAGCATTTTTGTGATATTTCCCGGCCTTATGAGTAATGACAAAATCAAATGGTTGTAAGGCAAGTGCCCATCTCATTAATCGGGCATTTGCGGATCCCATAGTTTTTAAATAAATCAGAGGATTGTGGTCTGTTACAATAGTAAAAGTCAGTCCCCCATCTAAATATTGACGGAGTTTAAGAACGGCCCAGACGATACCAGCGCATTCCTTTTCGGTCGTCGCATAATTTATTTCTGGCCCTTTCAGTTTTCTACTTAAAAAAATAACTGGATGTTCATATCCGTCTTTATCGGTCTGACTCAATACTACGCCAATTCAGACGTCGGATGCATCAACTTGAAGCATAAATGGTTTTTCGTACTCAGGCGCCTTTAATACTGGTTCAGAAGCGATCATTTTCTTTAAGATTTTAAACGCCGTCTCACATTTCTCATTCCATTGAATTGGTGATTTTTTTCTTTTTCTTTCGTCAGATCACTCAGAGGAACAGCAATAGTAGAAAAATCTTTGAGATATTTTTTATAATATCCAATTAGGCCCAGGAATGATCGAACTTCAGTTTTTGTTTTTGGTATTGGATAGTCTATAATAGCCTTTATTTTTGCTTCGGCTGTATCCGATAACCCTGTCCAACTAATTGTCCCAAATATTTAACGGTGGCTTTTGCAAACTGACATTTAGTGGGTTTGACTGTTAGTTCGGCTTTTTCTAAAGTCTCAAATACTTTGTTTAAATGTATCATGTGATCTTCCCAAAAAGATGAAAACACTGCTATATCGTCAAAATATGTTTCCACAAATTTGTGTATTCCTGATGTTATTTCTCTAATTAGTTTGCAAAATGTGAAAGGCTCATTTTTAAGCCCAAAAGGCATACGTTTCGGTTGATACGTACCAAATGGAGTAACAAATGCAGCATATCGTTGGGCTTGTTTTGTCATGGAAATTTGCCAGTATCCCTTTGAAAGCTCAAGTACAGTTATAAAATTTGCTTTCGCCACAGTTTCAACATTTGAATCAAATGTTGGATAATAAGTTGGATAATAGTAAGTCGGGAGTAGATAATAAGTTGTTTTAGTGATCAGGTTCAATTTCCGATAATCTATACATGGCCGTGGGTCTCGGCCTGGGATTTCTATTAGTATCATAGGTGACGTGTAATCAGAAGTACATTCTTCCACTATTCCGCGCTCTAGCATATCTTTAACTGCATCTTCTAAGATCTTCGTCTGTCGAGGTGACAACCGATATGGTTTACTTAAAAAAAGGGTATCACTAGTCAGCTCAATGTTATGAGTAACTGATGTGACTAATCCGGGTTCAGGAGTGAATATTTCTTTATACTCCTCAATTACCATTCTAAGTTGCTGAATCTGTTCGGATGTTAAATTAGTCCCTATTGCATCCTTAACCCAATCTTTATTAGAAACACGTTCTACAGGACTAACAATTTCTTCATCGAATTCACTATTTTCAGGGTTTTGTATGATGGCAGCGACCAGTTTTTGTCTTTTGAAAAAAGGCTTTAACATATTGACATGATATACCTTGTTTTGATTTTCCTTCTCGGGTCTAGATTGTACTTCTTGGATCATCTCTAACAATTCGGAATCAGAATTTTGAGCAGCCATGAATTGTTCATGTGTCGTATTCAGTAGGGACAACATTTCACCCTGTTGATGACTGTCATTTTCTTCAAGGAGTCTATCTTCCTCTTTTGTTTCAGTCTCAACGGTTGATAGCTGATCATTTTGAATTTTTTTTCTTGTTCTGCTCTTTTACTTCTATTTCTCGACTAACTAACATAGACTTTATGTTTACGGCATTCACAAATTCTAACAAATGTGCATTTGTGTTTTGTAAACTCTGCGCCGTTTCATTCCCCATCAAATAAATTCCTTCATAAGCTGTGACTGCAGCCTGAGCAAGTATTACCTTTTCAGGAATTTCCAAAGTGACGTCTACTATTTGGCAACAGAAGGGTTCTGGAAATAATGGGGTGTTAAGCCATCTATGTTCGCCCGTGTAATATTCAATGGATACATAATTTTGATGCACCACATCAATATCAGCACCTGTGTCCCGATGTATTTGAACTTGTCTACCGTTAACTTTCCCTTGACACTTGAATGGCATTACTTGCTTTTCTAAATCAGATTGAGAAATGCCTCAAACTTTCAAATCCTCTTTAGTCTCTTTCATAAAACTAGAGACCTCTTCAACTATTCCTGCTACATTTGAGGGTTCATTACTAGATAAACTTTTAGGACATCTATTCCTCAAATGATCTAATGAATTACATAAATAACATCGCATGTCTTTCCGTTTTTTAAATTCCTTGTCTGGAACATTAGATTTAGGTTGCACCTTCAGAACATTTTTCGGATTCGACTCTATCTTAATATAATCCAAACTTGTTTTTTGGTTAAGACAAGTCCTCAAATCGTCATTTTTCTCTAGTTGTCTCTGTAACTCCAAAGGTGTACTTAAATTTAACCAATCTTGACTCAGCTGTTCTTTTATTTGGGTAGGAACCCGATATTTTAACTGATTTAAAATCATTAAATTTTTCAAGCTTTTGACATCAACTGCCTTCATTCCTTCACTCCATCCTTCAAAATATGTGGTCAATTGATATACAAAATCTGCCCAAGTCTGGTTCGGTAAGCGTCTAAAATTAAAGAATTTTTGTCTGAGTTTTTCAGGGTTTAACTGATATTTTCTCATAAATAATTCTTTTACATAATCATAATTTTCTGCTAGCTCTATGGGTTCTCGATGAATGAGTTCTTTGATTACTATTGGTACAACACTAGTTAAAACAATAACCCAGTCTTCAAGAGGTATTTTCGAATGTACCATAGCACGTTCAAATCTTCGAAGGAAAATTGACACATCTTCCTCTTTTTCATCAAATATACCTACATCTTTTATATTATACAATTTTGGTTCTACAATTTTTCTAACTTCAACTTCAGTATTAGAAGTCTGTTGAATCCTCAATTTCTCTAACTCAAACTCTCTTTCTAATCTTTTTTCTTCCTTCACAGCTTCAGCTGCTACTGTTTCACGTCTAACAATTTCTGTTTCTGTTTTCTGTAACAGATATTTGATTAATTCTTCATCGTAATCTTCATACGATTGAATTAGACGAGTATAATCCTTCTTACTCATTCCTTCACGAATTTCAAGATCTAGATCGATCGCAACTTCGTGCAAAACAACTTTTGGGTACCGTTGAATAAATGCCATTTTAATGAGATATTTTACTAAAAAGACAGTATACCACACGAACACCAGACAACATCAACAGCAAGAAACAAAACAAAAAAATCTGCCGGACTCACCCAAACACCTTGATGATCCGCCTTCAGGAGCTTCTTGTACATAAGTTGCCTTCAACTCGAACTGCAAGGACTGTCTCGTCTCGGCCTGGATTCTTCCTTCTTAGTTCCGAAAAAATCCTCCGACGACTTCCAGTTCACGTTCCTTCAGGACTTCTTGCCTCTTGTTCAAATCAGCATCAATATGTATCTCCCTTTTCAGTACATTTTTTTTCTTCTTAGCAACCGTTGTTTTTTTTTAAATTTGTGTGTTATTTTCATATTTTCTGCACTAATTTTAAGATTATAATCTACACCGCTGAGCACCAAATTATACGTTGTAGCGTTTCATTAATTCTCTTCGGAGGTCTATTTATTATTTATTCTTAGTTGAACATTTTTTTTAATGTTATAATATAATCAATATCTTCTCAGTTTTTGTTGTACCAATTTTTATTTCCATCTATTTAACTTTAGATATCAAAAGAACAATTTTTATTTCATCTTTTCTTCTACAGATCCAAAGTTAACAATACATCATCTTCACTCTCCAAAAACAGTCTCCTTGACAACGCCACCATTTTTCCATTACATCACTCATACAAATTCTGTTTTCATACATTCAGTTATACATATATAATTATTTATATTTAACATTTTATATCAATTATCATTATTACAAAACAATATCATTATTATTAACAAAAATATAAGAACAGAACCAATAATAACTATACAATTGTAATTCGGTACCGGGAATCGAACTCGGATCCCCCGGTATCGTTACAGCCGGTTATCCAGCAAGGTTATATCATACGTCAACCTGTCCGTCCGGCCCATCTCCTCGGTCAAAACGTTTTTATGACGGCGACACACCTGAAGTACTTCGTCGGCCTTCTCACGATCGAGGTGCCCGACATCAAAGGACTCTTTTACTAAAAGGTTAGAGTGACAGCCTTCAGAATTGTTTTTGCGGTCGCACAGAGAAATAAGATTCTTCGGGCGAAATTTAAAATGTATTACGCCCTGGTGAATATCCAGCACCAAACGGGTGTGATGGATAAAATCCGCGCCGAGTATGAGATCGCAAGACAGGCCGTCGGCGACCAATATGGGGAAATTCCAGATAAACGCGTCGATTTTCACCCGGCACAAGGCTTCCAAATTGATCTTCAAATTGCCGTTGCAGGCACTCCTGCATACTACGGCACTGTTAGTCCACTTCAAGACGCTTCGGGTGTCTCCAATGCTCTCGAACAGCCGACGCGACATAATTGTACGTACCGACCCGGAATCAATCAGACCTTTCACGGTTCTATCATTAAAAACTACTTCCACCTGGGGCGAAAACAGTTTGTTCTTAAACAAACTTGCTAAGTTTTTTCCGGACCCCAGATGTTCCTTATATAAGTCGTGCGAAGTGACTCTTTGAGTCAACATTCGGCTCATTCTTCCGTTGGTCTTGCGACGACGTTTTCGGGGATTCTTTTTGGACGCCTTGCCGACAAACGAACGACACCGCCAGATATAGTGCCCCTTTTTTTTGCACAGGTAACAGATCGGGGTGAAAACAGTCCGGAAGGGAACGCGGTCACGGCCAGTCAGGTCAGGCTTAGGGCAGAAGGTTGAGAAACAGTTGCTGAACGTACTGTCTCTCAACACGCGTTTTTTGTATGCGTGGCCTTCAGACGGGGACAGTAACGTCTCACGTGCCCTTCTTCCTTACAAAGGTAACACCGCCTCCGGTCCTCGCGCGGTCCGGCATTAGCTGGGGGGGCAGCAGGGCCTCTATACGCGGTAGTCCGATCGGTGAATTGGAAATTCGCCACCTCTACGCAGATCCTGTCCAGATCGGCAAACGTGGACGGGCGGCTGCAGAACACGAGATAGGTTCTCGTTTGGGCGGATAGCCCCGAAACGATGTTATCAACTACTTCCCTCTCAGTCACGGGTAGTCGCAGCACCTGGTCCGCCTCTTTTATTTGGGAGATATAAGTCGACAAAGGCTCTCCGGGCTCTTGGGCTCTTAAAAACAGCTTTTGCTTTAAGGACGAAAACAACCGATCGGGAATAAAATATTCCAGGGCCTCCTGGTGAAAACGGTCAAAGTCATCGGCCGCCAGGTACTTGGCAAGTCGATCGCCCAAAGCCCCGTTACAATAAGGCATAAGCAACGCCAGAAACCCGGCCTCCGAAACCGGAAAGCACCTTTTCAGTCTCATAGCGGTTTTAAAAAACTCTAGCAGAGTTTCCACACAGAAACCGTCTGCTTTAGGGAGACCGCGGACTATTTTTTCGGCGGGGTGAGGCAACTTGCTGTAACAACAGCTGGCAGGCAACCGCGAAGGGTAAATGTTTGCTTCGCTCACGAAAGGGTTCCGCTCGAGTCCGGGAACGGCACTTCCTAATGGGGCCGCCTTATCTTCAAATCGAATAAATGGTCCAGCCGGCGGGGATGACTTTTGCGGGCCTACCTCGTTTTCCGCGACGGGGCAAGTCTCGCTGTCCGCCAAAACCCTCTTAACCTTTTCTCCTATAGAGAGTATATGTTTCCGGGAGTTTACGTCCCCCGACGATTCCGCCCAAGACTCTAACAACTTTAACCGGCCCTCAAAAGCCCGACACCTGGCTGTAAGCCGTTGATGGTCGGTTCGGCACTGGGACTCGCCGATGTTTGCAAGGTCGACATCCAAAATATCCGATATCAAGTCGCATTCTCTGCACTCGTTCGAAATGTCCAACCCCTCGAGCTATTTAGCGTCGGGGGTCTTCCCTTCATGCATTACATTACGTAGGCATTTCCGCAGTTCCCCTACTGTCCCGTTTTTTACGACACCGCGAGCCCTTAGTTCAAATAATAAATCGTGCTTTCACAGTTGATCAATGTCTGAGTAAGGCCATATTACGACCGATGGCAAAATCAAAACATGCAATGTGCAACGATAAGGGGGCAGCTGTTCGATGGAATGTAGATAAGACGAACAGGTTAGGCTGGCACAGCAATGCACGGCCTTATCTGCCAGACAAAGTTCAACTAACGGTTTTCTACTCCCGAGCGAATAATTTGAACGATCTGATTTCACAACAACTTGCAGCAAAGACCCGTGACAAAATTGTTAACTACGCATATAACATTTAAAATACATCCCACAAAATCCTATACAAAATTTCACGCGACCAATACCGTAAAATACAAACAATACAAAATTTCAACACACACAACATCAACAAAATTACTCTTGATAACTACGGCTTATAACCCATTAAATTGAATTAAATGCCTTGTAACCCATGGACCAAGGAAAATCCAAAATAACCACGCTCCGGCTACCACTTCTGCTGTAGTACTTCCCGCTGCTAGGCCCCGGAAGTGCCCCGCATACACACAAAAAAACATAACATAATATCTAAATCCATCAAAATGCTTAAGACACTTTTTCTGTGTTGTAAATTATTTCTCAAGTGTTTCTATAATTAACATAATTATATAAAGGGAGGAGGTGCAAGTAAAAGAAATTGTTGAATGCGTCAATCTGTGAGTAGAGCCGGATGCGACCCGTTTATTTCAAAAACATTACGAGCCTCTAAATTTATCTAATTATGTGCCAGTCAGCAACGGTCAGTACTGAGCTAATTTATTTTTGAAAAACTGAGTATAGAAAATGTTAAATGCTAAGTATGGGGCTGTCGCATAAATCAATGCTAGTTTACAAAATGGTGTTCAGCGTACACGCTGTGATCAACTTATAAATTTCTGACACTGTTATCTATCACAAAAGTTTATAAAATTGTTTCTGACACTTAGGATGAGTAACTAGTTTGTTTCGCTTTTCCTTCGTGATTATGCAGCAACTGCCACCGTAAGTTATTAAAGGTAAAAATATTACTTGGCAATCCAGATGAGTCCTTTTGCAACCTGCTGTGTCTGGTCGCTACGGCTGCGTGTTCCTCAGTACCTGCTATGAACCACTGCTATGTGTGTGCTGGAAGATCGTGTAAAAACTGTACGAAGTTCATGTTCTCGTGTCTTCGGTGCGGAGCGTTTAACCAAGTTTTGAACTGAAAGTTTTCACATCTTTTAGTACACTTTTATACCCACATCGTTCGATTAACATGCACACATGCATTCATACAGTGCGTGTTACAATTTACAATATTACAAAATAGCATTTCAAGGTTACGACTTCAAATTACATATATAACGAGTACTGACACTGAACCTTACATATCTTAGGTCTTTTCATCAAGTTGACTGACTGAAATTTAATTTTAGGCGAGGCTGACTATTACAGACAAGATACGTCTTGGTTGGTTATGGATAACAATCTTTTTACATCTATTACAAGTTTTCTTTTTTTGTTACAAACGTAATATACAAAATTATTAGCCACTAGCATTGATTTACGATAGCTCAAAAACAATCATAGTTACCTTGGTTATTGAGGCTCCCAAACTTGACGAAAGTACGGCGACGTGCCGCTCTGCTCACAGCGTTTGATGGGAGACTGACGAGATTTAACAAAGCAAACGACAGGGTTAGTAAAAGGGAGGGCGTGACGTCAGGGCGTCGGGCAAGGTACAATTCGCAGATTGTTGCATTCGGCAGAAGACGAATGATTGCAACAATTTTAAAAAATGGTCACGTTAAACATCTGTGTGTTTAGCATTTCCCTACAAAAGCCACTATTATAAATAGCACTAGAAACTTAAAAAAGATTTTACTGTGTAGACCTTTTTTAGTATTCAGTTACACTGGAAACATGCCCAGACCGCCAAAAACCCTGCCTCCCTCCAGCCCATTGCAGCTTCCATCAACAGAGCAATCAGAAAAACTCAAAGACCCCTCCTTTCCTTATTAATTGCATACTGGCTATCACCAACGAATCTTTCGTCAGAAATAGGAACAGAAACAGAAATAACCAATTAACTATGTACAACACCAACTCTACCACCAACCTGCACCGATCCCCTAGTTCTAGAGGGGTTATGGAAGCCTGATGGGCCCATCTAGTCAGACTGCCTGCTTTAGTCGTAAACGATCGCATTTACGACCTTATAAGGGTCGCTTATTGTTCCAAAATACAATAACTGCAGGAAAAACAGGTAAAATTTAGGATGGCCCCGTTAAATTGTTTGAGGTACATTTTAAAATAAAATGAGCGTACTCGGACTGAACAGTAACTATTCTGTTATTGTTTGTCCTAACAAAGTAAGACTAATATCGTTAAGTACTTACTGTATATTTTTCTTAACCGCTCCCTCTAGCCGCTTAAGATAATGTGGAAAGATACTGATTATTTTTGGGTTCCACCGACACCCAACGAATCTTACTTAGTCGCCCGCGATTGTACGCTTATTTCCGTCTACCGAATGCGCTTTCATCAACTTCGACAGTTTTTCCTACGCAGCCAATTTTACAAAAATTTTAATCAGCCACACAACAAGAATTTCTCTGAAAGAATGTATTAATTTTCTTGCCGGTGGTTGTGACAAACTAGTCTCTCTCACAATGACAGAAAAAGGATACTTTAAAATCCATGTAATTAAAACGGACAACAAGGTGACGGGAAGAACGCGTGAAGTCCAAAGATGTTACTGTCCCGTACATCTTTTTTCACTCTACAGTTTTGCCTCACATCTGCAAATCAAGTTTTCATTTTGCCCGTAATTAATATGCGTGTTTCCTCCACACTTTACACAGTTAGTTAATTTTTTTCATAAGCTTCCAGTCTCAGCACAGTTTTTAAGGTCTCTCTTTAGTATATAATTTTTTAATCAATCTATACTGTTGAAATCCATCTTGCTGTTCAGTTTACCGCTTAAAATTTGCTGCAGTGACACTGGATTACACACTGTAGTTTTAATGCTCTACGCTTCAAGAAAACAGGATGTTGATAGAACACTGTATACCGTATAAATGAAGTGGCCTTTAAGAAACTAGACGGGTCCACGTTGGTTGGGGATTTCCTTAAACATATATGAATAGACGACTTGCTTAGGTGAAATGAAAATAAACAATAGGCGACCCTTTCGAAGGTTGTTAACGTAGTAGCCAGGTAGTCTATACGATGGCCCCGTCAGGTTTCCAAAACCCTCCTACAGTTCCCCATTACCACACACCTCTATTCTTATGCCCTCTTAAATGAGACCCACGCCTATCACTTGACGCTATCCTCCAGCTGTAGCGTCCTGGTCTACTTGACCCCACTGCCTCAGTTATATACTAAACTAGAGTACTTTCTACAGTGGAAGTACTTTCGCACACACTAATACCAATCCCCCACCATACCCAATATGGCTGTCCACACTACATTCACACACACCTACACATGTACTCCCAGTAAGCTTCTACTTGCTGCCTCCTCCTTCCCAGCTACCGGCCTGCACTGGCGTGGCTCTCCATAATCCATATTCCAAACCGGCTGCAGGTGACCCGTCCCCAAAACAGCCCGAGACTTGCCCATCTGGATAACGAAAAACCTATTAAACGGTTTTATTAATATAATCTAAAAATAAAAGTTATGAAATTATATAATAAAAGTTAGATTTAATTAATAAATAAAGAAATAAATCCATACTACAATTTGGAATTATAGTTGTTGTTGTTGATGATGATACTTTTTTTGCTAATTTCAATTCTTTTTACTCTTTGTTCTTTTCTTTTTCTCCAGTATTCTTTCATCTTTTCACTGTGTCTCTTCTTCCTGTCTTCAGTCCACTTTGAATCTGCGTTTTTCTCTCTCCTACCTTGGGACTCCTTCCATTGTTAACACTTTTGCGCGAAAAACTTCTCTATCAATTGCTATTTCTGCGTGTATATTATTTTTTCTAAATCCTTTTGGACTTCTTTAATCCAACTTGATGTTGACTTCTTCCCCCACAGATATCTGAAGATTTGCTTTGTCAACCTATTGTCGTCCATTCTATATAATGTCCAAAAAATAATAGTCTTCTTTTTCTCATTGTTTCTGTTATATTTTCTATACTTTGATATATTTCATCATTACTTCTTAATTTCCAACCTTCTGAAGTTTTTCGTGGGCCTAATATTTTCCTAATAATTCGTCTTTCCAATATTTCTAGTTTATCTAAATTATAATTCAATCCATTCACTTGCATATAGGCATTCTAGTTTACTGCTGTACTGTAATGCCTTATTTTCGCATTTTTAGATATGCACTTTTTATTGTAAATATCTTTAGTTATACCATATGTGTTATTATTTTTATTATTAGTATTATTTTTTTATCATCATCATCATCATCATCATTATTATTATTATTATTATTAAAGTAAGATTTCAATCAAAGCAACTTGTGAGACTAAACATTTACGTCTGTACAACCACTTTGGTTAAGTAATATTTTCTTGTGAAAATTTTGTAAATAAGAATACAGTCTAAAACGATTTTTCATGACTGCCAGTGTAGCCTTCTCCTTCTCCCTAACTGCCTCTACTTTCTTGTTAACTTCCTATTTTGCGATCTTTAAAGAATCTTTTTCTTCTATTCTCACTGTTACTACCACTTCTTTATAGTCGTCCTCTGCAACTATTGAGCTCTCTTCCACTATTCTCTCCTTGTTACAGTTGCTTATTGCCGGTACTGCATCTGTTTCTGCGTACGTAGATATTGAATTATTTTCATACACTCTTCCGTCTGAGCGTATTAAGCGTGTATCCATTTAAAAAAAACTAAGAAAGTTCATCACTGCTAATTTTTGCAACTCAGTCGAGTAGTGAGAATGCGATCAACATTTATTACAGAATTTACAAACTTTAAAATACAGCCAGTTGCGCAGATCAGCTCGGCCGACTACTGTGTATCTTGGCGCTATCTGTTCGGCAAAATTAAAACCACGTTCATTCGAGTAATGTGATTACAAATCCGACTACAGAGTCGTGCTATTTTGAGCAATGTTCGACGTAATATACCTACCGTACTCAACCTGTTACAAAAACAAATGAGTACATGAATGAAAGAAAAGTGTAGAGAACATACTACCCATTCGAAAATTAAATAGGCCTACCTGTTTTAGACAAATGATAGGTATAATAATATAACACCCTCTTTTTCTAAGCCTGTCGTATTAGATGGATTGCTTATTTCATTACTTATCGCTTTCTCCGTTACCCCAAGTTCGTGCGACCATTCAAATCTCCTATGAGATCAGTGGAGGAATCAGAGTAGGCCGCGCGCCCTTTCAAAAAACAAATTTAACACAATGCTAAATGTCAAATTTGTCAGTAGTTACAGAAAGTGTTGTACGAATAATTCTCTGGTTTGTAATATATATGACAAAATAATTTTGTTAGAAAAGCGCCACACATAAAAATTAAATAAAACTCTTAACATCCATTAGGTATTTTCGTAAAAGTCCAGCAGTCTCAGACGAAATCGAATACAGATTGGATCGTATAACGTTCCCCAAATCTATTATGGGAGAAAGGTTTGACTTACTATTATGAATTAAAATTGTTTTTCACTAAACTGCGTAATTAATAATCGCAAAAAAATATTACCGTTTGTATTTAAGTACAGAATGATCCAAAAACGTCGCGATTATGGTTCGACTGTTAAATTTTGCCTCATAAAGACGAGTCATGTGGTAATTTGTATAACAAGTTTTGAAAACTAACCTATCATATTTTCAATACTTCTTGCGACTGGCAAAATGCCGACCAAAAACTTTAAAACTGTAGTGGTTTACCGTTTTTTTTCTGTTGCTACCGTAATAATTGATACAAAAAGTGAAATATTTTAAATAAAAAGAATAATCTTTCCACCGTAATGGATTTGGAACACCTAATCTGAGTTGTTTTACACATTGTTTTAACATTGCTTTTACTTCAAAAAGTTTCCGTGTGAATTACTCTCGTTTAAACCATTAAATCTCGTTTAATGATACTGGTGAATCATGTACGATAATCTCGGTTCGGTTACGATAGCGGTAGCGCATCTCCATTAGGATAATGGAATACCCTAAATAGACTGGCGCCTGAGAGCGTGATAAACAAAGTCGGCCGCAACTGTCGGAGTCAGGCTTTCCGACGGTATCCGTACCCCCGATAACGGTAAAAACGGTATCTCTCTCAGAACGAGTGCCTGCAGCCTATCGCCTACGTTAGAGCGACTCTACGAGCCCTCAGGGCCAGCTACAGAACCGTTGATTCAGACTTGAATGTCTAAAATCTTCCACCATAAGAAAGAATACAATCTCCATAGGCTGATGCCACAACCTCGTCTCATCTTCTTGACATTTGTACCCAAGATTCACTACCATACCAAACATAGAACTCTTAAAACTGTAGTCTCTTAAAACTTGAAGCTTAAGTCTTATAGGAAGACGGACTGCTAGGACAGCTGGCATATGATCTGAGTCCTGGCTTGGTAGGAGGATGCACATTGCAGCAGGGTGTTCATGTCCTGTAACGTCAGAGGAGCTTTGAAGAGCCACTACCTACACAAAACGTCTCAGATTTTCTGTTTACTTTTTTCAAGCGCTTGTCAGCAGCAAAGGTGAAAGCCAATTCTTTAAGAAATGATCTTCCTGAATGTTCCTGCTACCCACTTCTGCTTTCCCACAGGCTGGGGGAAAGCACTATATGGCTAATACCAATTCTAGTAAAACTCGAGCGCCTTTAGTTGTCGCAGCTTTGTGGTGGATAACTTTTATATAAACAAAAATAATATTTCTTTTACTAGCTGCTACCCGCGGCTTTGCACTCGAATATTTGACTTTTAATAAGTATTTTAATATACGTTTTATTGTCTATGTCTAGGCCTATATGGCGTTCTTTCAGCTCGTATAACAATTTCGTACTCATTAGTCAAATTCTCTCCAAAGCAGTTTTCAACACACTTTTACTATTTTAACTTGTACTAAATTATTATGTTGGTGCAACAGCCTTTGGAGATTTAAAAGTACCCGCTTATAAAGCCTTTGGAGATATTTATAAAGTACCTGTTAAATCAAAAACGCTAAATTCTTTATTTTAAGTGTTGCTGTGTTAGAAGCATTGTATAACACATTAAACGTTATGTTTTCCTCAAAGATGGCTTTTATTTATTTCAGCAGTAAACTAAAAACCAAAAACCGTTGTCACTTAACCTCACAAATAAAAATAACATGTATTTTCGCTTTGCATTAAGTAATAGGACAATTTACAATTAGTATACTTTTTCTTTTCTACATCGTAATATATCGATACAATCGCATATTATATAAAACATCGAAAATGTACTGCAGGAATGGATAAATGTACAGTTCCAATGCCGCTGAATAGCTTTTGTTTATTTACTTATTACTATGGTAATTAATTCTGGCCTCCATGGTGTTTTTGACATCTTTAGTAGTCCCGGTAGTATTTAATATATTTCATTGCTTATTCATTGCATCATCAGAAATACCTATAAACATAAACTTCATAATCGTTTAAGACAATTACAAAATATATAGACGTAGGCCTATCTGTATACAAAATTACAAAATATATCGATACAATCGCATATTAAAAATATTAAAAACTGCAGGAACGGATAAAGGTACAGTTCCGATGCCGCTAAATATCATTTGTTTATTTACTTGTTACTATGGTTATTAATTCTGGTCTCCATGGTGTTGTTGACATCTTTATACGCGTCAACAAAAAGGCATAATTAAAAGGGCCTAAATCGTGCGAACGAGGCAAAATATTTACCTTTGTCAAAGGTTACCTGTGCAAAATTTGGTGGCAATCTGTGTAACGGTGTGGATTTGTATTCAGTACACATAAATCCTCATACTTTGAGTTTTATATAAGTAGATTATAGTCTTTCCATTTTTTGTATTTTTTTCATTCCTTTTGATAATAAAATATATTTAGATCAGACACGATTAAAAATGGTTAGTTACACGTTCTGAAGCGTGTACAAAATTAAACCGCATTCACATTCCAATTTCGGTACTATAAGTACTGCACGTGAGTTCCAAGATATTAACAAATAACGTTAATAAAATGCTACCACGAAAAATATTATGCGTAATTCCTAAACCATCTAATATGGTATCCTCATATTGGAAACTTATACAGCCTCCCTGAGAACACTTATCCGTGACGTGAGCAGAACTTCCGGTTTTCGACGATTGGAGGCATTATTTTTTTGTAATTTAAATATGAAATATTGAAATTAAGCTTAGGCATCTTCAAACTCGCGCGGTCTTGTATAGGGTAAATGCTATAGTGAACAAATATATCAGTATATTCTAACGTTAATTTCGTTAATAGCATAGTTTAAAGCGAGGCTATGTTTAAAAACGGACTTCAACAACGATAACTTTCCGTTAAAATTTGCGTTGTTTAATCGAGTATAAAAAGACTGGGCTAATAGTAATTGTTAATGAATTATTACAAGTATATTTTTCATCGCGACTACTTGAACACCCTTCTTCTTGAAAACATAATCATGTGTTCCGGCTAATATGAGGTTTAATCTGAAAGTCCGTGCACTTTTTAATTCCCCGTGCTACAAGTGTCCGATTGGAAAAATGTTTTTACGTGATGTTGGTGCACATTTTAGTGACAAAGCATCTAACATTTTAGCCTTATTAGATGCATAGTTTAGATTTTACAGTTAATCGAGTAAGTTGTGTTCGGCGACATGTTTTAACATTCTACAATGCAAGATTAAAGAACATGGATTAAATTTTGTGTAAATAATGAGATAAACTGTCTATCGTGGTTAAAGTATTGCATCGAGCCTGCTATGCATGGATAAGAGGTTTGCAAATGGTACAAAAGCTTCAATCACTGTCGTAAATGAGTTAAGATTGACAAAAGATAGTTATACTCGCATGAAGATTCTGTTTTTGTGTTCCACGAATTTTCATCACTAGGTCCAACGGTAAACAAATTGGGTCATTTTACGCCACTTGTGAGAAGCTGTACGTAGAAAATGGCCAGATTTACGGAAGAATGATTTATGGAAATTGCACCACGACAAGACGCATGTCATTATCCAACATTTTAGGAAAAAAGGATCTCCGTGATGACACCGCAATCGCCATATTCGATAGATATGCCCGAATGCGATCCTTCCTCATCCAGCTAATGAGAAGCTCCAGGAAAGGGCGACGTTTCGCAAATGCTGAAGACGTCACACAAAAATCGCTGAGCAAGCTTATCGCTATATCAGTATTCGAGAAGTGTTTTGAACACTGAAAAAATCTTGGCATTATCGTATTGCACCCAATTCAGACTGCTTTGAAGGGGGCAATAGAAATGTAGATATAGCAAGTCTGAGTCAAGCCTGCTGGTCCTTGAACGCAAAATCCTCCGCAGTATTTTTGATCCAATATGTGTGGGAGGTAAACGGAGGAAAAGGACCAACCAAGAACTGAAAACTCTTTAGAACGAACCAGATATTGTGAAAGTTATAAAACTTGGTAGACTAAGGTGGGCTGGACAGGTGATTAGAATGTGGGAGAATGAAATACCCAGAAAGGGACTCACAGAACAGATCTATGGCACCAGGAGAGTTGGTAGACCAAAACTATGTTGGGAAGACGGTGTGAATTATGATGCGCGCCATATCCGTGGGACCCGAAACTGGAGAGCAGCTGCACTTGACCGGGACAATTGCCGGAGGCTGTTAAAGGGGGCCATGATTCAGTAATTGGTTGTCGCGCCGCTGAAAAGAGAAAGAGTGTATCAAGGTATAATTTAAAAAAAAAAAAATTGCACTAGGTTCTGATCAAACCTCGTATGTATTTGTTTATTACAATGAAGTCCTGGAATTAAACAGTTCGAGTGACAGACAGAAGTGTTCATTTCACTGGCTATCCCTATTCTCGCAATTACCGTGTATGTGGCAAATATACTTCACCTAGAGTTTTGAATTGATATCCGCAATTGATACACGCCAACACGCAGAGTAAAGTTCCTTACCCTATTCCTGATGTCTGTAGGTATTGGCAAATTGCCATAGTCAGGAAAGTATATAATTATAAAATGTCATCATCGTCATTTATAGTGGATTTTTTCTTAATAAATGTTAGTGTGTTTATAAAAGATACATTGTTTATGTTAATATTAATTGTTTAATAATTTATTATTATTTATTCAATATGTTTATTGACAAAGTTTATAGTGTATTATTGACAAAAAATAGTTTAATGAACAAACTGGCATGCAATACTACTTTCAAATCAAAATAGGTAGGAAAAGAAAGAAATAGAAGGCAAAAGAGAGAAGAACAGAGAGAGAGAGAGAGAGAGAGCAAGCGATAGACCGCTTTCTATAAATATAATTGTATTAAATACTGCACTGTTTTTATTTTGCTGTAAGCTCAGGTCAGGTGATGTCTCCGGGGTCTCGTATTGGCACAACGATGGAGTCACAGCTTTCTGAATCATACAACACTTGGGTTCTAAATATTTATAAATAACACACGTGTGCGTCATCTTGAAAGGAAGTCAGTCGTTGTAAAAGAAAGATCGGTTTCGACCTGACGACGAGTTAAGTACCGATGGAGCTAGTCGTATTACAACGCTTTTATAGTGGTCTGTTTATCAGAAACTATAGAGTTTGAATAGTAAAACCACTAACACTTCACTGAATACAAATGTAAAAAAGAAGATAAAGTCGTAAAGGAATGTATGTTTTTTTTAAAGTTAACAGCCACTTAGAACTGGAAACCGATACATGAAGAAATGCTATAAAAATAGTAATATTACTTATACCACTGACATCATACAGTTTCTTGTAGTTCTGGATTTCATGTTTGAACATATCTTTTTAACTGCTGAATGCTCAAGTCCAGAATCCGTTGCTATAGCCTCTGCTCAGCTAAATGTATTACTTTTTAATCACTTCAAAGACATTTTACTGAGAGGGATAAATTTAAAAGAAAATAATAATAAGATGTTATATATTGAAATTATCGAACAACATTTAAAGTCGTTTTTCGCAACCTGGCTGCCAAACTGTACGGACTTTCCAAGCATCGTCGTCGTCGTCATCCTTTACGACTTACGCTAGTAGCCTATTACAGCCTCAATAGAATTCATCCAGCCATCGTTTACGGGGTCTTCCCACACTTCTCTTCTACCTTGGATGATAGTCAAGGGATCTTCTTGAAAATCTAGTTGGATCCATTCCATTCTCTCTACGTGTAACCGCCACTCTGTTTTCTCCCGGAAGAATTTCTAATTTAAGCTTTCAGCTATGCCTAGCTCCACTCTAATATGATCATTTCTGATAAGATGTCTCCTGGTACAACCCTTTACAGCCTTCGAGCACGTCACTTCCAACTACTTTCCAACCATCCTCCTTCAAATTCCTCTGTGTCATTACATTTCTTATACCTTGTATCCAAGTCTCTTTCCTGTCCTCCCTCTTTTTCTTCTTTCAGGAGGTGTGCTTCTATTAAGTTCTTTGGCCATGTATCATTGTTCATACGCACACATGTCCCTACCATCTTAATCTTTTTGCATCAATTGTGTCATTTATAGTAGTACAAAATTCGTACTTCCTCTTATTTCTTTATTTCTAACCCTATCTTGCTATGTAAGCCTACAGCATCTTCTCCAGTATCCCATTTCCATGACTCGTAATCTTTTTCTCATATGTTCTGTAGTTTCCCACACTCCAGCCGCATACGTCCTGTATACTGTATACTTTCTACTACTGTTTTATGTATTTCAATTTTTGTTTCAGGCCTTAGTTGATTGCTGCGTAAAGTTGAATGTAAATGTGACGTCACTTGTTTCCCTTGTCCTATACGTGTTTTTATTTCTGCTACTCTTGGGTCGTCTTTTGTAACCGTGACACGAAGGTGTCTGTATGAATCCGATTCCTTTCACAACTCCCCGTTCCAACAATATATCTCTGCATGTATTTCCGATGACAATATATTCAGTCTTATTTGTATTTATTGTTTAGCCCCATTTCTGGAATTATTCGTCTAACTTCCTAAGCATGTAACAAACGTCATCCTCATCTTCAGCTGTAATTACATGATCGTCCGTGGAATACAAAGTGAAGAGCTTTTCGCCGTTCATAGCTATCCCCACGTTGCGACAGATATGTCTCAACGTTCTCAAGCTGAACTTGAGTACATCTTATATAAAGTGGGTTTTATAGCACAACCATGTCGCAATTCCTTGGTGACTGGACATTCACCAGATAGTCTTGACTATCTTTATACAACTTTATACTTGAGTCTATCTTGAGTCTATCGTAAAGAGTATTACGACATAGGTACACCAAAAAACACAGAGCATATTTGTATCTGGTCACAAGACTATACGCTGGGGATTATAGGTGAGTTGGTTAACGTGTTTCGGCTAAGTAGCTTATTGCTGGACAGACTACGGATGATATAATATAAATTTTTTTCATGACTCCTCTTATTATACGAATAGCCGATTACAAGACTACAATGCAACTTATTAATCTAAATAAAATATCTTGTAGAATACTCTCCAACGATCAGAAATCTATGGAACGATATTTACGAAAGCCTAATTGTTGGGTCTCATTGTTTGATAATAAGAGGAGATTCTATGCTCTCCTCTTCAAGAATAACGAATGAGCGTTAACTGTTATGTAGCTTGTGTAACTACTTTGTCTCCACATCTGACATTTGTTTTTGGTGATGTATTCTCTCACTGTCGGCGTTTTAAGTCTGTGCGTAGAAAATTTGCTAATGCTTGGAGCACTTTATTTGTTAGGTTTGCAAATTTCAATAAAGGGGTTAAGTTGTGCAAACAAAGACGCATGGAGTATTCCGAAGCGCGTAGATAAGCTTTAAAATACTTTGTACAGGCCCAGATCACTAGTTGGTTGTTTTTATTGAAGGCTTTGATTTTCTTCCTATAACCCAATACAGTTGTTAAATTTCAGGCCCAACTATTTTCTAAAAGTAAAGAAAATATCGGTATGGAGAACTATACATGGCTTCCATGTTCTAAGATTTATATTTAAAATCATTTTCGAAATTAAATATTTCCATAAAAACTACTTCTTTCTACTTATTTCTTTAGCCTTAACCACTGTACTGTGGTCACTAACGTATACCACCTCACGTTATCGCACTCGATTTTCACTGATGATGGCAGTCGATGGAACTGCTGAAACGTTGGTTTTGCAGAAAACATTGGACCACGGCCAAACAGCCCGGAAAGGAATTTTTAACAACAAACTACTTCTTTGTTCCCGACAACGTGGTACACATATAAAAATTAATCCCCTCCCCCCCTACAACTATCATTTTAATTTATAGAAAATTACCCCCTCCCCCTTCAACTACCCTTTTCATTTATAGATATTTCATGTACTAGTGGATTATTATGGCCTTCGTTTCAGGATACTTTATTTGTCAAAATTAAGTATGCTACTTTACTCTTTTATTGTTGTATTGGAGTGTTAGTGGTCTCAAATATTTCTACTAGTAATTTTATACAAACCACTATGTTGTCTTTGGTATTGACGAGCGCTTTCGGCAGTCAAGCCATCTTCAGGTTGGTAAATGACCTGAAGATGGCTTGACTGCCGAAAGCGCTCGTCAATACCAAAGACAACATAGTGGTTTGTATAAAATTACTAGTAGAAATACTTTACTCTTGTTAAAACATAAAACTTTGCAGGTACACTACCCCTTCCCCTTAACTGATCTTCACCAAAATCAATAGACCTTGAGTCCTCTACAACTCGGGCACATATACAAAAATATTTGATTCTGTTTGAATTTGCGGCAGTTATCGTTCGCCATAGAAAAAATTCTACACACAGACACAAACATGCACACAGACACTTTTCGAAAAATGACTTTTCTTCATGTTTTGAGGGTAGTACAATCAGAATCAGCCCTTGTCTCAAACACGATTTTTTTCGCGATCACCATACTTCCATTTTCTTACGGAAGTAAAAAATCTGTATGGAGAACCATACATGACTTCCATGTTGTAAGATTTATGTTTAAAATAATTTACTTGAATTCGGTTCGGTAATTTCTAAAAACATATCGCCCACCCTCAAACTAATTTCGCTATTTATAGTCTAGATATTTTTGTTATTATGGGGTAGTCGTTTAATATAATGTTATTTTCAGTCACTTTATCCATAAAAATTAGGTAGGCTTACTTTATTCTTATAAAGAAACCGAACTACGCAGATAATCATCCCTCCTCCGAAGCGCTCCGAAGTCACTCATGGACCCTGAGCATCTTGCAGAGGGTTCATTCCCTAAAGACGAAAAGTCTGTCTATGAACCGTTCCTCTGTAAACACGTGCAGTTACACTGCCCAGCGATCCACAGGAAGCAAATCGCTATCCACGCTGGACACTTTTTCAGCTTGCAACGCATTTTGTTGGTGTGGGTTTCGGCACTTTCCATTTAAAAAGCGTGCAAGTGTAAGAAAATAAACATGAGTGAGGCCATAAATAACGCGAATTGTGTGTGTCTTGCCTGCCTTTTTATTGCGGTAATCATAATAATAAAATGGAAAAGTAAACATTACATAATTGAGATATGCTTTGATGGTAGAACAATCAGAATCTGCCGTTATCTCGAACACGATTTTTTTCGCCATGACCATACTTCCATTTCATTATGGAACATGGAAGTAAAAATTATGCTCTGCCTAGGCGAATTCCTAAATATTTAATTGTTTCTCCTTGTTGTATTTCCGTTTTACGCGATAATGCACGGAAATACCTCCCTTTTTCAAATAAAAGTGACGTAAATTCATTATAAGTTCAATATCTTATAGTTCAGTTTTATAGTTATTTTTAGTATTACGTTCATTTGCTAACACGTTACCAAGTGCAGATAACCAGGTAATTATAGGAAAAAGTTAAAATGAGTTACAAAGGTTTATTTATACATTGAATAGAATCTGCCAGAAATACAGTTTTAAAACCTCTAATACTAAAGCAAAAGCAATGGCCTTTCTCGGTAAGAACGACGTAAGAACAGAACTGGTAGTTCATAATAACGTTCTGGAGCAGGTGTCACATTTTAATTATTTGGGCTGTGATATCTCATACAGGGCAGAGATATTTAGAGAAAATTAAATAAATTCAGGTATACCTGTGGGAAAATTTGACGACTGTCAAAGAATAACACAGCTGAAATTTTATAAGGTCTTGGAAGTGCCGACTTTATGTATGGTAGTGAAACAAGAACTCTCCTGCAAAAAGATATTTCTAAAATACATGCCTCCAAAATGAAATTTAGTGGATATATCCTGTAAGAGCTGTTAGTGGAAGTAGTTTGAGGAATCGTCTTAGAAACGAGGATATAAGTAAAGACGTGAAGGTGCCATCAATTATTGATAGACTAAAGGAATACAGGCAACACTGGAAGGCTCAAGTAGACATGAGTATTCCTAAACAATCTCTGGAAATGTAAACCAGCTGGTAATAGTGGGAGACATGGGAGAACCCAGTGTCGTATCTAGAATTTGTCCTTGAGGAGGGGGGATCCGATCGAGTCGGCTTCATATAAAAGAAAAACAAGTTAAGACTAAACTGAACATTACTATTTTTAAAGTTGTTGAGAAACGTGTGATAGCACCATAAAATCAATCTCATTAAAGTAAACAGTAATAAACGATAAAAATACGCGTCACTGAAACATTGTTTTCAAACACTCAATTTATTTCCTATATTTCATATTTCAAACTTATACGCTAATGCTGTGTATAGGGCTGTTTGCAGGCCTATATTTAAAAAAGAGTTACTACTATATTACCATACAAAGCCGGAAAAATAATAAAATAGCCTAAAAGTTAAGAGATTAACAAAACTCTGGGGGGTCCGGTCCCGTTCGCACCCCCCCCCCACGTAAATACGCCACTGGGACAACCTGGAGACAATGATCAGATAGTCTGTGAAGTCGGAACCGGCTACAGCCCAATTCAAGGATTGAAAAAAGAAACTTGATTTATGTCACGTAAACAATAAGAATCGGCATTTGTTAAAAAGGCATCACTCAACACAACCAAACTTTCGGAAAACAAGAAAAAACTGTTTATGGCCGTATCTATAGGCAATATATATATTTTTTATTTTTCTCGTAAAAATAAGTTATTCAGAAATACATTCATGTGCAATTTGATTTTTTTAAGTGAAAACATTTTAAGCTATAAATTTTTTTAAAGTTGTGACTGATGCCCTTTTAACAAATTACAAAGATTTCATGTAATAAAACTTTTTTTTAGGCTTATTAATAAGACAGTTTATTATTAAAAGTTACAAAATGTAGTACACATGACATATTAATGGCTTGATCGTAAGAATAACACGTCTCATTAAAGTTTCAGTAAAGTTTTTAATCGTCATTGTTGGCTGAGGTGTTATCACTATGAACTGGCCACTCTAAAATCATACTATAAAATTCCCGGTGCTCATGAGGGACATATTGAATGACTTTTCCAATGTCGGTTATTTTCCCTAACTTAATTCCAAATTTACCCTCAGGGTAGGCCGGGTTGCTCGGAGGAGTCAACGGGCCTTTGGTTGAAGACATAAAAAAAGTTTGGCAGTTCAGGCGTTGATGGTTGTATAGGCCTTTATGTACCCTTTCAATTTTGATTCAAAGACAAAGTGGTACAAGCTTGAAATCCCAAATTTAACTTTCTCATCTTTGGGTTTCTTTTTAGTTTCTTCAGAAACTGGTGTGTTTTTATAGAATGCCTTCCACTAACCTTTGAAGTCCGAAATCTCAGAAGCCAGAACCTCCTTCACAATAAATTTTCCAGGTTTGCTGCATTTTATTATGAGTTCGGTTATCTCATGTAAGCTGAATATCCTGTCAGTTCTACGGAGCAACCTTTTGATAGGCCCAAAGTATCGGTCACAAGGCAAATAACTATGTCCTCTGACAGGGTATAAATGTTAAATCTTTGTAAACCTTTTGCTGTCAGTTAAGAACAACAAAAATCGACTTAAAGCATGGTTCTTATTTTGCCCAGCACAATTAGCCGAAAAAATATGGATCTCTTTAATATTTTCTGGAACCTGTTTTAAGTTGTCATAAACAAAAGAGCACACTTCATTAGGGCTTTTGCTTCCCTCTCCTTCATGATAAAGGTAGATAGAGCTAGTTTTGTTTTTGATGTTGGTAATGCAAAATACGTTAACGGTCAGCTGGCGTAAATAAAAAAGTTCTTGCACTGGGACCTTGGGTAATGAAATATTCTGCATAAAGTCAAATGAAATAGAAAGAACATCTTGTTCTTTTTTACCATCTTCAGAGGCCTCATATTTTAGGGCCGAGTAGAATTTCTTGCTCTTACGTTTATGTACAAGAAGTTCAGCTACCGCAGAGCTTTTGCGGCATCATGTAAATGAGGTGACTTAATTTTTAGCTTGAGTTCCTCACAGGTGCAACAGGTGTCTACCTGTGGGCGACGAAATCGTAGGTTGAAGTTTCCTATAAAAAAAGTATAGTAAAAACTGTAGCTAACTTTTGTGTCAGGGTATTTATCACGAAAGAGACTGTACATAATTTTTACATTTAAACCAGCATTAAGATAAAGTTTTTTTTCTCCTGAATAATGTAACTCATTCACAGGAAAAGAGCCTATGTGCTCTCTAACTAGGCTTTTTGTTTCATCCGATAAGCTAAAAGAAATTCCCTTTCCTCTTTTGTCTTCAGGCGTTACACCGACTTGTTTGAGCTGTCGGATTCGTCTCAGCCTTCTAGGGGTTACACCAAAAGCACATAAAAAAGCTTTCATACATACATTTTGACGTGAAGATCCCAGTAGCAAGTTGTACTTAAACGAACCGCTATTTTGATTCTTGGATTTTCTTTTCGTGGTTGTCGTTTATTTACTTGTTCCACATCAGTGAGTCCGTAAAGGTACAAATCTTGTTCATTTTTGGTACTGATATCGTGGAACTTGGCAAAGACATCATTCACATTATCTTTTCCGATCTTCCCCAAGCAGTCTCTCGAACATCTAAAAAAAAACGTAATTAGGCCTATGTTAAAATGACCTTTTAATAATAAAAATAAACAAACAGCTATTCTTATAGGCTAGTCCTACTTAGAAAAAACTTTGCTGTAGGTTACTACATCAAAATGATATATTCAGTTTTTAAATTACGGTCATAGAAAACACCATTAGTTTTGAGGAAGAGAGATAAGAATTAATAAAAAAAGTCCTTCTACTTACCCACAAGAAAACAATGGTTTTTTGGCAAGAACTTCATTTCCTTTATGGTTCACGTACTGTTCACCTTTTAAAATTGCTTTTTTTTATTATGTTTCTCTTGTATGCACTCGGATCTGTAAGTTTTCTTTTTTTGGGGGGTATTATTAACTTCACTGTTATCACTTTCAATCATGATTAAAACTGTAAATTCTCACAAATGTTTTATAAAAACAAAGCTGTAAACAACAAAACCTAGAAGTAAAACAAAACACAGCTGACACGCTGCCACAGTTTTGGCCAAACACCTGGCCCACAATAGCAGCGCTGCCAACATAATTTGTTAAAAGGACGTCAGTCAGTGACTGAAGCCTGTTTAACAAATTTCAGAATATTCGACCTCATGCTGTGGGCTTACTAGTTGAGAGACTGATGTCATTTTAACACAGAATGTAGATCTATATACAAATATTTGAAATCTGTCTAAAAGTGAAAATGTCAAAAACATTGACTGATGCCCTTTTAACAAATGCCGATTTTTTAAATTTTATTACTTATACATAATTGTATTTAATTTGTGCATAGGGTTGTGTTTATCCTTTAAGTGTTTGTTATGCGCAGCGTGTGGTGTTCCAAACAAGGAGACGCGCGTCATCGGAGGCTCTCCGACGTTGGTCAACGAGTACCCGTGGGTCGTCGCCATTTCCATGAAAGGCAAGTTCTTCTGCGGAGGCACGCTGATCAACGACCTGTACGTGCTGACCGCTGCCCACTGCGTCGTGTAAGTATTCTGTGTAGCCAGCCTATAACAAGTTGTACTAACAAACAATTAAACTAATAAAAATATACGAAAATCTCAAATCGTTTCCAAAAGTAATGCTGAATAATAGTTGTACTTTCTCAATTAGCTGTCTGAAAGTTACGGTAAAGCAGGCAGATTGCAAAAGAATCGAATTATGGAACTACAGTGGGAAACGTTTAACACGAAATACGGCTCAGTTGCTTCTCTTTTACAATTACAGTTTATACGGTTAACACTGAATTTTTACCTATAAAATATCGCTTAACGCGAAAAATTTTGTTGTAATAATTTTCTTGGTTTCTTTCAATAGCTGCACAATAAATAAATCCATACATGCACGCCCCAAAACAGTGCAAGTTAAAAACTGAAAGTGATGAGTGTGCCGACGAACTTGACACGGTAAATGATAGTGAAAATTTACGAGTTCTTACCGCTACAGATATGCTGAGCTGTGTTCGTCGATATTTAGAGGCCAATTCGGGAGTTGAAACGTTTGGCGACATTGATAAATTAGAACAATTTGTTGAAACAAAGTGGTACAGAATTGTGTGCAAAGGAAAATAACGGACTATCTTAAAAACATAATTGAACGTTGCCACTATAGGAACCTAAAAGACATACCACATTACTGCACAAGAAAACCTAAAGCGTAGACCTAAGTTAAGAACAGCTACAGCGCGTGTATACTAAATTTTAAGAAAAATTAACCATATTTTTCCCCAGAATTAACCAGAAACTATTCAGGAGGATAAACGAAACTTTTATATATAATATATAAGTACCTTCTGAATATTCTTTATTGCTTTATTTTACTACACAATGCAGTAAGTGTAGTACTTATATAGTACAAATACAGTATTTGTTCATTTACCTCATTTTTTATAACTTTTTTGTCCGTTTAATACGAAATTCTGTTAT
The DNA here is from genome assembly GCA_034769895.1 of Magicicada septendecula. NCBI lineage: Eukaryota > Metazoa > Arthropoda > Insecta > Hemiptera > Cicadidae > Magicicada > Magicicada septendecula. Next base: position 120,966,362 of record CM068372.1, read on the forward strand.
CACAAAATTCTGTTAACACGTAAAAACAACTGGTCCCCGTCATTTCGCGTTAAACGATTTTCACCATACAAGATGTATTTTGTAGAGCGCCAAGAGAAAAACGCAAAACGAATGGTTGTTTGGAATATACCGGCAATATGGCAAATCTGTCAGTAGAAGGAATTCAAATCAACAGCAGTTTGGAAGCAATAATGAGAAAACAGTTAGTTAACCTTAATTTGCTTCCATGTGCAGCCATGCTTTTGGCCGCGTCCGACGTCGTATGCTTTTGATGCCGTCCCCCATGTTTGTACAGTTTCTATTCGTAATACTATCAGAATGTCTGAAAGAAAAACGAAAGACTGTGTTAGGAAAGACTGTCAGCCTCACCCAATCTAAGCACAGAACGTAAAATTAATGAGCAAATCAACTTCAGCAACGTTATAAAAATATATTTTCTGGATTTCGTTGTTCATGACGTGACCGTGTATCGAATATTATGTAACGCACTTTTCAGACTTCGCAACACTAGTGTTTGGATAAATTGTTTATTCTAACATAAATAATGTTACCAAAGTGAGGAAGTGCAAATTCATAGTAATTACTTCCTGTAAGCCCTAACTAAAGCTAGAAAAGCAGTCTTTTAATAAACAGCGTTATAAAAACTGGAAACTAACGCCCAAAGACGACCGGATTAGTAAGCAATTATATTTTTGAAAATTCTATAAAATCCTGTAGAATGTCATGTTATGAGTAACTGATTTTTATATAGACGCCTTACCAGCCCACAATAAGACCAGAAACGTGAATATATCATCGTCATCATCATCTTCAACAATGATTGAACCAAAAATGGTTTGTTCCGGTCCCAATGCAGATGGACTAGAGCTGGTTACTCCAACGCTCCTTGGAACGTCCCACGCACCTCTCCAATGTTCCCATTGAACATTGCTGGAGTGGCATTTTAGACAGCGTAAGTACAAGATTCCTAGATAATACTGAAGACGATCTTCGAACTATTGGAGTGAGAGGGTGGCGTGGTGAGCAATGGATGGAGACATCGTCATCATCATTATCACCATCATCGCATCACCACTCCAAGGATTAGGCTCTAGACCTGTTCCGAAACCCATCTCCTCCTCGATTCCTCGGTCTACCGACGTCTCTCTTCCCAGTAGGGAGATAATCCAAGGCAGCCACGGGTAGACGGATATCAGGCATGCGGTTCGACTGTTCCGTTACAAATGCGTGTAAGAACAGCTACAGCTCTTACTCCAAGTCTTAAGAAAAATTAACCAGAAATTATCCAGGAGGATAAATAAAACGTTTACTTTTATTGCTAAATGAAATTTCAGTACCTTCTAAACATTCTTTATGGATGGAGACCATTGCAGGAATTTCCTGAAGGAGGCTGCGCCCACTAAGAGCTGTGACGTCATGATGATGATGATTTAACACTACTTCTACGAGCATGATGTCAATATACATCACGTAGGAATCCAGGATACTAATAAGTTTCTGAAAAATATTTTTTCAGTTCTACTATTTATATTTATATAATTTTTTAATTAAAACAATATCAAATATTCTTTGGTACAGTAGGGGTATGAACAGTATAATCAGAGGTTCTGCAAGAATCTTAGCGATGGTGCTGACCGAAAATATGTGTACATTTAACGTAACATTCCAGTCACTATGACTATAATACTGATTTTACCTTTGTCGTCACGTGACTTTGTTGGCGCTCATTTTTATTTACACACGTTTCAGGACACCTTAAATGTTCACCGATTGACATAACTACTACGCGGATCGGTTCGGTCACGTACGTACAGTTCAAATTCGTGTTCAATGTGACTTTACGTCTAAGAAAACTGTTTCAAACATAGACAATGTGCGAGATACCTCTGTTTTTAATTATTTAATATTAACAATCTGACAATACTTTGAATGGAAATTCTCGAGGATGGGACATTTGTTCCGAAACGCTATAAGGGGAAAAAGATAACGGATAAAGATTAAATAATCAAAAAAGCATGGCTTTTTAATCTGATATAAACACCTATCATTTCTTGTGTGCAGTTAATGTAATATATAAACAATCGCTTTGCGTTCCACCCACGACAATACGAGAATAGGTTTGTAGAGCCCCCTATCGAAAGCATTATTTCTTTTGCGATCTGCTTGTGTTAACATCGAAATAGAGAATATCAAAATATTAGACAATATTACTTTTATCTTTTTGAAATGATTTGGTCTTATCATGTGTTTTTTTTTTTAATTTTGGCATCTTGTTATGGCTGCATGTTACCTTTTTAGTTCTACAGTCAGAATACTGTCAAGTAAACGCTATAGCTTTGTTGCTGAATTGCAGAAACTACAACCCCAAGGACTTGACGATCGTGCTGTCGGAACATAACAAGGCGATAATGAACGAGACCCAGACGGAGACCAAGGGCGTGTCCAAAATAATAGACCATCCGGACTTCAACAAGTACATCAATTACGACAACGACATCGCTCTGCTCAAGCTCAGCACGAGAGTGACGTTTCGCCCCAACATCTCGCCGGCTTGTCTTCCATTTCCAGGTGAGCCACCTTCTAGTTGTACACAACACCATTTTCAGTCAGAAATTGTCCTAGGCTATACTTTGAACAAAACAGGAATAAAATTGTAATCTCTTGAACAACAATCAATATCTGCCGGTCGTTAGTCGTTATCGTGGAAACCACTGCACTTTGCCGCTTGGAAAGAAAGGACATAGAGCTAATCAGACACTACTGACAAGAACCATTACACAATAATATAGCAGCGCTGTTCTCCCGCAAAGCCACATTTACAGTCCTATTCGTGTTTTATTTGTAGTGTAGTACGAGTCTGTAATAGTAAACCCGACATTTTGTTCGTCTTTCATTAAACTGTCTATAACAGAGAGCACGTTAACTTGACAACAAAATATCCAGCGAAATGCACGCGTTATTAGTAACTGATACCATTTCACCTCGTATATTTTTGCTGTGGTAAGACACACATATTTCGCACTCTTCTCCATTTTTAACGAGCTATCGCCACCTCTGTGTTCCGTAATTTTGTAATAACAGAGGGGTCGGAAAAATTGGCGAAATAGACAAGCCGTGTTTCTCTTGTAGAAAATTCGGAGGCGCCGAAATGTACTCACAATAGCCATGTGTTGTGGTATCTGCCGCAGAGATAAAGCTATTATGTTTTCTTTACTCTGTGCCAGATATAAGCAGAAACCCTGATTGACATAAAACCTGTATGCGGCCTTGCTTTCCTATAGGCATACAAAATTTATGATGCAACACTGTGACATGTTAATGCCTTTACATATTCAGGAAGCAGGATAACAGTTGATGTAAGAAATAGAGAAGACATTAAACGTAGAATAGTTCAACTTAAACCTGCCTTCAACAAGAAGACAAGGCCACTTACACCAAATAATGTCAGTATTGCAACAAGGAAAACGTTTGTCAAACGTTTTGTATTGAATGTTGTGAAACGCTGTCGTACATGTCGCAGACGAAAACAGTTAGTACGAGCGAGAATAGGCTGAAAAGCTTTTGGCGCCGTTTCTTCAGTGAATTGAATATTGCAGCGCAGTCAGGTCTTAAACTGAAAAAAGAAGTAATAATGATCGTTGACAAAACAGGAGCTTTTTTGACACCAGACACCGAAATACAAGAAAAATTCTTATTAGGCGCTTCTCTTCTTCTCCTTCTCTTCCTCCTCCTATTCCTACTTCTCCAACTCTTCTTCCTATTCCTTCTTCTTCTTCTTCATCTTCTCCGCAACCCAGACGTTGGTGGAATTGCAATTTCTTCCCTTCGAAGACGATCTCTTAATCACTACGTACCTTCTTCCATCTTTTATCTCATCCATATACTCCTGTCTAGGCCTTCCTCTCCCTTACGCCCCTTAATCATCCCCTCGAACAGGTGAGTGAGCCATATTGAATAGCGTAGCAGGTGACCTACCGCACTGAAAGACATCTTCCTTTCCATAAAGGTTTCAATCAGAATCCTTCTTTCATCCACTCTCTACAAAACCTCAAGTTTAGACACTCTTTCTGTCCATGGTATTCTTAAGACTACCACCACATCTCAAATGCTTCAGGGTAGCTTCTCTCCAAGCCTTAGTGTCCAGGTTTCTGAGCCATATGTTCTTATGCTCCAAGTGAAACTTCTTATGAATTTCGTCCTGGTTTCCAGGGATACGTTTCCGTACGCCAAAGAGATCTCTTGAAAATGCTCCTTTTGCTTGTGCCAATTCATTTCTGGAACATATCATGATTTTTGTTTTTCGTTAATTATCGTTATGTCGTACTTGTCTCTTAAAACCCTGTTCATTTGGTGAGTGCATTCTGTAGTTCTTCCTCGTTGTTTCCTAAAAGCGCAATGTCATCTGCAAAACGGATGGTTTTATAGCGTACGCCGTTAATTATTATTTCGTTGTGCTGGATTTAGGTGCTTACCTTATGAATAAATGAGACAGTGAGGTGGAAATCAAGAGGCGGACAGATCATTATCTCACAAAAGAAACGAAAATGAGGTTGCTCAGCGTTTCCAAAATGGATCGGAATCGTGGGCTTTAAATGCTACTTGCTGACATTGAATTGGGGCTTTTGAAATGACTGAAAATAGTTTTGGAGCTGAAAATAGATTATAAAGACTGACTGCCAAATATATATGTTGGGATGTTACGGGAATGTATTAAATACTCAATAGATACAATCGGGCACGACGTTAGAAAACGAACAACAACGAAGAAGAAGTTACAGAACACATTACTAAGCAAAAAAAGTAAAATCTTAAAGTGTCCAAAGTCGATCTAAACTGATATTAACCAATAATTTTAACGTTAGTAATTTCTTTTGGCCCAGGTGGTTTCGTTTGCGATAACCGCAACGGCTGTATTGCGGTCGAGGAACAGAGTCAAAATCACGTCTACCCAGGGGTGTATTTAAGGGGGAACGAACGGGACCGGACCCCTCTAGAGGTTCGAAAAAGTTAACGAATTTTGTTAAACTCTTAATTTTTGGATTGTTTTATTATTTTTCAGTTCTTTTTTCAGTTTTTTGAATAGAGTAGTAACTCTTTTTTAAATATACAAACAGGTAATAGTTGAAGTATTAATCACACTTCTACTTGAAGTTTATTTAATACACTGAAATAACTTGCACCTGTTCACTTATATTTTTGGATCTTATCTCTAATTGAGTTTTATTATATTCAGCATTAGCGTATACGTCTGAAATGTGAAATATAGGAAAAGCAATTCATTCAATAAGTATCTTGTAAACAATGCTTAATAACGCGTATTTGTATTGTTTTATTATCGTTTACTTTAATGGGGCTGATATCAGCCACTTTAAAAATAGTAATGTTGATTATTCTTAAATTGTTTTTTCTTTTGTATGAAGTCGACCCGACCCCGAACCCCCACCCCCAGGCCAAATTCTAGATACGCCACTGCTGCCTACCCACAACTATCGCTGGGGACAATAATACAGAGGTCTTGTCTGGCATGCCTAGGCTAGATAAGTAACAAAGGCACACTTACACTACACACGCAAATCCCTTTCCACCGCACGACCCACCACTGCATGTCATTACTAGATGCCTGATTTCTCTCTAGCGGTGAGGGCACATTACTTGTACCACGGCCAAGGGGCATAACAGGCTGCAGGCCTTATGCTCAAATGGAGAAGAAGAAACATGAAGACTAAGAACTCCTGTTTTCCATGGTTATCCCCAGATAAAGGAATGTGTACAGAAAGTTGAAAATAGGTCAGCTAATGTAGTTAGTTACACAAATTATCAACTTGATTTTGAAAAGGTAGTAGTTTAAAAATTAAATTAATCTCCAAAACGTGAGAAAGTTATGCAAGACTGGTATCAGGCGCGGATCCACGGTGAGAGGGAAATGGGAGAAATCCCCCCCCCCACGCTTCAAATAGTCACTTCAGACGAAATTTTTTCGACGTCTTGTGATTGTAAATTTGATACAAAATTCATATTATGTTATGTAGACCCATGGTTTTACTCTAAAATTAGGCCTACTTTAAACTGTAACCTTACTGGCAGTCAGTATTAACCTTACATATTAATTTATGCTTAACAGTTAACTTAAATGAGTAGTGTGTATTTTAAACTGTAAGTGAATATTATTAAAAGAACAACGAGCTGACATACAGATATGATTTTATAATGTACGTTAACATACGTACTGAGTTAATAATAACACACTTTATTTTTATCGTCACTCATTCCTATCATTTATAGACTACTTTATACTACTAAAAAATGGACCAACTTTTCATATTTCATACCCCCCCCCAAATTGCTAACTGGATCCGCCCCTGATTGGTATGGATGGTTATTCAGATTTTTGAGCTGATCTTACGAAAGTGCAAAAAGATAAGCATAATGAGGTTACATTATACTAGTTATAACCTGATCTAACCTTTCTCGTAGGTAATAAAAACGGGCAGGAAAGTATTAGTATGATGGTGTTAATCAGTAGCGTAATGTCCATGTAACCGCTGTTGCTGGGGTCAACAGTTATGGAAAAGAAAGAAAATAATATTAGTTATATTACAGAATAAATAGTTTAGTTATTGAATAATTTGAAATCCGAACAACATAGTAGGGAACCTGAAGAAAAACATAGCATTGCTTTCGAACTGATGTGCACTTGCACCGTCTTCTGTTGCCGGCTCAGACACTGGTAATGTTTTACTGCGTGTGGTCATTGACCTCATAGTAGTAGTCGCTGTACAAACGCGAGGGGGACACATTCGTCCACCCAATGTGTTGCCACTATATGAACCGGCAGTTAGCAGCTATGTTCGTTTCGGATTCAACGTGCAGCAGTTACTACCTACCTATTTATGTTTTGTTGTTTAGTTATGTGTTTCTCTGTTTGTCTTTATTATTACTAATTCGATTATTCGTGTCCTCATTTGTTCTATGTAAGTATAGTGCAGTCAGATCCCGTTGACCCGGGACCGTTTTCTTCTGCCAGCGAAAGAGAAAATACTCTAAAAATATATTTTAGCTCTAAGAAGAATATTTTGACTCTAAAAAGAACCTTTGAACTAGGAAAAATCCAAATTAATTTTTAGGGTAAGTTTTAGGCCTATCACAACTGGCAATAGCTGTTATGTACCCACGCCACGCCACTGGCCGTTAATAGAATTATTGATTCTCGAGTTAGTTACCTCACATTTCTCGGTATTCTTTTCTTTCATCAATAATTGCTGTTGTGTTACAGAAATGGATTTCAGAGGATCGGTGGGCCGTATAACGGGGTGGGGCGTGACGACCGAGGGAGGTAACCCGGCCACAGAACTAATGGAAGCGCAAGTACAAGTTCTTGCCAACCACGAGTGTCGCCGGCTAAGCGGCTTCTCGGGTAATCGCCTCACTAACAATATGATGTGCGCTGGAGTCAAAGGAGGAGGCAAAGATGCATGTCAGGTAATGTACCGTTTGTATTCTGTATTGTATCTGAACTTACAGTGATTCATGATCCTCCAAATTCATCCGACGGGACAGTGGCGTACCTAGGCCACTGGAGGCCCGGGGCGGATTTCTTTCCGAGGCCATCTCCCATTGTTTATAATGCAATTTATCTTTAAGTAATACATATCAAAAACACTTTACTGTTTATGTGTATTGTCTAATTACTTATTGATACATCTAGTTAGAAACCTTTATTAGAAACCAAACTGTAGTAATGTTTGAAATAAAAATCCACTTTCATATTGTGAATACAAAGTTTAAAGAAATAATAGAAGTAGTATTATTTGTAGACTGCATTAAATTTATTACAATACTTTATAATATTCAATAAACTTATATACTGCAAAACAAATTTATTTTTTGCAAATTGCTCCAAACAATACTTGGCGGCTTTTTTCAGATCAGTTAGCAGTTTTAGTGCAAATAAGGTGAACTTTCTAAAATGGCTGTTTTTTAGTTTTGGTCTCGGAAAATTGTCTTACTGTATCATGAAAGCTTATTTTCCTTGCCAACTTGTTTTCGATCGATAAAATTGGTAGTCCATGTTGCGTTTCAGGATGTGACAATAGAACATTTACAAATAAATTTAAAAATTTACCAAAAAAACTTAATTTTCCAGGCCCCCTACTGGAGGGGGCCTGGAGGCTCCCTACTAAGTGGAGCCTGGGGCGGTCCATCCCCTCCCCCATCCTTTTAGTCGGGAATTAGGTAAATATAAAGAACCTCATCTTTTGACACAGATTAGTGGTTCTAAAGTTTGCGATGTGGTTACTTTAGTTGGCGGAAATAACAATAATCGTCATCATCATCTTCAGCAAGGATTAGACAAAAATAGTTTGTTCTGGTTCCAAACAGATAGACTAGAGCTGGTCACTCCACCGCTTCTTTGGACACCCCACACCTCTCAGTCCTTTCAGCTTATAATTCAATAGTTGTTTGAGATAACAATAATAATTAAAATAAAAAAGCTTAATGTTGCTGCTACCTATGTAGGTAGAAATAAAAGCAACTAATTGAATAAAAGTAATTTTAGTCCAGTTAGTAAAGCTAAAAAATGGCCTTGACTTGCAAAAGGTCGAGGAAAGTTTATATTTGGTATAATTGTGAAGTTTGACGTATAAATTAGACTAATGTTCTGAGTTTTCGACCTTGAGGCGTTGCTGCTCGCGACGCCATATTGGAAAAATGGTGTCAAAATTCATTTTTTCGGGAATATTTCGTTTCCGGTGCGAATTTCGGAAACAATAGATATTATCACAAATGTAGGTTGTTCAATTTCCTACACTTTTTGTATAAACCTTTTTTCTCTTAGATAAATAGTTTCTGAGATACACGAGAGTAAAGTTGGATATTTTTTAGAATCTGTTGAAATATTATATTTCCTATTTGGTATTTAAGATAATTACAATTTTTTAGTCTTTCCCTCATTTCCACACCACCACAGAGGTAGAGTAATAGGCGCGTTTTTTTTAATGGTTTCCCCAGTAGGCCTAATCCACTTTTTATTGCGTTAAGTTCAGGATTTCAGTTATTTTGATCTCGTAGATGGACCAGGTTGATCGATATCTGGCTCAGAATCTTCTTCATCCTCGTTCTCATCTTCTGAGCAACTATCATTCATCGTAATAGTGAGAAATTTATCAACATCAGTAGTTTCCTCATATTCATCATCTGATTCTGATAAAACTTCGGGAATATTGTCACACGAGGCTCCATTACAAAAAGAACATAATACAGAGCATTTCAACCCCATTTTCCTACAACCGCAAGCTCGACCACATCTGTAACCTCTCCTTATTTTTTTGTTTTTTATAATTTATAATTAATCATTTTTTTTTTTTTACGCGAGGCTACTATTATAATACTATTATATTGATATTTAGGACTAGGCAGAAGGCCTAGAAGAAGCATAAAATGTGCTGGGTCCAGTGAGACGGGACTTGCAATTAAAACTCTCTATTAACCAACAATAACAACTTTTATTCTCTCATGTACTTTCATAATTCTCATAATTATGGTAACATTTCTTAAACCATATCTTTGTATTGCCATCATATTAAAATATCACATAAATATAAATAAGAATATGAATTGTTTAAATATCCCCTTCCTATACACCTGACATAAAGACAACAGATGATTTAACATACATGCATATATTGTAACGAAACATAATTCTGTTCGTTTACAAAATAAAAAAAATAATTGTGTTGTTTTGAAAAATTAAAAAAAAATTTAAGTTTTGTTTTGATGTTTAATATTTTGGGAAATAATTCTTGTAATTGTGTGGTGTTAAAATTTTAAGTTCCTTTGAGTCAATTTGGTTAATAATATTGCTTATGGCTCACTGTAATTAAATTCAGCGTTAACAGGATTGTCTAATTCACTGATCGATTAGCGGTATTTCTTCTTCTTCGTATGTACTACTTCCACTTGAGTAATAGCCGCCTTTCTTGTAGTCCTTTTGTTCACTAATACGCTATTTATTAAATTTATAAATAAATTTAAAACCAAATTGTAGAATTTCTAAATTTTATTGACAAATGTTTAAAAGGCTCGATTTAAAATCGATTATCATATAATGCTCGACTCGTTCACAGGGCGATCGATTGTTGGTACATATGTTATTTAATATTAATTTTTTCAGGTTCTTTGAACGGTTATAGTTAATAGTCAGAGAAGGGTAAGGTCAGAAAGTATAACATTTACAACTAAAAAGCTTAATAGTTAAAAAGTACAACGTTATTTGATAATATATAATGTTTATAAAATGAAAACTTTATACCAATGAAGAGTTGACGAATACTAGTCGTCGTGTGCGCTTTGCACGCTGGGAGTCAAAATGGCCGCTTCGTAGCTGCTGAAGTAAAACTGAACTCGTCGTGTTGAAATTTTCTTCCAATAAAGCTGCCTTTTCACTGCTTCCTCGTCTCCGCAGTAGTGATTAACATTTCTGGTGTTATTGTAGTATCTCTCGTTCAATCTTCTGTTGTTCACTCCAGTAAAATGTGTATGATTTTGTTAAGTTACTGGTGTCGTAACGTTCGTTTCAGTTATTCGGAATTATTAGTGTCAGATGTTCATATGGTTAATTACTTAATTCCTCCTGTGCTTCCTTTCGGTTTTCTTCCCACTTTTTCTTATGGTGTTCTTCGATCTTGGTAATTTTGGTATTTACCACTTCCTTGACTTCCTGTACTTCCCACTCAGTCTGGCGACATCTTTCGTCAACTTCCCTGATTTGTTGGTTTATTATTATGGTTTCTTCTTCCAATTTTTTATTTATAGATTTCTTATTGTCGTTGATTTTCCTGCTCAACTCTTCCTTCGCCAACTCTATTCTCTCGTCTACCTTGTTCATGTTTTCCTGGTTGACTTCTCTTAATTCTTCTCTTAATCGTTGATTATTCTCATCCAGTTTCTCCTCCATCTTCTTATTGTTTTCCTCCAACTTTTCCTTCAATTGTTGGGTGTCGTTTTCCATCTTCTTCCTAGTTTCATCAATTTTCTGATTGGTATTTTCAATTTTATTACCTAATTCTTCCTTGGTTGTTTTTAATTCTTCTTTTAAGGATTGGTTGTCCTCTTTCAAATCTTCCATCTTCTTATTCAAGGATTAGTTGTCCTCTTTCCTTTCCTTGCTGTTTTCCTCTATTTTCTTGTTCGTCTCTACAATTTGAGTACTCCATTCTCCTTTCGTAGATTTGAATTCTTGATCCATTTTCTTGCTTAATTCTTCCTTTGTTGATTGGTTGTTCTTCTCCATCTTCTTGCTATTTTCTTCCATTTGCTTACTAATTTGTAGGAACATTTCCATTATTTTGTCCAACTTTGTATCTTCTGTTGTTTGGGATCTCTCTAGCTCCTTCTCCTGGAGATTGGCCTCCCCTGTTTCCATTGGTATTTCAGGTTGTTCCTCTGGTGGTGCGGGTTGTTTAGGTTCCACCGGGGGTAATAACACTTCCGCATCTTCCACGGGTGTTGCCTACTTGTCCCCCATATCGATTTCCTTTTCGGCCTCTGCCGCCCTTTTCTTTGAAGTTGCACGACGTTGCATTTTGCTTCTTTCTCCGACTGTATAACCACTGCCAAGCTTGAATTAGTAATTGGACAAGTTACAGTAGCCTTTCAATCACTAATTGAAGCCCCTTAGGTGGACGACAATTTGTAACGAAACAGATAATTCTGTTCGTTTACAAAATTAAAAAAAAATAATTATGTTGTTTTGAAAAATTAAAAAAAATTTAAGTTTTGTTTTGATGTTTAATATTTTGGGAAATAATTCTTGTAATCGTGTGGTGTTAAAATTTTAAGTTCCTTTGAGTCAATTTGGTTAATAATATTGCTTATGGTTCACTGTAATTAAATTCAGCGTTAACAGGATTGTCTAATTCACTGATCGATTAGCGGTATTTCTTCTTCTTCGTATGTACTACTTCCACTTGAGTAATGGCCGCCTTTTTGTAGTCCTGTTGTTCACTAATACGCTATTTATTAAATTTATAAATAAATTTAAAACCAAATTGTAGAATTTCTAAATTTTATTGACAAATGTTTAAAAGGTTCGATTTAAAATCGATTATCATATAATGCTCGACTCGTTCACAGGGCGATCGATTGTTGGTACATATGTTATTTAATATTAATTTTTTCAGGTTCTTTTAACGGTTATAGTTAATAGTCAGTCAGAGAAGGGTAAGGTCAGAAAATATAACATTTACAATTAAAAAGCTTAATAGTTAAAACGTACAACGTTATTTGATAATATATAATGTTTATAAAATAAAAACTTCATACCAATGAAGAGTTGACGAATACTAGTCGTCGTGTGCGCTTTGCACGCTGGGAGTCAAAATGGCCGCTTCGTAGCTGCTGAAGTAAAACTGAACTCGTCGTGTTGAAATTTTCTTCCAATAAAGCTGCCTTTTCACTGCTTCCTCGTCTCCGCAGTAGTGATTAATATTTCTGGTGTTATTGTAGTATCTCTCGTTCAATCTTCTGTTGTTCACTCGAGTAAAATGTGTGTGATTTTGTTACGTTACTGGTGTCGTAAAGTTCGTTTCAGTTATTCGGAATTATTAGTGTTAAATGTTCATATGGTTAATTAACTAGTTTCGGTGGTGTATTCACTTGATTCAATGTTTGTAGTGGTTAATTTTCACTGAATTTAAGGTTTAAAATTGTTTTGTTGAAATTCTCAAAATTTTACTGTAGGCTAGGTTCAATTTTTACATGCCATTAATGGTTTCGATATAGGTCGTTATTTAGCTAGAGCTCACTCAACTGTACGCTACGAACGTTAATAAAGAACTGTCTTACTTCCTTCGTTTTCTTAAATATCTTAGCCAATTTAATAATAGAAATGTATTGTTTCAATTTTTAATCGCTTCCCATACATGTAGAAAAAGTACATTATATCACAGAATATATTTTGGTTATTAATTAATTTCATGAAATAATAAATGCATAATCGGTTTCTTTAATTCCTTCTGCTTAATTTGATACCCAATAATATATTTTTACAAAGTTTTTTATCAAAAATGCTATATTCCTTTCATTTTGGAAAAGTAGGCTCAACCTTTTATTTCCTGTTCTTCTCCAAATATTAGCCATTTTATATGTTATAATTATGATTATAATAAATCTCAGATTGACATAAATGTTTATCTCTCCTTAATTTCTTGCAGTTGTTATCAATTGATTATCTTTTTAAATATAATTCATGAATCTATGACTCCCCACTCTGAAATTTTAGTTATTACATTTGCAATTTTTTCAATAATTTTATATATCTTTTTACACTATCCTTTTAAAGTATAGTTTTAGTCATAGTATTTGGTGACTGATTCACTTTATATAAATTCCATCAGTTTTACTGTTTTATTTAACTTAATTAACAATTATAAGGTTGTTGGAGTTTCCTATTTGGCCTACATTTTTCTGGTTTTACATATAATGTTTTTGAATAATATTGTGTTTATACCCCTTCTGACTTTCTTATTTTAATACAATATTAATTACAATCCCCTTAATTAACTAACAGAATATGTAGTATCGTATTCATACTCATAATACCTAAACAATATTTGAAATTAACAATATGGTCTTCAAATTCAGACATTTTAGTTTTAACTACTACTAGTAACATATAATAAACATTTTATAATAAGAGTATGGTATCCATATTTAGACATTTTAGTCTGGATTAATGCTGTTAGACATATTAAACATTTTTATAATAACAAAATCTTATATTTTACTTCCAACATTGAATTATGGAGTTCATGGGCTTTAACATAAACATAACAAGCCCTTTATTTTTATTTATTTCTTAAACTTATTTTGGTTGCAGTCTTATCTGTTTTTATTTTGGTATTTAAAGATTTATCCCCTGTCACTTTATTTATTCACCACCTGCTCTCACTTTATCCTTTACATTTTAATGAAGGTTTTTAGATAAAAAGTGGCACCTTCTTAGAAACATTAGTAATTGTTTTCATAAGAATATTTTATAAAATTTTATTTCTGTGGTCATTGAAAACCTTAAAGTTGTTTAATGGTACACATGTACTTAGTTGAAGTATTAATCACACTTCTACTTGAAGTTTATTTAATACACTGAAATAACTTGCACCTGTTCACTTATATTTTTGGATCTTATCTCTAATTGAGTTTTATTATATTCCAAGACCAAAATCTTAGTTATAAGGGATTATGAAGATTTGTTTATTCCGTTATACAATAACTTTAGTGGGTGCACTTCTACTTACAACACTAAAACACTTTTGTTTACAACTATTTTACATTAATATCAGGTTTTGGGTGTTATACTTTCTTTTGTGACATTCAATCTCTTTCGGGGTTTGTTATATTCTTCTTAATAGGTTTCCCTTGGGTATATCTAGTCCTCCCATCCTACAATATTGTTTCTTCAGAATTCTTCTTTCTTGGTTTCTTCAAGGTAACCTTGTTTTATCATGTCCGTTGGTTTGTTCTGGGTATCTTCCTTACCTACTCCTATCCTACCTGGGTATTATCCTTATTTATTTTAGTTTTTTGGGGTTTATTTTTCTTTATACATATTTGTTGCATTGTGGTTCTTTATTTTTACTTTTTCCATTTATGGTAGTATTTTATTTTGATATTTATTTGTTTTCATTTGAATTTTTCTTTATATATAATGTAATTGATATTTAATTATGATCATATTGTAATGTTTATTAAGTGGATTATCTGTCATGCTACAATATACATATAAATCACAGACAAAGTACAACATGTTAAGCCTGGCAGACAGCTTGTATATTCTTATCAAATACATACATAAATGTGGAGAAAATCTGGACTGGCCCTACTAACCAGAAACTAGAATTATAAATTTAAGTTGCCAGCACAGCCAGTATAATGTTTATAAAATATTGCAAAATCCTCAACTCCATAAAAAATATAGAAGAATTTTAAAGAAATCTTAATTGATCATAAGAACGAGAAATTACAAATTCAAATTGTCAGTGCAGCCTGCATAGTTTTATAAGATACATTCAGAAATTTAAAATAATCTGGCTTGACCATATTAACAAGAAAATCTATTGGCAACCTGGGCTGTCAATGCAACCTGTATAATTTTTCAAATTACAATTTATAATTTTAAGAAAAATCGGGTTTGACCCATAATAGCAGAACTACAATTACAAGGTTAACGTGTCATCACAGCCTGTGTAATTCCATAAAAATTGTAAGAATTTAATATTATAAATATATATAAAAATTTAAAGAGATTCTGAATTGACCATAACATCAAGAAAGACCATAATAAATTTAAGTATCAGTACAGCCTGTATAATTTTATAAAAATTGTAAAATTTTTAAACTTTATAGAAATATAAAAATTTACAGAAAATCTGAATTGACCCGGCCGCGGACATGTGCCATAGCATGACCCAAAATAAGGTAACATGATCAGTTCCTGCATAGATCTGCACCAACAGGTGCCTGCCTCAGGTTAAAAGTGTGAACCGGCCTAAAACAAATTAAAAAAAAAATTCCAACCCATTTTTGAAATATATATATATAATGATTAACCAGCAAAAAAATACCCAAGATTGTAATAGGGACCCGACCAGCAGGTCTAGCCCCCAGCATTTACAAACTGCACCCACCTACTTCACTAAAATACAGATTCCCCACAAACTTTTACAACCCCCATTCAGAATCACAGTAAAAAAAAAAATAAAGAATAAAATTAAGGACCGCCGGACACATCCCCGCGACCAGGGCTACAATTAATCTGGAGCGTAATTACATTATGAGAACTATTTCAGTGAAAGTTTGCAACCAAAATTCTGTCCAGCTGGACGTGAGCACAATGAAGTATAACTTGAGTTTTTGATGGTTAAATTCACAACACATGGAGTTTGCTGTAGCGGCCTAGTGTAGTAAAAAAAGCTTAAATGTCACCTCATTTTGGTCCAGATTGTTCCCCGTGGGTACTGTGGCATGATATGCAGTAGTTCCTCCACTGGCAGCCAAGATCCGAGAGTCTAGATGTTTTTAAGTCATTGTGGAAGATGTAATTACCACATGCGGAGGGGTCACATTTCCGACTGGATCGGGAACCCTGGACATTCATAATAATTACTTCACTGACCCATAAACCATAACACACATATTCCACAGCATACCAATCTCACCATGTTCACCATAACACGTGTAACATTCTCATTCTTGGTTTTTAAATTCCTAGACCACACACAAGGCCTCAATGCTTCATAATTGGATATAAATTCATAACGAAATATGAATGTATTATATTATAATTCATAACATGATGAATGTATGAAAAGTTAACATACTCAGACAGGCATAACGCATATATCACCACGTGCTCACTCAGACAATTCAGTAAGTTCCCCAGTTCCACAAAATTACATAATAATTTTTTTTTGTTTTACGCCCCTTTTCACATGTACAATTGGTATTTTAAAATACAAGATATTAGGCTGTGTTAGTGTTTAAATAAATCAAATATTTAACAATGAATGAAACTGCATTTCCGGTCACACGCCACGTAGTAAACTTCAAACTTTTATCAATTCACATCCAAGTTAATTATAAACTAAATTTAAATCTTTTACCATAAAATGAACAACATATACAATTAACCCACTTACCGGAGATCGCTTAGCGTCTATTCAGGCATGAAGAATAGAATTTACAAAATTAAAGAAAACTTAGCTCTGCCAGGGAGGACGGCTGCCGACGCCAGCTGCTGCCCAGATCAGAATGAACAAACGCGCAAAAACCTTGTGTCGGAAAACGTAATTACCCGGGCCGTCAACAGAGCGCGTTGGCCTTCAGTGAAACAACGAAATGGCAATACAGTACACTACGCTTAATTACCATAATTAATTAATTCGCCGATTAATTATATTAATAATTCTCCTTTATAGGAACGCCGGGTTCTCGAAAACCCGGCACACCCCCACCCCAAAAGGGCAACATGGTTGCCAAAAAACCAACTCACAGCCTCTTGGCTAGTCAATATTACAACCAGACTCTTGGCTGTCTTGGGAAATCTCAGAAAACTTAACCGCACTCAGGAGAACAGAGGCTCAGGGTGAAAACGAAGGAAGAGGGAAGAAGAAGTGTAATGTGCATGCCTGTGTGCATGGGAGTGTATCTATGTAAGTGTGAGGGTACTGCATGCTGACCTGGCCAGGGCCGACATACAGCGACAAGAGATAGAAGGAGAAAAGAAGAAAGACAAGAATGGGGCACCCTCTGAGTTATGACCTCCCAAGTCCTCCCAACTCACAAACTGAGACCCCAAAGACCGATAACGTCCACAGTGGGACAACTTCTATCCCCTCTCCCAGGACTGAAAAATCTCAACACTACTGCGACCATCCCCACGCGAGCCCCCTCCGCCATGCCAACCCCACGGGACCGCCCCAGCACGTCACCCTCTCTGGTGACCACCACCTACCTCTCCTACTGCCACTCACATATGCGTCCAAGGACCAAACAAGGTGTCACTGACCTTGATATGTGAGTGACCATACTACTACTCTCGTCCACCTCCTGGACCGACCAGCCATATGCCGCAAAACAAGGCATCACCATCCTTAACATATGACTGGCCCACATCCCTACACTAGGGCGGACGGCCCCGATTCGCCAGGCAGAGAAGACCGCATCGAGGGCACGCGAACATCAATCCCATCTCTCATTTAACAGTTCGATTACACACATCGTAACTAGCAGGAGGGAGGGGTTACTTCTCCACTGAACAGTCTATACAACACTCACTCTTAACCAAAGGAAACACCAGGCAATTCAATCGAGAATGCGGCATGGCCATTTAACAACAAAATTCAATCTCAATAAAAGATCAGCTGATGAACAAACCAGGTTGGCCGTGAAATTGATATATTAAACATAGAACAGTTACATGAGACAAGCACGGGTTTATCAGATTAAGAAAACAACAATTAAATTCCACCATGCAGCCGACTATCACCGGCTCAGAGTCCAACTCGCCCAGATAACATAGTTTACAACGATACAGCTGCTTATAATTTACTAGGTCAATACTTTTAACATTCACCTCCTCTGTATTTAGAAAATACTCAGAATATAACTCCGCTAGACAATATCTAGAATCCCCATAAAACGACAAACAACGTATTTTTTGCTCTTATACACCAAACAAACTACACTGAATTATAAAATAACAACAACAGCAACAGCACCAACCTAGTCACAACATTTCTAACTAAATTCTTTTCTAAGTCCTTTTTTTTCTTTTTCCTTTCTTTCTATTTTTTTTTCTAAGGGGAGGGGTAGGAAAATCGGGAAGATGAAAAGGGCAAGGATCATTGAAGGTCAAGAGCGAGGACACGAGGTAAGGACATGGCTTCCTCCGGAAATAAGGATGAATGGAGAAAAACCAAGGCTCGCGTGGGCAGGGACGCGTCCCTGAAGTAGACGAACACCACTGGGACTGTGGTGAACATCTACCCGCTACCCGTTACCCGCTCTTCTCACCTTTCCCTGACAGACTTTATGTACTCGTTCCTTCCGGACATCACTCTCTGAGAAATTATCTCGTGTTGAGCTGTACTGATTTGTTTCTTCTGAATCAGAATCACGGCAACTTACATCACTACTTTCACTCCGCTTTGGATTATCCTCATCATCTAAATCCTCTGCTTCTGCCTCCCCTGCTTCTCTTTCTTCCAGCCCTTCCTCTGGTTGCTCATCTGATCCATCTTCAACAGCATCTTCACCCAGCTCCTCACCAATTTCTTCACCAACCTCGTCACCAGCTCCTTCACAAACTTCTTCACCAACCTCTTCTCCAATCTCATTTTCATCAACACATTCATCATCAACATCATCGCCATCACGTCCACTACCACCATCATAATACTGCCCACCCTCTCATCGTCTTCTACAATTTCCCCTTCTTCGTCCCCATAATCCAATTCACCATCCCGACACTGCACATCCTCACCATCTTCCAGTTGCTCATCTGGTCCATACAAAACCTCTTTCCCTTCGTCAGAACTCTCAGCATCACATACAGAAGCCGTCCGCAAATCTGCACACACTACATATTCTCACTCGCACACTCCACAACGCTGCCACCAAATTCCTCCTCAACTTCTATCTCATCTCCTTCAACCACACTTGCGGCATGGACAACCCCGTATCCATCCGCAAACTCAGAAACTTCAGTCTCCCTAACACCTATAACTATACTTCGCTGTGCAGCATCCGCAGACCGCTCTTCTGCCTCTTCTTCCGATTCCTCTCCTTCACCACTTTCAGCAACTATAGCGTCATCGACATTTCCCACCATGGAATCCAGCTGTCCAGGTCTATGTGCAATGTCTAAATTAAATTCTACTTGCGATGGTAAAGCTACACTATCAAGTGACTTCTCATATCCCTGCGTAGGCGATGATGATATTACAGGATCTGGATCCATCATGAACCGAGATGGAGATACCGGAACAAATTCTGCGGCATCTGGATTCAACTGTGACGTCATATCTGAGTCTTCTAATTCAGTGTTAACAGATGTGTTCTTGTTGTTTTGTGTTGATCCACCGAAGTAATTCCCCTCTTCTTCTTCCTCTTCACCTTCTTCATCCACTACTCTATTAGGCACTTATAATTCATCTGGAACGTTTAAAATTTCCTGTTTTCCCAAATAGGCATAAAGGTTTGCTACAGGATCCCTACTTGCCAATGGTTGTTCACTAATATAACTTCTCCTTCCACTGGTAATTTCATATTTATTTGCCTTCTCTTCTGTAACCATTGTTACTGTCTTCTCACTTGCCACCCCCTTGTAGCTTTCATTACTTCCGGAATATTCACTTTTTCTTACAGTTTCTTGTGTTCTCCACCAACCACCATGTTTGTCATTTTTAGCTCTTCCGAATAAACTACTTGAGTCTTGGACATCTTTAGCAGACCCTTGGACTCGTCATTCGCCTGGACCCTTCTGGCAAACCCACAAAACCGGTCCAGGTCCGCAAAACAACGTGGACGGTCTGCGAACACTAAACGGGATCTCTCTTGTGGAGTCAGCCCTTCTAGTATTATCTGTATTATGTCCCTCTCAGGCAATCCCAACCTTAATACCCGGGCAGTTTTGCGTATGCTCTGTACAAAGTCCGCCAGCGCCTCTCCGTTGGCCTGTAGACGATAGAATAACTTAAATTTCAACTGGTCATCCCGTCGACGGGGTATGAAGAAGTCCAACACCTCCCCATGGAGAGAGTCGACACTGCCGCCACGACGCAGAGTGTTGGTGACCAGCCCAGCCAATGACCCCCGGCAATACGGATATATAAGGGACAAGAGGTCCCCATCGGACACCCCCGGGAAGTCCGCCAACTCCAGGACAAGGTCCAAGAAAACCAACAACTTGTCCTCATCTATTCCATCCACTACCGGAAGAACGCCGGAAATGGGGCTGGGCAATCTCTGATAACATACCGCCGCCAGAATTACACAATTCACAATACACAACAATAAAACATAAATCCCAACGCAATACCTAACACAAACATAACTTACAAAACAGAAAAAAACTCGAGTACTATTCTTCCTTCAAGTCGACCTCCGGGTTCCCTAGCGCTGCGGAGACCTGACCCACTCCTGGACTAGCTCTCGTTCACACCACACAAGAGGACAAACAACTTTTGACATTAACATGATACATGAAATCCACAACACCTAACACCTATCATGACATATCACATTTCACAATACATGCTCGACCATCAAAGACCAACATCGAATTTCCCAAATAAAAAACTTCAAACAATGAACTCTGTCGGTACGCCCTACCATACCGACTTCCGATCGGGCCATACCGCATCTTGCTAAACGCTCTCGCAATTACTTCAATATCTATCAATAATACAGCCTACTCCCCTCGCAACGCCCCAGATCTCCGGTAATTCAACGTCTCAAAAAAAAATTCCAACTAAAAATGCATGCCTCGTGGCGGCCCCAAAATTACAAGTTCAAACAGGCTGACAGTCATACATCAACACAATAGATAAAAACATTGAACATCACACAACATAGGCATATGTAATTTCTCTAAGTTATTTTTTTTTTAGTTCCAATTATCTCAGAATGTTTCCGAGTTTGCAAGACCCGTCACACGAAATGACCCAAGGGTTCAACCATAGATAGAACCACGCTCTGCTACCATTTGTAACCCCTGCTTATTTTTTTGTTTTTTATAATTTTTTTTTTTTTTAAGGCGAGGCTACTAGATATTTAGGACTAGGCAGAAGGCCTAGAAGAAGCATAAAATGTGCTGGGTCCAGTGAGACGGGACTTGCAAATAAAACTCTCTATTAACCAACAATAACAACTTTTATTCTCTCATGTATTTCATAATTCTCATAATTATGGTAACATTTCTTAAACCATATCTTTGTATTGCCATCATATTAAAATATCACATAAATATAAATAAGAATACGAATTGTTTAAATATCCTCTTTCTATATACCTGACATAAAGATAAAACATGATTTAACATACATACATATATACATATTGTAATAATAATAAGTAATAAAATATTAGTGTGTGTTGATGATATGATAATAGATTGTGAAGTATGTGACTCCGATGTAATCAAGCCCCACTCTTTGGGCTAGCCAATTTGTAATAAATTAATAAATAAGTTGTAAGTTGTAATGTGTTTAATTGGTGTTTAATTGGTGTGGCTCTCGACGTCTTACTGGCCTGAAACACTTCCTTAAGTTTCCCAGCTGGTCGAGTCCCAATGGTAGCAAGACTGGTCGAGTAGTGTAAGGTTGATGAAGAAATGTATGTTCAGCTTCACCGAAAGTTTCAAAACAAAAATTATTGTTTTGAAGAAAATTTAAAAAAAACTATGTTTATAAAAAAAAATAATTTAAAAAAAAATTTTAATTTTATTAATTAATTAATTATGATCAATTAATTAATATAGGGCTGTGAAGTTTTAAAAAGTGTAATGCTCTTCTGAAAATTTTTATTAAAGTTTTGGTATATTTTAAATAAACTATCACCACTCATAAGATTGTCTTCAAACCAATCGATACTTGTTTATCTTTTTATTTTTTAGGTTATCTTCACTTATAGGTGGTAAAGTCCTTGTAGATTACCAATTAGAATTATATTATTGGCAATTAGTATTATTGAAGAAATAAAGAACTATTAAGTATTGAAAAGTATTAATGTTTTATTAATTAATGGCAATATTGACTCTTATCGATTAATATCGATTCTCAGGATATCGAAAAAATTACAAAGTATTATATAAAAATCGTACAGGGTTCTTTAAACAGCCAGTTATTATCAAAGTCAGAGAAATCGGGCTAATATTTAAAAGTATAACGTTACATCAAATGAATAATTATTACTAAACACAAACATTGAATAATAATTTGAAAATAAAATAATTGATTTCACCAAACAGCTGTGCTGAACTAGGAGAAGGCACTGGGATCGTCAAAAGCAAATGGCGGCCATCAAGTTGATCAAAATGTTGCTCGTTCCTGCTGCGTTCCAAATAATGTATTTTCTGGCAGTATTCCTGTTCTTGTGTCTGCAAATCTCTTGTTAAATGTTGTGTAGTGACTGGTGTAGTGATTCTGGGTTGTATTTAGTATATCTGTGTAATTATAAGTCAAAACACTTTTCCCAATTCCGACACTAATTTGGTTAAGGTATTATACAGTTTTCTGGTGTTTTTCGGAGTAGAAATGTATTGTTTAGTGTTAATTAGTGTTTCTTGATTGTTTTTGTCACCATGTATATGTTCTGGAAGGATTTTATAATTCACTCTCGACTTCACAGTAACGTACTGTTCGCCACTTAACTTTACCTTTGTAAGATAGGTTAGATCGTCACAAAACTCTCGTTTATGTTAACCGTTCGAATACCAATAATCAACTAACTGTTTCCTTCAGTTTCAATTAAACTCTTAGCCCATATAATATTATTCTTAACATTGTTCAAATATTTTTTCATATCCTGTGCACACTTTAATATTTCACTATATAAATACCTAAACTTGGGTTATTTATCAATTTTATTCACTAGATGTTATTTAAATTAATCTTTCAGTTCATTCAGCTTATTTTCAGATTAAATAATGCCGTTTTATAGTGTTTTCTGTCCAAAAAATAGTAATTTTACTTTCAGTTTGGTATACTCTGAAAAGTCAAAACATCAAAATTTACTTCCTGTCATTATATAAATTCAGCCATTTTATCAGTTATATTTAATATTAATAATCCTATATTGTATTAAAGGGTTCATATTCCCTTATTTTCTGGTAATTAATTGAATTAGTTGTATTCTGAAACATTATTCAGGAATATATGACTCCCATGTCCAAATTTCTGAGTTTAGTCATTTTCATTTTTATTTATAATTCTGAATATATTTATTAAAATCTCTCTAAATGGTATGTGCAATTATATGGCATGATCTCAAGTTTATTTTGTCTAAACCCCTTTTGTTTATTTGCTTTTAAATGAGTAATTTCTCTGTTTTGATGAAGTTTGGTTTCCATTCTTTTGGCCTATGATTTTTTAACAATTTTTCTTACAAAATATTTTACAAACAATACATGATGTGTGATACCCTCTCTGACTTTTACATATAGTATTATAAATTAAACATGTTTTTTTCAAATTACACAAAAACAATTAGTATTGGTTACAATACAAATAATAGTTAAACAAAAAGAAAGAATATTTTTTTTTTTAAATAAATGGTTGTCTTCAAGTCAGACATTTTGCAACGAAATCCCCATTTCCAACATGGAAACATGGTTTACAAAAAAGGTTTTTTACTAACTAACATCTTAATTACTCCCTACTATTTACAAGTGGTAACTATTTTTACAGTTCTGATGTTAGTTGTTTCAGACCCAAACAAATGGCCTTATATCTAAAACATTTTTAAACATTCTTTTACTATATACATAAAAACCTTATATTTATATTCTTATTTCTAACTATTATTATAAGTAGGATTCTACAGTTTTTATACCGTCTTTTATACATTGTCTTTGGGGAATTATACCCTGTCATTAATAAATAAATAGTATGAATTGTTCGAAAAGTATTAAGAAATCTGTTTTTTCTTTTTTCATGTAAAACAAAATGTTATTTTAAACAGATTCATGTCTTATGAACAACATATTGTCACAGTACACATTTCAAGTCATTGAAAAATGCATATTTCATTGCATTCAATGTTTGTGATTGCCAAGAATGAAACACAAGGTTCATTTTTTATAATACCCAAAACTATCACTGGTTCACTTTGCACTTATATATTATGTTATTGCTAAATGGTCGTATAGTCTTATTAACATAATAAATTGGTTAGCGTTTTTCAATGGAGATTTGTTCCATGGGTACTATATTATTGTTTCATCTTAGTTCACAGGCAACCTTTACTTTATACACTTCTCTCTCTTAAATTTATATACATGTGGTTTTTATTTCGTTATACTTTTATTTTTAAATATTTATTTTGGGGATATAGGGATTTGGGTGTCTTTTATAAGAGCATGACATCTTCAGGATGCTGCCTTCTTCTTCTTTCATCAGTCTTCTTTTCTCCTGCCTTCTGGGACTGGTATCTTCTCCATCTTCTTCTTGATGCCATCAGGTTTCTTGGGATCTTCTCCATCTTCTTCTTTATTTCAGAAATACACCACCTGTATTGTTTGATCTTGGCTTATTTTAGGGTTTCTCTTCTATTTATTCTTCCTCGTTGTGGGTTTGGTCATATTCAGTACTGCTTTGTTATTTACTTTTTTACCTTCCTGGGTTATAGTTTGAAAACCTTTGGTTATGAGACTGGTTTTGGATGACTCATCACTAGTAACTCCTTTTATTTGAACTTGTATTTTCTTTATAATAATGATTTCTTTCCACAGTTGCTATGAATTAATCTATTTATATTAAACTTAATGCTTTCTTCCAAATTTAAATATTATAACTTCATTATTCTAATGATCAATTGCCATTCAATATTATGCATATATCTGTCACGCTACAGATTGCTCTCCTCCAGAAGTAATTATTTCAGACATGTTTATGGATGAAATAATTTCTTATGATAATTTCATCATTTCTTATAATTCATTTTCTTCTCCATTTTTATATCGATTTTTTTATAATTAGAGTTTAATTAATTTTATATATATAATTATTTGTTTTACTACTGATCCTTTTCGGATAGTTAGTGTCTTCTGAGATATATTATAATTGTAATACATTTTCTTTCTTTATCAACTTCGTGTTGTATCCTTGGGATATTAATTCCCTAACATTCCCTATCACGTGGGCTGGGGCAGATCAGAGGGGCACTGTACGCTACTTCTCTGCTGGCCATACACCACTTCTATAAATTGAGTACAGAGGCATATCCATCCCTGCTCAAAAACATAATGCTGCTGGAATTATCTTCAGTCAGTCATCGAATAAATAAATAAAAAGTAGTCTCATTTTCGACTAATAAAAATATCTTTGGATTCTCCACTTCGTAGTCTCTCAGATTATCTCACATTTTCTATCTTAATAAATCTTCATAATCATTATTATACTCATTACATATATATTTTTTCAAAACTCTTAACTTGTCTGATATATTTAATTTAATTATGGTTGAAAACCTTTCTTTTAATAATTCTGGTTACTGTTTACAGTGTAACTCTCTTTCTTCTTCATCTGAATTCTCTTTATACATTCTTCTGGTTATTCATAGTATTAGCATGGTCTTTATAAATAGTCTTTCGTATTCATTATTTGAATGGTCTTAATATATTATATTTAATTTTTTAACATTGTATCTTTACATTAGATATACAGGTTGTTATATTGATCATTTTATTTAAACATTTTGGTTCTTTCCTTTCTCTTAGAAAGTTATTAATCCGCCTTCGCATTCATTAACATTAATTCATTTATATTATATTTCATGTGGTATTTCTTCTCTTTGCATTTCATATAGGTTTTATTATTATCATTGGTTCAAAATCATCTTCTCCATATGTTTGGTATGAGTTGTTCTTCTTTGCTCTTAATTAACTGTTTTCATTATCGTTTCATAGGTAATTAGTCTCTTTGCTTCCAAATTTTTTCTTCTCTTGCATATTACACTCTTCTTTGTTATTCTTCTCTACCCTTCAAATGCTATTGTGAATGTCTAGCATTTATTCTGGATTAACGTTAATTCTCTTTTCTGAATTAATCACTTTATTTTCTTCTCAATTCAATCATAATTGACACATAATTATTTTTTGGAACTTGGTTAGTTTTAATGTAAAATTCAAACTATTCTTTTTATTTAATTGAAAAATATTTCTCATAAATCCTTGTAATATGTTGATCTTATCTTGTTTCAAAGTTCTGACGTTCTATCAACATTCAAATTCTGTTTAATTCATTTATTCCCAGAATTGTTTCATTCAGAATTGTTTATAGTACTGTAATTTTACTATTATTTCTGAATGTTTTGGTATTTTTCCAAATTCAAATTCTTCTTAATTATTTACCATAAAGTTTTCTCATAAACTTAGTTATAGTAAGTTAGTCTTACTTTATTCTTAAATTTTTTGTATATTAACTTCAAAATTCCTTTCTTCTTAATTCTTCCAAAATGTTTTTCTCATAATTCAGTGGTAGTAAGCTGTGCTTGCTTAATTTTAAATTTTTTTAAATTAAGTTCAAAATTCTCTCTCTTTCTCTTTCTTCCATAAAGTTTTGTTCTAAATTATCAGGTGTAGTAAGAAGTACTTACTCAATTTTAAATTTTTATAATTATATTTTAATTCAAAAGTCTTTCTTTTTCTTTCTTCCATAAAGTTTGTTCCAAAATTATTAGGTTGTAGTAAGATGTACTTACATTATTTTAGAATTTTTTTAAAATTATATTTCAAAATTCTAAAACTCACAACTCATTCTTCATAATATTTCTTCATAGAAGCTTGATTGTACACTCCTTTGATTTTTCCTGAAACGATTTCCTTCAACTCATATGTATTGTTGTGCTTATCATTTACCACAACATATGGGCCAGTGTAAAGTAATAATAGTTTTTTGGTTATGCCTTCTAAGGTGCTAGGCAGCTCTCTATTTTTTAGGAGGACTTTTTCACCCTCTTTATATGTTACAATTCGCCCTATTGCCTTCTGGTATTTGGCTTGCCGTTTTTCCTGATCTTCTGCTACCTTATTGTAAAACTTCAACTGGTTGAATTTCCTATTATTGTTCGTTGGAAATTCAATGATTTGTTCAATGTCTCGGGGAGTCGGCTTCTCATACATGGCTGAGTACGGTGGAATTCCTATAGCTGGATGGTGGGCGTAATTTAGGAATGTTTCTGTCGCTGCTAGGTACTCTTGCCACTTTTTCTGTTGGTTGTGACAGTACGTGCGCAATATCCTACCCACTTCTCTTAGTACTCTCTCAGCCGGATTGCTACTTGGGTGGTAGACTGATGTCTTATACGTTTTGACCCCAAGTGCTAATAAAGTGTCTCGCCATCTCCTCCCCTTAAACTGTGTACCATGGTCGGTAATAATAGAAGATGGTCTACCGATCTCTGGGATATACAAATCGATAATCACCGCCAAAACCTTTGCTGTTGTTCCCCGATTAACCGGATATAGCTTTATATACTTGGTGTAGTGATCCATTATGATTACCAAGTATTTATATCTGTGTCGACCACCGCTACGGGGAAATGGCCCGCAGATATCCAAAAACACTTTTCCCAGTTTTGCGTTGGAAGTTATCGGTATCATGATACCCTCTGTCTTTTCATTGTTTACTTTTGCACATTGGCAGATCTTACAGGACTTGATGTATGTTCTCACCTTGCGGTTGATATTCTTGATCTTACAATTTTCCTCTAGAGCTTGTATCACTTTTAACGCTCCCATGTGACCATACCTGACATGGTAATCGATGATGACCTCCTTTTCGATTTGGTGTGGGATTATCACCTTCCATGTCTCATCGTCCAAGGCGGTTTTTATGAATAGAATTCCCTTGTTAAGGTGGTAATATTTAGAAATGGTTTCATCATTGGCTTCCAAACGACTCACAATGTTTTTCAGCTTAGGATCAGACTGCTGATGGATTCGAATATTTATTAGCAAAGCTTGTAGATCGGCTCTGGTCGTGAATATGTTATAAATTTTTACTAAGCTCTCCTTCTCTCCCTCGAAAGTCTGATCTTCCAGATTTATACGTGACAACACATCCGCTACCACGTTCTTCTTTCCTGGAATGTATTCCCATTTCAGGTCATATTCTTGTAGGGCGAGTACCCACCTAGCCAATCGGCCGTGACTCAATTTGCACCTACGAAGGAACGAGATGGATTTATGATCAGTTCGTACCGTGACTTGATATCCGAGAATGTACGTTCGGAACTTGCTGCATGCGAACACCACGCTCAACAATTCCTTTTCTGTCACACTGTAGTTCTTTTCGCACTGGTTTAGTGTGCGACTAGCGAAGCTTATTACCAGATGTTGTCCCTCCTCATCTTCCTGGTATAATGTCGTTCCTAAGCTTAGATCGCTAGCGTCACAGTTTAGAAAGAACGGTTTCTTAAAATCTGGGTGACGAAGTATGACACTCTCCAGAAACTTCTCTTTTATCAAGCGGAAAGTAATATCTTGATCTTCACCCCAAGTCCATTTGTTTTTGGCAGATAACTGTGGTTGAAACTTGGCGGTCAACTCGGAATATCGGCTCTGAAACTTCCTGTAATAGTTACAGAGTCCGAGGAAAGATTGCAATTGTTTCCTGTTTCTTGGTTGCGGGAACCTCTGAATTGCCTCCACTTTTTCTGCTGATGGGGTAATACCTCGGTCGTCTAGGTTGAAGCCTAAAAATTGTACCTCGCGCGCTATGAACTTGGATTTCTCCAACTTCAGTGTTATGTTGTTCTGCGCTAGTTTGTTTAGTACAAATTCCACTCTGTAACAGTGCTCCTCCCAGGTTCCGGATGTGATTAGTAAATCGTCAACATAGACGGTGGTAAATTGGAGCGCTTCTGGTCCCAAAATCTGGTCCATGCATGCCACAAATATGGCGACAGAATTGACAAGTCCGAAGGGAAGTCTCTTGAACTGGTAATTGCGCCCTTCGAAAATGAACGCTACATACTGGCGGCTTTGTGGATGCAGCTCTACCTGCCAATAACCACAGACCGTATCTAAGGTGCTAATAAATCTAGTACCATGAAAACGCTTTAAGATTTCTTCTATTTCACCGGGAGATGTTCTGTCATTCACAATTGTCTTATTCAACTCACGCGCATCTAAACAGAGCCGGACTTGTCCGTCTTTCTTCGGAACAGCAATAATTGGACTAGTGTAAGGTGATTGACTAATCTCAATTATGTCGTTTTCTATCATCTTGTTTATCTCTGTTCTCACGGCTTCTTTGAGCGACTGCGCTATTGGATATGACCTCCGGTTAAACTCTACGTTTTCTTTAAAACGAAGTTGGCACTGGTAGTTTTTTACCTTCCCTGGTTCATCAGAAAACACCGACTTGTATTTCTCATATATAGCGATTAGACGATCAGCCAGATATGTTGGTATTTTCTTGTTATCGCTTCCGCACCGGAAATTCCGTATTTCTTGGATCTTAACTGACCATAAATCCTCTCCTCCATGATTGTATATTATGGGTTTAGAAAGAGGGCTGTTTCTTATAATATTTATTTTCCGAAGTTGTTGATGTATAGGGCTAGGAAGTATAGTTGTGCCTCCTACCAGATCTGCGGTCCATGTTACTCCGTCTGGGAAAAGTGATACTCTATTTAAATTAAGATCGATTACTGCCGAATATCTACGAAGAATATCGCAACCGACTAAGATGTCAAATGGTAATCCGGTGGCGATTAAAAATTCCATGTCTAAAGCTATATCACGGCTAACGACACTTAAGGAAACTTGCTTCCTAATGGTTTTATTCTGGCGGCCAGTTGCACCTACCAACACAATGTTGTTGACTGGTAACATTGGCAAAGTTTTTCCACATGTACATTGTATTCTCTCCAACTCATTGGAGTTTATTATTGAAATATTAGCTCCTGTGTCTATCATTATTTTAGCGGGAACTCCTTCCACCTCCGCTGTTATATAAATTATCTCATTATTACTGTTGCTGAGACTCTTCTCGTTCTCTTCCAAAAGTTCAGTTCGTATGTCTTTCAGATAATGGTTACTTATGATAGTGATAATCTTATTATTGTTTGCTTGTTGCAAATCATCCTTTTCTAACCCAGGAAGTATAAGCAGTAACGGGTCATCGTTGTTGATTACTGCCTCCTCTCGTTTAAAGTATTTTGGTCAGTGTTTATGTTATTATTGACCGAGGCATCGTTCGGGAAACTCTGGTTTGTCTCCTGACGTTCTGTACCCTGGTTGATGTTTAACGCCCTGTTCGGTTGTCTGCCAAGATCTTCCAGGCTGGTACTTCGTCTTCCCTCTTCGTGTCTTGGGCCGTCTCGTTCCGCACTCCTCCATCTTCGGTCGGCGCCGTGGAAGCTGCTCCTCCTCGGTTGATAATATCTCCTGGGTCCGCGATCTTCTGCTCTTATAAAATTTACCCTAGGGCGCGACACTCGGTTATTACTATTGCTATTATTGTTATTACTAAAATTATTATTATAGTAATTTCGGTTAGGTGGGTAAGGCCTGTCACCATTATTGTTGGGATATGGATTTCTCTGACTGTATGGGACATTATTATGTTGGTAAAAATTGTTTCTATTATTTGGGTAAGGGTTATTATTCCTCACTCCGTTAAAATTACCGTTAAACTGGTTATTACGCGGCTGGTTGTTAGGGCCGTCGTAATTACTGGGCTGATTCCGGTTACTTGCATGGTTATTGCCGTTATTGGGGTAGGTAGTCGGCCTTGCTTCTGGTCTCTCATTTCTCTTTCTGCTCTGCCGATAATACTCTTCGTTCTCGTATCCCTCCAATAACTCGGTCATTCCCTGGATCGTCTTGATCTGGCTACCTCTCCGGGCCCTGATAATGTCCTCATCATAATGATACGATATCTTGTTCACTAGACATTCTTCTGGGATTGCTGGCTCGAGGTGTTTTGCCATACACACCTTCCCCAAGAAATATGCTGTCATACTGCTACCTAATTGTGACCTGTATCTTCCATTACAGATATTGTCACGGATCAAGTTCTGGGTGGTCTCAGACCAGTATTTTGTCTTAAACATTTTCCGGAACTGTTGGTAGTCGGAAATTTCACTCCGGTTGGCCATCCACCAATTATCTGTTATGTCTCGGAAAGACTCGTCGAATATCTCCCTGCTATGGCTCCATTGAGTAATTTTATGCTTGGTCAAATATTCTTCTATCCTAGCTAGGAACTCCATCGGCTTGCGTTTGTATTGCCGGAAGTTGAGCCACTCTCGGCTTTCGTTGAGAGGCAATCCGGTGAAATGAGTCGGTCTGTTCCTTATTGCTTCCATCTCCTCTCGGCTTTGTCGCACCTGACCGGTGATATTGGCCATGGTCTCTTGTATATCATTACATCACTCTGTGACTTGGTTGCGTACTTTTCCGAACTCTTCTTGATTTTCCTTCCTCTGTTCTTCTACCTTCCTACGACTATGTTCTTCAATATTTGTGAACTTGATGTTCACCACTTCTTTAAACTCATGCACCTCCTTTTCGGTCTGGTTGCACTTTCCATCAATCTCTCGAATCTGTCGATTGACCATTATATTTTCTTCTTCCATCTTCTTATTCATCGCTTTTTTGTTAACCTTGATTTCCTTATTCAGTTCTTCTCGTAACAATTCCATTCTTTCGTCTAGTTTGTCCAGATTCTCCTGATTGACTTCTCTTAATTCTTCTCTTAAAATTTGATTGTCCTCTCTCAATTCTTCCAGCTTCTCCCCCATCTTCTCTTCCAACTTCCTGTTATCTTCTTTCAATTCTTCCTTCAATTGTCGGTTGTTCTTCTCTATCTTCTTCCTGGTTTCATCGATTTTCTGATTAGTATTTTCAATTTTATTAATCAATTCTTCTTTAGTCGCCTTGAATTCTTCCTTGAACGATTGGTTGTCTTCCTTCAATTCTTCCATGTTCTTGTTCATCCCAGTCAACTCTTCTTTTGTGGATTGATTATCCTTCTTCAATTCTTCTAACTTTTCTCTCATCCTCTCTTCCATCTTCTTGCTGTTTTCTTCCATCTTCTTCGTCAGGGACTGATTGTCTTCCTTCAATCCTTCTAACTTCTTCCCCATCTCTTCTTCCATCTTCTTGTTTGTTGTTTCGATTTTATTTCCTAAATCTTCTTTCAAAGACTGTGTGTCCTTCTCCCTATTCTGGTCCATTATCTTGAACATTTCCATTATTTTCTCCATCCTTACGTCTTCCATTGTTTTGGGTTTCTCCTGGATATTAACCTCTCCTGTCTGTGTGGGTATCTCCGGTTGTTCAGTTTGTTTGGACAACACCGATTGTAATACCTCTTCCACCTCTACTGGCGTTGCCTCTTTGTTGTCCATATCGATTTCTATTTCTTTTTCGGCCTCCGCCGCCCGTTTCTTAGATGTCGCACGTCGTTGCATTTTCCCTTGAAATTCTCTGGCTTTGTAGCTGTTGCCTAGCTCCAACTAGTGATTGGGCAGAATTTATTGGCCTTCCAATCGCTAATTAAAGCCCCTAAAGTTGTGCGCCAATTTGTAATAATAATAAGTAATAAAATATTAGTGTGTGTTGATGATATGATAATAGATTGTGAAGTATGTGACTCCGATGTAATCGGAGCCCCACTCTTTGGGCTAGCCAATTTGTAATAAATTAATAAATAAGTTGTAAGTTGTAATGTGTTTAATTGGTGTTTAATTGGTGTGGCTCTCGACGTCTTACTGGCCTGAAACACTTCCTTAAGTTTCCCAGCTGGTCGAGTCCCAATGGTAGCAAGACTGGTCGAGTAGTGTAAGGTTGATGAAGAAATGTATGTTCAGCTTCACCGAAAGTTTCAAAACAAAAATTATTGTTTTGAAGAAAATTTTAAAAAAAACTATGTTTATAAAAAAAAATAATTTAAAAAAAAAATTTTAATTTTATTAATTAATTAATTATGATCAATTAATTAATATAGGGCTGTGAAGTTTTAAAAAGTGTAATGCCCTTCTGAAAATTTTTATTAAAGTTTTGGTATATTTTAAATAAACTATCACCACTCATAAGATTGTCTTCAAACCAATCGATACTTGTTTATCTTTTTATTTTTTAGGTTATCTTCACTTATAGGTGGTAACCTTGTAGATTACCAATTAGAATTATATTATTGGCAATTAGTATTATTGAAGAAATAAAGAACTATTAAGTATTGAAAAGTATTAATGTTTTATTAATTAATGGCAATATTGACTCTTATCGATTAATATCGATTCTCAGGATATCGAAAAAATTACAAAGTATTATATAAAAATCGTACAGGGTTCTTTAAACAGCCAGTTATTATCAAAGTCAGAGAAATCGGGCTAATATTTAAAAGTATAACGTTACATCAAATGAATAATTATTACTAAACACAAACATTGAATAATAATTTGAAAATAAAATAATTGATTTCACCAAACAGCTGTGCTGAACTAGGAGAAGGCACTGGGATCGTCAAAAGCAAATGGCGGCCATCAAGTTGATCAAAATGTTGCTCGTTCCTGCTGCGTTCCAAATAATGTATTTTCTGGCAGTATTCCTGTTCTTGTGTCTGCAAATCTCTTGTTAAATGTTGTGTAGTGACTGGTGTAGTGATTCTGGGTTGTATTTAGTATATCTGTGTAATTATAAGTCAAAACACTTTTCCCAATTCCGACACTAATTTGGTTAAGGTATTATACAGTTTTCTGGTGTTTTTCGGAGTAGAAATGTATTGTTTAGTGTTAATTAGTGTTTCTTGATTGTTTTTGTCACCATGTATATGTTCTGGAAGGATTTTATAATTCACTCTCGACTTCACAGTAACGTACTGTTCGCCACTTAACTTTACCTTTGTAAGATAGGTTAGATCGTCACAAAACTCTCGTTTATGTTAACCGTTCGAATACCAATAATCAACTAACTGTTTCCTTCAGTTTCAATTAAACTCTTAGCCCATATAATATTATTCTTAACATTGTTCAAATATTTTTTCATATCCTGTGCACACTTTAATATTTCACTATATAAATACCTAAACTTGGGTTATTTATCAATTTTATTCACTAGATGTTATTTAAATTAATCTTTCAGTTCATTCAGCTTATTTTCAGATTAAATAATGCCGTTTTATAGTGTTTTCTGTCCAAAAAATAGTAATTTTACTTTCAGTTTGGTATACTCTGAAAAGTCAAAACATCAAAATTTACTTCCTGTCATTATATAAATTCAGCCATTTTATCAGTTATATTTAATATTAATAATCCTATATTGTATTAAAGGGTTCATATTCCCTTATTTTCTGGTAATTAATTGAATTAGTTGTATTCTGAAACATTATTCAGGAATATATGACTCCCATGTCCAAATTTCTGAGTTTAGTCATTTTCATTTTATTTATAATTCTGAATATATTTATTAAAATCTCTCTAAATGGTATGTGCAATTATATGGCATGATCTCAAGTTTATTTTGTCTAAACCCCTCTTGTTTATTTGCTTTTAAATGAGTAATTTCTCTGTTTTGATGAAGTTTGGTTTCCATTCTTTTGGCCTATGATTTTTTAACAATTTTTCTTACAAAATATTTTACAAACAATACATGATGTGTGATACCCTCTCTGACTTTTACATATAGTATTATAAATTAAACATGTTTTCAAATTACACAAAAACAATTAGTATTGGTTACAATACAAATAATAGTTAAACAAAAAGAAAGAATATTTTTTTTTTTAAATAAATGGTTGTCTTCAAGTCAGACATTTTGCAACGAAATCCCCATTTCCAACATGGAAACATGGTTTACAAAAAAGGTTTTTTACTAACTAACATCTTAATTACTCTCTACTATTTACAAGTGGTAACTATTTTTACAGTTCTGATGTTAGTTGTTTCAGACCCAAACAAATGGCCTTATATCTAAAACATTTTTAAACATTCTTTTACTATATACATAAAAACCTTATATTTACATTCTTATTTCTAACTATTATTATAAGTAGGATTCTACAGTTTTTATACCGTCTTTTATACATTGTCTTTGGGGAATTGTACCCTGTCATTAATAAATAAATAGTATGAATTGTTCGAAAAGTATTAAGAAATCTGTTTTTTCTTTTTTCATGTAAAACAAAATGTTATTTTAAACAGATTCATGTCTTATGAACAACATATTGTCACAGTACACATTTCAAGTCATTGAAAAATGCATATTTCATTGCATTCAATGTTTGTGATTGCCAAGAATGAAACACAAGGTTCATTTTTTATAATACCCAAAACTATCACTGGTTCACTTTGCACTTATATATTATGTTATTGCTAAATGGTCGTATAGTCTTATTAACATAATAAATTGGTTAGCGTTTTTCAATGGAGATTTGTTCCATGGGTACTATATTATTGTTTCATCTTAGTTCACAGGCAACCTTTACTTTATACACTTCTCTCTCTTAAATTTATATACATGTGGTTTTTATTTCGTTATACTTTTATTTTTAAATATTTATTTTGGGGATATAGGGATTTGGGTGTCTTTTATAAGAGCATGACATCTTCAGGATGCTGCCTTCTTCTTCTTTCATCAGTCTTCTTTTCTCCTGCCTTCTGGGACTGGTATCTTCTCCATCTTCTTCTTGATGCCATCAGGTTTCTTGGGATCTTCTCCATCTTCTTCTTTATTTCAGAAATACACCACCTGTATTGTTTGATCTTGGCTTATTTTAGGGTTTCTCTTCTATTTATTCTTCCTCGTTGTGGGTTTGGTCATATTCAGTACTGCTTTGTTATTTACTTTTTTACCTTCCTGGGTTATAGTTTGAAAACCTTTGGTTATGAGACTGGTTTTGGATGACTCATCACTAGTAACTCCTTTTATTTGAACTTGTATTTTCTTTATAATAATGATTTCTTTCCACAGTTGCTATGAATTAATCTATTTATATTAAACTTAATGCTTTCTTCCAAATTTAAAC
The DNA here is from genome assembly GCA_034769895.1 of Magicicada septendecula. Classification (NCBI taxonomy): domain Eukaryota; kingdom Metazoa; phylum Arthropoda; class Insecta; order Hemiptera; family Cicadidae; genus Magicicada; species Magicicada septendecula. The sequence continues at coordinate 121,002,616 of CM068372.1, forward strand.
ATTATAACTTCATTATTCTAATGATCAATTGCCATTCAATATTATGCATATATCTGTCACGCTACAATATAAATCACAGACAAAGTACAACATGTTAAGCCTGGCTGACAGCCTGTATATTCTTATCAAATAAATACATAAATGTGGAGAAAATCTGGACTGGCCCTACTAACCAGAAACTACAATTATAAATTTAAGTTGCCAGCACAGCCAGTCTAATTTTTATAAAATATTGCAAAATCCTCAACTCCATAAAAAATATAGAAGAATTTTAAAGAAATCTGAATTGATCATGAGAACGAGAAATTACAAATTCAAATTGTCAGTGCGCCTGCATAGTTTTATAAGATACATTCAGAAATTTAAAACAATCTGGCTTGACCATATTAACAAGAAAGTCTAGTGGCAACCTGGGCTGTCAATGCAACCTGTATAATTTTTCAAATTACAATTTAAAATTTTAAGAAAAATCGGGTTTGACCCATGATAGCAGAACTACAATTACAAGGTTAACGTGTCATCACAGCCTGTATAATTCCATAAAAATTGTAAGAATTTAATATTATAAATATATATAAAAATTTAAAGAGATTCTGAATTGACCATAACATCAAGAAAGACCATAATAAATTTAAGTATCAGTACAGCCTGTATAATTTTATAAAAACTGTAAAATTTTTAAACTTTATAGAAATATAAAAATTTACAGAAAATCTGAATTGACCCGGCCGCGGACATGTGCCATAGCATGACCCAAAATAAGGTAACATGATCAGTTCCTGCATAGATCTGCACCAACAGGTGCCTGCCTCAGGTTAAAAGTGTGAACCGGCCTAAAACAAATTAAAAAAAAAATTCCAACCCATTTTTGAAATATATATATATATATAATGATTAACCAGCAAAAAAATACCCAAGATTGTAATAGGGACCCGACCAGCAGGTCTAGCCCCCAGCATTTACAAACTGCACCCACCTACTTCACTAAAATACAGATTCCCCACAAACTTTTACAACCCCCATTCAGAATCACAGTAAAAAAAAAATAAAGAATAAAATTAAGGACCGCCGGACACATCCCCGCGACCAGGGCTACAATTAATCTGGAGCGTAATTACATTATGAGAACTATTTCAGTGAAAGTTTGCAACCAAAATTCCGTCCAGCTGGACGTGAGCACAACGAAGTATAACTTGAGTTTTTGATGGTTAAATTCACAACACATGGAGTTTGCTGTAGCGGCCTAGTGTAGTAAAAAAAGCTTAAATGTCACCTCATTTTGGTCCAGATTGTTCCCCGTGGGTACTGTGGCATGATATGCAGTAGTTCCTCCACTGGCAGCCAAGATCCGAGAGTCTAGATGTTTTTAAGTCATTGTGGAAGATGTAATTACCACATGCAGAGGGGTCACATTTCCGACTGGATCGGGAACCCTGGACATTCATAATAATTACTTCACTGACCCATAAACCATAACACACATATGCCACAGCATACCAATCTCACCATGTTCACATAACACGTGTAACATTCTCACTCTTGGTTTTTTAAATTCCTAGACCACACACAAGGCCTCAATGCTTCATAATTGGATATAAATTCATAACGAAATATGAATGTATTATATTATAATTCATAACATGATGAATGTATGAAAAGTTAACATACTCAGACAGGCATAACGCATATAACACCACGTGCTCACTCAGACAATTCAGTAAGTTCCCCAGTTCCACAAAATTAAATAATAATTTTTTTTACGCCCCTTTTCACATGTACAATTGGTATTTATAAAATGCAAGACATTAGGCTGTGTTAGTGTTTAAATAAATCAAATATTTAACAATGAAACTGCATTTCTGGTCACACGCCACATGGTAAACTTCAAACTTTTATCAATTCACATCCAAGTTAATTATAAACTAAATTTAAATCTTTTACCATAAAATGAACAATATATACAATTAACCCACTTACCGGAGATCGCTTAGCGTCTACTCAGGCATGAAGAATAGAATTTACAAAATTAAAGAAAACTTACCTCTGCCAGGGAGGACGGCTGCCGACGCCAGCTGCTGCCCAGATCAGAATGAACAAACACGCGCAAAAACCTTGTGTCGAAAACCTAATTACCCGGGCTGTCAACAGAGCGCGTTGGCCTTCAGTGAAACAACGAAATGGCAATACAGTACACTACGCTTAATTACCATAATTAATTAATTCGGCGATTAATTATATTAATAATTCTCCTTTATAGGAACGCCGGCTTCTCGAAAACCCGGCACACATCCTTTTTTACATTCGCGTGAGATAAATTTCAACAGCGTTTCAGGAGCAGGATCTTTCATGGTACTTATCGGAGTAAGGCCAATTTTACTCTTTTTCCATCCCCAGTCTAGTGGATTTTTCGACTCGTTATACTATAATTGAACTTGATGGTAGGTTCGCACCGAATTAAATTGTGCAGCATCGCTTGTAGGGGGTAAGGAGGCTAAATGAAATTTATTTTTTGTTACAGATTTCGCGAACTGTTTATAGCGGAGAGTATCTAAAACGGTGTTGTCATTGAAATCGTTGTAAAGTGCAGTCAAAAATTGTTCGCCAGCAGAGATAATAGCTTGTCGATCTGCATTTTTATCCTTGAACACTTGTACAACTTGGTTTAGCGATTCACACTTATTCATGGTATTTAAAAACCTTATTTTGCCTTTATTAAAAAGGGCAGATGTACTATCGCAACGCTGAACGAGTGTAAAAATAACATATTTTCGGCTATTGTTTCCCCATATTGCAAGCTTCGAGGAGAGTATATTTTCTCCTCAATTTTTCCTTTGCCAGGTTTTCGGAAATACACATTTGGGAGATGTCTCGCCAGCGCTGTTAAAAGAACGAGATAACAATCTTCTCCGATAACAAAAATAGAATCAAATGATGACATACTGATCGCTGTGTTGATAATGTATCAGCATCTTCTACAACCTGCATTACTACAAAATGAGATTCATCGAATTTCTTCTGTAGTATGGCAATCAAACGATTTTTATTTGTTTCGTTAGACAAAAAGTTTTCTTGGGAAACTGTTGCATTCATTGACTCATCGAAATTTATCTCAGCTGAATTTTGCTTTCTTGATCGTCTAAATCTTTCTGCGCTCTTGGTGCTCTTGTCCCCTGGATCAGTTGGATTTCCGTCGAAAATAACGATTGCATTGGTGCCATAATATCTCTTTACATACTGAACATAATTGGCGCAGATTGCTGAAAAAGATTCATTTTGGTACCATACGACTCGATGAAGAAGATATCCCCCCTCTACAATATTAATTGGATTTCCAGATGTAATGTTACCGTCCACAGGCAAGAAAGCTTTGAAAAGGGAAGATTTTGTGCCTTTACGTATTCCAGTATCGTCAAACAGTGATAATGGGTATGGAGCAAGCTCATATTGAAGACATTCCTCCAGTTCTTCATCTGACTGTTTGGCAACACAAATTCTTTGAAATAACATTTGTGGATCAACGGGAATGACATTATCACCTTACATTTTTGTTGACAGCTGCTAAGCTTAAAACTCGATTTTCACGTTGTAATTTCACAGAATCGAAGTTGTTGCCAATTATTTTTGAAATTCCAAGTAGACCAATCTCACGAGATATATGACAATTAATATCTTCAGTTCCAGTAACACCAGTACTGATAGACATCAACTCATCTAACATTGGAAAAGGAGGATGAAAAGAGAACCAGTCCATCAGTTTTTGTAAATCTTCATTGTCACGAACAACGCGTAAGCTTCTCACGTCCACGTGCTGCTCTGTCGTTTCAATTGAAATTCCTGAAAATTGTTCGATTTCATCGCACACATTGTGCAAATATACCATTCCTAATGTCCACATGGTCATTATCAGTTATTCCGCGTCCCCGTGTGAGGCCACCAAGACTTTTCATTGATCTCATTAATGTTTGTTCGATAGTCATGTCTGACCAAATGCCAGACCAAATTTTATCGGACCATCTAATGGTAAATAATCCTCTTTGTGTAAAATCGTGATACTCCAATGGGTCCATGTCTTCTTCTAAATGAAGAATATCCTGTAAATATAAATGGCAAGACTTAGCATAGTTAAAATGCCCACTAGGATGAAAATATGGCAGCATTTTCTGTATGGTGTCTAAGTGCAGTTGCCAACAGCCCATTCTCTCAGCCTCGATAAACTGTTCATTAAAGTGACCATATGGAAGTATTGGACCCAAAGTTTTTCTGTAGCTCCTCTGTTCTCGAGTACCGAAAAGCTTCTTTTAAATTTTTCAAAAACAACGTGGTAAGTCTCATCCTCTTCTACCTCGAGAATTACTGACCGATCGATATTGTTAAGTATTGATTCCATAGTATGACGATCTTCTTGCGTGAACTCAATCGTTTCTAAGATTATTTGTGCCAACGCAAGATGAGTTAGGATATGAGCTCTGACAGCTCGGGCATTCGCATGCCCTGTCAACATCTTTTCTACAGAATTCTGTGCATAAATAATACTTAAGAGTTCTTTCAGCCCACTACGAGCCATAATAAATCCAATACAGCCCATAAAGGACATCAACAAGTGAAATCCTCCAAGTCTCACAACGACATTATTCAGAGAAGACTCTTGATCGCAGGTAGAAATGATATCTCTTGCTTTTTGATATAAAGGCTGATCAAATGTGACGAAGCAAGTCTTTTGATTTAATGATTTACATTTCTCAGAAGCAGAATGAAGAGCTGTGACTTCTTCTGCTTCGTCACATTTATGATACATTCGTATCATAGTCTCCAGGTCGAGCATTTATGAACGCCAGACATAGTACCTTTGACACTACGTATGGTTTTGTCATTGTAACTTGCTCCATAAAGCCATTCCAACCAGGTATTGATCGATAACTTGCCCATTTCCCATACAACCAAAGAAAATCGTAAGACGATGGCACTACATCACTGGAGACAGGATGCATAGATTCCAATTCCGCAGTTACAATGGCCTTCAAACCTGCTGATTCCTTATTTCGCTGATAAATTTGCATCGGCATCGATCCATATTTTCCGATGACTTTTGCTGACGCCATTCTAGCTAAACGAGGAATAATTTGGTCTGGTGCAATTGCAGTTTTAGGTGTCACACAATGGATACCTCCCATAGCGAGAAAAGTATTGAGACCATCTAAGGTGTTTGTGTTGAAATCATCGTTGTCGAATACAAACTGAGAAAATGAAAATGATAAATCAATAGTAATCCCGGACGCATGACTGCAGATATTTTGAAAAGCATGGATTCACTGTAAGACGATGAAAATCTAAGTGACGATAACATATTCAGTAACTGCTGGGAGCAAAATTTTTTATATAAAAATACTCCGACACTGAGTTGCAAAGGCGATATAAAAGAGCGTGGTCTCGCAGCAGATATTACAGAATGGGATAAAGCCGTGGATTTTATTTTCCATTTTTCAAGTGACTCGTTTATTTTTCAATATTATGTCATCTAAAAACGTTTTTAATGTTTTTGGCACAACTGTATCTACGTCTTGCAGAAAATTATCTGATGGTGGATACTGCTTTATCTCATATACTTGAGATCTTATGTCATCCAGAACAATCGTTGCTGCTGCGCGTACAATTCGCATTCGCTCTTCTTCTTATAAATTTAATTTTCGATTAGTGTACCATGTATTAGTGATTAATTTATAGCCTATGTTGCGAAAACACACAATCGTGGGCTTATTAGCAGACTCTATAATCAGAATGTCATCTCCATATTCTTAAGTAAGTTTAATCTAGTTTTCACGGTACGAATATCCGGACGACATTCCCCCTCGATTTGGTTCAACAAATCATCCAGAGAAAACTGACATTCTTCGGCATTTTCTTCTAGGTATAAATAAATTGATTCCATAGCTTCATCTACGTTTGTTGCTGGTCGATAACCTCTTTTTTTTCTAGATGGTGGTTTTCTAGAAGAATAAAATTTTTTCATGCATGTGTTATGATATTTAGCATCGACTGCAACTAAATCCGCGACATGTTGAATTCGCTCAATTATTATTTGACCTCACTCATCATTTCGATTTTTTGCTACTGCCAAAATAGTTTCTTTCATCGACAGTTTTTGAACATTGAAAACTATTTCACGGTCGCGCAATAGAGTTTTCTTTTGCTTCTGTAGAAATGCTTCATCTATTTTTTCGTTGCACATTAAACAATTCCCTTTGAAATCAAAAGAAGGTACAGCTGATCTTAAAGATGTTGAGGGCGACGGTAAGGGGGGAACGTTGCTTCCTCGGTGGATTAATGCAGCAATTAATTTTTCGTTGGTGTAATTTTTTCGACAAGAATCATGCACGACAACGGATAATAAACCTTTTAAAAATCTCTCACGCTTACCGTCATTACGCTTGAAGCTTGATTCCTTAATAGTTTTCAAACCTCTTTCTTTTACAGTCACTAAAACACCTTCGTTTAAAGTACGTTCACAGATAAAACAAATATCACTTGAAGTAGCCATGACGCACGTGTTATGTTGAAGCAGGCATTCAACGCACTACAGTTTAGTGACTCAACGGACGTTTCGTATTGACTGATGTACGACAGATGTTTGACTGTGAGCGCCCCTCCCTTCTAATTCTCTGCCGAGGTTACAACAGGGCCCTATAATACAAAATACAACAAAGTTAATAAAATTCCAAGAGGAAAATAAAATATTTCAACAGCTCCAATATTTTGTGTTTTACCCAGTTTTTCTTATAAACTAATTGAAGTACAGCTCTAGGACCTCTTTTATTCAATTTTTCAGATCAAAAACTATAAGAAACCACCAAATTTACCCTTCACTTTATACCCCACGAATTTCAGTATGGCGTCATTTTACCGTGGGAGCAGAAATCAGAGCGAACTGGTTCGCGAGCTAATGAACCGTTTTCGGACTTATGTTTATATGAACTTTTTTCTTTTTTAGCTATAGAATCAGCTTCCGAGAGATTGCTGTGCAATTTTGAATCACCCTGTATTTTTGAAGTGCATACTTTAAAGTAAGAAATCATGTAGCTTATAAGCCCCCTCCATCACAGCTTAGAACCGCCTTTGGGAACAGAGTGGCTTCTTTTTCTTCTTAAATTCCTCTTCTGATCGTACTTAGTAACAAACCATAATTTTCATGGGCTTCCACAAACCCTCCTACCAGCTTGTTTGAAGCTTAAAATGCATCCTTTGTTTCACATGGGATGTCCAAATTATATTTGTTTTATTCTGTTTAAAATTGAAAACTGTATCTCCGCTTCTCCCTATCATTATTTCTGAGATGGTTTCTTAACCTATACCTCTTCACAGACTTAAAAATTTCGTTTGTATTGTTGAAACATGAGAATTTCACTTGTATTGTTCCTATGAAATATCTGTGAACATCACCATATACTAAAATCATAATACCCTTGATAAAACGTCAGTTATATTATTCTTGTGTCTTATTCCTTATTATACTCTTAGGCCTTTAGTACACTACGCAACTGATTGCACAAAAAGTTGTAGGGCATTGGTTTATATGTAGCGTATTAGACTTACTGCAATTGGTTGCATGGTCTGCAATCAATTGCAAGACAGTTGCAAGCCTTGCAATTGCTCGTGCAACTTTTAGTTTGCCACACTTGTAGGGCACTGATACAAATGTAGCCTTTTACACTATGCAACCCATTGCATGCAACTCTGCTGTGCACGCATTCTGTAGACAATGAAGAAATTTCATGACATGGGACCAACACAACATACAAAATTTTTTACAAAACCGCCAATATCTCCTAAACAAAAAGAAGGATTTTATTGAAATAAAAATGAAAGTAAAATTTATAATTTTTGACATGATAATGTCTTTTAGCTGGAAATCGTTTGGAACTTTCTGCAACATTTTATTTACCATCACGCTGTATGACGTCATCATTGCATGACGTCATTGGGATTGTTGTAAATAAAGGTTTGTTTTGATACGTCGCAATATGTATATATATATTGTAGCATGACAGATATTCCACCAATAATTAATTCATTTAAGATCATAAAAATAATTAAATTACATATACTCAAAGAATATCAAATGAAATTCAATTACACTTCAAAGGAAAACACCACTATAAAAGAAAAACAATAATTAAATAATAAAAATGCAACCATAAAAGTCAAAGAAAATAAATTAAAGGAAACTCATATTAAAAATTCAGGAGATTACCCAGGAAGTTAGGAGCAGGTGATAAATATAATACCCCAAAAATAAGAAGAAACAAGAAGAGGAAGATTAGTATCAGGTGATAAACAAGATATCCCGAAACAAGAAAGAAGAGTAAAGTTAGTATCAGGTGATAAAGAAGATACTCCAAACCCAAGAAGGAAGAAGAAATTTAAAAGCAGATGATAAAGAAGATACTCCGAACCAACCATCGGACAAGATAACACTGAGTACCTTGGTTTACCCAAGAATGAACACAAGAAGAAATAGAAATAAAGAGATGAGAAGAAAGGAAGAAATAGGATGGAAGAACCACCACAAAAACCTATTATTAACTACCATTAACCCCAAACCAAATGATACCATTAAAGAAAGTACAACACCCCAAAACCTAATGAAATTGTAATTATTTATAAACAAAAGTATTGTGTAGTATGATAAGAAGTGCACCAACTTAAGTTATTATATGATACAAAATAAACAAATCTTCACAGTCCATTATGACTAAAGGTCTGGTCTGAAAATATTAAAACTCAAATATAAGTCAGAACCAACAGTGAAAGTGTACTAGTGGAAGTGTTTTGAAATTTAATAAACTTCAAGTTGTAGTGTATCTATAACTTAAACAATGTGCTATAAAATAACTTTTATATTTTATAACTAACAAGAAATGAAATATTAAAATGGAAAATATTTCCAATATTTCATTAAATAAGCTCACTTTGTTATCTCAAGACATTCAAAGGAATGCCAATAACAAAGAAAGTGTGGGTGGAAATGTTTACTGTACAAGGGGATGTTAAATAATAATAGTAAAATCAGAAAGGACTGAAAATAATTTATGTTTTAATAGAGTTAAGAAGTTTAAATGGCTAATATTGTTCAAAGCCATGAACTCCATATTTTAAAAGAGTTCTAATAGAATAAGGTACCTATATGTTTAGAGTAAGTTGTATTAGTTATATAACAGCATACATACAAATTAAAATGTTTAAGTATGGATGCTGTATTAATTTACAAATGTGTTAAATGTATGTTCAAAACAGTTTAAGCAAACATGTCTAACTTTAAAGACTGCTGATTAATGTTAATTATTATTTTTGTAACAGTAGCATGAATTAGATGCTACACATATCAGTAATTATGTAAACAATTTTATTTCATGTTGTGTTAACTTTTAAGAGTCAGAGGAGGAGTAGAATTAAATTTATTTGAATAAACCATATATGTAAAATACTAAACTCTAGGCCAAATAATGAATTCACAAAAATTAATATAAACCAGTTAATTGACCAATGAACCATGTAAACTAACAAGATTTATGTAAGGTAGGTCAATTAACAACTACTGTAAATGATCCTATGATTTAAAAGAGTAATATAGAAAAATATCTTAAATTATTGGAAATTTTTGAAATATAATTCTTGGATTTCGTTGTCCATGACGTGTCCGTTACTTAACTAAATATCACTATAATATTGACGACTCGGAACACAAAGTTTTTTATAAGTAAAAACGTAAAGTTTTACCTTACAGCCTAAACCGGCTTTCACCTATAGAAGGCTTCATCAGAGGCTCTGATGAAGCCTTCTATAGGTGAAAGCCGGTTTAGGCTGTAAGGTAAAACTTTACGTTTTTACTTATAAAAAACTTTGTGTTCCGAGTCGTCAATATTATAGTGCAGAGCCTCTGATGAAGCCTTCTATAGGTGAAAGCCGGTTTAGGCTGTAAGGTAAAACTTTACGTTTTTACTTATAAAAAACTTTGTGTTCCGAGTCGTCAATATTATAGTGATATTTAGTGAAATATAATAATTAAATATTTCAGAGGAGAAATAGTAAATTAATAAATTATCACTAAAAGACAGTTCAAATGTTAAATTTATAATGAATTAAGGAAAGAGAAAGATTTGTGACCATTTGAAATTTATTATAATTATATTAATAACACTTAAAATGGCAGTAATTGTGTACAAGAACGGAAACGGGTTTTTTGGGCCTAGATTTCCAAAAAGACAGAAATATGTTAATTTTAACAACAATCTCAACAAATATGTTGAGATCTAATAATATATACAAATATATCTCATCAAATTAAACAGAATGAGATAAATAAACCAATTATATGGTTAATAGTTCATGAAAGCGAACAATAAACTAAAAATATTCCATATATAATGTACTTTGGAATTATGTACATGGGAAGTGAAAATTATTTTAACAATACTTTTCCAATATTAACTTGGCAAGATATTTCCTAAGGTGAAGGAAGTAATTTAGTTCTTTGTTAACATTCAAACGGAACAGTCGATGCAGAATCGCGTTCTTAAAACCGTATAATGGAGTGTAAAGGTTAAAGCCTAGAATCAGTGAAAAACGGGAGTTACATAAATTAACACTTTTCGAGTTAAAACTTATGAAATACTCTACGACAACGGTGAAAACGAACAATACACCACATAATACAAGTGATTTAAACCTTTAAAACTACCTACTATTAATAATTCACTCTACAACATATTAATGATTCTTCGTCACGAACAGACATAAAGTGAACACCTCTAACAGAAAACAATTAACACCAGTGGACACTGAACACTCATCCAGAATACCTCAAACAACATAATAGACAGTATACACAATTTCGGAGATCCATAAAACAGTTATAAAGGTGAATTTATTGTGAGATTTTCCAGCGACCAATATACGTATAACCTCATCAATTCAGCTAGCCGCCATGATGGTCCCGTGATGCACTACAACCTTCCGACTGATCTCATAGCCTACAGCATTGGTTTGAGAATTCAAATATTTAAACATTATATATTATTCACAATTTGTTAAATACTAATTATTAAGATTATTTCTTGTATATGTTATACTTTCTAGGCCTGCCCTTCTCTGACTGTATATAAAATAATCGTTGAAAGAACCTTTCTTTTTTAATACTTATATAAAAATTTAACCTGTAATCACCTATCGATATATCCCTGTGACGGAGTCGAACAATTGCTCTACATCGATTATTATTAATTATTGTTAATATATCAATTTATTTCAACTATTTGGATTGTAAATTTATTTCACATTTTAATTTAAGGGTTAAATTAACTACAAGACTTCCTGGAAGACGAGAAATATTAACTAAAAGTGAATTACTGGAGCAGTGCTGAAAATCATTAATCGATTGCTGAAAGGAGATAATCTGATTAACTCCAGATTTAGTTAAGATCTACCAAAAGTGTAAATTTAAACAAAATAAGTCACAGAATTTTGAAATTTTTAACATAACACAAATTTAGGATTAATCCTAAATTTTAATCATAACAAACAAACATAAAATTTTTTTGAAAAAAAAAATTTTTTTTTAAATAATTTTTTTTTCTTTTATTTGTAACCACAGTTAACAGGTCTTGTTACTATATATATATATATATATATATATATATATTGTAACGTCACAAAACGTTCCATCAAGAAAATTAATTGCAAAAGTAAATTATCATAAGAAGAAGGTGAAATGAACAGTATCAAACCCAAGTAATCCAAAAAATTTAGTAATATTGTAATATATATATATATATTGTAACGTCACAAAACGTTCCATAAAGAAAATTAATTGCAAAAGTAAATTATCATAAGAAGAAGGTGAAATGAACAGTATCGAACCCAAGTAATCCAAAAAATTTAGTAATATTGTCCAATAGTTAATACCAATAATATGTAAAAACGACGAAGACTTTGACCAAGACCCAAACCCCATATATTGTTTAAGTGAAGAATAGAATAAAACTGATATTGTATAATAAGAGAAACAAATAATCTCAGAAACGACCAAAATAAGGTCATGAAATGTTAGAAATGTAATTCTGAATAGAGCATAAAAACCAATTTATTGTGAAATAATAGACAAGATCTATTATTATACTTTATAATATATATAAAATAGATGTATCAAATGATTTAAACACATCATTAAATAGGATGTAAACTAAAATAAAAAATATGTAATTTTATAACAGAAAATCAAAGTTTTAGAGTTGAGACCAATCACTCAGCTGTATGTGAAAATTAATTATTATGAAATCAAGAAAAAACTAGATGTAAATGTCAATTAGACAAAGACAAACAAAATACTTCAAATAGAAAAAGCTGTAAATTGATTAGAAGTCAATGAAAATAAGCAAAAATAGTGTTAAACTGAAAACATGTAGTGAACATGTAAAATTGTAAAATTTATGACTTTAAAGTTATCAAAATGCAACAAACTTGTATTTTAAAGTTGAACCACAATATAAAGTAATTATACCTATAAATATGACCACCTAAAACACTTTAAAAGTCAAGTTATGAAACTATTTACCTCTACCATACTAGGCTGAGATCAAAAAACAGTCACAAAATTAGTCATATTTGACAAATTAATTGTTTAATATTAGAAGGAATATAGAAAAAAGATACAATTCTATATGTACAATGGAAAAATACTTGCTCAATTGAAGACAAGCTTAATTCATAGAGAATTTTTAAATATAAAAGTGAAATTTGTCACACATGAAATAGCTCATCTGTACAAAGACAGTGAGATGCTAATTGAGATTACAATAAAATTAAAATGTATTAGGAAAACCCAGGTACTCCCAAAGATAAACAATACAACAAACTCTAAGTGAATACCCAAACAATCCTAGAAATAATATCAGAAAAGACAAATTACTATAAATTACAGTGACAAGAAACTAGGCCATATGTTATGCCTACAGAAAAATGAAATTATTTATATGTTATGTGTTTAATATTTGTTTGTTTTGTTATGTAAAGCTAATTATATTATGTGTTAATGTTATAGTAAGAGCCGAGGAACTTAATAAGATTTTATTAATAAGAAAAATAGAATTTTGTATAAACACTACAAGGTAAGGATATGTATTTTATGTTAATTTATTAGATTTAATATATTTAAAACCAATCATGAATGGTATCATTTTAATCAGTTGAAGGCAGAGAATCTAAAAATAATAATGACATGAAGATTGTAAGTAGTTCTGTAAAATTGTTTGACAAATACCAGAATAATTTCAGTAATATCCTTTAGTATGAAGAACAAGAAGTTTTTGTTCTAAAGCTTCTACGGATTTCGAATTTGCATATTCTCGAACGTTCCAGAAGAAAATGTTACTCAAAAATACCGGAAGTCATGAATAAAAATTAAAACAATGCACCTTACAAAGAGTATATAAGCGAGACCAAAATCGACACAAGAGGACTTTATGCTTTGAATCCACGAGAGACACTTCACATACGAATCCGAACATCTAATCCAAGGCAAACTCAAAGAAGAGGAATCCGACCCGAAAACTCAAAAAAGGCTTTTCCCCGTACCAGACGAAAGATTTACTTAACCTAAAAAGGAGTATATCGCTAAATCGCTAACGTGCATGTTGAATAGAGCAACAGCACGCCAAATCTAAGAGAACGTACACAGCCAAATATCCAGCGGCCCTGAAAAGGACCGATTTTAATAGAGAAAAATCAAATTTTGCTGGTATTAGCGACATAGACTGACTTTGACAAAATCCCAAACAATTTACTAACGCAAGCCTACATCGAGTTTGTAACTAGCGCTGAGACGGCAGTGTAGCGAGGTCACGGAACTCAATCAGCTGTTTTTTCGCCGGCAACGATTTAAAGCATAGAAACAGTACGATTTTTATTTAAATTGTGCGGAGTTTTCAAATCGTAATTTGACTTTCAAATAGTTACAAGTGAGTGAGGAAACGTAAATACGATGAGGCGCAAGATTGGAATCGTCCCCAAGAACAGTGTCCAGTGAAGGAAATACTTACCCACCGGAACGTGAGTTGTCCAAAATTAAAATCTTTTTACCTGGTATCTTTGTCACACAATTGTACTACATATATCAAACACTTTCAATCCACACGAATTTTGTAAAGCATCCCACTGATTTGTCTTGATAGTTCAAAGGAGTCACGTCCTGAGTATAAAGTTTTTCAAAGATTAAATTCATGCAATTCAACTGAGCAATAAAATTTTTATTAGCCGATACTTAATAAAATCTTGTCAATAATTTTTGTAACTCTGCAACTTTGCATAATTTTACTGTTAGTCCTTCAGACGATTTTTATGAAAGAAAAGTCATTAAACATATTGTCTTGTTTACATTATTTCTATAACTAATTTTATAATTTAAAAATCAATTTTAAATACAGTAATAATTAATTTCTTGGACTAAATATCCAAGTGGCGCCCACACACATACATATTGCATAAGTTGTGTTTGCAGGACTACATCTTCGAAGAGAAACAGGCAATTAGTAAGTATAAGTGCGCGGAGAGTAACACCCGACAAGATACATCTCAAAACGTCACACATTACTTCTTTGTAATGCAACAGAACACAGGGTGATAAGATATGTTGTTTATATCAGAGTACATGAATGACGAGCATATTCTTGTTTAAATTTGTTTTGTGTAATATTTTGTTTTTTAGTCGTAAGTTTTGTATTTAAAAATTGATAAGCATATAGGTTACACCATACTCTTCATAAAAACATTTACTATATTGTCATGTATTTTTTGTATGAATTGGTGCGCGTGTGCGGGGGTGATAATCTGTGATCGCTATAGCGGCAGTGGTAGTTAACCGATTTACATGAAAATTTGACAAGGAATTTTTTAAGTAAATAGCTTCGATTTGTGTTTACTCTGAGGTTTGTAACTATTTTAGAAATATGGGTTATTAAGTAAAGAAAAACTCAAGTTTAACTCTTATCAATGATAGGGTAATAAAAATGGTAGATAATTTCCATGCAGGACTATGCAAAATTATACAAAGTTTTTCATGAAATTTGTGTATCTGGTTGTTCCATCAATCATGTGACTTGGGCTTAGCCTATCAAATTACACCATATTCAGTGATATTCATACGTTGCTTAGCTAGGTTGGACACAGTCTGTCTGTCGACGTTGCTAGGGGAAGTTGTGCCCCGGGTAAGAGAGTTGTTCTCTTACAAACGTAAAAATATCTTATATAAAATAAACCATAAACCTTAAAATTCTTAACGAAGTTTTGCGGTAAGAACCAAGAAGGAATAAAGGAATATTTTATATAAAGTAAACTATAAACCTTGAAATTCTTAACGAAGTTTTGCGATAAGAACCGAGAGGGTAAATAATTAACCCTTAACTTGGCACGATTACACGCAAGTCAGAAAAAAATTATTTCTTGTAAAATTTTACATCCTCTGTCACTAATTAACACAAAAATGTAGTTTCTATTTGTTTATTTTTATGGATAGTAAAATTATGACCATGTAACCTATTGGTTACACTGCCAGTTTGTAAAAGAAATATGTTCTATATTCCATGTAACCTATTGGTTACATTGCCAGTTTGTAAATGAAGTATGTTCTATATTCCATGTAGGTTAATGTTTACATTTCCATCACTTCTATTTATAGGGATGTAATAAATAACACTGTAAATTATAAAGAAACTGTTAATTTTAATTAATCAATGAAATTTAATTATAAATAACGTAATTACAAAAAGTATTTTTGTATTATTACACCATTTATAAATGTAAAATTGAAAAGAATATAAATCAAATACTTGAATACAAAATATAATTATGAAAATGAAGATTATAATTCAAAATAGTAGAAAACAATGTACCAGCCTATAATAAGTACCTAATAAGAGAAGTATTGTCAATTAAATTATGCAAAAAATTACAAAAGAATAGTTCTGAATTTGAAAATGTATCTGATTTTTATAGATTTCTTAAGCTATTTTAATTATTATGTATGTTTACATATTTATAATGTTTGTTTACAGTTGCTAACATTTTTTCAGTAATGATAATGTACAATCAAAACACTGATTCATAATATTGCTATTAGTTGAATAATATGTTTTAGTTATTTTGATGGTTTGTGAAAGTCCAGAAAACAATTTCTATCTTTAACGAGACATAATCGTGTCTTGCATTTTCTGCATTCAACTGTTGTAACACCTTTTGGACACAATCTGCACCGCCCTTTGTTTGTGTAGACTGGAAAATGGTCAATGCAGTCAAATCTAATGTTTTTCTGTGGACGAGGGAGGACAGGCGTTTTTATTGTCTTCTGTAATTTAGGTTTCTCTTCTGACAATGGTCTTCCCCGCTTTCTGTTTTTCAGTTGTAGAGAATTTATAATTTCAAGCTTGAAATCTTTTAGTCTTTGTACTTTTTGTCTTCCCAGCAATTTGTTTTCTCGGCGGTATAGAAGCCAAGCATTATTTACGTAGAGGTACCTGATTCCTTTTCTACCTGACTGACCTCATCACACTCATTTTCACTTTCGGCATCCGAGTCTGCATGAGGGCGAGGAACAAGAATTTCGTAATTTGTACTATATTTACCCCTTTCTACTGCATGTCGTGCTATTTTCATAATTTCTTCAGTTCTTGCTTTTCGAGATGAAAATCCGCCAGTCTGAAAAAGACAAATAGGTAAATAAAATATAGATTCACGTTATGTTGAGAGTATTTCCATGAAACATGTTTCACACACACACACACACACACACACACACACACACACACACACACACACACACACACACACATATATATATATGCTTATATATATATATATATGCTTTGTCAACCTCTTTTTTATAGTAATTTGTAATTACATAAAACTACCATTGTTTTTACAAATAATTCAATATGTTGCTATGTAAGCCTACCATGATTTGTAAGCATATTGCTCTATATGAGTGATAATTTTTTATGTAATAACATAGCAGAAACAAACAAAAATATAGTTAGAAAATGTTTAGATATATGTCTGCCAACTTGGCAGTGTAACCTATAAATAACATAATTTTTAAATTGTTCTCAAATTTTATATTATCATAACTTTTATAAAATCAGTATGTGTGTAGACGCCTACAGTACTAAAGAACATAACAATTAAATAAAACAAAACAAAGACAAACTACTAAAATTTAAACAAAATGCTTACCTGGAACAGCTGTTTTCTTATCCTTGAGGAAGCCATCATGACACTGACAACTATAACGATGTTTATGCAAAAAGGACTGCAGATAGCAGCACTGAACAAGGTGTATCTTACAGAACAAGCTGTAATCAAGTGAGCCAACATAAAATCATATGTTTTTCCGTTTCCGGGAAATTTAAAAAAAAATTTTGAAAAGTATGTATCCTATAGTTCACATTGCCAAGATAAAGGTTAAATAAAGTTTAAAATAAAATACAGTGCTGTGTCGTGTAAGTTAAGATATCCGCTTAGGGAACTTAAAGACACTACAAGATATCGTGGAAGGTGTACATTAAACGCACCGCATTAGTAAATACCCAGATAAAGCCTGAGATTAAGAAATTATAAAATATAAATTAATAATAAACTGAATGAATGAAATTAAAATTCTAGCAGTCAAACATAACTACGAGACTCTGTGAAATATCGCCGCTGGAGCCGCTTGCTGTACAAGTTAACGACGAGACGAAGAGGACGCCAGGACACCAGGAAGGAGTGAAGCTGTAGAAGAGGACGACGAGGCGAAGAGGACGCCAGGACTAAGAGGATACCAAGAAGGAGGGACAGGAAGAAGAGGACGCCAAGACGGGACCGACGAGACGAGAGGAGGACATTGCAGCAAACAAGTAAAATCGATTCATATTAATCGAACAATACAAACAATTTAATATACCATCAATACATGACAATTTAAAATACATTATACATCTTTATAAACAATATTTGTATATAATAAATAATTTTTCATCTCCTCCATAATAGACGTATCGATTTTTACACACTCACAATATCCTTATTAGAATAATAAAGTTTGATCTGTTGCAATATATATATTGCAACGATACAGCCATACGCTGTATTAGGCATTAATTTGAATAAATATAAAATTTGTAGAATTTTTATAAGTTACGGGTAAATGGACAAGTATGAGATTGTAAAAATATTTCATTGTTAGATTAGGGGAGAAATTAACCAGTTCCGACAGGCAGTGAACACCTGCTCAATTGTATGTGTGTTACACGTGTATCTTCTGTGTGTTAGTGATGCATGTAAAGACAGGAATCTCAGCAACCCGCCCCAAGTAATTAATAAAATAATTATTTTAATTCACTGTGCGAAAACTAATTAGTATATAAACAAACCAAAGGCACCAAAGTTTGTGTAAAATTTATAGTTATCCCCAGTGAAAAGATGACGTTAATAGGACACGATATGCGAAGACAGTGCGAAATAAACGTGCCAAAAAATACGCAAATTACCCTAAGACGCTCAAATTAATATAGTGAGTGCTTAATCGAATTAGCTATGATTTGTGCTATCTCGATTCCGTGCAAAACATTGCTATTTGCTAATAATTGCAAATAGATGAAAAGGTTCGGGAGTGGGGGCTATCACGCGATTTACAGGTATCGACAGGACGATTTTGGAGCCAACTGGCCCGGAATCTCGAGAGGGTATAAATTGAGGGTTCGACCGAAAACCCTTCTCTTCATTTCAAGACACAGTTGCAATCGGACATGCTGTCCGTCGGCAGAACAGTTTTATTTTTATTTTTATTACAAGTCGCAGTAACGAAAGAAGAAAACGTTCGTTAATTTCGTGACAATATTCCGGAAAACGTAAATACCGGAATCGTAAGTCTACCAAGAGTATCATCTACGGTGAAGCTACCAGAGTGACGAGGAACGCTAGACGGTAGATGATGTTTAAGATCTACCTTGCAGCAGATAACAACTCTCTGATGAGGACCACACTGCTGTAGAACGACTCTAGACGTATCCAGGACCACACACGCTGCTGGAGAGCGACGCTGGACTCTAGACGTATCCAGGGCCACGCCAGGACAGGAGGAATGGAAAACTAACTCTGGGCAACGCTGGACCCCCGACAACAAGTCGTAAGATCATCAGAACTCGAGGTGACATGCGTAATGCATTTTAAATGATTTTAAAAAAGAGCTCATAAAGACTATATCAAAAGACAATAAATTAAAACAAAGAAAAATTTATAATTAGTAATAATATTTTAGAAATGTAGATAAATGTTTTGTCGTAAGAATGAGCGATCGCATATAAAGAAATAATAAATAAAAAGAGAATTTAAAGTTGAGAGAGTAGAGTTTGTTATCAAAATAAATAGTTAAATTGATTTGATATTTGAATTATAGAAAAGAATAATTTAAGTTTGAATATTAAAACAGAAGCCAGTCTAAAAGTAATTAATATAAATTTAAATTTAATTTTAAACATTGGTATAGACTGAACGAGTTGAAGTCAGATCTGAATTAAGAGAATTCAATTCAAATTACATTTTAATTTTATATTTTATTAGTAAATCAAATTATTAACATGTCTAGATGTAAGAGGTTTTTAAAATATGTGTAACACTGCATAGTATAAGATATAAACATTTAATAAGGAGCAATATCGTGACCGACGATTATTAAGGATGTTTCTGATTATTTATAAGATTGAGTAAACAATAAATATGAATTTTAAATACTCATAAATACAATACTCTTATTATAATTACACCTGAACCCCAAATACACGTACACGTTATATTAAATTGCAACTTGTTACACTGTAATATATATATATATATAAAATTTGTGATGTTTTCAATTTGTTTCTTCTGCAAGTAGTATAATTTCGTATATTTTTTTTTCGTATATTCGACATATCAAACATGTATACAAACATTCCCATTGAAGAAACTATAAATATTATAATAAATAATCTGAAAACAAATAACGAAAGTAACACATACATTAAACAGTTAACTAATACTTTAAAAATAATTTTAAATCAAAATTATTTTCAATACAACAACAAATTGTACTATCAAACAGATGGCCTTGCTATGGGAGCCCCAACCTCCGCTATCATATCAGAAATCTTCCTACAAAAACTCGACAAACAAATAATAAATATAATAAAATTAAACGAACCATTACGATGTTATTTTAGATACGTTGATGACACTCTGTACATTTCCCAAAACAATGGTATAAATATAAATAAAATATTCAACTCCATAAATAATTTACATTCCAAAATAAAGTTCATGTTAGAAGAAGAATCTAATAATAAATTAAATTATTTAGACTTAACAATAAAGAAAATTGAAACAAATTTTGAATACTCAATATACAGGAAACCTTCTCAAACTGACTTAGTAATACCAAATACTTCTAATCATCCTCCCCAAAACAAAATGGCAGTATTTAATTCCATGATTTAGCGAATGCTTAGGATCCAATTAAATAACACAGAAAGAAACAAAGAAAGAAAAATTATCCAACAAATAGCAGTTAAAAATGGATACAAAATAAAAACTATTAATAAATTAGAAAATAAAATTAAACATACAATCATTAATAAAATTCCTAAGAACACTACATTTAAAAATTCACCTATTAATAATAATATAAAATATACAACCTTCACTTATTACGGAAATATAACTCAAAAACTAAATAAAATATTTAAAGATGCTAATTTAAAAACATCTTATAATACAGATAATATAATTTTTAATAAAATAAAACCTAAAACTAAATGCAATACTCACAATAAAAATGGAATATATAAAATAGAATGTCCAGATTGCAATAAATTTTACGTGGGCCAGACAAAGAAAAAAATACGAGATAGATTCGTTCAACACCACAATGCATATTTAAAATCAAATATTTATAAAATCTAATATAGCCACACATTGTCTAAATAATAACCGCCAGTTTCCAAACATTAAAAATATAAAATTAATTAAAAACGTACAAAAAGGTCAAAAAATGAATATTTGGGAAAATCTTCATGTTTACAAACACAATAACAATAATTTATTACAAGCAGAATTATCACTGTTGCACACCACTATATAAAAATATTCCGATTAGCGCTTTCAAGCTTCACAGCTCATCATCAGATCGGAAATGAACGAATAACTTAAAAATAAACCCTTCACCCCACCCCACCACACCCTGCTCGCACACAACAAGCTATAATTCAATGTCTCTTCCTCCCCTCTGAGCCCTGTCCCTCCATCTGGACAGTTACATATTTTTCTAGCAAATTCCTTGTGTTTCAGTGGTGTGTGTGTGTGTGTGTGTGTGTGTGTGTGTGTGTGTGTGTGTGTGTGTGTGTGTGTGTGTGTGTGTGTGTGTGTGTGTGTGTGTGTGTGTGTGTGTGTGTGTGTGTGTGTGTGTGTGTGTGTGTGTGTGTGTGTGTGTGTGTGTGTGTGTGTGTGTGTGTGTGTGTGTGTGTGTGTGTGTGTGTGTGTGTGTGTGTGTGTGTGTGTGTGTGTGTGTGTGTGTGTGTGTGTGTGTGTGTGTGCATTCCTTTACTTTTCTGGCTACTCTGTTCTTATTTTTAATTTTTACTTAAAAGAACAAAACGAGAAATTGTGGATAAAACTAGAAATAAGGTCACTTTACGGCTTAATCAATAGATATAATAAGGAATTATATGACAGACATATAGAATTGTTAAGAATATACTCGTATGTAGAGTTAGAAGAAATATTATATAATTTTGGTTTGGGGTACGTAGAAAAGAAATTGGAAAAGAAAAATAAAAAAATTGTAGATAAGTTAAATAAATTAATAAGAAAGAACGGAGTAAAAAAGGAACACCTCTTTAAGAATAACTATGAAAAAAGAGTGGTAAACCTTACAGAGGTAACTTTCAATACAGAAGAAAAAGAAATGTTAGCAAAAGGCTTAAAATACGCACCGCCACCAGAATTAAATTAAGAATAAACGATTATAGAATGCGAAAGCATAATACAAAAACTAGGAAATGAAAATGATAAAAAAAGAATAAGGTGGGAAGTAGGGAATGTAGTAGATAAAATATTTAAGAAAAATTTGTATAATTCAAAAAATGAACAAAAAATCAAATCAACAGTAACTAAACTAAAGAATAAAATAAAAAAGAATGATATTATAGTTACGAAGGCAGACAAAGGAAATACAATGGTACTACTGAGAAAGGACGAATACATAAAGAAAACAGAAGAATTTATAAGGGAAGGACCATATGAAGAAATAAAGTATGATTATACAAGTAAGTACCAGTCAAGGATAAAACAAATGATGAAACAGATAACATTTATAGAAGAAAATAAGAAAAAGTATTTATTGGAAAGTAATCCAACAGCACCAACTTTTAAAAGTCAGGTTAAGATACATAAAGAAGGAAAACCAATTAGACCGATTCTTTCTTTTATTAATGCACCTATTTATAAATTATCAAAGGAAATTACCAGAGTACTGAAAGAGAAATATGAATTTGGGACAAAATACAACATAGAGAATAATGTAAAATTGATAGAAAAATTAGAAAATATTAGAATTAATGAAAATACAAAATTGATATCACTGGATGTTAAGGACATGTTTACCGATATCACAGTAAATAAAGTTATTAAGTTAATAAATGATAATAATATGGGAGAATACAGGTATAAAAAGCAATTGATTAAAGTAATTAAAGAATGTGTAAATCAGAACTATTTTAGGTTTAATAACAAGTTTTATATACAGAAAAAAGGATTACCTATGGGGTCTTCATTATCCCCTATTCTTGCAGAAATATATATGAATGATTTTGAAAAGCAATTAATAAGTTCCACTAAGTATAAAGACAATATAAAATTATGGACTAGATACGTTGACGATGTATTAGTAATTTGGGAAGGAAGCATAGAAGAAGTGCATGAGTTTATAAATGAGGTAAATATGTAATAAGGATAAAAACTTACAATTTAAATAAGAGATAGGAGGTAAGAAAATAAATTACTTAGATTTAAACATAGAAATTAAAGATAATGAGAAACTACAGTTTGGGATATTTAGGAAAGAATCGTTTTCTGATATAATTATACCAAGAGAGTCCTACCACCCTTATAGATATAAAATGGCAGCAATCAATTCATTTTGTTATAGAGCTCAGAAGTGTTTAAAAGAGACCGAATCAAAAGATAGGGAGTTAAAAACGATAAAGGGAATTGTAAGGAATAATAACTATAACACCAACATAGTGGATAAAGTTATGAAAAGGGTTAACATACAAAAAGCTAAAATAGAACCAGAACAAAAGAATTATGCAGGGTCATTGACATACATAGGTTCACATACTAGAAAAATTATAAAATGTTTTAGTAAATACGGAGTAGATATAGCTATTAAAAAATGTGAAACGGTATTTGATAAGATAAGGAATAAAAATATAGAAAAAAATCCCAGTTTTACAGAAAAGCGGAATTTATAAATTAAAATGTAAAGACTGCAACAAAGTGTACCTAGGGGAGACAGGACAAAAATTCGTATGCAGGTTGTCTGACCACAAACGTGGAGAAGGTAATAGAACAACCAATTCGTTATATGCAAGACATTTCATAGAAGACAACCATAAGTTTGTTAATCCTTTGGAAGACTACGAAATTGTAAAAGTAGTAAATAACACAGTTGAAAGGAAACTTAGGGAGGAGTTAGAAATATTGAAAGAAAGAGAAAAAGGGTTAGACAATTTAATTAATAATAAAATTAAATTTGATAATGAAGAAATATTTTATAACATAATTAAGAAGTAAATGATAGAGGACAGATAGATAAGATTAAGAAGTAAATTGCAGAGGACTAATTGGATATTTTTAAATAAGGGTGTGTGACTGGCCCAGATGTGGGGGAGAAAGACAGTAGGTTTAAAAGGAATGCACACACACACACACAACACTGAAACACAAGGAATTTGCTAGAAAAATATGTAACTGTCCAGATGGAGGGACATGGTTCAGAGGGGAGGAAGAGACATTGAATTATAGCTTGTTGTGTGTGAGCAGGGTGTGGTGGGGTGGGGGTGAAGGGTTTATTTTTAAGTTGTTCGTTCATTTCCGATCTGAAGATGAGCTGTGAAGCTTGAAAGCGCTAATCGGAATATTTTTATATAGTGGTGTGCAACAGTGATAATTCTGCTTGTGATTTTAACCACTAACACAACTTTCTTCATTAATAATTTATTAATTAAAGAACAAACCCAAATAAAAATAAAACAAGACGATCTATTTAAAATTATAAATTTACTAAAAAATAAAAATGAATAAAATATAAACAACAAAATTTTAAATATAACCGAGAAAACAGCTGCTGAAGAAAATAAACATTAAAACAATCGTTAACTAATCGACGTAAATCGATTATCAGTTATTTTATTTTACTTTAAAATCGATACAAATTCGATTATTCGTTAATTTTATATTAATAGAATTATTTCGATTGTTATTAATTTACTTAGAAACCTCTGATGATACTGATATTTTTCAGTGAAACGTGCGTCAGGTGTTAAAAAGAATATCGGTATACGAAATTATACTATTTGCAGAAGAAACAAATTGAAAACATCACAAATTATATAATTACTGCAAGAAACATCGAGTTACTTATATAGAAAATTATATAATACAAGTAATATCACTGCAAACAATTAAACCAGATTTATAAAGCATCCTGAAATTTTGAAATCAAGCGTTAGCACAATTTACCAGCCGGGGATCGTTAACTAAAATCGCGACCGCTAACATGCTAACGTCGTCCCAGATTAAAGACCTAACAAGCAAACAACACTGCATAGCTGTAGATAGGTTATTGTCTCTAGTTAATGGGTGTCTTCGTATGTGATTCAGCTAACATTATTATGGTTACTGACTGACTGATTGTTTCTTTTGCGCGAATGTTGCGTTTAGCTGGCGGCTGAAGGACATTATCATGCTTTTACCATTTGGCAAACGGTACTGTATTTTTTTTCTAAATTTCACTCCCTGACATCTTATAGCTCTTAAGAGATGTATCTCTTATAGAACGAAAATTTATCGCATGCCAAAAACTTCATTAAATGCAAATTAACAAAAATTTCATGACATGGGACCGTTTTATATCTCTGTTCTTGAAAATTATTTTATTGGTTCAAATTTATGTCTAAAACCATCCTCAAGCTCCAAGCAACACGGTGGTGAAAGAATTTTTGTTTATCGGATCAGTAGTTTCTGACGTTAGCCCAGACAATGATACAAACAAATTTCACCTCTTTATAACAGTAGTATAGATGACACGCTTACTCTGCAACTGATTGCAGAGCAGTTGCAGCTTGTACTTACTACTCTGCAACTAGTTTCACGTAGCCTTGAAATCAGTTGCATTCAATCAGTTGCGAAGTGTAATAGAGGCCTTAACCCTCCGAATACCACGGTCCAGATGGAACATAGAATACCACGGGGGTCTTTGTAAGACCCCAGTCTTAATTTTGGTTCTTGACGACGTTTTGTGTGTCCGGTGGTTCAACTCTTTCACTTCACACCTAGGAAAGGGAAAATCATCTTAGAAAATGACTAAAATTAATAATACTTGCTCAGAAAATATTTATTTGGAAAAAGTGTCAATTATGAAGTGTAGTGTTTTTCAGCCAAAAAGTATCACCCTTTGAGACAAACATATCTCCAAAGTCTTCCACAATTTCTTCATCAAGTTCATCGCCTTGAATTTCATCATCTGCTTCATCAGCTATTTCAACAACGTCCTCAGCTGCAGAACATTCTGTAGTTTCTTGTACCTCTTCGAGAAGGTCATTGGCTACAACTCTAGCCCTCTGCACAAGAAGTTTGGTTCTTGAAGACACAAGACGATCCACTTCACAACACGTACACACTGAACTTAGAATCAAACTGAACTGGAAGGAAAGAGATAACTAAACGAGTAGGACAAAGGGCAATGAGTGAACAACAGTGAGTGAGGGCAAAGTATATTACGAGTAGGTAGACGTAGCTACAACTCGATACTCCAATTTCTAGGAACATCGTGTTTGTAAAAAGGGGAAAATGACTTTTTGGAACCGCAGCTGTGTTTACACTTCATGAACTGACTCGAGTGACACAATATTACAAAACTACACAACGATTTCATTTTCAGAAAAAGGGTACACAGAATATGTAACGGTACAGAATTGGGAGGCAGAAAATGTGAATAAAATTTTGTCAATTCATACAGTATACCACCTATTGGGAACCCCTGCTTTCACAAAGCTGCACAATGTTGTTGCAGACTGTTATGTCTAGACAGCCCGGCTAGACGTATTACGTAACCGCTGGCAAGCCATTCTCTGTGTGAATTACAGAAACACACGAAATTGACACAACCCAGTAGAGGTGGGCTAAACTGTTATTTTAAAATACTAGGTATGAAAATACCGTTCCAAAAAAATAACAGGTACAAATACCTGTTATTATATACTATATATACATAACCTATATTATCCTTTGTAAGTAACTCGTTTTGACTTTCCTGCAGGTCTCCTATGTAATATCTTCAAATAAATACACTCCAAGTAGGTTTATTTTCACCTAGATAAACCTATTAATATATTAATAAACCTATATTAATAAACCTACTTGCTGTGTATTTATTTGAAGATATTATATAACCTATACTATATAATTTGTTATACGAAATAAATTGAAACTAAAAGTATTAACAGAGTTACTTTACACTGTGACTTTATTAAACTATTACTGTTTAAATGAAAATAACAAACAAGAGAATTTATAGGTCTATCTCCCTTTAGGAATACCAATTTAAGTTTTCACTAGTAGTCTAGTAAACAAACTAACATTGGTTAGACAAATCAGTTGCGAAACTCGGGGCAATTAAATAATTTAGAGTAGGCCTACATGTAATACCACAAAAAATAATGTGAAAAAACATCAGAAACGTATAATAAGAACATAACAGTAAGCCACAAGAGTGAATGAGAATAAACAAAATTTTACAAATAAAAATAAAAAACAAATTGTAATAAAATAAATATAAATACATAAATAAAAACTTATAAATAATAAGCAACAACAAAAGTAAATTAAATGCATTACAGATATTTAAGGAACAGGACTAGATAAAGTGCATAAATGTCCATTACAACAATCTCATCGTTTACGTGAGATGTGTAGTGAAGTTAAAATCACATTAATAAAAAGTATAATATAGCTTATCAACATCAGCCACTCTATAGGTTATAACTCAATATAATTAAATACAACTATTTCACTAACGACTCGGAACAAAGTTTTTTTGAGTAAAAACGTAAAATTTTACCAACCGATTTTAGTTATAAGTTGGTGACTAGTATAATATATAATTTATTGGCTTATTATCTGTATTATATATCTGCATATCACACAAGAATAAATGTAACAGCAGGATGAACTATTTCCTTTATTAAAAAAAGCTTCTTCTCTTTGCGCAGAATGAAGTATACACGACGAAAAAGTGGCTCGTACTATTATAGTTCCTACTCGAAATATGCTTGATACTACCTGTTCCTAAAATACTAGGTGTTCCTAAAATACTACTGTTCCTCTGATACGCTTAGTATTTGTAATACGCGTTGTTCCTTGTGTAACGGTGATACCACTAGTATTTGAAATACCTAGTATTTTAAATACGCGTTACTGGCTGTTCCTTGCGTTCCAGCGATATTTTTGTACGCCTAGTACTTGGCCTTGGCGTATTCGTTTACGTGATACTTGCGTACTTTTTGTGTGTGTGTGTCTGTGTAGGTGCGTAGGGGGTGTGCCTCGACTCGAAACAGAGTCGCTGCGAATAACAGGTATTTCAACTTTTCAGTCACTGTTACATCCGTTCCACAAAAATATCGTTCCAAAATACCTGTTACAGGTATATCGGCCCACCTCTACAACCCAGTTTGCATCAGGAGGTCACAGTACACAGTCGTTAACTAACACCAGAGCGGAAAGCAACCTTAAAACCGAGTAAGTCAGAGGTGGCCTCGGGCGTCTTAAGATGGGCCGAAAACATTAAAATCGGCCTATCTAGCTAAATGTGAACAATAATGCGGTCAACAACTCAAAAAATGTTTCTGATACATTTGCGTGTTCGCGCGCAAGTTACGTCGGCCGACAAAATGTTGTCAAAGAAAATATAATCAATAACAGTAAACTATTGAATACCGTTTGTACAACTACGTAATAAGTAATGTGAAAAATTTATAAATGTGTGAAACATCAAAGTGCGAAGTGCTCGAGGACATGGTAATTAACACGTGGTGGTGGTGAATTCAACGAAAAATTCTCCGGATTTGGTTAAGTACCAAGAACAAACTATTAGTTAATGATTTTAAGCATATCAAGTAGAATCTTTTCATATTGCCTAATAAAAATTTAAAGAGCTCAATGAACGGGGTTTAAAAAATGAAATTAGAAAAGAAAGAGGGAGGGGAGAAGATAAAAAGTACTGGTTCATTAAGTTTATGAATGATTTAATTATAGCTAAGTAAGATTTGTTCATTGGTTAATTTTATGTTATGTTTTTATATGTTACTAATTCGACGAGTATTTTAATTTACCAGAAAAAGAAATAAGAAATTTAATTGTCATCAAAGTGAGTCAAAGTAATTAATTTGTACAATAAACCAGAAGTTCTTGGATTTCGTTGTCCATGACGTGTCCGTTACTTAACTAAATATCACTATTACATTAACGACTCGGAACACTAGGTTTTTTTATAAGTAAAAGCATAAAGTTTTACCTTACAGCCTGAACCGGTTTTCTCCTTTAAAAGGCCTTCAGAGGCTGCCGCTGGTAGTGCTGTCCGTCTTGTTGTGGGCGACGGAATCGAGTTTCGAAAGATTGATGCTGTGTGTGTGGGTGAGATATGTTCGAATAATGCGTGCGATTTGAATTGTGTCTGTTCGTTTAGGATGTCGTTTTTATTTGTTTTTGTGTGTTTGTATATTTCCAATTGTTCTAGAGTGTCTAGTTTTCGGCCTTTTGTGTGTACGTGTAGAATGTTTATGTTATTGTCGATGTTTTTATATGTGTGGTTTGCTTCAATGAGGTGGTTTGCAAAGGTGGATTCTGTAGTGAACACACAAAGGCACTCCAATAGAGGTGGGCCGATATACCTGTAACAGGTATTTTGGAACGATATTTTTGTGGAACGGATGTAACAGTGACTGAAAAGTTGAAATACCTGTTATTCGCGGCGACGCTGTTCTGAGTCGAGACACGCCCTCTCGCTATTCCGAGTCGAGGCACGCCAAGGCCACACTATACTCCTGGCCGGAGTGCTGGAAACGTGACGTCACACTAGACGCCGAAACGAAACAGCCGCTAATGCTGTTTACTGTGTCGCGTGCTCAAATAACCTTTCCTACACACACCTGTAATGGTTTACCTGAAGATGTCCTATATGGTTGTAATCTGTATGAACTAACAAAGACCTTGGTATGAAAAAATGTAGAGTTTTGTGAACAACAACAGTTATATTTAGCATTTGAGAAAGTGCAATTTACACGAAGGATGTAAAAAAGCTGTGAATCAAGGTAATTGACAGCTTATCGGGGAAATAACTTTTCAAGTTTCTTTATGTAGATAAACAGCCAAACTTTCGTATTGTACAAGATTTTATACTATGTATGATAAGTAGTATCAGAAGCGGGGTAAGCAGAAAAATTAAAGAAATAACCGATTACTAACTGCTCAGTATTTACTTATTTACAACAATATTTGATCATTTGAAGATGGTGCATTACAATCTCGTATTGCCTTACGTCTAACATATTTACATGTAATTTCAAATCTACTTACAATAAAGTTATTTAGACTAACTTAACAATTCTGTGTCTAACATTTATCTAAGTTAACGCTGAACTTGGCTAAAATTTGCGTATTTTTCTCTTTTTGTCCGATTTTACATCATTCTGAGCATCTTTCCTTTTTTTATTGAATTTGTCATTACGAGATTTTGAATAATTGTTTAATAAGATGTTACAAAAGGAAAATAAACATTTATCGATAAGTTTGTTAAAATTAATTTTACATATATTACAATTTCTATGTGGATGATGGATGTCAATAAAACCTAAAACAGTGGATTTTAGCGCTACTCTCTGATTAGTGGACAATAAAAACTGTGTTTCGTATCTGTCAGATACAATTAATGTAAACACTTTGAAAGCTAAATTTAGTACTTCCATCACATAATCTGAAGGGTATTTTAAAGATCCTCTATTAATAACATTAAAATAGTAATTGTCCTTTTGTGGTACAACAGTAGACTCGGTATTTGTTGTAGTAAAGAAATCTGTACACCCAGTGCAAGAGTTATTTTTTAAAATACTGTGTACCAAGTAACCACCAATATAAACAAGGCCTAAAGTGTCATTTTCTGATAAGGTAACATCAGTTATGTCTACCTGCAGGTCATCAAAAATTTGATTACTGTTGTCATGCATATCATTACTATCGCTTTCTTCACAGTCTGATGTGGAAATAAATAAATCTTTGATACATACTTTACTGTGTCTAGAGGAGTAAATATCAATCAAACTCAAAGTTTTTAGTTTTTTTTCTGATTCCAAAACCTGCTTGACTGATACATGGTAACATGCACCACTCATCTGTCTATACTGGCTAAATCTGGCCTCTAACGGATCGGTCTGAAATTTGCCAAGTAAAACATATGACAATTTCATGTCTCCTAAGAGAAACGAAATAATCTCCATTAAAGTGTTAACAGTATGTAGCAATGCTACATGTGTTTCATTGGTTAATTTCCCTCTCCTTTTAGCTTTTGTCAACTCCTCCCCTTGAACAACAAGTTCATCCCATTTAACTAACCATTTACTAAAAGACTTCAAAAAAACAAAATTAGTATCTGTTACAGACTGGATTGGTTTAAAGTTTTCGTCATTAAATTTAACTCCCTTGTACATATGTTTTACGTTGACAATCTTCCACCACTTTAAAATGACCTGAATGAAATGTGCTGTACTACTCTTAGTTTCTGTTTTAGTCAATGACGAATTTTCATTCAAAGCAGCAATATTTTTCTCGTCGAATAACCTACAGCACAAATGAACATTTTGCCTCTCTATTGATGTTGGGTATAACACTTTTTTTGACAGTGCAGGAGCCAGTTTAACACAGTTATTTTCCTCACTTAAATGTAAGATTTTGAGATCTGATACACAAGCCATTTCTTTTACGTCATTTTTGTCGAAATTTGGAAACACAAATGTTTGTCTGTTATCTACTTGGTTTAACCAGTTATTTCTAATACATTTAAACAAGTGAACTGGATCGAACATAACATAAATATTCTGTGACTCACAGTAAGGGTTTACAAATTTTGTTTGAAGAGTGCCTCCACAAAATCGTTCAAACGTATTTCTGTTTACCCTGTTGTTATCAGATATCAAACAAAATACTTTAAACCCTATCTCAGTAAGTAGTTTTATTACTAGATTTGTTAAGGTGAACAGCATATCACTAGACAAATTTTTAGTAGGGAACAACCCAACGACATCTTTGTATTTGGACATAATTGAGGAAATCATAAAAACTTGGACTGCACTTGCAGGCTCTGGTGCATTTTGGTCTTTAACTACTAGACCCTCAACCTTCCCACCCTTATAAGTGATTTCGGGCTTAACATAAATTTCATCAAGGAGTAGGCAGCACAACTTTTCATTTTCTTCAAGGACACTAACTTTTTTCTTTAAGTAGTCCGTGTGGCCAGATTGTAAACCTGAAGTGTTAACTCCTAATTTAAAAGTAAATTTATTTAAATATTTTGGGTGTGGCATTGTCAGAAGCTTAGCTACCCTGATATAGTTATAGGATCCTGGGAAAGCAAAAAGTAAAGTAGCGAACCAAACTAAAGTATTTACACAATAACTGACTTTCTTTTTGAATAGTAAATTAAATTGTTCCTGTAAAAATGTTAATCTTTTGCTTACATCAGGATTATCCAAACAGTCATCAATTAGACTACCGAGAGAACTATTTACAGAGCTGATGTGGTCTTCAGTACTACAATTAATATTAATCTGCCTGTTCTCATTAAATAAGTATTGGAGTAAAGCGTTTAACTGTGACCATAAACATAGACGTTTTCTACCATAACTAATTTCTAAAATCTTTGGATCATCGTTAATAATTATGTCATCTCTTGATAATACATTAAAAGACAAATCGTTACTTATAAGTAGACTTATCAATACTTTAACATTACCTCTTTTGGTTTGATAAACAGAGAAAAAATTTAAAGTGTCTTCACTGGCGTGCAAATGAAAATGTTTAATGGCATGGTCATCACACTTAAGTTTATATCTTTCTTTAATATCACTTAAGCTATTTATAGTGTCTAATATCTTTACTTGGCTCTTCCGATCCTCTTCTCGCTGCCGGATTTCCTCTCTCCTGCTTGCAGGGTCTCTTCGAGGGGGAGGTAGATTTCTCGTCAAATATACGGGTTGGTTTTCAAAAACTGTTGGACATGCATCTGCAGCTAATTTCACACGCTGTCGTTTTACAGTCAAGACGGTGCCGTCGGGTTTTGTCACCGAGTCCTCTCGCACGATATAACGTTCGTCGAAGTGACGAATGCAAACAACAGATCGTTTGCTGGGCGTGAAGTTTGCTCTGTGAATGGCATTTAGCCATTTTTGACACTGGATAGGATCCTCCGGGAATCTAAAAACACTCACTGAACTATCTGTGTTATAATTGCTTTTGCATCCTGGTACGCAGCATGAAGTTGGCATGTTTTAATATTATTATCACAAATGTACTGAATGAAAAACAGTTGCAGCAAAACTTCGTATACGAATAGAAACACGTGTGTAAGTGTATACTGACTAAAAAGCATTGGGCTGGTGGCGCGAAACGGTCCGGCGCCTACTGTGACGTGGCACGTGGAGTGGAGGGGGTGACTCCGGCCAGTAGTATAGTGTGGCCTTGGGCACGCCCCCTACACTCCTATACACACACACACACACACACACACACAAAGTACGCAAGTAACAAGTAAACGAATACGCCAAGGCCAAATACTAGGCGTACAAAAATATCGCTGGTACGCAAGGAACAACCAGTATTTCAAATACTAGGTATTTTAAATACTAGGGGTATCACCGATACGCAAGGAACAACGCGTATTACAAATACTAAGCGTATCAGAGGAACAGTAGTATTTTAGGAACAAGTACATACATACATACATACATCCTCGGCGCTACAGCCCAGTCCGGGCCCTGGCCTCCAAAAGAAATCTTCACCACTGGTCTCTACTCCCGGCCAATGTCCACCAGTTTGCTGCACCCAGCCTCACTGCCTCCTTACCAACCTGGTCCAGCCATCTTGTACGCGGTCTTCCCTTCCTTCTCCTTCCCATCGGCAAATAATTCATCACTCTTTTTGGGATTCTATCCTCCGCCATTCTCTGCACATGACCAGCCCAACGCAATCTGTTAATTTGTATGAGTTGCACGATCGGAAGATCTTTAAACCTCTCGTACAACTCTCGATTATGCAGTCGCCTCCAAATGTCGTTTTCCCTCACAGGGCCATAGATTCTCCTCAGTACCCTCCTCTCAAAAACGGATAGTTTCTGCTCATCTAGTTTTTTTAACACCCAGCATTCCGAGCCATACATCAGGACTGGTCTGATCAAGGTCTTGTATAGGGTGGCTTTTGTATCTTTGCTTATTAATTTTGAATTAAAATGTTTCACCAGTCCGTAGTAACACCTATTAGCAGATAATATCCGTTTTTCAATATCTCTAGAGGAGTCATTTCCAGAGTCCACATATGACCCGAGATATGGAAAACCCTGAACCTTTTCAAATTCATAATCGTTAATGCGCAGGGACAGGGCACGAGTGTTGGCACCTACAACCATATATTTGGTTTTGCTTTGGTTTATAACCAAGCCCATAGCCTTAGCGGACAACTCCAGTTCCTGAAAGGCTTCCTTTAAGCCAGATTCAGACCTACTTATGACGTCAATGTCATCGGCATAGGCCAGAAGCTGTACCTCCTTGTGAAATATGTGTCCGCTAGTTTGAATTCCTGAATCCCTGAAGACCTTTTCTAGAGCTATGTTGAACAACAGACACGCTAAGGCATCTCCTTGTTTCAACCCATTCAATGTTTTTAAGGAGTTAGATAGATTTGATTGTATTCTGATTTGGCACTTAGAATTGGACATAACTACTCCAACCATACGCACCAACTTAGATGGTATATTCAACTCCTTCATAGCTCTATATAGCATTTTCCGGTTGATTGAATCATATGCCGACTGGAAATCCACAAAGAGATGGTGAGTGGCCACTCCATATTCCAACGTTTTTTCCAGGATTTGCCTTAGTGTAAATATTTGGTCTGTTGTTGACCTATTCCTAGTGAATCCACACTGATATTCTTTTATGTTTTCCTCAGCGTAGGGAAGCAGCCTAGAAAATATGATGTTGGACAATACCTTATATGCTGTATTAAGTAGAGAGATGCCCCTATAATTTTTACATATGAGCGGATCACCCTTTTTATGTATTAAACACACCACCCCATTGTTCCACTCATCAGGCATTACCTCCTCCAGCCATATTCGCTCTATGAGATGGGCAAATTCCTTTATGAAATCTCCTCCTGCGCTCTTTAATAGTTCCCCTGGTAAACCATCGGAACCTGCTGCCTTGTTATTTTTAAGCTTTCCTAGAGCTTCATACACCTCGTCATAGGATGGCACCAACTCCTCTCTATCATCCTCGAATTCTCCTGCTTCCTCTTCATTCTCAGATGCCTCCATCGAAGCCTCCCCAACTGAGCCTAGCAACTTTTCGAAGTGTTCTGTCCATCTCCTGATTACGCCAGCATTATCACTCACAAGGCCACCATTATTATCCCTACAGGCATTTGTTCTAGGCTGAAATTCCTGTCTCATATCTTTCACCTTCCTGTACATATCTCGGCTCAGCCTTTTACTCTTATATTCCTCTATCTTTTTCATCTGTCTCATCATATACTCCCTCTTTTTTCCTCTATGAATCTTTTCCCTCCGCCTGGCCTTCCTGTATTCCTCTTGAACAGCCCTAGTGCATTTCCTTTGGATCATAAATTTGTATGTCTTGTTTTTGAAGTCAGTTGCCTCTTCACACTCCTTATCAAACCACTCATCTCGCCCATGTCTCTTCTTCAAACCAACGATTTCTTCTCCCGTGGTCACTAACATGTTTTTTAGATTAAGCCAGTGGTTTTCTATATCTTGTTCCTCACGGCATTCAAGTCTCCACTGTCTAATTTTCTCATTAGTAACTTCCTCGAACCTCCGTTTTATTTCTTCTTCCTTTAGTATTTCTGTATTGTATCTAACAGTCTTTATTCCTTTTTCATTTCTATTATTGGAGATTCTAGCTCTCAGTTTTGCAACTACGAGATAGTGATCGCTATCCATGTTGGCACTTCTATAAACTCTAACGTCTTGTAAGTCTGACTTATGGCGGCCATCCAATAGGACATGATCTATTTGATTGACCGTTCTCCCGTCTGGAGAGATCCATGTGCCCTTATGTATGTCTTTGTGGTCGAAGAAAGTCCCTCCTATGATCATATTTTGACCAACTGCGAAGTTCAATAGTCGGAAACCATTGTCTGAGTGTTCAGAGTGTAAACTATACTGTCCTATATTACTACAAGCATGGCTGCTTCCCACTTTGGCATTTAAGTCACCTATGATTATTTTTATGTCATGTCTAGGGCTGCTAGCATACGCATTCTCCAGCAAGTCATAAAAATCATCTTTCTCCTCCTCAGGCTTATCATCAGTTGGGGCATGCACGTTTATTATAGTATAATTAAAGAAGATTCCCCTAAGTCTTATTTTACACATTCTAGGTGTAAGGGGTTTAAAATCAATGATATTTGCTTTCATTCTACGGCTTACCAAGAAGCCAGTTCCAAGCACATGGTCCCGGTTCTGACAGCTGTAATACACCGAGTAGTCCCTTCGATCCATGATTCCAGCACCAGTCCACCTCATCTCCTGCATAGCCAAAACATCTATCTTATATTTGAGAACCTCTCCTATTAATATCTTCAAGGCTCCAGGTCTGTATAAGGAACGCAAGTTCCACGTCGCAAGTTTAAAATCTTTGTCCTTTTTCCACGATCCAGTCCCAATTCCATTAATCCGTCCGGTTTTTCCTTTTTCTCTTGGCTTCATAACAATATTATTTTATGGGGTGGGTTGTTAACCCTACGCCCAACCCCCAACCTGGAGGACCAGGGGTTTTATGTTTAGAGTACCCGTCTCTTAGATGAGTTGCCTTCACTGAGCTAACGAGTCTCATCCACCCGTCCGCAGTAGACCATACTCACTAGATCTATGGGCGCCGCCGTTGACATTTTTATGTTCTTCCGCCGCCAACCCCGCCATGCATCCTGCTGCCGACACACTACATCTTGGTAAGCCGGGTCCCTGATTACCTCAGGGCCACCTCGCCCAGACCCCCATCTCTCGTTGGCTCGCCGACCCAAGCTGCCGAAGGGATTGGTTACCACAACCTTAGCATGGGTTGCTCGACTTAACAGGGCCCACCGCTTGTAGGTGAGAGTTGGAGTTGGAGAGGAGAGGCTAGTGACCAGCTCTTGTATGCAGGCCATATATTACGCATCACTCCCCCATTTGAGCCCCTTAGGAACAAGTAGTATTTTTATATCAAGCGTATTTCGAGTAGAAAGTAGTACGAAGCCACTTTTTCGTCCTGAATACTTCATTCTGC
Organism: Magicicada septendecula; assembly: GCA_034769895.1. Classification (NCBI taxonomy): domain Eukaryota; kingdom Metazoa; phylum Arthropoda; class Insecta; order Hemiptera; family Cicadidae; genus Magicicada; species Magicicada septendecula. The sequence continues at coordinate 121,039,557 of CM068372.1, forward strand.
GCAAAGAGACGAAGCTGTTTTTAATAAAGGAAATAATTCATCCTGCTGTTACATTTATTCTCGTGTGATGTGCAGATATATAATACAGATTATATGCTAATAAATTATACATTATACTAGTCACCAACTTGTAACTAAAATCGGTTGGTAAAACTTTGTTTTTACTCAAAAAACTTTGTGTTCCGAGTCGTTAGTGAAATAGTTGTATTTAATTATATTGAGTTATAACCTATAGAGTGGCTGATGTTGATAAGCTATATTATACTTTTTATTAATGTGATTTTAACTTCACTACACATCTCACGTAAATGATGAGATTGTTGTAATGGACATTTATGCACTTTATCTAGTCCTGTTCCTTAAATATCTGTAATGCATTTAATTTACTTTTGCTGTTGCTTATTATTTATAAGTTTTTATTTATGTATTTACATTTATTTTATTACAATTTTTTTTTTGTAAAATTTTGTTCATTCTCATTCACTCTTGTGGCTTACTGTTATGTTCTTATTATACGTTTCTGATGTTTTTTCACATTATTTTTTGTGGTATTACGTGTAGGCCTACTCTAAATTATTTAATTGCCCCAAGTTTCGCAACTGATTTGTCTAACCAATGTTAGTTTGTTTACTAGACTACTAGTGAAAACTTAAATTGGTATTCCCAAAGGGAGATAGGCCTATAAATTCTCTTGTTTCTTATTTTCATTTAAACAGTAATAGTTTAATAAAGTCACAGTGTAAAGTAACACTGTTAATACTTTTAGTTTCAATTTATTTCGTATAACAAATTATATAGTATAGGTTATATAATATCTTCAAATAAATACACAGCAAGTAGGTTTATTAATATATTAATAGGTTTATCTAGGTGAAAATAAACCTACTTGCAGTGTATTTATTTGAAGATATTACATAGGAGACCTGCAGGAAACTCAAAACGAGTTACTTACAAAGGATAATATAGGTTATGTATATATAGTATATAATAACAGGTATTTGTACCTGTTATTTTTTGGAACGGTATTTTCATACCTAGTATTTTAAAATAACAGTTTAGCCCACCTCTACACTCCACTCCACTAAGGTGATGTTGATAGTCTGGTAGTGCATCAGCTGATATGTTGTTGATATGAACATTGTATTTTGGTGACTAATGTTTACAGTCATGCTGGAGTTGATAACAACAATATTTTATTTTGATGAATAATTGCTATAAATAAATTCTATTCTGAAATAAAATAAATACAAGATGTAATTAAATTGAGTTAACTTTTTGTGAGTAATATAATGAAGTAACTTAGCGTTTGATTGTAATGCAGTTAAAATTTAGGTGAGATGATTTTATTAATGCAGAATCATTTTGAATAATGTAATTAAAGTTAAATTGTTTTGATTGGAGTTGGAATTAAAGTAATTTAAAAGGTGAATTTTATTAATGAATATAAAATTTATTTTGATTTAAATTGTAAAAAACATTTGTTTAAAATATAAACTGTACGTGTAAAAATGGTAATTGATTAAAACGTAAAGACTAACATCTTTATTTAAATTGAAAATTGAAGGAAATGTTTGTGTTGATGCTGAGGTAGTATTTGGAAAACAAGTTGTATATACAACTGATGATGTAAACTGTTATAAAGAATAAACTTATGTTATGTGTTTAACTGTAGATTCCCCACCTAAGTGCGGTCATGACCTCACTGGATCATGACCATGAAAGTAGTTAATTATGGCAAATCATAAATTTTAATTGTTATAACCGGCTTGTGGTTTGTTTTTGTTTTGTTATCCTGGTGGTTTGTTAAATTAGTTGGGGGTTATTTTTAGGGGAATCTACCAATTTTTGGAACAGGGCTATTTTCACCCATATAGGGCTGGTAGTCCATTAGGGGCATATTCATCATGAATAGTAAGTTGATAATACTGAATTTTATTGCAACGCCGAAGCAAGGATGGGGGTGGAATAAAAGAAAAAATGTCCACCCTTTCCGCATCAGTCCTTGTGGAAGCAACTGGGCGCTACAGTCCAGGGGGGGTCATAGTGAGTGTGGATGGGGGGTGACCGAGCCGAGTTACAGGCCATGAGCGAGATGTGGTTTACGGCTAGGATGAGGCCGGTGATGGTCAAGAAGCCTTGTGCAGAACACAGTAAATTGTAACAGGTATCAGGGTATCAGGGGGTAAGGGATTTGATGGGTTGTAAAAAAAAAAAAAAGCGTTAGGAGTCAAGGATAAGGTATTCTTGAGGGTGTAATATGTATTCTACAGTAATATTGTTATTATTTTCTTGTATTATATGTAATCAATTTAATTTTTGCAGGGAATAATGTTTTGTTAGGGGAGAAAAGTACCAATATATAATTTGTATGGAATTTATATGTACTAGATGTAAGTAGACAGTAAGTATATTGCCATGTGGACATTGTATTTTATGTAGTCCAGTTACCAGGTTGTTTGAGACTAATGTAAAACGTTTATGATGAATTGAAATTGTTGTAATAGTGTCGGGGTGTGGACTTATATAATTGGGGTTGGGTTAACGGATGGAAAATGTAATAAATTTGAATTATTTATTTTTGACTTGCAGTGAATAAGGTGGTAATGTTTTGTTTGTAACTTGATGTAAAATCCAAGGTGAAAGATTTAGTTCAATGTAAACATGGTAATGTTTATTTGGAATGTTTATTATGTTGTATCCTGCTTATGTAACTGCATCTGAATGTAGAACAGCTGTCTTAGTATATTAACAAACTAAATGAAAAACCAGTACTTTATAAAAAAAAAAAAACCAGTACTTTGCTAACAATGAACCAGTACGACTAAGAGGAAACGAATCAGTGGGGGATATGGAGTAATGGAAAGCCAGTTGTTGATATTTTAATTGAATGTTTCAGAGTCAGGTGATACTGTGGTGACTTGCCTGTCTGATTTTATGGTGTTGGGATCTCGAGAGAGAAGTCAAGTAAGGTCGGATAGGTGCAGCCACAGCCACCGGACTAGGGGGGTAAGTACCCATGATTTGAGTAAAGAACTAAGGTTGGTTGCGGCACCATATCTTCGCTGATCCTCTTAGGTTTTACGCAATGTGAGTTTTTATGCTTCGGCATAAAACCTCTCATGGGGAGATACTGTAACGGTACAGAATTGGGAGGCAGAAAATGTGAATAAAATTTTTTCAATTCATACAGTATACCACCTATTGGGAACCTCTGCTTTCACAAAGCTGCACAATGTTGTTGCAGACTGTTATGTCTAGACAGCCCAGCTAGACGTATTATGTAACCGCTGGCAAGCCAGTCTCTCTGTGAATTACAGAAACACACGAAATTGACACAACCCAGTTTGCATCAGGAGGTCACAGTACACAGTCATTAACTAACACCAGAGCCGAAAGCAGCCTTAAAACCAAGTAAGTCAGCGGTGGCCTCGGGCGTCTTAAGATGGGCCGAAAACATTAAAATCAGCCTATCTAGCTAAATGTGAACACTAATGCGGTCAACAACTCAAAAAATGTTTCTGATACATTTGCGTGTTCGTGCGCAAGTTACGTCGGCCGACAAAATGTTGTCAAAGAAAATATAATCAATAACAGTAAACTATTGAATACCGTTTGTACAACTACGTAATAAGTAATGTGAAAAATCTATAAATATGTGAAACATCAAAGTGCGACGTGCTCGAGGACATGGTAATTAACATGTGGTGGTGGTGAATTCAACGAGAACTTCTCCAGATTTGGTTAAGTACCAAGAACAAACTATTAGTTAATGATTTTAAGCATATCAAGTAGAATCTTTTCATATTGCCTAATAAAAATTTAAAGAGCTCAATGAACAGGGTTTAAAAAATGAAATTAGAAAAGAAAGAGGGAGGGGAGAAGATAAAAAGTACTGGTTCATTAAATTTATGAATGATTTAATTATAGCTAAGTAAGATTTGTTCATTAGTTGTCTTGTTTGTTCATCATCTTTTTTCACAGCACTACACTTTATATAATAATGAAACTTTCTCTTGTGAACTTACTTGTCTTTTTCCGTAGAACGCGTTTCGGCGTCGTGTTGCCTTCGTCAGCTTAGAAACAGACTGCCAGTACTTTGTAACAGTTATTGCTTGGAAGGTATAGTGGGGGTGGTGTGTAGAGGAAGGGGATTTGTGCGGGGATCCAAATTATTGTTTGTTTTTTGTATAATTGTGTCAAAAAGTGTATGACAATATAAATCACATACACTTTTTGACACAATTATACAAAAAACAAACAATAATTTGGATCCCCGCACAAATCCCCTTCCTCTACACACCACCCCCACTATACCTTCTAAGCAGTAACCGTTACAAAGTACTGGCAGTCTGTTTCTAAGCTGACGAAGGCGAACACGACGCCGAAACGCGTTCTACAGAAAAAGACAAGTAAGTTCACAAGAGAAAGTTTCATTATTATATAAAGTATTTGTTCATTGGTTAATTTTGTGTTATGTTTTTATATGTTACTAATTCGACGAGTATTTTAATTTACCAGAAAAAGAAATAAGAAATTTAATTGTCATCAAAGTGAGTCAAAGTAATTAATTTGTACAATAAACCAGAAGTAATTTGTTTTAGACAGTATAAACTGTGTTACTATTATTTCGCACTTACACCCAAATAATCCTTCTGCAACTTGTTCGTCTGTAGAACCCTGGAAGTTAACCCGAAGGTAAGAAAAGAAGTAAGCTATCATAAATATAATAAGATTTATTATTGCTATAAAAACGTACAGTTTCAAATAACCACGGGGGTCTCGCGAGGACCCCAGCCACATTTTTTAGGAAACACTACGCGATTACAGTTGTGATATTGAAGTATTCAGCAGGAATGAAGATGAAAGTGGCAGTATATAGTTTTAAAAAAAAGTCACAGACCCACAATTAATTCCTTCCAGTTTTTCAATATATTTTCGTCGAAATTCCGTGAGACTGGGGTAATTACCCTCCATGGTATTCGGAGGGTTAATTGTCACTCAGAAGTAAATCAAAATTCTGTTCAACATCTAGATTTTTTTTTAAGTGGAATCTTTTGTAATCAAAGTAATTAAATTGGATACATGTTCCAAAATTGGGTGGTTTATCATATTTTTTGTTTGTAGGCTTACGAAGATTTCCTAGGAAACCCATTTGTTTTAACTGTTATCAAATCTAACTAACCAACTGCTTCAGAGTCGCAATTTGCAGGCATGCACCTGTCAAATCTGGATTAACGGGACTCTACTGTGTCAATAAGTGAAATGGCAGTCTTTATAAAAGAAGTGTGTATGTGGGGGGAGGAGTACAACCATGCGTCTATACATATTTTAACATATTAAATGAGGCAACATAGCTGGTTTTAAATGTTTTTTTTTTTTTTAACAAAAAAATCTGTTTTTTTACAAAGACGTTACTCTGTAGTACACACCAGTTTCCGTCTATTTTGTAAATTAGTCTTCCTTACCAAGTTGAATTCTGACTACCGGTAATCCTATACATTATAGAAATTACATCATGTCTAGCCAACATTCTTTAAGTTTTTACAAATATATTTTAAGCTTCTATCATATACCACTATTGACTGATTGTTACTGATATTCCTTGCATTTCAGGGTGACAGTGGGGGTGCACTTTTGATTGAGAACTGGCGAGGTCAGCTGTGTGCTGCTGGTAAGTTTTACATGTAACTGCCAAGAATGACTAGTTTTCCCAAATGTCATACTTATTTGTAGTTATGATGAAGGTGTCGTATGCTCCTGCTAAATTCTTAAGATGTAATGATGATGGGTGTTCCTAACAGATTTCATCATAGCAAAGCAATCATACAGAGTGTGATAACACATTATATTACTTAAGACAGGGTAATTCTAAAAAAAAAAAGCATAACAGACAAAAAATTTAACAACTTTTTCCCAGTTTCAATCTTGATCTCAATCTTGTCAACATGTATAAGATAACATATGACAATGTGCACAGTGGTGGTCTCTAGTCTGCTCGCTACTGAGGTGAATTTAAATAGAGAGCCTTTCTTAGCATAAACCAAACATTTTTATTAATAACCTCGAAAACTGATAACACCAAAATATCAATAACGGCTTTGAAATTAGTATTTGCTAATTTTCAACTCTCAAGATCAACTTTTGATTACTTTTTATCACAAATTCTTTATTAGCATCATGTATATCTCTTTTCAATGTTGTTTTCAATACTTATTATAACTAGATTTGATACCATTCTTGTCTCATAATCTTAATTTTTTGGGGGGAAATCATCTACTCCATACACATAGGCCTATAATAAATCTGTTAAGTAAATCTGAAAACCATTTAATATTTCTGGGAATTCACTAATTAATTTATTTTCAAACAAATTTGCTTATGTTTTGGGCCTTCCTCCAACATATTACTGTAGTCCCCATCAAAGTAATTTCCATAGAATGTTATAAACTCATGCCAGCAATTAGTCCACTGTCCACATCATCAAAATATATCCCTTCCTTTAACTTTCAGGAAACTAAGTCACACACATTTACTTAGATACTGTATATTTTTCCAACACAATATTTTTTTTTCCTTACTAAAAGTGTTTTCGAACAGAGTTCTGAGAGGAGATTCACTGTGTGCTCAGTTTCTGTACACAAAGACTTCCACCAGACTTTAGCGTCTGCAAATTTTGGAAACATCATAGACTGAGCACCTACACACCTTCCAAAAATTACTACAGTACAACTCCTCTATAATGATTCTCTATACACTATTATCTGAATGTAATGTACGAACTTCAATGGCCACCAGCAGTAGGTAGATGGGATTAGATTGACTCAACTTTGAACCAAACGCAGACCACAGTGTAATAAGTGATGTCATGCAAAGCAAGTCATCAATTGAAATATTTATAAAATGTAAAAAAAGAAAATATAAAACTTTGCGTTATAATACTGATACTGTCCAACTCCTCTAGTGTGGTTTTGCTGTTTTTTTTTTTAACGTAATGCAGAAACTGTGATGTCCCCTACATTGCAGCAATAAACTGAAGTGTATTATCCTTCAGCACAATTCAAGATTCAGGTTTTTTAGTTTAATTGCATTACATTAATTACACAGCAGAAGTAATTTTTTTTTGTAAAAACTGCAGTTTTAATCAGAAACCTTTATACACTGTACGTGTACTATAATACAAAAAAATAGTAAGATAGTATTGCATTTATTTTAGTATGCTATAGTTTATTAAAATGCACACCAAATTAATTATGTATTACTTTCCCATAAATATCAACTACAACAAGGTGAAATAAGTACGTATATTTTTACATGCACTTAATATATTATGTGCATGTTTTTTCAGTGCACTCCTGTAAATAGAGTGGGTTTCTCTACAATACAGGTCATCCCTCCCCAACCTACATTACAGTGAGAATCTTCTGTAATACCAATTTAATAAATATGTTAACAGTAATAATAAATGATTAATGTCTACAAAGATTCTTTACATGTGGACTGGTTTTCATGCATTTTGTAATATTAATTATAAATTAATACTTTTTTTAAATTTAAACGTGGATTAGTTATCTTTCATTTTTGCTCGAACACATAAGGAGAGAGAAATCTTTTTGACTGATATGCAAGTTTGTATGTTCCTCATTCCAAAATGACTGCTCAGATCTTGACAAAACGAGGCTCAGTCAACTCTTCTCATCAAAGTGAGTGTTTTGGCCATACAATGTATTTAGAAAACGAAATGGAGGACATTAGACAACATACTGTTGATCCACACCTTGGAAATATTCAATATCTGTTGAGGAATATCACAAGTTGACCGCTTGTCTTCACAAGTAATTGCCAGTGATGTTGGGCAAAAAGATGTATATCCATGAAGGCTCAAATACAGTACCTTATCATTTTCTTAACTAACTTCATGCCATTGAGAGAAAAAATATAGAACAAGTACATGCTTCATATAAAACTTTAGAAAAACTTCTCAGGACACCTCCTGTCATCTGCGTGCCTGTTTCAAATTCGAAGTGTAATATTAATCACTGTTGCCAGTACTGCTTCAGAATTTATTCTATGACCATCTGATTTGTTAAAGCCTTTTCCCAAGCCAACAGATAAGCTAAGTTTCCCCATGAGCTTGGTATTCTCATCTTTCTAGAACACTTTCATTTTCATTTCATCGAGCCACTTAATTTTCACTAATTTCCTACAGCACCCCAACTTGAGCACTTCTCTTCTTTAAACATATTTAAAGCGGTCCAGGTCACTGTATGATAATTATATATAATTTATAATTTACCTTGTAATTTCCGTCCAGTGACGTCGAGCGTAATTTGTATGGTTACGCGTTTCAGGCCATGTGGCCCATCCTCAGACCATCACTCTGAGAGGAGCTCGTTAAACAATAAAATCCACACAAAACAAACACATAATAAATAAATACATAAAATATATTAAATAAACATATAAAAGCGTTCTATTACCCGAACACGGTGCACTGCGTGTAGCATGTCAGAACTGCGTCAATGGAACCTGTTATCTATTATTATCTGTAATCGATCGCAGCGCGGTATCATACAGTGGGTTGGACCTGAAGTTAAGTTTATCATTAAGTATGTCGTCACACACACCAGGGTTATTATGACCTCTATATATCTCGAATTCCTCGAGTGCGTCCATATAACGGCCTTTACTACAATAATGTAGGGGTATGAGGTTAGTGTTGAAATTAGTATAAGAATGATTACACGAAATCAGATGCCTTTTAAAGTTAGATTTAATATTATCTATGGAAAAATCACCCCTGTTAAAATGGCATTGTGGTGTGTGTTCACGGAATCTTTTGATAAACGGTCTACCCGTTTGGCCGATATAAAATCGGTCACAATCGTCACATATAAGCTTATAAATACCGGTTTTGGATTCAATGTTTGTCTGAACGACTGGGCGAACCAAGTTCCGTAGGCGGTTATTTGTTTTAAAAATAACAGTATAACCTAATTTACTTAAAGTGGATGTAAGGAGCCTGGGCATCAACTCAGTGTATGTTGTTGTGATGTATTTGTTGTTAGGTGTATTATCATGTGTCTGTCTGGAACGACGGGATTTGTGTTTTCTAAGAATATTGTCAATCACTTGGGACTCATATCCGTTGGCCATAGCTATGTGTTTAATTATGCTGAGTTCACACTCGAAATCATCATTATTTAGGTGTACTTTCTGTGTGTATGTGTCATTATGGATTATTACCAAAGTATGACCTTTGTCTGCTTTAGTATAAGTGCGTTGTTATCATGCAACTTAGTTTTTATCTTTTTGAGTGTCTTGTGTTCAGCCTGTGCTCTTAACTGTTTCTGTATGTTACGACCATCAGTATTACGGTTATTTAAAATTTTATTAAATTTATAGTTAATTATGTGACGTGATTGGTTTTGGAGTCTCGAGTCATCACGTCACATAATTAACTATAAATTATATAGTTAAACATCTTCGCCAATATACTAATATTATCTTTTACGGCCGATATGTTGATGATACTTTTCTAATTTTTAACGGTACTCTACGCCAAATCAGTAATCTTAAAAACCATATGAATACTGTGACTCACAATATTCAGTTTACTATGGAAACTGAAACCAATAATGAACTCAACTTTCTCGATCTTACTGTCACCAGGCAACTTAACAGCTTAAACTTTAAAATTTACAGAAAACCTACCACCACAAACGTGACCATACATGCAGACTCACACCACCCTTTCTCTCAAAAATTAGCGGCCTACAACAGTTTCATTCACAGACTTTTGATGATCCCCCTAAATAATGATGATTTCGAGTGTGAACTCAACATAATTAAACACATAGCTATGGCCAACGGATATGAGTCCCAAATGATTGACAATATTCTTAGAAAACACAAATCCCGTCGTTCCAGACAGACACATGATAATACACCTAACAACAAATACATCACAACAACATACACTGAGTTGATGCCCAGGATCCTTACATCCACTTTAAGTAAATTAGGTTATACTGTTATTTTTAAAACAAATAACCGCCTACGGAACTTGGTTCGCCCAGTCGTTCAGACAAACATTGAATCCAAAACCGGTATTTATAAGCTTATATGTGACGATTGTGACCGATTTTATATCGGCCAAACGGGTAGACCGTTTATCAAAAGATTCCGTGAACACACACCACAATGCCATTTTAACAGGGGTGATTTTTCCATAGATAATATTAAATCTAACTTTAAAAGGCATCTGATTTCGTGTAATCATTCTTATACTAATTTCAACACTAACCTCATACCCCTACATTATTGTAGTAAAGGCCGTTATATGGACGCACTCGAGGAATTCGAGATATATAGAGGTCATAATAACCCTGGTGTGTGTGACGACATACTTAATGATAAACTTACCTTCAGGTCCAACCCACTGTATGATACCGTGCTGCGATCGATTACAGATAATAATAGATAACAGGTTAAATTGACGCAGTTCTGACATGCTACACGCGGTGCACCGTGTTCGGGTAATAGAACGCTTTTATATGTTTATTTAATATATTTTATGTATTTATTTATTATGTGTTTGTTTTGTGTGGATTTTATTGTTTAACGAGCTCCTCTCGGAGTGATGGTCTGAGGATGGGCCACATGGCCTGAAACGCGTAACCATACAAATTACGCTCGATGTCACTGGACGGAAATTACAAGGCAAATTATAAATTATATATACTTCTCTTCTTCTGTCTGCCCAGCTCATGCCTCCTTAAAGTGCTGTATGCCATGCATATATATAGTATTTTTTCAAATACCATGTGAATCAAATAAGACATGCACCTTGTTTTTAGAGTAAAAAATTGAACAAAATTCTAAAATTCAAGAAAGTACTTTTACTGAAACAAATGTAATTGTATATTAAATGATAATACTAACATTTCTTCAGTGATCGTACAATTACAGTTGCTGTAACCTGCAACACAAAACAACCCCTAGTAGTATTGAAAAGTTTCGATAAACATCCCAAATGCATCCATAGGAATTGCCATATGTTTGCCAATATTGTGAGAAATGTCAATGTTTTATGGTCACTTAATACAGTGGTTTCCATATTAAACTCAAGACACCTATCGGCAAGCTGCATAAGAAATAATTTCCGACAAGTAACATAAAATAGAAACAAGGCAGTATTTAATTGTAAATAAGTAAAAAGAGGTAATTTACACATTTGACATTTTACTACATATCTTAATTGGTACAATTTTTATTATGTCAGTACAATAATGAAGATACAAGTAAGATATTAAACGTTGTATAGTTACATAAAATCTTCAGTATGAAAACTGATGTCATTCTGCTACTGTTGAAGCTGGAATGTCCACATCAAGCTGAGTTGCTGCTTATCTCAGTTCGTGAAACAGAAAAGAATCTGCAATGTAATGTCTGGTAGTTCTGATTAACTCCATTTTGGAGAACATGCCTTCAGATATACGTGTGTACTTGCAAACATCGACATCATTTTCTGTCCAAAATTTTCAGATTTGTAAAGTGTTCATCAGGTAGCAGCATACAGAAATCCAACACCTTATCTTCCCTGGTCTGCAGGAAGGGATCGGCTTGTGACACAATTCAGTTGGAAACTCTTAAATATAACTTTGGATACAGATGCAAATGAATATGAATCAAGGACAAAACATTTGACAAACACTTCTATTTTGACTACCTGACCGCTGGAAGGAAAAAGATTAGTTTTTTAATATAATTAAAATAAAAGAGGACTGCCATAAACACACTTTCCATAACACAAAGTGAGATCTACTGCACGTTTATTAGTGAATACGTGAAATCTTTTTTTTCAAAGGTTTCTCCTATAAGACCATTCTAAGTTTAAATAATATTTTATTATTTATTTACTTATTAAAGTAATTATTAAATTTGATGCCTGAGGCTTTCACAGCCAGCGTTGATGTTATTAGAAGATTGGCTTGCCGGGTTGTAAGTCCGTGTTCTAGTTGTTGTTGGCTGCAGACATTTCAGCCATACCTTCGACGGCCATTTTCAGTGCATGAAGTTTGAACAAAGGCTGTTACACTGACCAAGTTATCGCAGTCAATAACCATGAACAGTGGCTGTTGGGCACCAATATTTTTAAACTTTTGGGGTCCACACGAAGATGTTGTCTGAAACCACTGGCCAATGACAAGAAGGCAAAGTGTTATTGGTTTGACATGACTCACGACCAAAGGGTACTTAATGAGAGGGACTCACCCCGCCGATTCATTGCAATCACTGCATGTTTGTGAATCTGGATGGACTCCATATGCATTCTAGGGAAATACACATGTCGTCAGTTAATGCGAAACCATGTAAAACAAACCCATTTTACATGACTTGCTTGATTGCTATTGCATTATGGAAAACATCTATTCCAGTTGTATTACAAGAAATGTATTCTTCAATTCCATTACACAAAACTTAAAATTGAAAATAAATTGGTATTACGTATCTCAGGTATTTTTTCCATCGCTTTCATTGTCATGCTGTACTTTGTCTTGCATCCCATCACTGTTGGGAGGAGGCGGAAGTTACTTGCAAAACAAGGGATGAAAAATGGCACTGAAAATTTTGATACAGATAACCTTTGTATTTCGATTTTTGACATGACTTTTTCAAAAAAACATAAGCGTGGAGAATTCACAAAAATTCAGTAATAAAAAACATCTTTCTTAACACCATACCAATATTTGATATTAAAATATTCCTCTTATTCATCTGTCATTTAATCCATCTTCTTCATGGATTTAAATCTTTAAGTTTTTTTTTTGTCTTGTAATTACACACAATGTACATATTTTTTTTGTTCTAACTGTATCTTCATCTTTATCTTTGTTTTAACTTTATCTTTATTAATGCCTGTTGTTACAACTCCAGACAAAATGGCTCAATTTATACAAAAATTTCATATTTTTGTAATGAATATATTCTTATGTAGAAAATAATCTACACATTACTTCTTTGTAGAGGCTGTCAATGATAGAGAAGCGTATGCGCAGTGAAACACGAGAGTGGAGTAGTGGGGGGAGTGGGTATACCTACTAATATTGTCGTGTACCCCCACCTTTCTCCCTACTGGCACAAATTGAGCTTCTCTAACGTTGACAATCTCTACTTTACTAACTAATGGTATTGTTCTGTTTACAGGAATTGTATCATGGGGCCTAGGATGTGCACGACCAAACAAACCAGGTGTCTACACTAGAGTTAACCAATACTTGCTGTGGATTATCCGACACACAATGGATGCGTGTTACTGTATTTAACAATGGATGTATACTACACACAATATTTATTCTTAATTATAATGTGAAGTACCAATTTCATATAGTATATAACCCATTCCAACACAACTACTATAAAAACAAATCGCTTTCAAGTGAATAAAATATATATGGTACCTTTTCAACCTACTAAGACTTCTTTAAAAACACATCACACAGGTTCTGTATTCTAAATCTCTGTCTCTTTTAAATAAAAAATAAATTCTTTTTAAAATATGAAAAAAATGTTTAATCTTTTCCAGCACAAACAATAAAAGGGTTTATTAACCAGCATTCTATGGAATATTAGAATCTGTGGTTCTATGATGTTCCATATGTTCTATGATGTCATGAGTCCAATTGGGAGAAAATACCAATGTAAACACACATGGATACATCATATTAGCATACAGCACTTGTGTTCAACATGCTTATGCATAATTCTACCACAGACAAAAAGAAGCTAGAGTGGGGATCTACCGAACCACATCACAAGGAGGGGAAACATTACCCCCACCACTGCCACCAGTCAGGCTTGTTACTGTAAGGTCTGTCATTTCTACACTGATAGTGATACGCTTCTCATTGTCTCAAAATATATATGCGCTACCAATATATAACAAATTATTCAAAATAACAGACTATTCAAAGTAATCATCCACATTTCTATAAAACTTACTAACCAATTTGAAATGTGAAAACAGTGTTTTTATCCTCTCATCTACTGTTTATACTCATTAGGTAGCAAATCCTCCAATGATATCATTTCTTTCTACCAGGAACCTTCTACTGTGCTGACAGCGAGTCCACTTGAATCCTAACTTTTTAAGATGCACCTAAAATATTTGTCTTTCTCAACAAATTTCTTAAGCAATTTTCAATAAATTCTTTCCAAATAGTCAGACATTTGTGCAGAATAAAATTCATCCATCTTCCTCCTTATTGCACTGCCTGTGAAGGAGTCTGTTTACTATGAGCGATTGTTCTTTTAAAGTAGAAAATAGATTCCTCTCACATCTAGAAATAGATAATCTCCTCTTCCCTTTAAAACTTTCTACATACTACATTCAGAAATTCCTGTAGCTTTATTTTATACTGGCAGCTATAAACAATTCAATTTGCACTGTTTTGTATATTTTTTATTATAATTTTTTAAATATTCTACCGCTATAAAAATAACTTCTGTGGCTTGACGTGTTACAGCTTTCCTAGAAGCTAATATTGTGCTTGATGATGATACATTTATTAAACAAACATTGTGGTACAGTAATAACTGAATAAGTGTAATAATAAATTCTTTAAAAAAACTGCTTAAAATACGTAACTCTGTGCAGACCTAATTATTATAATAAAATAATAAACAAAGAGTACACATCTGGAAAGATATTTATAAAAAGTCGATACATTATTGTAACAAAACTGTAAATTACAACAAATCTGGACAACAAGCTGTCCAATATGATTATGAACTGTACGTTAAAGGCTCGTCGTGGTGGGAATAAGCATCTTCTCCACCAAGCCAGTGAATACACACTGAAATTATTTTTTTGTCTGTGGTACACCTACAATCAAGCACATCTGATTGGCACCTATGGATATGCACGTGCCATGTGACTATTCAGCCACCACCATGTGCATTCAGCCTCCATATTTCATAAAACAATACTTGTATTTTCATTCACTGTTAAACCTATAAGTTCTTTCCTACACGACCTTTGCGTTTTACTCATATTGATAACTTTCAATAAATTGACACAATTAATAAAAGACAAATGTAATTTTGACATTAATGCTCAATTCTCATAACTCTTACCTTTTCTGGGTCCAAGATCCTGTTACACGAACTCATAGTCTGTAAGAGAGGTTACTGGGTTCGTTACACAATAAACACACTTTTCGACTATATTAATCAGCTCTGTTTATTATTCGATTGCAACATTTGTTTTACTTTTCTGTTAAATTTACTTAGTATTCATTTTCTTCTCAAAACTATTACTGTTTATCTTAATTACTCTTCTTCAAAAAAATAGAAAACAAACATTGAGGCTATTTTAACATGGTAAATATTCTACCTTCACGTAAATGACTAATTAAATTATATGAAGGCAACCCAGCATCTTACTCACACCCACACTCATACAGTATTTAAATTCCCCTTTTTTATATAAAGCGCTTGCTTAACATTTCATAATTATTTGTTGATATCATAGTTACTTAGCCGTCAGCGTCTCCTCCAATCACGTGTCGCACTCTGTATGTTTTCATCCGTTCAAACTGTTCACTACATTTTTTGTCGCACAGTCGAATTAGTCAAATTTACTTGGTAACTTTTGTGTTGTTCGTTTCTTTCCAATTTATATCACTTTAAATTATACTTTTAACGCATTTTGAAGATTTTTAAAACAGGTTTTCAGCTCGCGAGCCTTTTGTGTTCAACCGGCCGAAGCCACGGCTGTTAGACGACAGACGCCAACACCAGCATCCAAGATGGCCAAAGCCTTCTTGATGCTGACCAGCTTGCTCTGTGATTGGCTAACAAGGCATCACGTCATATAGTAATTAGTTAACTTTCTGATTGCGAGTCTACCGTAAGCTGGCTGGCGTACCATAGTCCTAGGGCTCGCAAAAAATACGTGATTATCACCATGCTTGGACACGCATGTCCGCACGCTTTCACATTCTAGAGCATCAGAAAACGGTGCATGTTGATAGATTTTCTGGACCAACGTGTCAATGGGCGTTCCCTACAGGAATGTCTATTGTTAAAGACTGAGGCCCAATATGGGTAACTCCGCTGCGTCGCACTCACAATTAAATTAAAACCTATCACCCAATTCTGTCCCGTTACAATATTAAAACTACTGTACTGCTTAACAACTGAAGAATTTGAAGATCAACAATTAAAATATACTGATAACTAAAATACAACTTTAATGAAGAAAGTTGTGTTAGTGGTTGAAATCACAAGCAGAATGATCACTGTTGCACACCACTATATAAAAAAATCCTGATTAGCGCTTTCAAGCTTCACAGCTCATCGTCAGATCGGAATTAAACCAAAAATCTGTAAAAAAAACCCTTCACTCACATCTCACCCCACCCTACTCACACACAACAAGCTATAATTGAATGTCCCTTCCCCACCCTCAGCCCTGTCCCACCATCTGGACAGTTACATATTTTTCTAGCAAATTCCTTGTGTTTCAGTGTTGTGTGTGTGTGCATCCCTTTTAAACCAGTCTTTCTCATCCACACATGTGTGCCAGTCACACACCCTTATTTTAAAAACCCCTAATTAGTCCTAAGCAATTTCATTCTTAATCTTATCTATCTGTCCTCTATCATTTACTTCTTAATTATGTTATAAAATATTTCTTCATTATCAAATTTAATTTTAGTATTAATTAAATTGTCTAACCCTTTTTCTCTTTCCTTCAATATTTCTAACTCCTCCCTAAGCTTCCTTTCAACTGTGTTATTTACTATTTTTACAATTTCGTAGTCTTCCAAAGGATTAACAAACTTATGGTTGTCTTCTATGAAATGTCTTGCATATAACGAATTCGTTGTTCTATTACCTTCTCCACGTTTGTGGTCACACAACCTGCATACGAATTTTATTCTTGTCTCACCTAGGTACACTTTGTTGCAGTCTCTACATTTTAATTTATAAATTCCGCTTTTCTGTAATACTGGTATTTTTTCTATATTTTTATTCCTTATCTTATCAAATATCGTTTCACATTTTTTAATAGCTATATCTACTCCGTATTTATTAAAACATTTTATAATTTTTCTAGTATGTGAACCTATGTATGTCAATGACCCTGCATAATTCTTTTGTTCTGGTTCTATTTTAGCTTTTTGTATGTGAACCCTTTTCATAACTTTATCCACTATGTTGGTGTTATAATTATTATTCCTTACAATTCTCTTTATCGTTTTTAACTCCCTATCTTTTGATTCAGTCTCTTTTAAACACTTCTGAGCTCTACAACAAAATGAATTGATTGCCGCCATTTTATATCTATAAGGGTAGTAAGACTCTCTTGGTATAATTATATCAGAATATGATTCTTTCCTAAATATCCCAAACTGTAGTTTCTCATTATCTTTAATTTCTATGTTTAAATCTAAGTAATTTATTTTCTTACCTCCTATTTCTTCTTTAAATTGTAAGTTTTTATCCTTATTATTTACCTCATTTATAAACTTGTGCACTTCTTCTATGCTTCCTTCCCAAATTACTAATACATCGTCAACGTATCTAGTCCATAATTTTATATTGTCTTTATACTTAGTGGAACTTATTAATTGCTTTTCAAAATCATTCATGTATATTTCTGCAAGAATAGGGAATAATGAAGATCCCATAGGTAAACCTTTTTTCTGTATATAAAACTTGTTATTAAACCTAAAATAGTTCTGATTCACACATTCTTTAATTACTTTAATCAACTGCTTTTTATACATGTATTCTCCCATATTATTATCGTTTATTAACTTAATAACTTTATTTACTGTGATATTGGTAAACATGTCCTTAACATCCAGTGATATCAATTTTGTATTTACATTAATTCTATATTTTCTAATTTTTCTATCAATTTTACATTATTCTCTATGCTGTATTTTGTCCCAAATTCATATTTCTCTTTCAGTACTCTGCTAACTTCCTTTGATAATTTATAAATAGGTGCATTAATAAAAGAAACAATGGGTCCAATTGGTTTTCCTTCTTTATGTATCTTAACCTGACTTTTAAAAGTTGGTGCTGTTGGGTTACTTTCTAATAAATACTTTTTCTTATTTTCTTCTATAAATGTTATCTGTTTCATTATTTGTTTTATCCGTGACTGGTACTTACTTGTATAATCATACTTTATTTCTTCATATGGTCCTTCCCTTATAAATTCTTCTGTTTTCTTTATGTATTCGTCCTTTCTCAGTAGTACCATTGTATTTCCTTTGTCCGCCTTCGTAACTATAATATCATTCTTTTTTATTTTATTCTTTAGTTTAGTTACTGTTGATTTGATTTTTTGTTCATTTTTTGAATTATACAAATTTTTCTTAAATATTTTATCTACTACATTCCCTACTTCCCACCTTATTCTTTTTTTATCATTTTCATTTCCTAGTTTTTGTATTATGCTTTCGCATTCTATAATCGTTTTTCCTTGATTTAATTCTGGTGGCGGCACGTATTTTAAGCCTTTTGCTAACATTTCTTTTTCTTCTGTATTGAAAATTACCTCTGTAAGGTTTATTACTCTTTTTTCATAGTTATTCTTAGAGACGTGTTCCTTTTTTACTTCGTTTTTCCTTATTAATTTATTTAACTTATCTACCATTTTTTTATTTTTGTTTTCCAATTTCTTTTCTACGTACCCCAAACCAAAATTATACAATATTTCTTCCAACTCTACATACGAGTATATTCTTAACAATTCCATATGTCTGTCATATAATCCCTATTATATCTATTGATTAAGCCGTAAAGTGACCCACCTTCGTAACTATAATTTTTTTTTTTTTATTCTTTAGTTTAGTTACAGTTGATTTGATTTTTTGTTCATTTTTTGAATTACACAAATTTTTCTTAAATATTTTATCTACTACATTCCCTACTTCCCACCTCTTCTTTTTTTATCATTTTCATTTCCTAGTTTTTGTATTATGCTTTCGCATAAGTTAAATACGCACAAGTTAAAATTAAAAATAAGAACAGTGTGGCTAAAAAGGTAAAAGAACAAAGCGAGAAGTTGTGGATAAAATTGGAATTAAGGTCACTTTACAGCTTAATCAATAGATATAATAGGTAATTATATGACAGACATATGGAATTGTTAAGAATATACTCGTATGTAGAGTTGGAAGAAATATTGTATAATTTTGGTTTGGGGTACGTAGAAAAGAAATTGGAAAAGAAAAATAAAAAAATGGTAGATAAGTTAAATAAATTAATAAGGAAAAACGAAGTAAAAAAGGAATACGTCTCTAAGAATAACTATGAAAAAAGAGTAATAAACCTTACAGAGGTAATTTTCAATACAGAAGAAAAAGAAATGTTAGCAAAAGGCTTAAAATACGTGCCGCCACCAGAATTAAATCAAGAAAAAACGATTATTGAATGCGAAAGCATAATACAAAAACTAGGAAATGAAAATGATAAAAAAAGAATGAGGTGGGAAGTAGGGAATGTAGTAGATAAAATATTTATAAAAATTTGTATAATTCAAAAAATCAAATTCAACTGTAACTAAACTAAAGAATAAAATAAAAAAGAGTGATATTATAGTTACGAAGGCGGACGAAGGAAATACAATGGTACTACTGAGAAAAAAAGAATACATAAAGAAAATGGAAGAATTTATAAGTGAAGGACCATATGAGGAAATAAAGTATGATTATACAAGTAAGTACCAGTCACGGATAAAACAAATAATGAAACAGATAACATTTATAGAAGAAAATAAGAAAAAGTATTTATTAGAAAGTAACCCAACAGCACCAACTTTTAAAAGTCAGGTTAAGATACATAAAGAAGGAAAACCAATTAGACCCATTGTTTCTTTTATTAATGCACCTATTTATAAATTATCAAAGGAAGTTAGCAGAGTACTGAAAGAGAAATATGAATTTGGGACAAAATACAGCATAGAGAATAATGTAAAATTGATAGAAAAATTAGAAAATATAGAATTAATGTAAATACAAAATTGATATCACTGGATGTTAAGGACATGTTTACCAATATCACAGTAAATAAAGTTATTAAGTTAATAAACGATAATAATATGGGAGAATACATGTATAAAAAGCAGTTGATTAAAGTAATTAAAGAATGTGTGAATCAGAACTATTTTAGGTTTAATAACAAGTTTTATATACAGAAAAAAGGTTTACCTATGGGATCTTCATTATTCCCTATTCTTGCAGAAATATACATGAATGATTTTGAAAAGCAATTAATAAGTTCCACTAAGTATAAAGACAATATAAAATTATGGACTAGATACGTTGACAATGTATTAGTAATTTGGGAAGGAAGCATAGAAGAAGTGCATAAGTTTATAAATGAGGTAAATAATAAGGATAAAAACTTACAATTTAAAGAAGAAATAGGAGGTAAGAAAATAAATTACTTAGATTTGAACATAGAAATTAAAGATAATGAGAAACTACAGTTTGGGATATTTAGGAAAGAATCATATTCTGATATAATTATACCAAGAGAGTCTTACCACCCTTATAGATATAAAATGGTGGCAATCAATTCATTTTGTTGTAGAGCTCAGAAGTGTTTAAAAGAGACTGAATCAAAAGATAGGGAGTTAAAAACGATAAAGGGAATTGTAAGGAATAATAATTATAACACCAACATAGTGGATAAAGTTATGAAAAGGGTTAACATACAAAAAGCTAAAATAGAACCAGAACAAAAGAATTATGCAGGGTCATTGACATACATAGGTTCACATACTAGAAAAATTATAAATTGTTTTAATAAATACGGAGTAGATATAGCTATTAAAAAATGTGAAACGATATTTGATAAGATAAGGAATAAAAATATAGAAAAAATACCAGTATTACAGAAAAGCGGAATTTATAAATTAAAATGTAGACTGCAACAAAGTGTACCTAGGTGAGACAGGACGAAAATTCGTATGCAGGTTGTCTGACCACAAACGTGGAGAAGGTAATAGAACAACGAATTCGTTATATGCAAGACATTTCATAGAAGACAACCATAAGTTTGTTAATCCTTTGGAAGACTACGAAATTGTAAAAATAGTAAATAACACAGTTGAAAGGAAGCTTAGGGAGGAGTTAGAAATATTGAAGGAAAGAGAAAAAGGGTTAGACAATTTAATTAATACTAAAATTAAATTTGATAATGAAGAAATATTTTATAACATAATTAAGAAGTAAATGATAGAGGACAGATAGATAAGAATAAAAATGAAATTACTTAGGACTAATTAGGGGTTTTTAAAATAAGGGTGTGTGACTGGCACAGGTGTGGATGAGAAAGACTAGGTTTAAAAGGGATGCGCACACACACACACACACGCACACACACACACACACACACACACACACACACACACACACACACACTGAAACACAAGGAATTTGCTAGAAAAATATGTAACTGTCCAGAGATGGTGGGACAGGGCTGAGGGTGGGGAAGGGACATTCAATTATAGCTTGTTGTATGTGAGTAGGGTGGGGTAAGATGTGAGTGAAGGGTTTTTTTACAGATTTTTGATTTAATTCCGATCTGACGATGAGCTGTGAAGCTTGAAAGCGCTAATCGGGGTATAATTTTATATAGTGGTGTGCAACAGTGATCATTCTGCTTGTAAAATACACCTGAACATACTACTTGTCACAATGCAAGAAACACTATAACTGAACTAGCACTCAAAACGGATTTTGCAAGTGATACTGACTGTTTGGTTGCAGACAGCAAATATCAAAACAAAACTACATCCAATTACTATCTGTGTATAATCCTATCAGAAATTATTGCATCACTTTGTTGGGATTAAAGCAATTTCGATTTCAAAAGTTAAGGAAATGCGCAAATTACAGTAGGCCTATATGACAGTAGCTGTCACATTAAAAAAAAACTCGTTTTTGTGTTGGCAAATCCGTTTGTTCTGTCCATACCACAAAGTTTTATGGGTGCCTTAACTATAAACATGAATTCCACGATAACCAGGCCACTGGAACTTCAACTATTTAAAGGGACAAAAATATCCGATGTACTGTTTGACTGCTGGAGCAAAATACTTCTAAGTTGTTTCTTTTGACTCGCATGATGCAAATCAACTGGCAACATTCCTTGCCCTTCTACAAGTGATGATTTCCATGTCATAATTTAAAATTCTTCTGATTATAGTACTGAAATTAACCCTTTAACTGCTCAGATAACAGCAACGAGACATTTTTCTGTGTCAAGTCTTTCTACAGATATCATGTCACAAATATATAAAGCTGATTGCAAATAACAAACAGGCATTTGTTGTCCAGAGATCATTCACAACACTTAAGTTCCAAGAAATTTAGTTTATTACCAACAGATATTTTAAGAAAAAAAAAAACTAAGTCTGCAGCACTGATCTGACAAACTACAGAACAATTATAGCTGGACATAGTTAGGAAAAGTTTTATTCAACTTAACTCATTTGCATCAGATAAAAGTTAAATTCTATCAATGATTTGAACAGCTTGTTCTTAATTAAAATTTTCATACTGAAAACTGTATTAAATTATTAATCATGCTACACTGTTACTGACAACCATGTTTTTTCATGTGTTAACAGCTTTTTATTAAAAACGTAATTACAAAACTTTTTATAAAGTTATTATGCTTCAAAAACTCAACTGTCCGAAGTTACTGTTTTGGTTTTATAAACGTTAAACAGTGTTGTCTATTACAGCACAGTCATATTTTGTATTCCCGATTTAGTTTCCCAATTCCCAACATTTATCCCACATGAAGTTAATTTCTCCAACAATTAATTCATCAACTGCAATGTTCATAGGAACATAATCTCCCACACAGTTGGTGAGGGAATATTCTATTTCTCTTTAATGAGGAGAGGGTTCCCAACCACGGCTTGACACTACTACTGTATCTTTGAAACACGGTTAACAACTGCAAATGTTTAGGGTTCAAATAAGTACACACCATACATATATGATGAAACACAATTTATTCCTTTTACCATATCTTTTTAACCCTTCTATGCTATTTTCTGTGTGTATATATAAAACCAACAAGGATTACTGAGACCTGCGAATTCTTTCCTTCCTTCCTGCTGTACACTTTGTAAAAATAGTTTCGATCATTGAGTATACCTTACTCTCTGGCTGAGACGCATCCACACAGTAGTGAATACCTGTAACCAATTACAGTTTGCATAAACCACCCATGTTGTTTGACAATTTTTACATGCTGCATTAGATGCAATAAATCGAATACTTCTTAATATACAAATTTACAACTGTCAAATTAAATGGAAAGTTTTACCGCCATTAATATTAATAACTGACAGTAATCTATTTTACAAAGATGAATAAAAAGTGTAAAATCTGAGAGAAAAAAATAACAACAAAAGAACGCCTACAGAAGGGAAACACGCATACAATCAGCACATGTTTGATTTGGTAATATCTCAAGTCTATTTGCGATCTATTGAGGCCAAGCAAATATATACTACTTTTCTATTACAGTATTTTCAACTCAACTCAACAATTTCAACTCAATTTTATTATGTGTAACTGTGTCTATTATACAATATCCTCATTTGTTAAGTTCAAATTAAAGTACACATTTGAAGCCTCTACACAACATCCCTCATATAATAGCTCATACCATTAAACAGTTTAAAACATTATCATTACACAGATACATGGTCAATGAATGAAGTCACACAATGAAATAGGGCATATTGTACTGATGCAGATATAATAATCAGTTTTGTACGTTTTATGTAAACAATTATTTATGCTTGTCTGTATCAAATGAATTTTTTATGAAGTTATGTAAAAAATTTGGCACAAAAATTCCCTTTTGACAAAACTGTTTGTTATATGTAACTTTCTATATACACCATAAACTTTATTATCCAACAGGTTTCAAGGATAAAGCCACAATGAATACCAAAATTGACAGATAATAGAATATTCCCTTGTTCATTGAATAAGCCTATGGTGAACTAATATTCTCATCTTTAAAAAGAAAAAATTACCATTTTATTACCTAGTAATAAAAAGGGCAAAATCAATACACAATCAGTTTATGTAACTACGCTTACATAAAATACCATACATCATTATGGTATGGTACCAGAAGCACAAACAAGAAAATTTATGGCAATTTGAAAGTTGTGATTATACTTACAGTTTCTATTGAAAAAAACTTTTAAATACTCAATGAGCCTCATTACCGAGTTCAGATCTGAATCATGGAACTTGATGAAAGAATGTGAGGGTTTTAAGTAGAGAGAAACACAAAACTGAGTACCAGATTTTTTTGTGTTGTGAGAGTGAGTGACAATTGGAAGACAAGAATAAATGAAAAACTACAATCTTTAAACAAAATTCATATGTTTTTAGTTAAATCAAGAACAACAAATTCAAGTGAATAGGACATGTTGTATCTATGTATAAGGAAATATGTTTCTCAAAGACTGTTCAAGAGAATCCAGGAGGGTGTAGAGGAACACTCATGAAACAATGAACTGATGATGATGAGACAGACTCAAGAAGGATGGTAGCCACAAAATGCAGGACACAAGCAGCTAAGAAAGGCAGATGGACTGTTTTTGTTCAAGAGGTCAAGCCCCTATGTATTGTAGGGCTATGGAGTACTGAATGTCTGTAATAGGAGAGTGGAGTTGGATTGTCGTGTTGCCTACAGTTGAACCTAAAACTTTACTAATGTCATGTTATGCACTTTACTGAGCCATCTTGCCTCTTAATAATTCTTATATTATTCAATACAAATACAATTATACATAAATGCAATTTATGTTGTTTCTGTATGGTTTCTTGAGGTTAATGTATATGTATCTATGTCTACAACCTTGCACATTGTGACATTTTATACCAGGGGTCTCCAAACATTTCACTTGAGGACCGAACTGAAAAATCTTGGAAGTCAGGCGGGCCAGCAACACACACACACACACACACACACACAGTGAACTTATTTTTTTTTAAGTTTACAAAATAATCAAGTCAATAAAATAGTATTTAAATAAAAATTAAGCAGACTTATCCAAAGAAAACAAATTCATTTATTCAAAATAATATAAATAAAAGTAAGGAAACAATAACATTCAAAGATATTTCATGTATTATTTTTTGGCTTTCTTATGTACATATGGGATGCGTGGAGTTGCTTCTGGACATATAATGTCTGTCCATTTTGGGTCAAATTTTGATGCTCCTATCACTAGAATGGATTTCAAGTGTTCGTCTGACAAGATAACCCTGTACTTTGATTTTACAAACATCATTATTGAAAACGTTTGTTCACAGATCGGAGGTCAATCCAAACATTGAAAGGATTTCTCTTGCAAAGTTTTTTTATTTCCTTGAAATCATCACTCAATGAAATGCGAGTGAAAGAAAACTAAAAGAAATTTACTGTTTTAAAATTAAAAAAATAAATATAATCATACTTAATGTGTGGCTATATTTTATTAATTTATACAGCATCAATTCATTTTGAATCACACAAATGACTGATAGGCCTACCCAGGATTAAAATACGTTTGAAAGAAACTGCACGCAGCATCAGCCGGGTTGCCGCGGGCCGGACAACCACCCTTTGTGGGCCGAATCCAGCCCGTGGGCCATAGTTTGGAGACCCCTGTTTTATACTGTTATTATACTCTTTACAGCCTGAACTGTTACAATAAGCAGCACTCCATATTTCAATGTTCCCTTTTGAAAACTATTTGTAACGGTACAGAATTGTGTGATCCCATAGTTTTAATTTAAATCAGTTTTAATTGTCAGTATCAACCTGTGAGGTGCCCCAGTTTAACCAGCAACACACTGTTAGCATAAACAATGATGTCTAGACGCATTACGTAATACTTTGCCAGCAGCAGTCTACCTTGTGAATCCCAGTAAGCAGTTGGTCACCATAGAGTCAACAGAGGAGAGCAGTGTATTGATACAGTTCATTAAAAGAAAACAGTGGCCTCGGGTGTGTAAGATAGGCCGAAGTTAAGGCCGGCCTATCTTATCAAATAACTAATTAAAACATCTTTTAATAACTATTAAAAGTGCACACAATGTAGCGGATTTAAGTGTATGACTTAATATTAACATGGGGAAATCAGTGAAAATCTAATACAACACAGTAAACTCAGTGCAAACAGGGGCGTGAGTGCACCAGAAACAAGAAAGTGGTCAACGAGACAGGGCAACAAACCATACGGACATACACGGTGAATGGGTAACTAACAACCCTAAATATACATATTTAAATCAATTCAAAACAAATGATGATAACTTATTTACATGTAAATATAAATAATCGAGATCTCTAAGGGAAAGGATTTCTGTAAAAGTAAATAGCAAGGGGAAAAGGGAATTAAAATATACATACTGGTTCATAATAACTTGGCATAGTCTAGTTGATCATTCACTGTTTATTAGTTGTTAATTCGCAAATACAAATAAAATTCAGATTTTATTTCATATAAACCATATGTAGAGAGTAAGTTATTACGCCTGTTTAACATAACCTGTCCTGTATGGAAAATCCCGCCTAAACGGACCTGGTAAGTAATTCAAAGTAAATAGTGGGGAAATATGTAAAGGTTTCCATATTTGTCCTTTTGTTTAAAAATATTGGTGGCGACCTTTAAGTTGGGAATCTTCTGTTTTTCGTAAGTCAGGGCGAGTGAAGTAAAAGGTAAGTAAAATTTTAATATAAGGGGGGGAGAAAATAGACCGTAACAATGGCGACCCTGCCAGGATGACTCATATGGAATTTTCTGATATGAGTTTAGGCCTGATTGGAAGTACGAGACAGGTTGTGGTAACGGCGTATTTGTAAATTTTGAATTAGTGTATAGATTTATGTTTTTATGTTCATATATTAATAATGGAGAAACAAGAGGGTAAGATTGAAGTGAGCGAGTCAGTGACAATGGAAGGCGCTAAAATTCATTCAACGCCTATCCAAAATAAGCAAAATGACAATAACGATATAGTGAATACGATACAAGTAATGCTAGAAAAACACAGTATGATGTTAAGCAATAAATTTAATGAATTTAGGGGCGAGATGAACAGTAAATTAAATGCCTTAAATAATCATTTTGAGACTAAATTCGATGTAATGAGTAGGGATATAAATAGTCGCTTTGACATGAATGATACCAAGTTCAATGAACAAAATAAGAAATTGGATGCTTTAAATAAACGCTTTGACACAAATGATGTTAAATTTGAACAATATAAAAAACAGAGTATGAAATTTGAAAATAGCATAAACGTAAAGCTGGACGAATTAAATAATTCATTGTGTAGTATTGATGAGCGAATTAATGAAATATGTAGTGAAACAAAAAGAGAAACAGATGAGTTAAGAGAGTGTGTGTGTGTGTGGTAGATGGTAAAACAATTTCAGTAAATGACAAATTAGAAAGCTTGGTAAGTAAAGAGAGTAATGATGTGGAAAATGTGGTATCAGATAGTGATGATACAGAAATAGTCAGTGAGATAGTGAGTGAGAATGAGAGAGTAATGGGTCGTAGATGGGGAGAAACAAATGTTAATCAGTTAGAGAGAGAGTACGAAGAGAGTGTACAGAGGGTAAAATTTTCCCGTGGTGTGGTTGTGGGTGAAGAAAATGCTTCACGAGTGTATTTGGGAGACGTATGGTCTACAAATAATTGTCCCTTGATTTTTTGTGCATCTGGTAGAGCCAGATGTTGTAGTAACAAAGTGGTACCCTCTGCATGGAGTGAGAGAGAATGTGAAATGTTGTGGTGATGAAAGTAATTGGGAGAGAGAGAAAGAGTTAGAGTGGTTTAAGCTAAATAGAGGTTATGGAGAGTTGATAGAGAAGATGAATATGATAAACAATGTAGATTTACCTTGTGTAGCAGTAAACACTGAGTATATTGTAGTTGATGATGATAAACATTTACCTGTGGGGAGAGTTAATGTACTTGTAGTAGCAGAATATTGTGATAATGACGTAATTGTAATAACAAACACTGACGGAGACATTATAAAAAATACTAATGCAGACTTGATTTATGATAAGATAATTAAGGGGGTTAACCCTATATATTATTATTTTGGTACAATGGAAAAAATAAGTTCTTATGGTTACAACACAAAAAATAGCCATATGATGAATGCAAATAAAATTGAAAAATGTTATATAAAGACAAGACTAATTTTTGATGATGGAGGTTGAGTATAAACTCAATGAATGGACATTTTAAATACTTAATTCAAAGTACAATTCTGGCAGCAGTGAGCAGTAAGTATTATTCTGAAATCTTCTGATGGTAATAAGATTTAATAAAAAGGTAAAAAGCAGTACCTTTACATATTAAATACATAGTTACACTACTATGTAAGAAACTACTGTATGTGTAATATTTGTTATCATTACTGCTCCTTGACGTTAATCTCATTACATAACAGTACTATTATCAAGTTGACAAACACAAATTTTATAGCAGTAATAAAATACACAATACCTTTTTGATTGTAATAGCTCACAAGAGGTTGTGTTTGTTTGTGATAAGACTCAAGACGTTTCTTCAAAGCATCTACATTATCATCTGAACGCTTGATTAATGGCTCGCCCGTTACCTAAACACAAAAAGTTCACGTTACGTATACTAACACTGACACAAATGTTAACAACTATCTTATTAAGCAGTCATTTTTTTTTTTAGTAAAAGCACAATGTTCAATAGTGTAACAACAGTATAGGAATAGTTGAAATTATGCATGTGTGTGTGTGAGCATAGATGTACAAACACACCTTCTGTGTAAGTGTCAAGGAAAGTATCTCCAAAGGCTTTATAAACGTACTTTTAAACCTCCAAAGTCTGTTGCACCAACTTGTATTTAGTACAAGTTAAAATAATACAAGTGTTGAAAACAGCTTCGGAGTGAATTTTACTAATGAGTACAAAATTGTTATACGAGCTGACAGAACACCATATAGACATAGACAATAAAAATTATATTAAAATACTTATTAAAACTCAAATATTCGCATGTGAAGTCTCCTCCTGTTAAGACATTATAACACAGGGAACCAGTTTAATTGGCCTCTGTCAATTAAACCGGCTGCCATTGTTAGTACTAATTACTTACCAACAAATTGGGAACCTGTAAAGATCAGGAGTTTGACTAAGGTTACGTAAATTTACTCACTCTCTTCTGTTTAGCAAAAAGATCTCTTTATTACTGCTTCCAAAATAAAGATTCCAAAATTATACCTTTAATGATTCTTATTGTTATTAAATGAAAGATTCTGATAGATTCTGCATTTTATGCTCTTATTCTCTTTAAACTGTTACTATGATGAGCTCAAAACAATACAACTGTATATTACATAGAATACCACGGATCCGGGTTCTAATTTTTTTTTTTTTTAATTTTAAAAGTGCTTAGACATTATGCAAACTATTTGAAGAATAGTTTGGTTCAATTTTGAATTAATTATATCTGTATCCATCTTCAGATTACTCTTATCTCGTTACAGAAAGTATACATATTATTAAGTTATGATTTACATGATTTGTATGCGTCTTTACAAAATTTAACTTTTTTTTTTTTTTTGGTTTCTTAGAAAACAATATAACCACGGAAGTTATGCTTCCATGTCACCTGGGTATGATGTTGGTCCACAGCTTGTCCTCTTCATGGTCCTCTTCCGTAGGTTTTCCTGGATGATCTTAGTTGTAGTTTGTGTTCCTCCATTTCAGTGGGTGACTCTAAGTAGTTAGAGCAGTCATGAGGCTCGGATTCTAGCTACCTGGAGCTCATAGTGTTGTTGCCATTGATTCACTCCGGTCGGTCGTGTTCACTTTTACATTTTGGTTTAAATTGCACTAATGTTACCTTATGATATGGTATGAAACATACCTTAAAGATTAGACCATTTCATAAAGAGATGTGTCCGCTATGCCTTTTTTTTATTTTATTTACATTTAAACTACGTAACTTTTGTTTTTTTTTTTTACATTTCACTTCGTTTAACTACATGTGGGGCTTGTGTAACCACGAAACACTTATTCACGAATACCTAGTTTTGCAATATAGTAGTATTCGTCTTCACAACACATGACAAGGCTGTTGGCTTGGCGGTGATTCAGAGGAGACTGTTGTAAGGTTTAGTGGCCGAGTAGGGAGTTTTGGCGCAGTTCCAGCCGCGAGAAGAAATAGTTCGTACTTTTATTATTATTATTTACCTCTACTTAGCTACTATTAATCCTACTATAGCTTCTTTATTTAGTCAATATTTTATTTATTATTATCACGTCCTTTTTTATATAATTAGGATGGTTATTTTAATTAGCTCAACAACATTATGATTTGCATGTCCGTACTCGCAGTTGACATGAAGGTACCGGTATTTTGTATACGGGGAGGGTGAATTATTTTCTCACTTGTTATTTCAAACAAAAATATTTTTTTTGTTTTGTGCTATTTAAATTGGCTTTAAATCATCACATCCTCCTCTACTTAAAGAAGACACAGGTGTGTGACTACACCAGTGGATTCCTAATGAAAACTAATTAGTAAATGCATAAGAAAATCTTATTGAATTCTAGTGTGTGAAATTTTCCTTATGACTCGTTTTCTTTCGTGAAGTTCCCTTTCTCTCTTTTCTTAACTGCTAACTTAATTTTATTACTACTCCTAGTTCTCGTACCTTCACAATATCGTGGCCCCACTGATTTTGTTAGCATACTCTAACTCACGTAGTTAGTTTTCTGCTCTTTCATTAACCTTTTCCAGTGCGGTGCCATTGTGACTTTATTATGTGCTTACATCTATTTCTCTTATTTACACTTAATACAATCTATTTAAGTCGATCCCATACTCAACTTTAGATTATTCCTAATTCTAATATTTTACACATGTAATATTACGTTAAAATTTCTCGTAAGTAGAAATTTTTGCGAGCTTTCGCTACTGAGACAAGCGGAATTTCATGAACAGGAACATTTATTTTATTTTAAACACTCTTATGAAATTTGAATTCATTTAAACACACACACAAACACACACACACACACACGATAACAATCTTATACTAATAAATCAAATTTAAATTATCTCAAATAAATTCAAATATATGTAAATCTAATAATTATGTGGAGATAATAAGGTAATGTCATTTTTAACAGGTTAAAGAAATTTTATTCAGAGAGTTCATTGCGCTAGTGTAAACAATAGGAGAGCTCTTCTACACTTTCACCAGCTGTTGGGGAGGTTGATTCAATGCGTTAGGGTGGCTTATTGTTTACATATGCAGGTGTTCTCAACAAAGGGAGGGTGACTTCCTACAATCTGAAACACGATTATTTCCTCCACGATCTTGTCCTTTGGTGACAGGCTTGGGAATGACTTATCAAACAGGCGAGAACCTGGGCTTGCAATCTTTAAATATGCACTTATTATTTTGCGTTATACTAAACTTCTATTAAATTTTACTACTCTCACGGTAATAAACTATAATTCCGATAGGTTTAGATTTTGTTTACCAAGTACTACTAGACTTTTATTACACTTTAGTTTATTGAATATACTTTCGTGAATAGAACGCATGAGTCAGAACGTACATTCCACGACACGACTCCAACATGAAATAGCCTGTCAGTATACAGACAGGTTGAAAATGAAATATTTTTACAAGCGGGGACTTGCTTATTACGTTGCTTTCCTTATACTACTATTATTATTCTATTAATAAAAATTTATTTATTTTGTTTTTATCTTGTTCTAGTTCACAAATTCAGAGTGAATAAATTTACGCCTTTTGTTAATTAAATGTTTATTATTTAGCAGCAATGGTGCATTTTACATATGCCACGACGTACACAAATTTTTATATTAAAGCAGAATTTCTTATAATGAAACACGCAGAGTGGCGCATTTTATAACGTCTCCTCCTATTAAGACATTATAACACAGGGAACCAGTTTAATTGGCCTCTGTCAATTAAACCGGCTGCCATTGTTAGTACTAATTACTAACCAACAAATTGGGAACCTGTAAAGATCAGAAGTTTGACTAAGGTTACATAAATTTGTAATGATACAAAAATATGATCGAAATACATTAAATAAATAAAATACTGCCAGGACTTACCTGTACTCATTTTTACTTACCTGCTGCAGAAATTTTATCAGAAGCCCAGAGTCGCCAACATGTTTTTTAGTTATACATGTAAACTTTGAACACTCTACCTTAATAAAAACGGGACAATTTCGCCATCTGACCACCCCCCCCCCAATAATAATTCAGAAGATACCCGGAACGTTTAGACGAATCTTGCAGCACAGAAATGAGAAAGTGGTAATGACGAAATAATTTAGTCTAACACATTTTTATGAAGAGAATTAATATCTTTAATTATCAAATATTGCAAAGTTAAATGATTAGTTTCCAATAAATTTTCTCACATTGTTTTGAAATTTTTGTACCTCTTGTTCACACAGCTTTTATTGGTATACTTAAATTACTTAAATTAGATTACTTACACCTATGAAGACTGCCCAGCCTGCAATTTACACACACACAATTACACAAAATATTTACCAACCCCTTAACATTTTTATAAATTCAGTTTTAAATCGGTAACACCGCACTGTCGCGATTCCGGCCAAACACGTGGTTTTCGTTCCGCGCTTCCACTGCCCGTTATTAACTGTTTTCAATTTACAACTCCACTACACCAATTGATCACTGTTCTACTTTCATTAATTTCTTGGGTCCCGGTCGGTATTACGGCGTTATTACATTGAATTATTCATATTTAAAAGTTCTACCTGACCAGGCCCGCGTGGCAATAACTACGTCTGTAAGCTGTTGTGGTTTCTCGTGGACTGAGCAGAAGCGTCTCTATTTCACGGCCAACTCAATTTCGTCGTTTTCAGGTGGAAACCAATGCCTTGTAGTTGTTCGTCGTAGTTTTGTCCCATTTAACTCATGCTGTTGGTGTTGTGTTAGTTGTATCAGGATATTGGCTAGGCACTGGCTAACGTCACGAGATAGGCGTGACTTAAAGTTTTACGTCCGGCCGCATGGTAGATGAAGGCGACCAAAAATTGCTTCTTAGCCATCTTGCGTTGTACAAGTAGCGTCGCCCCGCGCGTATGCTCGTGTCATGCCTACGAGCGCATGGTCACACACAAACAAAGTTCTTGGAAACT
This sequence comes from Magicicada septendecula, assembly GCA_034769895.1. Taxonomy (NCBI): domain Eukaryota; kingdom Metazoa; phylum Arthropoda; class Insecta; order Hemiptera; family Cicadidae; genus Magicicada; species Magicicada septendecula. Next base: position 121,072,837 of record CM068372.1, read on the forward strand.
AAGGCGGTGCAGATTCCTTCTTACCGATTGCACAACGTGATATTGCGTCGCCTTTGTTAAAAACTGTTCTTACAACACGTGGTCTGTCTCTGTTGAAATTAGACTTCACAAATACTTTTATAAATCTCCAAAAAATACAATAAAATAAAATAACCCATAAATTTGGCCCGTTACAATACCCCCTCAATGAGAGGTCTTCTGTCCAAACAGAAGAAATCTCATTGCTAAAACCCCTAAGGGGACCGGTGAGGAACTGGTGCCAACAACCCCCTTTAGCTCTTACACTTCATGGGTACACGACCCCCCTGGCTTGGCGAGTATGGACGCATCTGAACGAGATCACTGGACTTCTCTGGGCGAGATCCCCACACCGAAAAATCGAACAGACACGCACCACAGCGCACCTCACCTTCCATCATGCTACCCCAAAAAATCCTAAATCCCTGGCTTAGATCATGCCAGATCCTCAACCGATATTTTTCCCCTTATATGCAAGCTGGGCTGCCTTTAGCAGATACTGGGCTCACACGCACCTATTCTACATATTGCAAACTTAAAATATTCTTCAAAAATTTATTAAACGAAAATCATTAGCTGCTTTCATTGAAAATCAAAACACAAATTTTGCATCTATACTGAATAATTCTCTTCATTAGTTTTTTGTTATTTAAAATAAATCAATTGAACATTTCTTAAAAATAAGAACATCCTTAACCTAACCTGTGATTACACCTAGAGTCTAACAATACAATTCAATAAAATAATTCAATAATAATAAACACGATTCGAACACAAACAATAAAATAATCAGAGTTCCAACCTATCAATTAAATGGCAGGCGCAAAATCAAGAAATAATTTTTTTTTTCAAAAAAATTTCCAAAAAAAAATTTTAAATTCAAAAAATTTAAATTTCTTAAAATATTTTCTTTCCATATTGAAATTATTTAAAGTTTGTTCAAATCAATTACAAACAAAAGTTGGATTAACTTCCTTGCTAAACATGCCTAGTATATGACCTCACCCATCAGCTGATCAAAACTGGGTCAAGTCAAGAACCTTGACCTACATACGTTACACACAAGTTACACCTGAAAATACATTGTACATCTATAAAATTCTATCTTGAAACACAAAAACATAATAACATAAAACTTTTAAAAGAACAAAATATTATTATAAATAACAATCAAATTGATATTTAAATTATTCAACATAAACACTTTATAACTTTACATTATTTTCAAACACTATCAAAATTGTCACTGGTTGCAATTAAAATTTTTATATTCTTGTTATAAATCTCTTTTCTTTACTATTCTCAATTTCCTCTTACTTTGGGTGATTTAATTATTTATTTTAGCTTGATATGCCACTTGGCATGTATTCATATAATATCTTTCTCACTCTGACTCTAATACCACTAACAACTGTAACTAATATGACACCCATCTCTATTAAAACATCTATCAAACAATCTCTAAACCCAACTTACTATTAAACTCAATCTACATCATTCTCTCGATATATATAAAAAATACTCTCTAACCCTTTGTACCTAGGATAAGTGTTTCCCCCCCCCAAAAAAGCTCATTTCCTTAATCTGGTCCCTGGATTCTACCTAAGGTAACCCTTTCCGGCGCCAAACGGTCCCTTCCCGTCCCAACCCTTTTGTTGCGGACTCCCACATTACACTATCCCCTATTACAAAATTGCCATCCCCAAATCTCAATCTTATTACCTCACTTCAACTACAACAAAATAACATCATCAATTATAAACATCAATATATCACTCAATACTCTACATATATTCCCCATAACTACTGTGTCAACATCAATACTTCTCAATATCTGTTACATTACCTCACAATAACATTACATTAACTCAAAACAATATTTTTCTCTCTACTACCACTTTAACTTTGACTTGGACTGATCTATATGTCCCAATAAAATCTTAATCACCCACCATCTGTCTCTTATTATTTTGCAAATCATTTAAAATCTTCACTACATTAAATTACTTTTCTCATCATTTGAAATAGCATCTTTAACACATTAAAACATTATATTTAACATTAATTACCTTGAACATTAATAAACAATTTAACAGTGACATTTTACTACTGATCAGCTGACATTCCTAGCCAATTGAAAACACATTTAAAAATTGTACACATTCTATGAAATATATATGGTTATCAATCCTTACATTTACCCTCAATGTTTCCCCTCTTTCTGACTCTGGTACAATTATGTAAACCGCCTGCCAGTCGGTCTAGTTATTTACTTAGTTTCAAAATTACACAAATTATATAACACATATTTTTATCAATTCTTGTATCTAACACAATAAAATAATACACTGAACACCATAAAATGTAGAATGAACACAGTATACTGAATGTATGAAACCCTATTTATCAAAGCAGAATACAAGCGTTTTATTAAAGCAAAATTGATCTAGCATTTTTAATTTACAAAATTTAAGCACGTTGCTCATCTGAGCAACCCCCTGATCCACACACACTATTGTAATTTATGTAGGACTGTATCGTCCTTTTGCTTCCACAAAGAAAGCATAGTTGGAGGAATTTGACATCTCCGTGTCTTTGTTTCGGCTTGACATTTTAAAAATTGTGGATATCAACATATCCTTGTTACATATTGAAACGCCCTTAAAACTGGTCTACCACCTGGCTATGCTGTCCCCACGCGGACAGAGTGGCAGCCGCTGTTCCATAGTTCCTGGATTTCCCCTAGTGTCACCCCCCATTTAATTTCTACTATAAACCAATTTCAAGTCAGCTATGGTTAAGGGACTTGATATAGCCATAGCAGACCGCTAGCCAAAACCACGATTAGTGCTGGTAAGGCAGTAACCGCCCGAAAAGTCGGGAAAATCAAACTTTCATTTCAATGCCTGTTCTACATCATCATTGTTATGTACGGCACCAGCGTCTATCATGTCACAATTGTACAAAAAGGTGTGCCGCACATTTTCGCCATGTTGGCCTCCGATGGAGGTAACACTCCCTGTTACCCCCAACCCATTCCACTATCTACTGGGGCACAGGCCACCCCAACAATAGCACATTAATACTAAATAAAAATTTTATATACAACATTCTAACGCAACATTTTCATCAATCATTAATCATTTAACTCATTCATCACCTTAAAATTTTCAAATTTATTATTTATTTTATATTACCTTTCAGTTATTATTAAATTTTTTATTATCATTTTTATTTCACACAATTATTTCAAATCATCTCATTATTGAATTAAAATCTTTTCATCTGAGTTACACCTGTAAACATTTTTATTATACTTGATTCGTACTATAAAATTTTTATACTTACAGTCCATTTAAACTGACTACACAAAATATATACACCATACACCAATACTTTCACGTAACCTCTGAAACATTTAACAAAAATGTTAGTTCAAATCTAACAATTGAACAATTTAATAATATATATAATACTTTCACTATGAACTTACTGTTGTCACTTCCCAAACGTTTCGATATGTTGTTTCTCTTCTTCAGTGGGTTTAATACTGATGTCGATTACAGAATAACCGTTACGGAAAAATGGTGTGTGTGGTGGGGGGTGATGGCGGGAAGGGATTGGCGTTAAGGTTCGAATTATGTGTGTGGATCAGTGTGTCAAATAGTGTATGTGATTTGTAATGTATTTGTTCGTTTAATATGTTGTTTGGTTGTAGTGTGTGATATCTGTATATTTCAAATTGTTCAGCTGTGTTTAGTTTTCTACTTTTAGGTAAGTAGTGTAATATTTCCATGTTGTGTTCTATGTTTGTGTAACTGTGGTTTTCGTTATGTAAATGTGTGGCAAATGTGGAATGTATGTAGTTTGTGGTGAGGGCTTTTAAATGTTCAGAAAACCTGGAAGAAAAAGATCTTCCCGTCTGGCCGATGTAGAATTGTTGGCAATCATTACAATTTAATTTATAAACCCCTGTTTTGCTGTATGTGTCAATGTCTTTGTTAGTATTGTTTATGTGTTTTCTAATGGTGTTGTTGGTTCTGTAGGCTACTTTATAATTTTGTTTCCTAAATGTGTTTGCAATTTTATGTGTATTGGAATTGTAGTATGTAAGTGTTATGTATTTACTGGGTTGTGTGCTGTTGGTCAGATGTGTTTTACTTTTTGTGTTGAGGATTCGTTTGTGTAGTTTATTTATTAAATAACAGCACAAACTTTTTAGACCTTACAATCACCAAAACAAACAACACACACACACATACAAAATATACAGAAAACCCACCACATCAGACATGGTCATACACAACACATCCAACCACCCAACTCAACACAAACATGCAGCTTTCAACTACATGCTCCATAGGCTCACGTCAATACCCCTAAACACACATGATTACCAAGATGAATTAAACACAATTAAATACATAGCAGTCAAAAACGGATACAACCCCGAATTAATAAATAAACTACACAAACGAATCCTCAACACAAAAAGTAAAACACATCTGACCAACAGCACACAACCCAGTAAATACATAACACTTACATACTACAATTCCAATACACATAAAATTGCAAACACATTTAGGAAACAAAATTATAAAGTAGCCTACAGAACCAACAACACCATTAGAAAACACATAAACAATACTAACAAAGACATTGACACATACAGCAAAACAGGGGTTTATAAATTAAATTGTAATGATTGCCAACAATTCTACATCGGCCAGACGGGAAGATCTTTTTCTTCCAGGTTTTCTGAACATTTAAAAGCCCTCACCACAAACTACATACATTCCACATTTGCCACACATTTACATAACGAAAACCACAGTTACACAAACATAGAACACAACTTGGAAATATTACACTACTTACCTAAAAGTAGAAAACTAAACACAGCTGAACAATTTGAAATATACAGATATCACACACTACAACCAAACAACATATTAACTGAACAAATACATTACAAATCACATACACTATTTGACACACTGATCCACACACATAATTCGAACCTTAACGCCAATCCCTTCCCGCCATCAACCCCCACCACACACACCATTTTTCCGTAACGGTTATTCTGTAATCGACATCAGTATTAAACCCACTGAAGAAGAGAAACAACATCTCGAAACGTTTGGGAAGTGACAACAGTAAGTTCATAGTGAAAGTATTATATATATTATTAAATTAATAAAGTGAACGAAGAGGATGCAACAACAAGATAATTGAACAATTAATTACCAAATTCACAAATCTCGTAAAATAGTTTAAATTCATTAGAAAATTCAATTATATAACCTTTGGATCAATCAAAATATTTAAACATTTCAAATCATTTTAATTAAATTAATTATTGAAAATACAAGTTCCATTGCTATCAAAACAATTCGCTAATTACTGTCCTTCAAATTAATTTTGTTCTTTATTTAAATTGCCAAATATTGCTATTATTATTACAACGATTATCTACATACACATTGTTTACATAACATTCTACCATGCACATATATAAATTTGCTAAACATTTATTTACAAATCGTCATCATTATTTAATCAGTTATATCTCACCTCAATGTCAAAATCGGCTAGGTCATTACCCTGTATTAACCTATTTAACGGTTCCTTCCCCGATTTCTGAATCTAGCCTCCATCGTCATGTAATAGTCGTACCTTTTTATAACATTTCTCTTCCTTACTTATACTCGATTTGTTGCTATTATTATTATAACACACCATTATTTCTAAGTCCTTCATTATACCATTCATTGGGTCATAAAATTTGTCACGATCAATTAATTTTGTCCAGTCTCCGTTAGTAAATTGTATCAATACCCAGTCAATTATTTCATCCTCATAAATTATCTTATTGTTATTTAACCCTTTCGGTGCTCATTAGTTTTCTCTCATGTTGCTGAAAAGTTGCATTATTGGCCAAAAAATTAAAATTATTTTTACTATCTGATATTTTTTTCTTGAATTCCCACATATAGTACCTAAGTCATGGTAAACTTATTTTGCTCTAAAAATGTTTACTTTTACACACACACGCACACAATTGCGTACACTTATATAGAAAACCTACCTCAAAAACAATGCAGTTCTTCAATCTTGATGTTTTCTCCAGTTATTCTACTTTTAACTATTCACACGTTGTTTATACAGAATAATTTCACCACTTTGTAAAAAAAAAAAAAAAAAAAGTTTAACTTTCAAACTTAGAGATTGTTTTTTTATTATTATGTATTATTTATATAAGTAAAAGTTTTTGCTACAGTTTATACCTTACACTGACACATTTTCCTATAAACTGTTAGCGTGTGGTATATTCTAAAGCAAGGTGTCACACACAATGGAGGGGTGTCCCAACAATCAGGGCAATAAAACGTTGTTTGCTTCCTTTTACATCCACCTTTTCCTTTCTTTTTACAGGAGGACGGCATAATGCTGCATACAACACAGTTAGGTTTATGAGTTTTATCTTCAAATTGTGTTGGAAAATGTCGTCCTACAAGTCTTTCATTACTCGCAATGCTGATTTTTCGCCCTTTCCTCTTGTGTATGCTTAACTTTTTGTAGTCACTTACAAGTCCATCTATTACCATTTGTCTAAAGTCTTTGTTAGTACATACACGAGATTGGTTTTGCATGTTGTAGGCAATACAACCATTTACAAGCGCAACTTCAATAATAAAATGCCAAATTGTCTGGTACCACTTTCTCGATCTACGACCATATGGATATGTTGAACAGTACTGGTCAAATTTGTCTACCCCTCCCATGTTTTTATTATAAAGAACTTGCACATTTGGTTTATAGACACTTCGATTACCTTTCTTAGACCGGACGTCAACTTCTGTAATTCCAGTATTCCCAACAGTAGATATCATACTTACTTTACCAGTATCTTGCCAAGAACATGCTAAAATCTGACTCTGGTTATTAATCCATATGTCTGGTAAGTCTCCTTTCTTCTTTTTTATATTTTTCATGTCCTGTGGAAGTCCTTTTCGATTAACACGCACTGTTCCACATGCACCAAATCCCATTCCTTGTAAGTCTCTAAATAAATCTACACTGGAATAAAAGTTATCAAGATAGATAACATGGCCTTTATTTTGAAGTCCTTCTAACAAAGATTTTACAACTCGGCTTGCCAGTCCTTTTTCCTGCTGCCCTGTTTGTTTATCTTTCCCTGTGTACACCGAAAACCGACAGAGAAATCCTGTGTCTGCATCACAGAGTGACCACACTTTAATGCCCCACTTAGTTGATGGTTTTGATGGAAGGTATTGTTTAAACGACAACCTACCTTTAAATTTTACCATGGTCTCATCAACAGACAATGCTTCCCCAGGTTCAAAATGGTTAAGGTATGTATTTTTGGTCATATCAATTATTGGTCTGACCTTGTATAATGGATCGTAACCATCAGTTCCCTTTGGCATCTGGTTGATATTGTTATTAAAATGTAAAAAAGATTTAAGAAGAAAATATTTATTTTTAGTAAACAGCTGCCTAAAACCTGGTGTATGAGTTAGCCAGAATTTATTTTCAAAATAAGAAAATATTTCAGTTTTATTGCACAGTCCCATCCCTATTTCAGCAGCCACAAATGCTTTTATGTCATGGCATTAACTTCTGTCCATTTATGGACCCTTGAGTGTGGTGGAAAATCAAATGTCTTATCGACACACTGAATGAAATATAAATTTGTTTGTTCTGCTACATGATCAAAAATGTTTTGTGGAAAAAACTTATAAAAACAATCGACTGGTTCAAGCCCTTGAAAGTCTTTTACAGCCCGGTGACCACTAAATTCGGGGATAGAATCAAGTTCTATCATATTTCTTGATAAAACATCACTAACGTTTTGCCAAATTTGATTGGTGTTACTGTTACTTAAATTATTTTCATCGTTAGACTGCAACTCATCGTCACAGATATCTACCATACAGTCCGAGTCACTGTCACTCTCATAAAACGAATCATCATCACCCAAAAAGAAATCTGGATCGTCTAAAATTTGTACTATTTGTGTGTCAGTAAGTGGTGTATGCGCCATTATAAAAATATTAAAAAATTACAACTAAAACTGTACCTTAAAGAACAAAGAAATTCTCAAAACGTCACTATAAGGTTAACAAATACGAAACTGTAAACATACGTAAAATGAAACACTATACACCATATATACGAGACTTACACAACACAAAATTCAGTATATATATAATATTATAAGGTAAATACTAACACTTATGCACAATACGAACAAAATAATAAAATTAAAGAAACCAAACTACAACCGTTAACAAACACTTGCGTCTATGAAAATCAGCTGGGCCAACAAAACAGCTGTCACACCTCGTAGTTTCAGTGCCGCTACAAGAGCGCAGCACCATTAAATAAGGTGAAACTATGTTTTTATGCATTACGAGACTATAGTCGAATAAAGCAGCCAACGGAAACAAAAATTGGCTGATGTGGACTAAAGTCGAATTAAGCACATAAGGGTACGATATGTCAATTCGACTATAGTCGAATAAAGCACCGAAAGGGTTAAACATATTTCTAACCTTACTTTCCACTCATCATAATCTCCCCTTAAATTATATACTTCTATCTCTTTATCAACCCACAGTTCTCCATCCAAATTTCTCTCATCATAATGCCATTTCACACTTTCTCTCTCATTCCATGCAGAGGGTACTAACTTAATTAAACCTTTCCTGACTTCTTCAGGAACAACAAAAAACTTCAAAAAACAATTATTCGTAGAACTCTTGTCTACCCAATATATACGTGAAGATCTTTCTTCACCCCCCATAATACCTCGTACAAAATTTTCCCTCTGTTTCATACTCACAATATTATAACTCTCTTTCCACTCATTATCTAACTCATCAACATTAATTACTACGCCTTTACGATCTATTACTTTCTCTCTCTCACTCACTATCTCTATCTCACCACTATCCAATATTTTATTCTCAACTATCTCATTATTATTCTTTACCATTATTTCATCATTAGAATTAATTATATCAACATCACCACTTACCTCAGAATTGTAATCACCATCATTATCTTCACTAGTTAACCCTACTTCTCCCACTATTTTGTCCCACTTGTCAAAACGTTTATTCATATTATCAAAATGTTTATTCATCATTTCCTTTGTTTCATCTAATTCTGTTTTTAACTCATCAAAATGTTTGTTCACCATTTCCTCCCTCTCATCAAACCGTTTATTAATAACACCATTTATTTCATCAAAACCCTTCTTCATATTATCCATAATCATTTGCAACATATTCATCTTATAATCAGACTCACTCATATCATCATTATTTACCTTATTCTCTGCCACCTGATCGACTTTATTCTTGTTAACTTGGTCTGTCTCTCTACCTTTATTTACCACCCCCACACTCTCATCATTATCACTAGGCCTATTTACTGTCTTATTTTCTACTACTATTACTTCGACTATCTTACCTTTATCGTTCGTCATCTTACTACCAATACTAATATCATCACTATGCTTTCTAATTTTGGCAAATATTCCCTCTTCTTGTTCTTCCATTCGGGTTAACCTATCGTCTAAATTACCCCACTCCTCGTCTGTCATTTCGCCTACCACCTCTCGAAATTCACTCTCCCACTCATCCCACGCAAAATCAATATCATTACCTTGTATTTTGGCCATGTTTAAAGTTCATTTATATAACACTTTTTATATATAAAAACCACTATTTTTCTACAATCAAAATACCTAACACAACTGTAAATCACAATAACCTAAACATCACCTACTCACACGTGCGTAATTATATACGATAACTATTTTTATAAAATACGTCATTACCACCTCCTATTCTCTGTGCTTTAAAATAGGTCTACCTCGTATAAATAAAATTAAACGAAAATCCTGGCAGCGTGAGCCAACTGTAAACATACAAAATAGATCGAAATATATTAATAAATAATATTACTGCCAGGACTTACCTGTACTCATTTTTACTTACCTGCTGCAGAAATTTTATCAGAAGCCCAGAGTCGCCAACATGTTTTTTAGTTATACATGTAAACTTTGAACACTCTACCTTAATAAAAACGGGACAATTTCACCATCTGACCACGCCCCCCCCCCAATAATAATTCAGAAGATACCCGGAACGTTTAGACGAATCTTGCAGCACAGAAATGAGAAAGTGGTAATGACGAAATAATTTAGTCTAACACATTTTTATGAAGAGAATTAATATCTTTAATTATCAAATATTGCAAAGTTAAATGATTAGTTTCCAATAAATTTTCTCACATTGTTTTGAAATTTTCGTACCTCTTGTTCACACAGCTTTTATTGGTATACTTAAATTACTTAAATTAGATTACTTACACCTATGAAGACCGCCCACACCTATGTTGTGTTAGTTGTATCAGGATATTGGCTAGGCACTGGCTAACGTCACGAGATAGGCGTGACTTAAAGTTTTACGTCCGGCCGCATGGTAGATGAAGGCGACCAAAAATTGCTTCTTAGCCATCTTGCGTTGTACAAGTAGCGTCGCCCCGCGCGTATGCTCGTGTCATGCATACGAGCGCATGGTCACACACAAACAAAGTTCTTGGAAACTAAGGCGGTGCAGATTCCTTCTTACCGATTGCACAACGTGATATTGCGTCGCCTTTGTTAAAAACTGTTCTTACAACACGTGGTCTGTCTCTGTTGAAATTAGACTTTATAATATTGTTATAAATCCCCAAAAAATACAATAAAATAAAATAACCCATAAATTTGGCCCATTATAAATTTACTCACTCTCTTCTGTTTAGCAAAAAGATCTCTTTATTACTGCTTCCAAAATAAAGATTCCAAAATTATACCTTTAATGATTCTTATTGTTATTAAATGAAAGATTCTGATAGATTCTGCATTTTATGCTCTTATTCTCTTTAAACTGTTACTATGATGAGCTCAAAACAATACAACTGTATATTACATAGAATACCACGGATCCGGGTTCTAATTTTTTTTTTTTATTTTAAAAGTGCTTAGACATTATGCAAACTATTTGAAGAATAGTTTGGTTCAATTTTGAATTAATTATATCTGTATCCATCTTCAGATTACTCTTATCTCATTACAGAAAGTATACATATTATTAAGTTATGATTTACATGATTTGTATGAGTCTTTACAAAAAAATTTTTTTTTTTTTTTTTTTTCTTAGAAAACAATATAACCACGGAAGTTATGCTTCCATGTCAGCTGGGTATGATGTTGGTCCACAGCTTGTCCTCTTCCGTAGGTTTTCCTGGATGATCTTAGTTGTAGTTTGTGTTCCTCCATTTCAGTGGTTGACTCTGAAGTAGTTAGAGCAGTCATGAGGCTCGAATTCTGGCTACCTGGAGCTCATAGTGTTGTTGCCGTTGATTCACTCCGGTCGGTCGTGTTCACTTTTACATTTTGGTTTAAATTGCACTGATGTTACCTTATGATATGGTATGAAACATACCTTAAAGATTAGACCATTTCATAAAGAGATGTGTCCGCTATGCCTTTTTTTTTTTTTTTTATTTACTTTTAAACTACGTAACTTTTGTTTTTTTTACATTTCACTTCGTTTAACTACATGTGGGGCTTGTGTAACCACAAAACACTTATTCACGAATACCTAGTTTTGCAATATAGTAGTATTCGTAATTCGTATTCACAACACATGACAAGGCTGTTGGCTTGGCGGTGATTCAGAGGAGACTGTTGTAAGGTTTAGTAGCCGAGTAGGGAGTTTTGGTGCAGTTCCCGCCGCGAGAAGAAATAGTTCGTACTTTTATTATTATTATTTACCTCTACTTAGCTACTATTAATCCTACTATAGCTTCTTTATTTAGTCAATATTTTATTTATTATTATCACATCCTTTTTTATATAATTAGGATGGTTATTTTAATTAGCTCAACAACATTATGATTTGCATGTCCGTACTCGTGGTTGACATGAAGGTACCGGTATTTTGTACAAAGGGGAGGGTGAATTATTTTCTCACTTGTTATTTCAAACAAAAATATTTTTTTTGTTTTGTGCTATTTAAATTGGCTTTAAATCGTCACAGTAACAGCTAGTATATATTATGTAACATAAAATCAAACTATCTTTACACTATTTCAATGCCAACACTTACATCATCTGTCATTGGTTTCTTGGGAGGATGAAAGTCTTCATGATACGATCGTCCACTTGCAGGATGAATAAGACGTCCTGTGATCCTGCGCACCAACAAGCTGTCGGCTATTCTAAATTCAATAACTGCATCCAGAGGTGATTTACGGCGCTCCAACAAATCATCTAACTGTTAATCAAAAAAAGTCACAAAAATTATGTGAAAATTCATGAATACTTGATTTTTTAAATTCAATTTTTTTTTCAAAAAGAAAAAGAAATAATAATATTACATTAAATTATTTATGATTATCCTCTGTCTACTTATCCTATACCATACTACATGCAATATAATGGTGCACATATACACAAATCATCACCACAAAGTTTAATATTATTTACTGAATAGTTGGCAATAGACAGTTCTTCACCTGTTGTAATTGAATATAGAAGTTACTTAATACTGAGACATTTGTCTGTCAGCAATCTATGGAATAATCCTGTAATAGCAAGATCACATCTAAATTTGCAGCCTTTATAGCACATTCTATTAAGTCTCTGAGATTTTAATCCATAGCTGTAAATGGAAAGACTAGACATTGTAATACCTCTGGTTGTCTGGCAGGCTTTCTCCAGATATCTGTAAATTTTTGATGGGTATATAGTTACTATTCTTTGACTATACATAGTTGGACGTAACTACAATTCAACACACAAAATATATTATTCCAATGAACAAATGTTCAAAACATGCACAAATATTGGAACAGTCGTTAAATTTGTTGCTTTTCCCTTGTTTTCTGCTCCCTTGTTGTTGCCTTAACAATACCCCTCTCTTGCTCTTTCCATACTCATATACTGATTTGATGGTTACATCAAGTTAGGTATTTCAATTATTAATTGTATGATCGTGTCATTATTCATTTCATCACCTAATAACCATTAGCCTTATGTTATCACATTAATAACCTGTAATTAACTGCAAAACTGCAACTACATAGAAGGTATTAGTTTTTCTATTCTTTATGAGATGATTCAATCTGATATTACATCATATTATATTTGTAAATATAAATGCTCAATTATGAGTTGATAGCCACATTACAAAGTTAATCTTTCATAGACAAATATCATTTGTTTCTTGCATATCAGTAGTTAACTAATAGCCATATTCACGCCCATTCCTAAAGAGTTCAGTCCCCAGTGCAGACATATCTTTGCTCCATCCCTATCCCTATCTTTGGTCCCCTCCATCCCTATCCATTTCCCACTGCCATCGCCACCAACACACTAAGTATTTGTATTTATTTATACGCCTATTACCATGACAAGCTCTGAATGACTTCATCTTTTCCAGTGATTTGGTTAATCCCTTTCTTTTAAACTTTCATGCTTACTTTTTAATCATTCAGTTTTCAGCTATTTTTTATACATCATTTGTTATGCAACAAACAGAAAAAACACACCATATACTGAAAACGTTAAAAGTTACATAAAAACAATTGCATTCTTTGAACAAAACAATTACATATACTCATTGAATTTTCCTCTTCTATTTTGAATGAGACCAAAGTATAACCTTGAACTTTGTTGATCTTGTCAAAGAATGACATTCAGCTTGATCATATACATAAAGTTAAACATTTTAAATCTCAAAACATGTTTTTATTTTTTGTGGATTTATTTTACTGACTTAATAAATAAATTAATAAAAAAAAATAAATAGATATGGGAAATCTGGTGGTGGCTCCCTTCTCACAGCACCTGGAGCAACTGCTCCCCTGCCCTTCGGACAGTAAAACAATACTTCCTTTCTCAATACCAACAAAACATGTTACATACAACGACAGTTAAATTACTGGTGCTAACCCCCACTTAATTATAAAAATTAATTAAACATGAATGCCAAATTTATGTTGGTATATTTGCTGAAACAACAATATTGCAAAACAGTAAATTTTTTGTTACATCTGTTTAACGACCAGGCACAACTGTAAAACTTCAGGCCCAGAATCACAATCTAAAAATGTGCTTTCACTGGTGTCGTGTTCGTTAACACGGACCTGGTCAACAGTGTGGGCTCCGTGCCAGCTGCTGGGAGATGATTCACATTACACGTATTGTTGTAACCCTGCTGTGTGCATCCAATCAGTATCAACCATCTCCTGCTACATGCTAACAGCTGTTTGTTATTCTAATATACCTAATTTATACATCTATCTCCTGTTATAGGATTTTTTAATTGTCTCCTCTGCTATATCAAATTTTGGCAACACTAATTTATCTGAACAAAATTTGTGTGTGTGTGTTTCACTATACATTTTGTTCATGCTATAAACAATTAATTTCAGTTTGGAGAAGGACATGTTTCCTCTGTAAGGACAATACAATGAACAGAGGAAACTAATTTTCAGGAAACCAAAGCAACTTTCACATTCAACTACAGTACAAAATGATGTTGCTAAAGATGAAGGAAAACCAGGCTTAAGCGCATCACACTATAAATTGCTTTCATTTAGTATGGCCTGCCACTCAAAGTGATGTATATAAAAACAAAAATGAAAATCATCATACAGTAATTAATATAACATACACAGCATATTTCCTCAATGTGTTCATTAGCAAAAAACAATTTTCTAAATTTTCCAAACATTTGTTTTAAAGTACTGTATTGCAAAAAAAAAACACCCATACTCAAATATCATAGTACGGTTCTTCACGCATCTGGTTTCCTAAACTCACACTGATTTCTTGAAATGGTAACAAAAAACTATACATGTATACGTTAATGTATGTATATATATATATTGCAACGTTACAACAATTATACAAATACATTACCATGTACTCAACACAACTATAAAGTATATTACACCGGCCAGGTCGCAGGATTTTGTTTCTCGTTGCGTCAAGTATATGTAGTTGCACAATAATTAAATAATTTTTAAAGAGGAGTGAGATGTTGTTGACATGAAATAATTAATTAAAACCGTTCCAAAATAATCATTCTAAGATTTATTACTTGATAGAAAAATATTTAACTATTAAAATTTCAAACATTAGACAACTAAATATTCACCTTTATAAGCTTTACAAATACTGTAACCTGCTATGATATTCATAACATACAACAAAAATAAACACCCATATAATATTACTAACTAACCAAACATGTAAACAAGTTATTTAAATTCTTTTTATTTGTGTGTCTGAAATTAACTCAAATTTTAAATAATGATAGCAGCAACTCATTTACCAACAAAATAACCCCAAAGCAGAATGTTTTTCATCTTTCTGCAACGGATTTTAAGAAAACCAAATACTTTCTGCAAGCATTTCAGTAGTAACGTAGTTAAAATTGTTTGATGCAACGGCTCTCTCCGTTCTATATAAGTATTAAAATAATAATCCTTAAAATTTCAGGAGACAAAAATTGAGATATTTTTAGATTTAGGTTTTCGGAAATATAAGGTCCATCAGGATTTATTTGAATAAATTTATAAATTACATTTAAATATATTGATATTATAGGATATTGATTTTAGGTTGATATAAAAAATCAGTCCAAAAATACACAACTTTTTTTAATAGGTACTGAAAACATGTAAATACACACTTACTTCATTTGAAGTTTTCTTACATTTTAAAATATGGCAAGGATTTATTTAAGTCCTCTTGGATCCTTCTTATAACTTTGGATGTTACCAATTCAGACATTAACTTGCTTTTTGAAACTGGCTTGAAATGGTTGTAGTACTGAGTCCCATACTTCTTGCAAAGAGCCAATTTTAAAAATTTCCTATTTCCTTTGTAACCAGCAGGAGGACCATTTATCATTATGAAAGCCAACTTATCAGTAGTGCCAATTTGGTCATATGTGAGATCACTGGCTGCAGGGCGCTTGGTCATTATGTTGGTAATAACAGAACCCCAGCTTTCACATATGGCTTCTGAAACTGGAGTACTAAGCAAAAATTTCAACAACTTTATACCCAAAGGATATTCTTGTTGAAGATCTGTTACTGTCATTTTGAAAAAATACTTGAAATCAAGAATATTTTCAGTAACTCTTGCAGAATTCAATTTCTCAGTCATCCAGAGCAACACTTGTTTATATTAAAAAAAAGTTTCCTTTTATAATGGAAAAAAGAAATGCATATGAGCAAACACTGATCTTATAAAGAATGAAAATTTTTCTCTGCTTTCTCGTTACTTACATTATTTCTTGGAAATATCAGAAAGTCCAAGTTGAACAAAAAATCTGCTATCTTAATAACTTTGATACAGTGATTACTGTCTTCATCTACATTCAGGTAAGTCTGGCATTGTTCCTTGAGTGACCCTAAAAACTTTAAAAACTCTATAGCACATTTTACAATTTCACTGACTACTTCATCGCCAACTGAAGCAGACAAAGATCTTAAAATTTTGCTGCTCACAGGAACATCGACAGCCGCAGTCAAAGTGTTAAAAAGAAAATTACACGTTATCTATGCATCCAACAGTCAAGAGGAATTGGTTTTACTCACCGTTTACTTTCTCCAAAAGCTTCTGTGTTTGGCCAGAATCAAACAAATCACATGATGCAGATGACGTATGTCCATCGCCTGTCTCGGCCGAAGTACTAGGCCTAGCCTTGTCGACAACATTTGTTTCATCACTTTCATTTGTCTTCTTTTTTTTGCCATGGATCCGTCAGTAGAGAAGAATGCACTGATATTTCCACTGGTTGCTGACTTATATTTCACACTAACACCCGGATGCTGCCTCAAATAATGAGTTTTTAGGTTTTTAAGGATAATTTTCTCCGAGCAAACTGTGCAAACTACGCGCTCTCCGGAGGTAGCCATTTCCTACCAGTATGACCTAAAACAACAGCGATGCACTGAGTTCGAAAGCGGTATTGCGTTTAGTGATTACTATACGTCCATTTCAAAGTCGTTAAGACAGAGAAATAATTACGGTTATTACATGTCAGCTAATTGCAAAGCAAAGCAGGCGACTAGGCTGAGCGCATGTGCAGGTGTTTCGTAATGGCACAGTGAGAGGGAAACATCGAGTGGAGGGAGCATTTGGAATGAGAGGAAGGAGGGGGAGGGGGAATGTGAATTACTACACCGGAGCGCGGCTGCGTGACTCAGTCTGCCGGCTGCAGCCGGCACTCTCACTTCAATAGATTACATGTAACCTTTACCGCTCGGCCTCTCGTCTGAAATTTATCGGTATATTATTGAGTCACAAACATAGATTTTGTTATTGAATTGATTCGTTTATTCGTATCCGTTTTTATGCAACAATTTATTTTTTTTAGAAATTTTACTGCAGCAAATTTTTTACGCATTTTTTGTT
Source organism: Magicicada septendecula (assembly GCA_034769895.1). Classification (NCBI taxonomy): domain Eukaryota; kingdom Metazoa; phylum Arthropoda; class Insecta; order Hemiptera; family Cicadidae; genus Magicicada; species Magicicada septendecula. The sequence goes on from CM068372.1 coordinate 121,090,379, forward strand.
AACGCTGTGGACGATCTTTCTGCAGGCCTCGTTTCCTTTCTGCGACGATGTCACACTGTCGCCCGTTGTTCTTCTTTGGGGCAAAATAATATTATAATATTAAGATTCAAGAATGAATTTATTGTTGTTATAAACAAATAAAATGATATTACATTTACTTCCAATCTATTATTGATTTATACTGACGCACCCAAAAATACAACAAAAGATTAGTATTTCTTTTCTACACGTTGTTGTTAAATTACACTCTCTTATCTAACTACTATTTTACTTTAAAACTCTAATTATTATCTGTTCATATTTAAGTTATTTTCGAGAGCTCTCTTCACAATAAAAAATAATTGTTTTTTATCACCTGTGTGTATCTGCCGTTACCGTTGTGTGTGTGTGTGTGTGTGTGTGTGTGTGTGTGTGTGTGTGTGTGTGTGTGTGTGTGTGTGTGTGTGTGTGTGTGTGTGTGTGTGTGTGTGTGTGTGTCCAGAATCCTGAGAGTATGACGACGATGATGATGATGATGATGATGATGATGATGATGACGACGACGACTATGCTGATGCAGTGTTCGTTGTCTCTATGGGTTGTTGCTGTTGGTGATGCTCCAGAGTTCCTCCTTACGTCTTGATGTGTGTGTGTGTGTGTGTGTGTGTGTGTGTGTGTGTGTGTGTGTGTGTGTGTGTGTGTGTGTGTGTGTGTGTGTGTGTGTGTGTGTGTGTGTGTGTGTGTGTGTGTGTGTGTGTGTGTGTGTGTGTGTGTGTGTGTGTGTGTGTGTGTGTGTGTCCTGGTCAATCTGCAAACGGGCAGCGTGACGTCATGTGTAGATTTGTTGAGTCCGAGTGTGTGATCGCCCAAAATTGCCAGTGGTATTTATACTGGTGGCGATTTGACAGGTATAGGCCTGTTTTCGACCAGCTAGAGATTGTCAGTTCACGCCAAAGCGTCCTCTTTATTACACTCACTTTTTGGTTAATTATCGCGAACTCATGAACATACTCGTCACCTGAGCGATATCATTGTTTGCATAATTTTTTTCTGGTCACTCACATATACCACACATATTAATTACTCTTTAATTACATTAGTAATTAATATTAATTTAATAGCGTCTTTAATAGCACCTTTGGCAATAAATTTTACATCACCATACTCATCAAAAATTCCTTAATGTAATGGTGCCTTGATAATTGGTGTAAGTCTTTGTTTACAGGTTTAACACAAGTAATTAGTTTATTATAATCCTGTTAAGACCTGATTAATTGACAACAAACAATTCGTACGCATCACCCCATATTCTTGTCGCAGCTGGCTTCACACACACACGCCGTATTTTTAACTATCAAAGCAGGTGCACTCTCGACAGGACAGAGCCTGCATTGTCCTGCACAAAATTGTATAAAACTGTTCCTTATTCTATTTACACTAATTACAATCAATATAAAACATACTGCCCTGGGCAAATATGCAAATATATGTATTGTTGCAATATATACATATATATATATGATACCATTTAATATAATAATTAATAATAAATACACTCACGTTTTCCTTTTTTTCAATATAAACAATATTTTAAAGTAAGGGGGTATATAACTTAAATGCACATAATATATTTTAATAGTTTTAACCCTTGGTCTAGAACCAATGGGCTGTATTATCGCCCTCATCACTCATACAGTACTCACAAATGATATAGTATTATTTTGTACATAAAATGACAAAGATGTTAAACAAAAGGAAGGTAGGAAGCCCCTCTATCTTCTCCCACTTGATACTTGTTTCACCTTGTCTGGACACTACCAACTAAATATCAAGTTAATATCTGCAGCCTTAATTTCTATTTTGATATGGGAATTTTGCAACAGGTATTAAGATTTTTAAAAACACAAAATATAATTTTTGATATTTACGTAACTCCTTTTTCAGTAAATCTCTATATACACAGCCTGCAAATTGCCAAGTGAAATATACAGGTATAATAAGGCATACAACTTACATTAAAACCTAGTTAAAAAGTTTTTGATAGAGCACACTTTTGTGACTGACCTTTTTGTAGGAAAGAGCTCATAAATACATAAGCAGACATTATCATAAATACATAAGTACGTAAGTAATAAGTAATACAAGTTTTATAAACTTACTAAAAATCCCCTTTAAACTGCAACCATGGACATTAAACGTTTCAGGGTGTGTTGGTTTTATAGAAACAAGCTCAAATGCCTTATTAATTTTTTAATATTTATTTTTCTTATTAATTTAATGCGTCGCCAGTGACAGATTCTTTTAGTATGACACATAGCACCCAAGGTTCAGCAATTGGCATATACAGTATTCTGAAATCGTATTTGCCAAAAATAAAAAATACATCCCTTGCTTAATCAAAATATTTTACACTTAATCAAAAGTTATTACACTGTGTTCAAGTAAATACAAGATGTTAATACTAACTCAATGATATACTTTTAAAGAAAAATTTTAATTAGAACATTATTTTAATTTACCCAAAACAAAACAAAAATAATTTTAGATTATTAGCTATTGTCATATGTTCCTTACAAATAATATTTTTATTTTAATAAATCAAATACACACTTAACAGGCAGCAAAGATATTTCATTTATATAGAGGAATTCGATACATTCCACTGGTTATTTAATAGCTCTTCTCATTCACTTTGTCTTGGTCGTTTAGTCATTTTTTGTCAATTATTCTTAAGTTTTTTCCTTAAATATCATTTATGCTTCTCAATGCTAACACCATTCAAGCATATACCAAAACTTAATACTTCTTCAACTTGTACTGCTACAAATTCATATTGATGACAACACTATGGGGAGAGGGAGGGAGAGAGAAATATCTCTCACACTTCCAAATTTAACTGGCACAATTTTCTAAGATTTAAGTATTAAGTCCCAACATATTCCCCTACTATTCTGTATGTATTGTTTGCCTGGGTAATCGCATTGTAGGATTTATTGTTTAGCTAATATTTACATTAAATTTATTACAGGGTACAGCGACCATAGTGTTTTGTATTAATTTGATAGAATCTTATAGCATTACTGAATATTAAACAGATGCAATGCACATGCTTCTACACCTTTACCCAAATATGTTCCTAATGTTCAAGAGACCAGAATTACATACAGTGTAAAACTACTTTTTAATAGCTTCAGCAATAATACAGAAAAATGATATGCACTAACTAATCCGAGAACAGTGACCCACAATAAGTATTAGTGTGGCTATACCACTCGACTTTCTAACCTTTGAAATAAATTCCAATATCCATGATCACTGCAGCTTTATTTAGACGAGATTCATTTCCAAATGAAAAGGCTTCAGAATTTTCAAAATGGTGAATCCAATATGGCTAGAAATGTTAACTAATTCTGCATTCCAGTTACACTAACCCAAACAGATAAGACAGTTCTGTTATCTAGGAAGACTATGAAAACATTAAATGTTCAATACAGGTGACAAGAATGACCTTCGCACAAGTATCTAGAAACAGGTAACAATTTATTAACAAATACAAAAATGAACAAAGACGTAAAGACAGTTTTTGCTCAATAGCATACGGCGCATTGTTTTATGGAACTGAGAAGTGGAGATTATGAAGTCACTAGAAAATCTGTATCAAAGCATGATAAGAACAGTAGACTGAATGAAAAACAAATTTAGAACCATTAATGGATATGAAGAAGAAAAAGCAGGCATTACAAGAAATGAAATTTAAGAAGATTAAATTTGCAGGGTACATCACAAGACTTGAAATGCCTTTATCACAAATGAACTGGGTGCCAACATGTTATGATCTTGTAGAAAGGTTTAGGAAGAATTAAGAAAATTTGTTTGAAACATGTCAAGATAAGAATAGGACACGAATCCTACCTAAAAAAAAAATGAACAGCAAAGTCAGGAACAAGTGGGTCAGAAAAAAATAAAAAATTTATATTGCTGGGCCAATGATATGATATGATATGATATGCTGATATAAGAAGGCAGCATATCATAATGGATCGCTACTGTCTCTGGAACCATCAAATAGTCACTGAATACAACTACAGCTGACGCTGCCAGAACACACTAAAGACATTAACTTTTAAATTATACACTTCATTCTCTCCAAGCTGCAGTCAAATTCATTAAAGACTTAAATTAACATCAACCACTGTCAAAACTTAACATGCATGCACACACACACAACAAAACCCAAAACTTTTCACTCAAACTTTGATTTTCAATGTTTTGAGAGAATTTGCAAAATTTTTACCAAGATTTGCATTTGCATTTACAGCTCAACCCCAGTTCTGGTTTGCCTCAGTACTGGGGTTCTTTTTAGGCAAACATCTGCCACATCCTTTTTTGCCACTGAAGGCCAAAATGCTTGGTTTTTAGCAAAACAAGACCCCGACCTAATAGCACAGCATACAACAATTCAATCTCACTCAAGTTGATTGGATATGGACAGCTATAGATAGATATAGGTGGCGCTTGGGAATGGGGAGACAGCAGACACATTGTGTTAAGACAAAATCCTATTAACAAAAAGTTTAACTTCTGAAGAAATAAATACAATTCAAAACCAGACCACATTTTGAACAATTAGAACATTACATTTTAAATTTGAAGTGAATGTATGAAACTATCACACAATTATCATTATGGCAGTTCTTGTTTCATGCTCAGAAGCAGCAACATTGATATTACCAGTAAGCATCACAATTTAATATTTTCATGATAACTACATATGCGCACGCACACATGTGTGTGTCTGTGAACACACCTATTTGAACATTAACCACTTCCAGTATGCTGACAATGTCAAAACAAAATATCAAATTAATTAATACACTGATTAAAAACATTCAAAATGTTCTCAAATACTGTCTGTTCTTGTCTAAATATTAAATAAAAACATACACAGATCTTCACAAAAGCACAAAATAGTTAAACTGAAATTTCACAAGCACTAAACATAAACATGCTATTAGTCTGACCTACTAGCTATCTGATAATTACTTTTTCAGCCTGAGGAACAGTTCTTGGAAAACCATCTAGTAAAAAGCCATTTTCGCATTCAGGACGATCTAAATGAGACTCTATGAGTGCCACGACCAACTCATCGCTCACAAGTTTTCCTGCAAGACATACCTATATTATACCATAAAAAACATTAAACCTACAACACTATGAAAATCTAAATAAATCTACATTATTAGTAAAACAAACATATTAAACAATGAAATCTACATTATAACAAGAAAAGGAATTTATAAAGTTACTCTTAGTATATTAGTTTTTAGCCTAGCGTAAGTTACCTTGCAAGCTTGATAGATAATATTTCTATTTCTATGTTATTATTATCTCACACTATTATCTATTTTAGACAATAACTTTTTGTGGCTACTGCTGTGCCGTGACTAGCCGAGTCATGGCCTAATATAATGTAGTAGAAGATTGTTTCTGGCAAATATTTTGAATTTGAAGTGCCGCCGCTAGTCTACGTGCCCTTGATCGCGTCGTCTGTTGCCGTCGAAACTATGTTTCACTGTAAGCCTGCTGTGGTGACCTTGAGCGCGACGATATTTAGCCAGGCCGTGCTTTGCTGCTTAACGAATTAGTCCTAACCGGCCGTTGTGGTCAGCTGATCCTGTAAGTTTACAATCTACGTGTGTTTTTACCAAGCCGACTTCGGCTGAAGGAACATTGTTCTATTCCTCATTTCGTTCACCACTTTCACAGTGAGATCATCTGACGGTTCCACGGGAGGTGCCTGTATATATGTAACATACTGCACACTATGAGCGAGTAAATTATAAAGCTGTTTCAGGTTAGAACTATTTTTCTTCGGCACTAATTTAACATGGGTATTATGATTATAATTTTTACATTTTGTCTATAAGTGTGTGTGTGATCCGAGATTTTAAAATTTTTTTAAGGCTTTTGCCGTCCAAGAATCACTTGTTGTTCCAGGTAACTAAGCACGTGGTTGATTAAGTACGAAAAGGTTTTCAAACTTAAAAGAGATGAAATGCAATTATTTCAGTGAATTTTGGTCTTTTAATTTGTAATGAAAGGGTTATGTGTAACGTTAATATTAATGCAGATATAAAATATTTATAATCATTGCCACGGTGTAATTAAATGTAAAGTTATTACGAAACGCACTTGAAGTATTAGCAAGGTCGTCACATTGAGTGTGGAGTGTGCTCATTGACGAGAAAGTGTGAAAAGCTGTCCTAGCGATGACAGCAACTACAAAAAAATTATTTTTCACAGGGTCCTTGATTTAGACAGGAGCTTGGGGTTTCGAACATGGTGACTTGACCATCTGTCACCATGGGCAGAGCAAGCTAGCAACATGTCACTCCCCGAAGCCGTCAAGTGAACCAGCATGCATCCAAGACCTTCAAGCATCGCTGACCCATAGAGAACGTTGACTTCCAGACCTCCGACCCACACACACATTTCAACTAGAGTAACCAGAGTTCTTCGTCATGTTAAGTCAGTCATTAAAACAAGTGGGAACATTCCATTACTAGTTCAGTGAGCAACAGTGCACATATGTTTTGACTTAAATGAAACTCTAAATACCTGTAAAGACCTTGCAGCAAGAATTCCTGAAGTATATAGTTTTATTTCGTAACTATTGAATAATTTTTAAAATTGAGATTTAATAGGAGTACAGGATATAATCTGATGAATCCTGCTATTAACCCTTTCAATTTATTTTAACTGTGATAGCCAACTGAAGCTCAATACTGAAGAGTCGTTACAAATTTTGTACTGTTTTAGAAAATGAATTCAGAATGTGGAGTAAGATGGAAAATTATAACTTATCAGTAAATATTAATTGTTTAAAGGTTGCATTTAAATCTTCATGTAATTCATTATGACTTATTGCTTAATTTATATCCTGCTTAAACTTGTGAAGGATCCATTATTTAGTATTTGAGTAATCTATTGTTGACTGTACCCGCTAAGGATCATTCATACTGAGTCCATTTTTATCTATATTTAATTTTGCTATATCAACTATATCAATGAACAGTTATGGTGACTACAACCAGATTTGTGATTATGCATTTATGTTTTGAATTATCTTTAACTGCTAAGGCATCCACCTGTTATGTGCCTGATAAATTCTTGTTTAAAATTATCATTATTATTAGTAAGAGGAACACCTATTCTATATATGTATGTATATGTGCAGATTGTAAAACAAAGAAAAATTAAGAGATGATTTTGAAATTAAATAGTATGCTATACAATGTCTGGGTATTTAAACTGTATAAGTGATGTCAGGAAATTTTAATAAAGGTTGTTACTGTTAATCAAGCGTTTGTTTAATTCCAAGTCCTGTCACCATGGGCCCCAGCCAATTTTTGCTTCCTCTACGCCAAAGTGCCTAGTTATTAAATTTTTAATGTAATGCCCGTAGGTGTTACACTGCTCATTATCCATATTTTTGTAGTGTGACATTTTACTTACATAGCTTCAAACTTCAACTGAACATAGGATAAAGTTGAAATAAAAACATTTCTTAAGAGATGGTTATTACATAATACCTAAAAATCATATGCTGTGTTACAACAAATCATGTATCCACAATTCAACTGATTATATCACAAAGGTTATCTCATTAAAACATTGTTCTCTCTCGTGCTCGCTCTCTCTCTCTCTCTCTCACACACACACACAAAGTATGCTTAAAGGGACCCACCAGTCAAGCTCTGTTTTACCCAAGGTAAAATAATATTTTGTGCACACTTTTCTCCAAGCACATAAGACAGCATGTCGATTTTGTATATAATTACTTCTACGTTTGCATACCACAGAATTTAAAAAATGGTCTTATTTTCACTTAGAATATTTATTATAGAATAAGAATTGTTTTGTGACACAACTGTTTTTTCCAAACTTTGAGAGTACAAATGTGCACAAAATCATAAAAATGTATAATAGTCATTGTAAATTCCCGATGTTTACTTATGTATTTATGTATGTACATATTATCTTATAAATTAACTGGTTTTCCCACAAATTTAGTTTGTAAAGTAAATGTGGGGAAATTTTCCCTCCTAGTTTGAATTTCTTTATTAGAATCAATTATTTTTACCGGTTATATACAAAAATGTGCACTAAATTAAAGAAAAGGTTGTTAAGAATATAGTTTTCAAAAATGATTCGGAAAAGAGATATCAAAATAAAGTTTTATTACAAATTTATATTATTCAGCTAAACACATCAGCCCCACCCATTGAGTTTCAGAGTTCTTTTCATAGTTTTTAGTTCTCTTTTAATCTGTTTTTCTTCAGTTTTACTTTTTTTCTTCACTTCACCAGTTGCTCGGATAGAGTTTCAAAGTTAATCTTTATCCACTTCCCTCCTTACCTTGACTGGTTTTTCAGCAATCATTCTCAAGAGGCTTACCACACGCCATTAAATAATCAGACTCAAAGCAGCATACTGCATCATACACATAAAAATGTAAAGTTTAATTCCCACTAAACCATTTACATCTCACCCATCTCATCCAAAGCACGCTGTTAAAACTCTCATTAGCGTTTTGAGTTTTCCCATGTAGGCTTTTTTTAACAGCTCTGTTCTTGATAAATCTTTAAAAGTGGGTTTAATGAATTCTATAACCGGCATATGATGTATATAACAGTATACTTCCTACCTTATGAATTACATATTTTTTGTTTTTGATAGTTACACTAACTTTTCACTTGAACTCGTTAAGATGATTTCATTAACAAATAATAAAATTTTAAAACACACTTATACAAATACAACACGCTACACTTTAAAGTGTTCAGAAAATATACCTCTTTAACAAAAAAGTAAAAATTCTGTACTTATCAGGTCCGTTAATATGGTGGTCATAAGTAAAATTACAGGCATTCAAGAACCTTAAGGCCTCTCTATTAGACTAGGCCACTGGTGGCACAACTGGTGGCAAACTTGGTGGTTCCACCGTATTATGGGACAAAAATGAATCAGCCACCAGTTGCACCACCATTAAAGAAAGCATGTTGTTTGCTGCATAGAAATGTATTTGAGAAAATGCATCAAACGTAAGTTTGCTTCACCCTAAACTGCTAATAAAAAGATGAGGCAGAGAGCTAGGGCAACGCACATATATCCAATGCTAGCTTCAAGAGATGACGAGGACTGTGTTATACTTTGTTTGAAGAAGTTTGTGCGGATGATAATAAACTTTTTAATTACTTTTGCATGTCAAAAGCGTCATTTTTTAAACTTTAGGACTACATAAAAGGAGATATAAGTGGTGTTAACATGAGGATAAGAACAGGATTTTTTAATCTCATCTTGTTTTTTATTTTCCTCATCTTTTGCACTACTTTAAATTAATACTTTTGTTCAACATTATCACAAGGCAAAACCAATCAACTGAGTTTCAATAGCAAAATGACAGGTAGAGGAAACCTGGTGTTACGAACCACGTGTGATGCACGTGCAGTTGTGTGGTGGTGCCACTAGTGGCCCTGTGCAATTGGTTACATCTGAAAAACAATGCCCTGGCTGGCAGTGGCGCCACCAAAAGTTGCCCGAGCTGTTGTCGGGGCCGTCCACCAGCCGGTCACCAATTTTCAATGGCACCACCAGTTACCCTAGTCTAATAAGTCTCATTTACTTCCATCCCCCATGACATGCTGAGCCACTGGTGGATTAACTTTGTTGTGCCACCAGTGCCCTAGTCTTTTAGTCTAATAGAGGCCTAACAGTAACCTGAGTTTAAAGGTCACATCATTTGGCTAAACACGTTCTATTCATTAATATTAATAATTAAATTTTAATAGGAACAGTAAAAAACAAGGTACTACTTTCTGAGATATTTGAAACAGATAAGCATTCTCTTGAGAACCATATAAAACATTAGGTCTCCCCAAAAACTAAGCTTAACACATCAGAAGCCAACCAGAATGATTTAGTTGTGCGATAAAACAAATAAAAATATCTACCAGAAAAGCATTAAAACAAAATCATAAACTCAACATTACACATAATAAAATAGAATGAAAACAGAGAACGCATCACTAAACATGTGGCAACTCCTTGTGTGTGTGTGTGTGTGTGTGTGTGTTGCCCACATGTGGGAGGACACATTTATGGTCAAGGTGAAGGACAGTCTACAACCGACACAGACTCTACAACTAACAGATTATGATGACTCATTATTATCAAGTGTACAGAAAAACTACACTTGATTATCTAGTGTAAGACCTTCCTCACAATGAGATTACTGTTTTCATACAGTTTATCTAACATAATACACAAACACATACACACAAACATATGCACCTCTTCTCTCATAATTGCTGGTAACTGTTCAATTCTGTTTTGGTAACAATTCTATTCCAATTCATGTACACAGCAACTGGTAATACATCAATATTTGTACTAAGCCGACTGCTATATCTTCCTTCACATGAATAGTTTAACCTATGTAGTATTCTCAGTAAAACTACTGCTTGCACACTGCTGGCCACGAAGTCTGTCGTGTTCGCCATTACTGTTCCTAAATTTTCAGCAGTGTTATACAATGTGAATTCAATGAATAAAAATGATGGAAACTTATGAAAACCATAAAAAGTTTAATACATAATGGCCTGGTCCCAACGGCGTTATGTATTTAAAATTTCTCAATGGTATCCATATAACCACTTTTATCGCATACGTGTACTGGTTTAGTCTATGGTTTAGAAACTTACTAAAATGCTAAATACGGAACAAGTACATTATAGCAACAAAATAATTCATGTGAGACTTCTCCCAATTAATTTACAAAATAACAAATCTGGTTAACAAACTTAAATACCCAAGAAAATGAGCAATGCCAACAAAGTTGCCTGTTCAAACAGTACATTCATTTGAAATAAATAAGTTCCAACTTTCAAAAACAACAAATGAATCATAAAAGATGAATATATAAAAGAATACACTAGAAATTCTTTTGAATAGTGGTTATTAACCTGTCCACTTAGTGAATCTTGGAAAAGCGACTCCTCTTGAATAAAATTAATACTTTTTACTGTCTCTCTCTCACAACACACACACATACTCACTCATCTATCTCTCTCTCTCTCTCTCTCTCTCTCTCTCTCTCCCCTCCCCCAATATACATATACACTTGTGGCATTTCCACTGGCACACAAAACGCAGCTTTACATTACAGGTTTTAAAAATTTAATAAAACGAGCTGCATAAAGCAATATCACTATACATTTTCATACTTCGTCTTTCTGTAATGTAACTGAGTCACTATTGAAAAAGGAAGGATATATCATATGGAACCAGTATGAAGAACTATGTCATTACTAGTCCAGAGACGATCAGATATATTTATATATATATACACAACAAAAATACTCGCACGAACCAGAAAAATTTACTAAAACATTTATAGTTTGTGAATACTTAACATTTAATAGCTCAGATTGGAGTTCATACATACAATAAGTACAGACAATGTCAGTGCTTAGTGAGTTGAGTACCAGCAGTGCAGGATATTTGAGATTTCACTGATGCAACCATTACGATGTGATATTCAGTTGTAATTTGAATCAATCTAATTGTGAGTTAACAACTTCAGAAATTAGTTCACTATCACTATACACTGTGAAATGTGTATAATTTAGTACTCTATTTACAAAGACTTGTTGAATCAAGTCTGTCTGGTCAAAGTAATAAGAAAACTTTTCACCCCTGAACCGACACTGGTTTGGATTTTCTGCCACGAGTACAGGTTCTGTACTCGAAGAACCTGTACGTCAATACCTTAATAAGTAATTTCATATTTAGCCACTACGACAAATACGACAAAAGTGGCTTAACATGCAACAAGAGGTTCTTGTTATCTGCGACAAGAAGATGCTATCTTTGATAACACTGATTATGCATCCACCTAAAAATGATTATGGGAGCTGATATCAGATAAGAGTTTGTCATTTTAGAAACATTTCTGAGTGTCACTACAATTTATAGCATTTAAACTCTCCCCTTCCAAAAAAAAATCAACAAGAAACACAAATGAAAATAATAAATTCAATCAAACTTCACTTTATACAGTAAACAGATGTAGGAATAACCATTACATATCTCTGAGATTCAGTTTGTCAAGTTTTCATACAACTGATTTTAGTTTAGACATTTACGGTATAGTGAATGTTTATTATGGTGAATGTCTACTTTATGCAATTTCCATCTCGTATACAGTAGTTCATAAAGCTGATAGTTTAGAATATAAAGAACCCAAATCATTACTTGTAAAAGATAATAAAAAATATATCAAAACAAATATTGGGACAGATTATTAAAAATTGAACAGAAAACCAGTTCTTCATGAATATAATTACAGACTATGATAATGTTCTATAAACATGATGAGAAAAATAACATTCACAAACAAGCATTTAAGGAGGGGAAAATTTTGGTAACATTAAGAAAACCAACACAAATGTACGAGTTTTGTTAAAGCTTTTAGTTTTATGGAAGTATGAGTTGGATATTGAGGAGTCGTGAAATGACCTTCCTTTAGAAGAAGCAGAAATTACAAGAACTTGTTGAACTTGAAGGAAAACAAATACAGAAGTGTGAACGAAACGGAGGAAAGGAAGTGATTATAATAATCTCAATTTAGGAAAATCAATTAAAAGAATACATCATAAGCTATACCTGAAACAGGTGGGGAAGTTAAAAGAGAAGGATGACATTCTTGATTCCAAAACTGATTTACACTACGTATACAGCAGTCTTTGACATCAGATTGGAAAGTGTTTCTTAGTGATAGTGCCAAATAATTCAACAGACACTTTGTTAACCACAACACGGAAAAAAACAAGAACATGTTTTTTTTTTCAGGAAAAGAATTCTGATTCATGGCAGTTACAATTACAAGCAAATTCGAAGAGAAGATATTTACTATTTCAAAGGCAATTAGCAATTTAATTCTGTTGAGCCTGATACAAAAACAATGGAGCCTAGACCATTGAAATGGTAAAATAAAATTCGCTATAGTACCACTAGACTATCGCATGATACCCTGCCAAATTTTATGACACTGGCTTTTTCAAGATTCTAACCCTTTAGACAAAACTTAGCCCATATTTCAAAATATTTGCCACTTACTATTGATACAAGACTTTACTTAACAGGTACAATAGTATTTACAAATACAAATTTCCTATTAGTTCAAAAATTAGAATGGCATCTGTATTGAGTATTACCTACCCAATTATATAACCTGACAACTCAATGTGTCAAGTGTGTTTCACAATTAAAATGAAAATGTTTATTAAACTCTCTGAACATTAACGCAATTGCACATACTACTTGTGTATTTTATGGTGGCCGGCAACCTTGGTGATAGTGATATGCGCAGAACCCTGTTTTTTGTCAGCGTAACGGCACATCTCACTGAGTGCGTAAGTGTTTGTCATGTGTCAAAATGGGGGTTTTTATTTTTTATTAAATTTATTAAGATGTCTTTAATATCATCATTGCAAGTCCCATGTGAAATAGCGTTGTATTCAAACCATGAACGTAACATAACTTTTTGGACTGGGTGTTCTCAGAGAACGCAATACTTGTTTGTGAACTAATGTTTGTCACGTGTGGAATGTGAGTCCACACGCACGAGCGCCTCACCTGCGTCGCACAAGCGAAAGGGACGCCGTAACAAAAAATGGCTAAGGAGAAAGAGTATGTGCCATGTGCTTTGAAGACGGAGGAAGTCAAGTAGAGGCTCCGCCTACCGCCTACCTCAGCCTCCTATATCGTCTCAGTTTAACAACACTAGCCCCTGTGGCCTATAGACAATCCAAACATATTATAAGACGATGAAAAAATTGCAGCCTGGAAGGCAGTGCCTTCCCGTTCAGCAACAAGGTATAGTGGGGAGTCTGGTTCGCACTCTTAGCTCAGTCACAAACCCGGCTGGGTGGCATTAGACTCGACTTAATAAAAACCGAGTCTAATTTTAGTAAAAAATGTGTTAAATTTCATCCAATAGAAGAATAACATTGCTGAAGTAATAGTAAAGAACAAAATTTAATCAAATTCGATAAAATAGCGAAAGTGTGTAAACACGCGTGACACAACCGAGTGGTACCACGTAAGTTTTGAACAAGTAACAGTTTTTTTTTATTTTATATAAATGGGCAGAAACTAAAAGGAAAGAAATGAGATCTCAAATAATCTTGTATGTGAGTTGCGTGTGTAGATAAGAAAATAAACATAAAGGTATTGGTTCTTTTAGAATAATCGATTTTAAATAGTTAAAACTTTGATATAGATAAAAATGAAGACGATGTATTTCATAGGTTAAAAAGAAAAGGGTTTACATTTTTTTATTTTTATATCATGCATAGAAGGAAGTGGGAAGTATAAATGTCATATTAATCGTAAATAAAATGTTATCTGCTATATTAAACAATTTGTTAAACAAATCATTTCAAACACCTCATTTCATTTGCTGCACTGATCAGTTCGTCGTACGAGCGGGGTTAGTTCAACACTAGAGATCACACATAACGGCCAAAACATAAGAATTAAAGGTAGGTGGAAAAAAACTTTTATTATAGCAAATAGAAAAATATAGTTACAATGGTGCCATGACCTGGATGTAATATAATCATAAATTGTATTACACCGGCCTATTTTGACAGTGCAGGAAGTGAAATACGATTGTGAAAGCAAAATTTAATTTACGTAAAATTTATGTAATTATGGTATAAGATTTATTTTATGTATGTTATGGTATAATGTTTTGAAGGGAAGATTAACCAATTGTAGTTATAACATTAGTAAAAATAAATTATAAATCAGTTAAAAATGTCTGAGCACGCAATACAAAATAGTTTAACAGACATAGATATGAGTGAAAGTGGCCTTGAACCACAGTCATTGGATGAAAGTGAAATGCGGACAGCTGGTCCGAGCAGTGAAGAAAGCGCTGTTACGGAAACAGCTGTTGGCAGTAACGTAATAATTCATTCCACCCCAATTATGACTCAAATGCAATTAAGCGAATCAGCTGTTGATTCTGGAATTCAATTAACTCCAGTTTCAACAAATAAAAATAAGCAATTGAATGACGATGATATGTTGACATGCTTGTATAGTATGATGTGTAGCAATTTTAGTGAACTAAGAGGAGACATGAATGAATTGAAAGAACAAAATAAAGAAGTCAAGAATGATTTCAATAAAATAAATTGTCGTTTTCATGCTAATGACGAAAAATTTGATAATAAGTTTGATAAATTGAATAATGAAATTAAAGAAATAAAGAGTAGTTTTGAAGTACAGAATAACAAATTTGATGAGTTAAGAAGCGAATTACATGAACAAAAAATAAAATGCGAAAGTAGTTTCAATGAAATTAAGAATAATTTTGATAAAATAAATAATCGTTTTGATACAAACAAAAGTAATTTTAATGAATTAAAAAACGATATAAATGAAATTAATAAACGTATTGACGAAAGAAATGAGAAATTGGGGAGAGATAAACGTAAATTAAAAGAGAATACAGAAGCCGAATTAAAACAGGTAAGTGGTAATAATGTTGTTAATAATAATGGGGAGATAATTAACAAGGTGAGTACTGATAATTATAATAATGAGTTAACAAGTGATAACAACGAGATAATTAAAAATGTGTTAGAAAATAAAGTGAATAATAATAGTGGAGATGAAGTTTTAGTGGAAATGGAGAGTAGTAATAAGACAGTGGTTGAAGAGAGGTTGGGTTTACAAAGGGCAAATTTTTCCCGTGATTTAAATGGAGTCAAGACTCCAATAGTGAGTTATGAGGACAGAGTTTCCTCCCATGGTTATAGAGACAAGGTGTCTCTAAGTAGGTCCCCTTTTGTGTATCATGAGTTCCCTGAAAGAATCAGGATGGGTTATGATAACGTTATGTTGCCTTTTGTGTGGAGTGATAGAGACAAAGTGAGATGGTGTCATGATGAGAGGTATCGTGAGAGAGTGGTAGAATTATTTACATTGAAAGAGAGAGAGAGAGATAATATTATTTGATGTTGTTAGAAGTTACGAAGAGCTACTAGAGAAAATAAAGAGAGAGAGAATTAGTAATATTGTTAACTTACCTTGTTGTGAAGATAGTGCAGAAATAAATGATGATAACGTTGATAATTATATTGAATGCTTACCTGTGCACAGACGTGGAGTATTAATAATAGATGATTCTGAAATTGAGAGGTTAAAATACTTAAGGGTGATGGCTAATAATACAGACAGTGACGAGACCAAAACTAATGAGGTAAACAGGCTATATGATTTAATAATAATGTGGGATAATCCAGTAGATTATTATGTGGGTTTTATGGAACAATTTGAAATATTAGAAAATTATTATATAAATAATAATAATGAAATGAGTGTGAGTAAAGATGATAATTGTTATATAAAAATAAGACTATTGTATGATGATGGGGGTTAAATAAAAATTCAGTGAATGGACATTTTAAATATTTTAGTTTATGGTAATGACCTGGCTAAATTAGGAAATGAGGTGTGGTAAACTGAAAAATTATGACAAGAAATTGTAAATAAACTGATAGTGAAATTAATTGTTTGTGTTGTAAAAGGTATTCTATGTAAACAATGTGTGTATAGAGTAGAAATTGATTTAATAATAATATTTTGTCACACAAAATAAATAATGAGAGGTGGTAATAAGCGAATTGTAATTGTTTTGGAGTAAAGTAATTAAAATAACTTGTGTTTTCAATAATTGATTGAATCAAATAATTTGAGATTAATTACTTGATCAATTTAAAATGTTGTATAAAGAGATTTTGATAATGAATTGAAATGATTTTATATGGTTTATACTTGAGAATAAACAGTAACTGAATAAATGTAAAATATATTTAGTTGTGGAATCATATGGTTGTTAAAATGTTTCAGAAGGTACATATGGTTGTACGGGATATTGTGGTGATGAGTTGTTTATATTTGGAATTAATGACAGTAATCATGTATTTATTAGATGGAGTGATTGACCATATGTAAGTATGAATTTGATAATGACCTTGAAGTAAAGTAAAAGAGTCTTATAATGGCACTAAATGAGTTTGAAAGAAGCTAACTTAGGTAAACTATTATTGTGAAATGATGCAAAATGAATGTTAATAATAAATTTGAATTTTTGGGAGAATCTAATGGTCCAATAAATGTTAAATAATTTAGAGTATAAATAAAAAGAGTTAATAGAAAGTTCAAGTTGTAATGTTGATAACTTTTTATACAAATTATTTAAAGGTGAATTGTTTAGTTGAACGTAACAATGTTAATGTTTATTATGTTATTATGCAAGATTAAGGGGTAATTTTGGGGGGTTGTTTGGTGTATTTAGAAGAGAAAATCAATTGTGGAATGTAGTTGTTAGTAAATGCAGAAGGACTTAAGTTTAGCTATTAGTTATGCTATTGCAGTGGCGGCATGTGCCACTGCAGATAGCGATGAGTGTTGGTGGTAACATCAAGGCACGTTACCATCATCGGAGGCCAAAACTGGCGTATATACACTGCACAACCACGTATTGTAATGGGGCGAAAAGGGGGATTTTATTTTTTTTAATAAATGTATTTAAATGTGTATGTGATCAACGCGGCAAGTCCCACGTAAAAAGGTTTCAAACGATGAACAATGACATAGCTTTGAGAGCGAGGTGTGGCAATAGAACGCAATACGGTTCCAGGAATTCAGTGTTTTGTTACGCACAGAGTACGCGCAAAACGAGCACGCGCGCAAACGACGCTACACAGACTGAAACGATGCTTCAAAAAATGGCGAGTCTGAACAGTTAGATCACAATGTGCTCTGATGCTGACGGAAATTAATTAAGAGGCTCCGCCTACCTCAGCTCTATATCGTCGTCGCTTGATATGATCAACACCTGTGGCATAGTAAAAATCCACGCTGCATATGCTGTGGCGAACCATTTGTCACAAGAAGGCTGTGTGTTCCTGTTTAGCAAAAAACACTAGTGGGAGGTTAGTCGGTACATTTTCTGCCCAGTTCGTCTAACCAAGTTGTCCCAGCCGGTGGCATAGAAGAACTCGTAGGCCCCAAGTAATTCTTTTAACTGTAAAGAAATGATAAGCAGTACTCAAAAATGAACTAACATTTCGGAATGAAGTAAGTGTGGTGTAGAAAGAAGATTAAAATGTGGTGAATCGACAAACATTTCGGACCTATAATCAGTGCAACACGTGGCGAGGAGGACGCTGATGGTGAAGTAACAACACCTAATTTCATAATATAAATAATTTCATATAAAAGAGCTCTAGTTTTCACAAAAATGATAATAAAATAATATGGGGAATTAAACGGTACGAATGAGAGCATGAGCAATCTGGGTCGCTTTTGTAGAGAATAAGTTAATCATTATGTTATAGTCAGTAGTAAGTGAATTTTGATAGCATGCATATGTGAATTAAATATCGCTCAGAGTGTTACTCCTAGAAAAAGCATAACTCAACAGTAAAAATCACAATTTGAAGTAGTTGTCATTATGTATTATGTCGTACGATAAAAGGAACGGGGTATATCAGTAGATTCAAACTAGAAATAAAAAAGAAAAAATGTCATGCTAAAGAAAATAAAGTAACATTTTATTTGAGTTTATAAAAATGTGTTTGTTAATTTGCATTCACCTGTGGTTTTACTCTGCCAGAGTACATCAGACGACACCTTGGTAAATTATCGGTAAAGGTAAGTCACTAGAACTTCAATATTTTAAACATTAATAAACATGTACAGCTTCAGTTGGTGCCCTAAAAAGGGACTCGATTTCAGTATTTTAATACCTAATTAGATAGTATTGCTTCAGTTGGCGCCCGTGAACAGCGACGTTGTGAATTAAAAATTAAAATAAATTAATTCACAACCTGGTTGAAATGGCAGAGAAAACAAGAATGCAAATTTATGTGGAAGTAGTGTAGAGGAAGCTATTTTAAACATTACGCAAGATAATTTAATTTCAACAAACGAAAATATTGATAAGATTGTACAATTAGAAATACCGAATGTAGATGAAATGGTCGAAGTTGAATGTAGTAGTAAGAGCCATAATGTAAATATATTTAACCAATTAGCGTTGATGATGGAAATGATGTCAGGTACGAAAACTGATAATGAGAAGTTAAACGCGAGTTTAAATGATAAGTTGGACCAGCAAAACACGAGTTTAAATGATAACTTAAAAACGAGTTTAAATGAATTTAAAATTGAAATCAAATCTCAAATCAAATCAGAAATAAATGTAGTAAAAATAGAAATGAATAACGAGTTTGCGAACATAAGAAGCGAACTAAAACTGAGTGATGTAAATATGAATAGTCGACTGGAAAGTATGAATGAGACTATTGTTGGAGTGAAAGATGACTGACTATAGACATAAATAAGATACAAACCGAAATGAAAAATTATATAAAAATAATTAATGAAAAACAAAAAGAGAAAATGCTAGAGACAAATAAAAAATTTGACGCTTTAACTAATAAATTTAATGATAAAATTAAAAAACAAAATGACAGAATTGACAGTAATGTTCAAGGTGTAATTGATGAGTGTGAACAAATGAAAAAAGCAAATAAAATACAAGAGAATATAAACAATGAATTCAGAAGTAACTTTGAGCAATTTGATGAAATTAAAACTAATGTAACAAGTTTGAAAAGTAAACAAACAGAACACGAAAAATAAATAATTAAAGTCAGAGAAGATTTAAGTGTAGCAATTAACCAGAAATTAACTAACGTGAGTGAGAGAGTGAACATGGAAGTTGAGTTAGGTTATTTCAGTAATGAAAGTAGGGGGGTGAACCCCATACAATTTTTAAACTCAATTAAAAGTTTCAACAAATATAACCAAGAAAGTTGGGAAATTAAGTCAGTACGAATTTTAAAATATTTTAAAGGGGATGCAAAAATATGGGCGGACGCTCATAATGATAATTGGGTAGATTTTAATGAGTTTGAACAAGCGTTTAAGAATAAATACTGCTCAGAAGAAAAACAAGAGGGTTTACGCAGTACAATAATGGGATGGGGTAATTTTAATATTAAACACATGAGTATTACATCGTACGTGACGAGACTATATAGGCAGGTTAAATATTTAGAACCACCAATGCCTCTTTCATCTTTTATAAGATACACTAGTAAGCATTTACCTAAGAACATATGGTCCACAATCAGAACCCGGGAGTTTGCTAATATTGCAGAATTAGAGAAAATACTAGAAGCATACCAGAGTATGAAAGAGGAAGAAGATAATAACTATTAGTTTAGAGTTTATGAATCAAATCAAATAAATACCGAAGTAAGACAACCAGACCATTTTGTTAGTAATAAGAATAGATCGGGGGAGGGGGCATGGTTATGTCCAAACCCTAGTTGTGGAGCTAATAATTATAATAGTTCGCGGAATCAATGTTATAGGTGTCAGGGTCCGAGGGGTAGTGCTCAAGGGAGAGTAGAGAATTATAATAGGGGTTTCGGTCATAGTGAGTTTAGAGGGAATCATAGGGGAAGAGGCTTCACCAGTAACCGGGGAATGCCGGGAAATTTCAACCACAGAGGTAGAGGGGGATATGTTAGTAACCCAAACGACACTCGGGGTGTAGAAGCACCTGCTAATAACCAAAACAATAGAGGGGATCACAGGGGGGTTTACAGCGAACCACCACCTCCAATACAGTTAAACTAATCAGGGCGGTTGAAAAGGAAAGCCCCCAGCCGTCTAGAAATCACATGATAATAGGGTCACTTATCACCAACATACATAATGATTTTGTAATAGGGCAAAATGGGGTATTTTATTTTATTAAATTTATTTCATTGTCAATCGTAACTCCCATGTATGAATACGGTAGCAAGTCCCACACAGAAAACTGTTTCAGTAAGACAAAGAACGCAGTCACATAGTTTTGCAAGGTCTGACCGTAGAACGTAATTCAATTCCAGGAAATCAAGTGCTGTGTGGCGCACACCAATGCGCGAACACCAGCGGTGCGCACAACGACGCTTACAGTCTCGGGCCAAGCCGAACCAACATGGCTAACTGTAACAAATTTTGTCAGCAATGCGGTCTGATGCTGCCGGAAGTCTGACAAAATCAAACCCACTTGAGTGACGTGACGAAAGGCAGTGCAATTTCATCAACCCAAATGCACATGAACAGCGTACTTTGTGTACAGTGACGAACATTTTATCGCCAGCAGGCACTGGAATTTCTGTCTTGTCCAAAACTTGGGGAGTGGGGTACCTTGTTAACACTCTGCGCAGTCATCACCCACGCTCCGCCTGGCCAGGCAGCCACTAAACGTGACTCATCAAATAAAAAAATTTGTTATCATTAATTAAAAGAGAATATAAGTGGTGAAACGATGTCCCCGAGTTAACAGTGAGTGCAGTATGAAGTGAGAAATCAAGAAATGTGATATCATAAACTTTTGGACACTTAAAAGAGAACTTTGTGTGTGATGTGCCACGAGGTCGGGGAGACGCCAATACAGCAAGTAACCATATTAAATCAAAATTATTTCAATGATTGCCTAAAATAAATAAATGGGGGGTAAATGGAATGAGAGTTGAGTGTGAGCAAGCTGGGTTCGCCTTATTTAGATTTATAAATTAATAAGTAGCATATGAAATATAAATGTATGGTAATCAATTTATGGTTAACAAACGCTTGTAAGAAATGTATTAAGGCACAGTTGCGCGAAATAATAATGTGACAATAGTTGGGAGAAAGTATGTACGAAAGAAATTTAAAGGAATATAAATGAACTAAATTTTAATAAAATTTGAAGCTTATTATATTTTAATGAGAGTCGAGTGTGTTATTTTAACAACCTCAAAATCACGTTTACATTCACAGTTCGTGCTGGAATCCTGGACCAACATTTAAGGTAAGTGGGAGATTTATATCGTTTTTTTTTTTTTTTTTTTTGTAAATGTGTATTGAGTAATTAACTTAACAATTTATCCGATGAAGAAGTGGGGGAGAGCAGCAATACTTTTGGGATGGCGGAATTTGAAGCCGAAGTGTTTAATTCTAAATACACTTTTCTAGTCGATTCAGGGAGTGAACTGACCACAATAGATGATAAAATTTTTGAAAACATAAAAAGCCAAACTACAGAAACAATTCCACAACTACCAGTACTGGGAATTAGTGTTATAGGAGTAACGGGTGTTCGCAGTAAAAAGGTAACTAAACAAATAATGCTACAACTAAAGGTAAATAAAAAAACAATAAATGTGCCTTTTTTGGTCATTCCAGGGTTAAATATGGGAGCTATAATGGGTAATGATTTTTTAAATAATTTCAAAGTGGAGTTAAACTATTACACACAGACTATGAAATTGAATAATGATAGTAATATGATTGAAATACCGTTCATACGAAAGAAAACAGTAGAGATGAAAGCATTAAAAATAATTAGTAAGGGAATTTTAATTTCTGATAATGATATAAACGAATGTAGGCCCTTGATGATTAATTATTGTAACTTGAGGGTAAATAATAATGAATTGTTTGAAACTGAAGATAGTTGGGGTGAAAAAATGAATAAAATCCTATATCAAAAGGGGGAATTCAGTTATCAAGATAGGGAAAAAGTAGTACAAATAATAAATAAAAATAAGTTAGTTTTTTCAGACGAACCAGGTTTAGTAAAATATTTTAAGGGTAAATTAGTCGTTAAAGAAAAAACACCTTTTGCATCTCAGACCTATCTGGTGCCATACTCCAAGAGGGGGTTAGTACAGGAGGAAATAAATAAAATGTTAAGGGAAGGTATAATAGAAAAATCCACTTCACCATATTCCAACCCTTTAGTAGTGGTTACCAAGAAAGATTTATCGATAAGACTGTGTTTAGACGTGAGACAAGTAAACAGAATAATTGTTCCAGACAGAGAATCACCAGAACCAGTGAGTGAAATTCTTCAGCGTTTCAGTGGAACCAAGTACATAACAACGTTGGATTTAACAGCCGGGTACTGGCAGATAGAGCTGGAAGAAGAATCCCGTCAATATGTAGCGTTTTTATATAACGGCATGAACTACCAATTCCATAGGTTACCTTTCGGACTGAACGTAAGTGTTGCGATTTTCATTAAATGTTTAGACTACGTATTAGGGAGGGAGATTTTAGAATTTACAACTGTATATGTGGACGATATAGTTATTACGTCACCAGACATTGATACACATTGCGAAAGGTTAGATAGAGTGCTAGGTAGGCTGCATGAATATGGAATAACAGTTAAGTTTAAGAAGTCAGAATTTTTGAAAGAACAAGTTAATTTTTTTAGGCCATATAATTTCAGCAAAGGGTATCAGTACAGACCCTAAGAAAGTAGAAATAATACAGAATTTTCCTATACCAAAAAATGTTAAGCAGTTGCAAAGTTTCTTAGGTTTGTGCAATTATTATAGGCAGTTTGTAGACAAATTATTCCTATTTAACAGTACAATTGGGGCATTTATTAAATAAAGATAATCGATGGCAGTGGAATGCAAAAGAGCAAACTATATTTGAATTAATAAAAATTAAAATTTTAAATACGGTAATATTAGCTCATCCTAATTTTCTAGAACCATTTTATATACACACACACGCATCGGACATTGCTTTGGGAGTAGAATTATTCCAGTTAGATGGGAATGGTAATCATAAAGTGGCAGCTTTTGCTAGCTGCAAAGGTCCTTATTACTTAGTGAAAAGAACTACACAAACACAGAAAAGGAAGTGTTATCAATAGTTTTCGCCTGTAGAAAGTTTAGGACATACCTATTAGGAAATAAAGTAATAATAAGATCAGACCATCAAGCTTTAACATTCTTAAAGAACTGCAAACTAATGCATGGTAGATTGGTGCGTTGGATGCTAATATTACAAGAATATGACTTAACTATCAAGTATTGTAAGGGTAAAGAGAACGTAGTAGCTGACGTCCTGTCCAGAACCGATTTTGATAACAGTACCAAAGTAGACATAGCCAATACGTATAAGATATTTATAACAAAAGAAGTGGGGGGAATAGATATGAGAAAATTAATAAATGACTTAGCGACCGACCAAGAGAAAGATGCCGAACTTGGCAAGATAATGTTAGCCTTAAATCAAATACCCAACATACTTCACAAGTGGGAAAAGCATTTTAGTTTGTATAATAAACATTTATTTCACCGTACAAATGAACAGGGAGATGATTGGAAAGTATGCAGCCCTAAAGTTATAATATCTGAAGTAGTGAGAGATTGTCGTTTAAGGTATGGTCATATAGGCCCCAAGAATTGTAGTGACATATTGAAAGAGTCATGTAAATTCAATAATATGGAAAGAACGGTGCGTAAAATATTACAAACATGCGAAATTTGTCAGAAAGCCAAGGTAAATAATCGTAAACAGGAGGGTCTAATGAAACATGTAATACCAGACAGTCCTTTAGCAATAGTTGCCGTCGATTTATATGGCCCCCTACCCAAAGGTCGAGGAGGGGTAAATTAAATTATTTATTTGTTGTGTTAGATGTTTTTACCAAATTTGTAAAATTGTACCCGATTAAAAAAGCTACCTCCTCAGTATTAGCTAGGAAAATAGTAAATGAGTACATTATGGAAGTAGGTAAACCCAAAATAGTATTATCAGATCATGGTTCTCAGTTTACCAGCAATACCTGGCGGGAAACTTTAGGTTTGGAAAACATTTTCGTTAAACATACATCAGTGTATCATCCACAATCAAATCCTAGTGAGCGTGTTACGCGGGAGTTAGGGAGAATGTTTAGAACGTTTTGCCACAAAAAACATTCATTGTGGGCTACGTTTGTGTGCAGATAGAAGGATATATTAACAGTAGTTTACATGAATCCACTAGCTACAGCCCATACGAGTTGATGTTTCAGAGAAGACCATCACGCATATTGGAAGAACTGATAAAATTTCCGAACCGGACAGAGATGCCACATGGTAGGAAATTGTTGCTTGCAAAGGAGCGGCTGCTAAGTAAAGCTGAACAGCGTAAACGAAGACACGACCGAAATTTAACACCCATACAATACGAGGTAGGACAATTAGTATTAACAAAAAATCATGCTCAATCATCAGCGTTAGACAAAGAGATTAAACAATTTTTCTTATTATACGTCCATATGAGGTTAGCAAAGTGAAAATGGAGAATGGAGAGAACACTTGTACTGTGTTTGTTGGCAACTTACCAAACACAATTACAAAAAAGAAAATTATCAAATATTTCAGAAAGTTTGGTACGATTGTAAATACGAGATTGCGATATGCTGCAATATCTGATCCACGATTTCCCAAAAGACGTACTGTCATTAAGAAAGAGTTTCATAAAGACAGAACAAATATCCATGCATATGTACGTTTTACTGATGAAAATAGTGCATATCGTGCTTTGGAAGCAAATGGTAATGTGTATGAGGGTTACCACCTGAGAATTGATTTAGCTAACGCGGAGGCTGAAGAAAAGCAGAGAATTAAAAAGAAAAAATTGAATACTACAGTTAATATTACCAGTACTGATAGAAAAATTAGAAGTAGGACTGGGGAGGTGCGTAAAAATTTTGGAACCAAACCTGAGAGTAAGAAGATGAAAAACAGTTCTGATGATTATCAAGGGCGAACTGCATTAGCACGTAAGAAGAAAAGGATGAAATTTGCTGGACCATTCAAGAATATTGTGAAGATTGGTACGAGAACGAAAGGAAGATTTCAAGCGATGAAGATGAGATTTCGTAGAAGTCTTGAAAATAAAACATTATTAGGTGAATACGCGGACTGGAAAACGAAAATAATTAGCACGCCACAAGCTGTCAAAAAACGTATTTGTAAGAGGATTGAAAAGAAAAAACGAAAAAAAAAACTCAGCGCGTACATAAATAATGGTAATATGACCGGAGGAAGTTGTCGAAAAGGATGGGGAGAACCACTTTCAACACACCATCATAAAAGAGAGAGAGAGAGGAGGTCATAAATTCTTTAGGTGTCAACGGCCGACTGCAGGGTAAGTGTGAAACGAAACTCACGAATTCAATACCCTTACTAATTACCAACAAAATGTGTGGTAACGGCACTGACTTAAAACGTACAACTATGTCTCCACAAATAGAAAATTAAAAGTAATTAAATGTAACGGATTAAAGAAAACAATCTTAAGAATGTCCGAAAATTTAATAATTAAGTTAGATAATATTGGGTGAAATACCTTAGGTAAGATTGGTGTGACAGAATACATTAGCCGAAGAAGATAAATAGATATGAATATAATAAGAATAAAATAAAGTAAATGGTAAATGAAAACCAATGCCAGTAAAATGAAACGGCATAGAGAAGAATGTAAAGAAAGGAAAAGAAAACCGAGTCCTGACGTTTACTATCCTGATATGATCGCGAAAAAGATATCATTCAGATTCTTAGTTGACGCCAGTGAAAAGATATAAAGCAATTGTAAGACGCAATAGAGTATTAAATAAATTGTAATAATTTTAACATTAATTAAACTAAAATTGTAATTGTATCAACGATGAAGTAAAATACTAACAAGTGTAGTAGTACTTATCTTCATGATAACGAAATGTGAACTAAAAATTTTAGCGATAATTATGTTAACATAAGTACATAGACAATATATATATATGTGTTAAACGAATGCAAGTGTAAGGACAATTAATATGGTTAGAATAAGATTGTTTAATATATGTGTTTAATATAACAATTGAATGCGAACAATCAATAAAATTAGAATAGTGATATGTACATGTATGTGATGCAAGACTCTTAAAATTCAATTAAATAGTGAAATGATTGAAAAGCGACAATAAGTAAAAGATGGACTATCAAAGTACATTAATAGTGAATTATTGTAGAAAACTTGATTAATTTATGTCATTGAAATCTATAATATTATTAGAATAGCAAGATGTAATTGGTGAATTAGTAGAAATTTTGATAGTAATTAATATTTTATAAATACTGCAAGGTAATATAGAGTAAATTAATGTGAATACAATAATGAATAGTTAAATTAAAGGTTAACATAATGATTAATATGTGTTAAAATTGTACAATGAAAAGAGAGAATTCTAAAAAATTATTTTACAGAAATATAAAATTTATTGATATGATAAATGATGCTAGCATTGAATAAAACTTGCTAAATTAATTTTGTAAATATTATAGGTCCTGTAAGGGATATGTAAGGAGTTGTTTTAAATTGATGCTGAATGACGAATTTAAATTTAATGTCTAAAGATTAGTTTGTAAGTATAATTATATGTTAAGTAAGGGTTGTAAGAAAAGAAAGTTAAAAGATAAATGTAACGGATTCATTTAAAAATGGAAAGCGAAAGTGTCTTGGAAAAGGGTCCTGGGGTACTGTTTACATTACATAATAAACAGCCCTCAGTGGGTCACTACAGGTAGCAAATCCATTACACTACGTCCAACGGATGATGAGCCAATACTAGGAATATAAAATGTATGCATTTCGTCATGTTAAACCTCGATGACAAGGCGCAGAAATTTGAATCTCTTTTAGATGTATGAAATCCATCCAAAGCGACAAATTTCAGGGACGATATAACGCCAAAATCAGAATTTTTGAAAATTTCTTATTTTGAGTAGAGATGTATCTTTAAGCGCCGTAACAGGGAATTGTTGTGTGAAACACAGAGGTGACTGACAGGCAATAAAATCATATATCAGCCCCAACACGCTCACGGCAAATAGGCTGAGTTCATCGCTCTCCATACTAAGAAACGTTAAACTTTGACAACTACCTCAAATCCGTAGAAAAAAGGGCACAAATGTAAACGAACTCATTTGAAGAGCAGCTGTAGGTATTAACAATAGACCAGAATACGTATACACGCCAGCTGCATATAGCGAAACAAAAAAGGGTATATGTTATTGAAAGACTCAAACGGTCAGCGACAGGACTTCGTCCTTACTGAGAAGAGAGAAAGCTCGGAGTAATGTCCGAACACAAGCAAGAAGTGTTGATGGAAACAGAGACAAAGAAACGGACATACAAAGGAAGTTTGGTGAGGCCTTTAAGTAACAATAGTTGATGCCATTAGAACAACCAAGTGCACGAAAACAATACTTGACGAGAAAGTTAAGGGTTGCTTTGGTTACTCCAAAAAAGTGACAGGCAAGAATTATTGCTACAGTATCTAGCAGCAACAACGACCTGAGTGTAGTGACCTAGGGAAGGAATCTGGTGGGAATCCAAAGGCCTATCAGAGAAGTTCTTTAGGAAAAATAGGTGGTCTCTAAATCTGAAGAGTCGTAAAGTAGAACCAATTAGAAAACAGCGTAAGAAAAATCAGAAGTAAGTGGGAGAAATATGGAATTCGATATAGGGACGCGAGAAAGGCGCGCTCGAGGAGTTTAACTAAAAATTTTGACGGAAACGAGTGTGTAAGTCCACGACCAAGATTCCATAGTTATTGGACTTAGAGAAATTCGGTACGATGGTTAGAAAAGTAAGCTCGTACTAGAACAAATTTTGGTAAAGAGAAAAGCTGTAATTTTACTAGTGACGTACAAGTGAATTAATACAACACAAATGATAATCAAATAACGCTGTAATTTAGTTGTGCAATTACGCAACAATAACTTTATCATGGAGTAACATTATGAGACGAACTAAACCCGTAAATAACAGTAATTCAAACCATAACGCAGTTAATAAATAATAATTAATAATGGCTGTAGAAGCAGATAACTATAATAACAATTAACGCGAACTAATTCCGAGTGAGTGAAGTTTGGTGTTGTGCAGTGTCTTGTGTGACTCCAAGGAGACCACGTTACAATCTGCTAATCCAGAGGGAATATCGCAGTTACGCCAGACGATCAACATGCCAACCACACCATATGAACTGCTACCAGATTTGGATACATACCACAAGTAAAATTTTCATGCCATAATTAGTATTAGGTCCACTGTCTGTTCACTTAAAGAACTCATAAGAATTAATTAAGGATTAAGATAAAATTTTACTTAAAACAAAATTAAATAATATTAGGAAATTATGGAAATTAAATTTATCTATGAGCACCGATTTTAAATGAATCCAGATCAATAATTAACAATGTCGTAGTATATTAAATTTAAGAAATGATTATTAAAAGTTTTGTCTTTGAATAAGAATTACAATATTTAAATTATTAGAGCTATGAATATGAGTAATGAAACACTCACATCACCAACACGTTCACCCAAATATTTAATTGTTTCGTTATGTTTGATATTTCTATTGTATTTCATACACAGGTCCTGAAGATGACAATAAATATTGTCGAAACGTCGACGCAAAATAACTAAAAGTTGTATTATTGACCGATCCTCACTAACTATCCACTAAAACATTCACTGATTGACGGTCACTAAAAATTTAAGGATTTAATGAAATAAGATTTATGAAAATGAATATGTTTATATATTGATTAGAATTTAGATGTCATGTGTCAATGATAAAGTATGATAATCAATCATAACTAATTGTAATAAATCGAAGAACTATTTATAAGAAGAACTGAGCATTTATTTATATTTTATTCTTCGTATTGTTTAAATTAGCAGCCATCCTTACTATTTCTTTTATGAATTTGCTAACTGCTATAATTTTTTTTTTTTTTTTTTATTGTTCGACTAAGCTTTTCGTCATTACTGACATCTTCAGGTCTTAAACAATAACCTGAAGACAAGGTTGTTGTTTAAGACCTGAAGATGTCAGTAATGACGAAAAGCTTAGTCGAACAATAAATAAATTATAGCAGTTAGCAAATTCATAAAAGAAATAGTATTTATATTTTACCCTGAGATAAAGAGCATACAATTTATTAAAATTAAAGTTATAAATTTGTGCTCCAGAACTTGGGGCACAGCATAAGTAATAAATTGGCACCACAACAAAAGTGGGGCTACATTAATTAAAAAGAGAAAATACACATAAATTAAAATATGTCAATTAATTTATGCTGAATAAAATAAACAAGTATTTATTGTTAAGCTGACGCACACAACGTCGGGCATATTATATTGTTAAATTGGCATCCACCGCTGGGCGTGATAAAATTATTATAAATGGAAACCTTAAAATAAACATTCTCGATGCTATACACATGATCAGCAAATCCTGGGAAGAGGTGACAACCAAAACAATAAAACACTCCTTCAAACACCACGCAGGATGGCTGGAAGACGAAGGATCGACTGAAGATGAAGATGACCTGCCTTTAGCTGTTTGGGCCAGACATTTTGAACTGCCTATCACCTATGGACCGGAAGAGCTGCAGGACTTCGATGATGTCGATGACACTGTGGCTACAACAGCAGGAGTTTCAGATGAGGACATTCTAAATGCAGTTCGTGTGGAAGAAGGCAGAGACAGTGACACGGAACTTGAACCAGAGCCGGAACCAGCCCCAACCCCTCAGCAGGCCTTGGAGGCAGCTAAAATCCTGCATAGATTTTTCATACACCAAGAAGATGACATGACGGCAACAGAAGATGCTGTGCGGCTTCAGGACAAAGTAAGGTCAGTGCTTTGGAAGGGGAAAAGGAAGCAAACTAGGATGACAGACTTCTTCCATTAATGTAAATCTTTAAATCTTTCTAAAGAGTAGAAAAATACTGTAATAGGGGAAAAATATTAACTTAATAATAAATATTTGTTGTGTGAATTTATGATACAGTATTACTTTATTTTTAACCTTTTCGGTGCTCTGGACATGTATACACGCAAAAGTTTCATGCAAATGTATATTTCGTATTGTTTGTATAAAACTCAACACCGCAGAACAATATGAAATATACAAACACAACAAAACACAACCAAACAACATACTCAATGAACAATTACAATTTAAATCCAACACAATAATACACAATGGACACGGACACAATTCAGAATCTCGCGCTAACCCCCTTCCATCTACACACACCCCCACACACAACCAATCCCCAAAAAACCGTTACAGATTACCAACGCCTTGACGCTTTCTGTATTTTACCCTCACTGATGAAGGAGCAAACTACTCCGAAACGTGCGTATGAGGATATAACAAAAAGTAACTTTTTTCACAAGTGAACTTATTTTATAACCTGTATCAGCAAACCCTGTAATAAAAACTACGGATATAAAATCTGTTATCTAAAATGCTTCAGATTGCACTTTTAAACTGATAACTCATTCTTCTTGAAAATTTATGTATGCACAAGTTACAGTTAAAAATTACTTAACTTTTTTTAGTGTTGTATGATACAAATGTTATTAATCAATCACAAAACATCGCCTACTAATATTATCATTCCAAAGAAGCAAAAAAAGCAAAGAAGCTTATATCTCAAAATTACCTGCATCCATCGTTTTTTTTAAATCCTGACCAAGTTTCGAGCCAGAATCTACTTCGGCCCTAAGCATATCACCAGTCGATAAGTGGCATACACAATAGTTTTCTTTCAATCGGGGTGCCTGAAAAGAAAACGTAATTTATTTAAAGACAGGCCTACACTATCCTTTACATTTACAGGTCTATAGTTAAGCAATAATACTTGATAATATGTACTAAAGAGTAAAACATCCTGTTATTCTTGATAATAAGCAGGTATAAAGCAGAGAAGCTTGTGGAAGGTTTACAATCCTGTCCATACATGTGCACACTGACTCCATCATATTTATTGTCTTTGTATTCTGTATTTGGTCTCCTCCACTCAGAAAAAGAAAGGACAGGTGGTACTGTGTGTCTGTGTGTGTTGCAGGAAGCACACATTTATTAAAAACTTTCCTCACGTTTCCAGAAGCAATACATCCTTATTTGGTTAACAATTTCTGGCATTGCTACCATCTAAACACACACACACACAAAATGAAGGTGTGCTTCAACTTGTGTGTTCCTTGAAAAGCAAAATGTTTCATTAGCGATGATGATTAATTATCACAGAATTTGTCTCTCTGTATTAATGTAAAC
The DNA here is from genome assembly GCA_034769895.1 of Magicicada septendecula. Taxonomy (NCBI): domain Eukaryota; kingdom Metazoa; phylum Arthropoda; class Insecta; order Hemiptera; family Cicadidae; genus Magicicada; species Magicicada septendecula. Next base: position 121,122,457 of record CM068372.1, read on the forward strand.
ATCAGACACAGCCTCAAAAAGTATACTAAAAATATTTTTTTAATGTATTAATTTCATCTCTGGCATAGAGTTTTATGTCAGATGCCAAATCACATGACTGAGTCACATTATGAAAGAACGTCACTAACAACAAAGTTAAAAAAGACGCTCCACTAACCTCAATTAACTATAATCATTGTGACACTCATAATTGCCAGAACAGGATAAACTTGTTCATGACAAGGTTTCAAAAATACAAAAATTAAACACTTTCCTCGTGTCATTTAAAATTGTCTTTAAAAAACTATAAAATCGCTGACTACCAAAGAAAACAGATAAAAACTTCATACGTTAATGGTGAAATTTGTTTTGTCAACAGAAACCATCAGGATAAGTACAGTCAAACAGTTAAAAATTATACATTTAATGCACGTAACAAAAAAAAACTTACAGAAGTAACGGTGAATAAGTAATGCCAATGGTGTGCTAAAAGAATGCCAAACAAGTGGGCAAGAGTAGACTGGGCACTTGGATCAAGTTAAATTAACAAGAACATCTATTAATTGCACAAACAGAGTATATCATGACTTACCCTTAGAAACTGGCTATGAGTTTGGTAAAAGCAACTGGGCAGACTGGAATTTACGGGTACTTAAAGATTGTATTTAGACGTGAAAGTCAACTAAGATTAATAATAATACAAAAACATGATGTGGTGTTACTGATATACATACATGCATACGAATACTTAAGTAATTGAACAATTGTATCCACGATTCTTAGGACATTATGCAATTCCTAAATTATAAGTAATGGTACAAAAATTTCATTATCAGGTATTTCGATGAAACTTCAGAACTTCGTACATACTTGAAAAGCTCGTACATTAAAATATATTAATGTACTCAACATAAATGCATTGAAATTACTAAACAATAACACAAAAGTAAGAAAAACAGTGAAAATAAAACACTTTAGAATGAAACACATGGAAAATGATAAAAGAATAACAAAATTGAAAAAGTGCCTAAAAGTAAAAAATAACTAAAATACAATTTGAAAGATGACAAATTAATCAAAATCAAGTCCTTGATAATAACGTATATGCCTCAATCACTACTGTCACAAATTGTCTCATGGCCTTAGCCCCACTCTCACCTACTGCTGACTGCACACTCCCTTATAATCTCATCAGTTATGGGACTGCTAGGTTGATAAACATGCCAGTTACTGTTTGGATGTCACTGTTTCTAATACTGTGTAAATAATTTAAATGTAAACCATATTTACTAGTAATTTAAAAGTTTTTATCAGTGTGAACCCTCGAAAATAAAAATGATAGGCTAGCTTGAATAAATAATTTGAGCATAAGAGTATACATTAAAACTAATATTTTATAGTACTTACTAACCAGTATATTTTATTAAACAGTAGAGTGCCGCTAATCCGAAATAACTGAGATCGCATCCGTTTGGAAAATACGCTCAACAAATTTTGAAAAACTTGCAATTATGTTTCATACATTTTTGTACATTCTGACTGCACACACTTAGTTTTTTTACACAATAGTATCCTGAAAAACAAATTGAAATTTTGTGTAGTTGGTTACACCAAACTTGTATAACCCATCACTTTTTATTAACACGTTTTGCAAACTTAAGTTTTCTTATAAATCAGTCCCAAAATCAGAATAACTAACTAGCCAAATTCACCTAAATTTCCTCATTTTTTGAATGCACATTTTTGGTAAATTACTGATTCTTTGAAAAACAAATGAAAAATTTGTATAACTAATCAAATTTAACCAACGTTCTTTACAGTATACTTGATAAGCTGTATTGATAACCTTCATCACTGAATCCACAATATCAGTGGACAAATACTGTTACAAAGTAACAAAGAGGATGTAGTGTATGAAAATTCATAAAAGAGGTTAAATAATATGATGGGGAAAGGGTAAGAAATTATATTGTGGAAGTGTCTGGACGATCAAACAGCTGAGACAAAGAAAAAACTTTACACTGAATGTCAACCACTACAGATGTACAACTTAAAATAATGGTGATATGACTTTTAGATACTAATGAATTTTTTTAGGGGCTTTAACATTTACACATAAGTACATGTAAAACCTCCAATGGTGTTTATAAATGACCATTTTTGGAATTAACTTTATGTGAATGGAAAATTATTTCAAATAAAATTTTATACACATTCAGCTTTTACACGTGAACTATATGGCAAACTTTCTGCAACGTATAAAAATTTATTTCAATATACTTCTCACATTCACTTTTTACTTGTTGTGAAAACCCCCATTTATATTTTGATTGTCTTAAAAAAATGAATAATGGATATTGTATCTCATTTGCGTTATCAGCAAGGTCATGAACAACTTTTAAAAAAATTCAATTGAATTCTACAAGGAATGCTATTCATATAGTACTTTAAAACTTTGTATAGTGTGGTGCTCAGTATTCGATAAAAATTTCTGTGACACAATTTTGACAAAAATAACAGACCAATTGTATGGATACCAGATGATAAAAATTAATAATTATCGATTACCACTGCACAAAATACACATCATGCATATATAAAAATAACTAACAATCATTAGACACATCAGAGCTTTCCAATATGCAGCCCTGGGGTATGCTGCATCTTGAAAATAATATCAAAAATTGACACAATAACATTACATTAGCATCTGCTTTTTATTTAACAGAAATGCACATTAATGTTCACATCTAAACTTATAAATTTAAACTGAAAGTAAAGTAGCATGCTTGTATTCTAATACAATAGAGTCCCGCTAATCCGGAACCCAGTAATCCGAAAGTCTGGTTAATCCAAAACCCATATTTGTATGGAAAAGGAAAAACTCATTTTAAAACAAAAACCTGACTGTATTTTTTACAGACTAATAACAAAACAGTTGAAAATCACTGTGTAAATTAGTATATGCAGTTCTACACTTTCAAAAAAACATGATGCAGTTCTAGTATCTTAAAAACATGATGTCTCCTGGAGTAGCCGCAGCGTGCTGCTCAACATAGCATAGGGCCAGATCAAAGGCGGTGGTGGCATCTGTATGAGATACTGACTGCTCGACATCTTCTTCATTTTCGTTCTCTTCAGACTTATTGCCAGACTCTTGAGTCACCATTTTTATGATTTCTTGGTCTGTGAACACTTTGTTGTACACCGACACCCAATTATTAACATTTATTTCTTCACAACTGGGCAGTAGCGGCTCGTACAGGGAGGGCAAAAGGGCGCAGCCCTCCCACTAAATTTGCAAATTAAACTTGTCAATAATATAACTATAATGTGATAATGTGTAGTATCCTTATTGAAAGATATTTTTGGGGCGACTAATAGCGATCACCCGATGTTTTCGGCATGGCCCCACAGCCGGACGGTTTCGCTGTCGTCCTCCCTGCATAGGCCAGTCTTTCGGGGAGCGGGGCAAGAGACGTGTACACATGTCTATGCATTTAAATGAGCATCCGCCATTACAGGTGGGGCTGTGCCCGCTTTCTGATTTTGCAGCTAAATTCATAGAGAAACGGAGCGTTGTTCAAAACTTCTCTGTTGCAGTTTAAAGTGCATATATTTTCTCTTGTATTTTATATAGTTTTGATTGTGTTCTTGTTGTACTTTTTGTGTAAACGTTAATGTTCTAATAATTTATTCTTTATTAGGCAGTGTATTCTGTGTACGATAGTGTTTTTGTCGAACCTTGCGTAGGCCTACATAAACGTGTAACTCATTCTGTGTAGGCCTGAGCCTGCGTGTTCTGTGCGTATTTGTTAGAAACGATTAAAATGGCTATGAATTCGGTAAGTAATATTAAACGTTTGATTATTTCAAATTCACTTACTTACGAAAAGAAAATAGAACTAAAAAAATTAGGGCCACCAAAACCGAATTTAGATATTACACAACAAAATTATAAAACGGGGTTATAAATAATTTTAGTTTCAAACACTGTTTAAATATTGGTAGTTTGCAAGGTAGGTTTTTGATATTAACAATAATTTTAGTAGTGAAGCACAAGATTCAATTTTACAATTATTTGATGATAATAGCAATAATTTAGTTTCTACTGTTTTTTTTTTACATAATATATGGGTACAACTAAATTTTGCCCCCCCCCCCCTGTCAAAAACATTACCAGCCGCCACTGCAACTGGGAATGTGTTGTATGAGCTCAAGAACATTGTTTCGTTGATTTTCCAGATCGGTGATGTTAACATAGGTGACACTGGGCCAAAGTTTTTGCCAACTTTAAGAAAAAGTTGTTGATTCAAATGATCCCCAGACTCTGCCACCCAGAAAATAACATCCTTAATGGTCACTTTCTTCAGTTTTAGAAGAAAAGAATAAGTGTTCTTCGTCTTCAATAAGTCTTCTAAGGAGCATTTTCTTGTAAGAGAATTTAACATTTTGCAACACATTTTGGTCCATAGGCTGCAGAAAAGGAGTGATATTTGCTGGTAGGAAAATTTCCTTTATGTCATCACAAACTAACTCACCATCAGAAGGATGACAAGAAGTCTTGTCAATAATGAGTAGTGCCCATAGTGGCAAGCCAATTGTTTCACTGAAGGAACAAATTGTGTTTAGAACCTCCGAACTTATCTGGGTCCTATAGTACACTGGGAGAGACATTATGTTTATTTTTGGAAGGCCCTTGGTTTTGCTGACTTGTCAATAACCATAAGGGGCAATTTATGTGTCCCCGTAGTATTACTACATGCCAAAACAATTACACACTCCTTCCTCAAATCGAAGCCAGGCACACTTTCTTCTTTTTTGGAGGCTAGACTTATCTTTGTAAGTGCCCTAAAATTTAGGCCAGTCTCATCGGTATTATACACTTCTTGGCCAAATAGTTTCCTGCTGCAACCATGTCAACAAATTCACTTACGTACTTTGCCACTGCAGCGCGATTGGCAGATATAATCATTCACCCATAACCAATAACTCAAGTATGCCATGCCTTTTTTTCATTTTTGGCTAGACACATCCCCATTCATTAGCTTATTAAGGTGATATGCCTTTTCCTTGATAAGTGCCCCACTTAATGGAGTACCTTTTTCTCTCTCCACAGAAAACCATTAAAAAAGTGCCTCGTCGAGCTTGTTAACTTTGAAACTTTTGAGGCCTGGCGTTTTTCAATACAGTCAGCTGAAGACAAAACTGCTTAATCATAGCGCAGTTTTTCTTCCCGTCCATAAAAGTTGCATTTCCAACGCTGAATTCAGCAGCTAATTTCAAAGCACTTTACCCGTTATCCAAACGTCTTGAAACTTCTAGATTGTCTTTTAACGAACACAAAGTATGTTTTCGTTTGGTAGTCATTATATGGCTCTTAAAAGTCTTGAAGCAATTAAACTAACGAAAACAGCACTAGCATGCACTAAAAATTACAGAACGCTCATTGGAGTTGTAACCAATGACTACACGTGCTTTTAGACTACTAGTGCCATAGTGGCACCATTGTCTGTCACCACCTCCACCCGTCCATAGACACCAACCAATGTTACCTGTCATAAGATCTTACTGCACAAATAACTGACACGTTTATATGTTCGGTTTGCATTTTGTGCGTATTTTAAGAGCAATTCTGGTTACTCCAAAAATTTGCTAATCCAAAAAGGATGCAAATCTTATTTCTGTTAAACTGTTATTTTGAATTAGCAGGACTCTACTGTATAATAAAATATACTCCTTACTAAGTACTACAAAATATTAGTTTTAATGTATACTCTTACGCTCAAATTAATTATTCAAGCTAGCCAATCATTTTCATTTTCGATTGTTCACATTGACAAAAACTTTTAAATTACTGGTAATTAGCAGAGGGACCTGAAGTTACATTTTAGTGTATAATATGATGTTTGAAAAAAGAAGCTGGAAAAGCTCAGTATAACAGTAAAAATAATGTATTGTACCTGTGGTGAATCAAGTAACTTTCCTAGACTAGTAAATAAAACGTCACTGTTTCTAATACTGTGTAAATTATTTAAATGTAAACAATATTCTTGGATTTCGTTGTCCATGACGTGTCCGTTACTTAACTAAATATCACTATAATATTGACGACTCGGAACACTAAGTTTTTTATAAGTAAAAACGTAAAGTTTTACCTTACAGCCTAAACCGGCTTTCACCTATAGAAGGCTTCATCAGAGGCTGGATGGAGTACCTTTTTCTCTCTCCACAGAAAACCATTAAAAAAGTGCCTCGTCGAGCTTGTTAAATTTTGAAACTTTTGAGGCCTGGCATTTTTCAATACAGTCAGCTGAAGACAAAACTGCTTAATCATAGCGCAGTTTTTCTTCCAGCCTCTGATGAAGCCTTCTATAGGTGAAAGCCGGTTTAGGCTGTAAGGTAAAACTTTACGTTTTTACTTATAAAAAACTTAAGTGTTCCGAGTCGTCAATATTATAGTGATATTTAGTAAACAATATACAAATTTATGTAACATCTGAGCGAAAAATGACTACAAAGTTGAGCAACTCCCCCTCCCTCTCTCTCTCTCTCTCTCTCTCTCTCTCAACACTTATTAAACAACATGACTCCTAATATTTATATTTGGTCCATAATTATTGCTTTACTATCAAACAAGAACACCTGTTTCATACGTGTGTGTCAACACAACGATGGACGCATATTTAATACCCGAATTATGCCTCAAGTAAGTTAACACATCTTGACACATATTACTACTCTTAAATAATATTGATAACTTGATGCATCATGAAAAGGAACGAGCATGCATGTGCACATGCATGCATATAGTGTCTAACTCTGAACTGAGTGATAAAAAATTAACGTCACTGGCACCAAAACTGACCTTACGCATCTGACTAAGGTATCTTAAAAAAATCCTTGAGACATTTATCTTATCAAAAATGATAAATGCTATCTACAAACCACATTGATTTAAAAAAAAAAAAACTTTTATAAATCATCATTGTAGATTGAACTGACAGACAAAAAATGAATTACCGAACTGCCTGATTATTGAGAACTGAAGAAAAAGGTATGAAAAGTCTGTAAATGTATTAAAACATATGAAAATATGATAATCACACCACACACTGAACAAACCATGATATCAGATTCCTCTCTTGACATAATGTACTTATCTACAAGAAAAATTCAGTCTATTTGCATGAACTCTTAAATAGCACACACAATTCAGTTGATTTTGAGGATACCTTTAAAGCAGCTCATTTAAAACTTGAAATAACTGGTACACCTACAAAAAAAAGGAAATACTGGTATCAAATAAAAGACAGATACAAATCTGTAAAGTATATATTGTTACATTGAACTGAAAAATAACAAAAGTGTCTACTGTCTATGCTCTAGGCCATTCAAGATGCCCCTTCCAGACTTATTAGTCTATTCTATCGGCACCGAGGCTCACTATGTTATTACAATGCAAGGCAGCGGAGATATAAATACTGGATTTTGAAGCAGCCAAGTTTCGTTACATCTGGTGATTTTAAAGTAGGTATTGAAGTGATTGGTGTAATTTAGTTGGCAGTTATCATTGTGTTAACTGTAATAAAGTATGTTTATTGTTGTGTGGTGGACAAATTCAACTTGTATTATTCTGTAAGAGTGCCTTTGTTGCTTTCTAATTGTTGTTTATGAATAGCTAACTGGTGCCTTCATCTGGTGTCACTCATTCTGTTTTCACTGTACAACATGATGATCCACGAGACTATTGTAACAGTGGTGTCAGAAGTTGAGTAGGATCTAACAGTGGAAACAGGGGGGCATTCGTAGAAGAGTAGTGTGTGATAGCTGATTAAAAAAAAAATGGATACCAGTCAGATGATGGAAGCTACCCAAGCACTGCTACTGCAAACATAGGAACAACAAAAAGAATGCTGACAGGAGGTGGAACAAACAGAAAGACAACAAAGAGACAAATGTAAACTGGAAACACAAGAAGCAGAGGAATGACAAAAAGGGCAAATATCAAATGTTAGGGAAAATAGATGTACGCCTGGGCTCCTCGAGTTTAGCCACCAAATGCTCGTTGCAGACATTGTCGATGAACTGATTCTTAGCTCGGACATTATGAATGCTTATGGCTCATTGTGAACTTAAAAGAAAATATCCTGAGAGTTGGATAAGAGAAGATAAAATTTTGCATGGAAAAAATGACAGGGTCTGCCAACCATTCGATCAAACAAGTGACAGTAGCTGAAGAAGTCAACAGGTGTGGAGAAGAGGAGCCCTTCTTGTTGGATAAGGTAACGGAAGATGAGCTAGCAGAGGAAGTACCATTCTGAATGGTGACAAAGAAGGGATTGGAAAACCAACTATGGTCATCGCGGAAAGGCTGTTGCTTGTTCCTGAGGTAACAGAAGTGCCCATGGAAGAAACCACTGAAAAGGACGTTATGCAAGAGGTTGTTGGGAAGCACAAAACAGATCAGGTGTATGGTGTATACCATTATTCCTAATGGCATATAGGTCATCAGCACACAATACAACTAGCATGACTCCAGTAAAACTAGTGTTTGGGTGGGAGATTCGTCTTCCTGGCGACTTGATGTCTGGATCACTAGAGGCTCACTTTCAAGAGCCATAAAATTATTCTTTGCAGTTAGAGAAATGAATCGTTTGACAAGAGGGTGGCTGAAGATCGCTAGTGACAAAATAAAAATCCAGTATAACATTCACACCAGTGCCGTGGGTTTCAAAGGAGACCAGGTTTAGTTGTACAATCAAATCACCATTTTGGCTGCTCCCTGAAACTTCAAACTAACTGGGACAGCCCTTACACTACAAAAAAGAGAGTCAATGATATGTAAAAAGAGGAACAGCGGAAATTCAAGGTCATCCACCTAGACCAGCTGACAAAGTATTACTTTATAGACAGTGTGCTAGTTCAAGACGAACAGGCTCAAGGTGGGGACAATGCTACATTGAGCTGAAAAACAACAAAGTACCTACACGACTCTTGTTACATGACGCCAGTGCCAAGAAGCTATTTTCAAATGTGGCAGAATTATGTAACACTCTAGGCCATTCGAGATGCCCCTTTCCAGACATTACTCAACTATTCTACCAGCATCAAGGCCAGCTATGTTATTACAACGCAAGGAGGTGGAAGTTAAGTACTGGATTTCGAAGTGGTTGTTTCAGTTTCATCTGGTGATTTTACAAGTGCGGATCGCTGCAATTTAGTGAGAAGTTGCTGTGTTAATTAGTGCGAAACTGTAATAAGGTGACATTTATTGTTTAAGAGTTCCTTTCTTGATTTCTAAGTGCCTTTCTTTGTGACTAATTAAAGTTTGTAATTAACGATTTCATCTGGAGTTAGTTATTCTGTTTCCACTGTGCAACATGATGATCCATGAAATCATCATAACAATACGATGGCATGTATAAAGCATACATACAAGCCAATCTGTTAATAGCATTTGATGTGTCCCAATATTTATTGAACTTCAGGCAATGTTCCCATATTAAGTATATCAAGAAACCCATGACCATCAATGTTTCCTATTTTTTGGTCTAAAAGAAAAGATTAAAACTAGAAACAACAATTTACTCAAGTAAGGGTTTGCCTGTTTTGCTCAATACTTAATGATTTAAGTAGTATTAAACAATTAATGCAACAACCTGACACAAGCCTTAGCTAGTCAGATTTTTGTTAGGTCAGCTTGAAGACTCTCACCTACTCCCCAGTCTTAATTTATGAATGTCAATTATTACATTTTTAAACAACCCATCAAGGACTGTCAAGGAAAATGAAGAAAGAGACTTGATTATAACTTTATAAAGTGATGACTCTGATATGTTCCTGTATTGTTCTGAAACTTGGTTCCACTGAAAAATCCGTAGTAGACTACAGGCATCGGAAATGAGATTCATACAATCTGCTAGAGGCTGCACATGAAGGGATCGAATACACTGAAGGCATGACTTTTTTTTGGATTACATTACCGAGAATGAACAGAGGTGGATTGTTCATCTGAGCAAACAGAGGACAAGTTGCCCAAGGAAGTTTAACAATACGTTCCTGTTGGGCAAAGAGATACAGAAGGCCTAGGAAGGAATAGTGATGTGAATGAAACTCCTCTGAGACCAAAACAGATAATTCACCTTTACTGTTTAATAATTATTACTATCCAAAACATCTACTGTGTTATTACTACCCAAAACACACATTCCATTAACAACAGCTATATGGCAGGAAAACAGTGAATGCTGAAAATAAGAAAACTCCATTTAACATGAGGAATGAAAAATTAACAGTAATATTGACAGCACTGAAATTTGCTCCTTTGATTCTAAAATAATTATATAAATAATAATTGTTTTCCAAGTATTAAATTTTACTTAGTCTGACATACATTTCTATATTATCAGAGACTGACAGTATTAATGAATGGATTAAAATCCATGATGTCCACTTTGTAAGCCGGATAGTTGACCATTCTGCCTCAATTTTGTGTCTACTAAATACTACTCAATACTGATTACTGTGATTCTACATTCTGTTCATAAAGTGGACAGTTCTCTGTTAGAACTATTGACTGGGTATTGAAAAATACAAATAAACATTGTTTTGAGGGTCGCTACAGTATATCTGGAATTAGTTGCCTAGCACACAATTATCCAAATTAATTCTATTCTACATAGCCACATCAAAACACATTTACCCAGCTGTGACCTTCACCTGGTTCTAACTAAGTGAAATTTAAAAATAGCACACAAACTGTTAGAATCTTCACCATTTACCAACCTCTATTTAAAGACAACCTGAATGGTATTTCGTTTTTTAATTATAAGGTTAAACAGGTCACACTTGCAGACTACCATTGTGCTTCTAGCAAAGGAGTATGTGTGAAATTTTATTTTCATAATATATCCATCCCATGCATTTAAATAATTGTAAAAATTATATAAATAATTTATTAATGGCTGACACATGTTACAATTGTGTGTGTGTGTGTGTGTGTGTGTGTGTGTGTGTGTGTGTGTGTGTGTGTGTGTGTGTGTGTGTGTGTGTGTGTGTGTGTGTGTGTGTGTGTGTGTGTGTGTGTGTGTGTGTGTGTGTGTGTGTGTGTGTGTTCTGCGCTTGAGTACACAAGTCCTCTTCTGTGGCCCCCAAAGTTTTAACCTCTTTTAATTTATCTATGATTGGAACATAAGAATTACATAAAAAGGTCAAATGCAAGTAAGTCTGATAACCACTATTTCACACATTGTCATTTCACTTTCTCTACAATTCTTGATGTAGATTACAATAATAATTTAATAAATCACTTTATCAAGAATTTATTTTGTGTTAAACAACAAATTAAATCAAAACACTTCATTGATATGTTAGTTATTAAATTAATAACATTTTTAATTATTTACAAACATTTATATTTTTTACAATGACGCATTCTTTTTGCAGTCTGAAGTAATATGGATCCACTTTGTACTACAAAAACGTATCGACAATTCGTGGTTTTTCTTCTTTGCCATGGAAATTATACAAGAGGACAAATTTATTTTAATCTTCTTGGCTACATATAGAGTTAAGGCCTTCACAAAATATCTCATCCACTCTTCTCAATCTTGTGCTAGCACTTTAGTTCCTCCTGGCCATCTTCTTTCTCACATCTCTACTGTCTCCATCTTTTCGTTCTCCTGACTGGTTGGTATTCCAGTGATTAATCTTCTCACATCATCTTCGTTCCTTCTCACAGTATGTCCACTGCAGCTCAACTATCTTCTATTTATGGTTCTTATTATTGGTTCTTACAACTGTTGCCACAAACAAAAGAACACTCTTTATTCTTTTCTATGCAGATGATCAAACAGTTTTAGCACAGGCTTCTGACAATCTTAGCTACGTGATCCACAAATTGAACAATTTCATAAAACTTGCCGGCTTAAGCATCAACATGACAAAGTCAGGGTGTATGGCCATGAATAACAAAAATGGTAGGCAACCTTGTCCTTGAATCAGAAACCATGCAACATATAGAGAAATATAAATGTCTAGGAGTGTTATTCAATAAAAAGGAGATATCAGAAAAGAAATTCAGGAGAGAATTTAATTCTACTTCTTCTTTAGCACTACAGCCCACCATGAGCCATGGCTTCCAACACCAATCTTCTTCAATGTCTCCTATACATTGCCATCTCAGTGTAACCCCCACATCCATTCTTCTTAGATCTTCCAGTACATCATCCAACCATCTTATCCTAGATTGGTCCCTCTTTCTACTTTTATAGATTTGCACCCTAAAGATTTTCTTTGGCATATGCTGATCATCCATCCACTACAGCAGAAGGAGAGAGTTTAATTCGAGAAGAAAAATTATCTGGCTGTTAAACTCACTCCTGTGGGGGAAAAGATATCAGGAAAAAAAGAAAGTATAGCTCCCTTGTGGAGACCATAACATTGTTTGGAACAGAAGTGAAGTTAAGGATTTAAATACAGTGAGTTGAAGCAACTTAATACTTTTTATATTTCCTACAGGCACTTGTTTATAAATATTATTAGTTATTAGTTTACTAGTTACTACTATTCATTTCTGCAATTTTTTTTAATACTGTTATAGCATCCTTTGTAGAGACACATATACATGAGGTGCTCCCCAAAAGTTTGAGGAATTTAAATGCCACGCGCGAACCTTTTGTGGTATGTCCTGCTGCCGCCAGAGTGTGCGAATAGTACCTTTTGTGAATTAGTGTGCCAACAGCTGTGACGGTGAGAGGCCGCGTTCTTGAGTTTCGTGTGTTTTAGTGTTGTGGCGATTTTATAAATGGCAGATTTTATGGAGCAAAGAGAGAGAGAGAGAGAGAGAGAGAGAGAGAGAGAGAGAGAGAGAGAGAGAGAGAGAGAGAGAGAGAGAGAGAGAGAGAGAGAGAGAGAGAGAGAGAGAGAGAGAGAGTGAGTATGTTCTAATTATTTCATACTTAGATATACTTTCATAATTAGATGAGATGAGATTTTTTCATACTTAGATTCTTTTTATATGATAGGCCTAACAGTAAAAATTGTCATAAATCCATATATACTGAAATACTGATAGGCCTAACAGTAAAAATTGTCATAAATCCATATATACTGAAATACTGTGCTGCAATGGTTACCTGAACCTGCTAATGGTTGCTGATTCATTTAATTAATGTGATACAGTATTTAAATGTTAAAAAAAGAATTTACGATGTGACTAAAGTAAATACTTTCAATATTTGGCAAAAGGTAGCTTACCTATATTATCAACAAAGTGAACTGATAAGGTGAGCACAACATATAACATTATGTCACAAGGAATGTTCATCAGAGCAGTTTTTATGCTAACTGCTACATTGGAGTCCACAAATTGCTATATTTTGTTGTACATATATAGTACTGTTACAAAAGGGATGTAAAATATCTCATGCTGAGGAACATGCACAGTGAATTAATGAGTCATATTTTCTTAATTTACTGTCAGTGAAAAAATTCATTAACGTACAAGTACAACTGAAAAATTACTATTACATTTACATTACATTTTAGCCACTCCAGGCCACTCCAGTTATTATCGCCTACACTGCCATGACCAGCAGTCACTGACTTAGATGCAGAAACCAATCTTAATAAGCATGAATCTTGACAATATTTAATTACTGTTCACCATTCTGATGACAATGAAATAGGCCTATAAATGAAGAAGCTGGAATAACAAATGTATTTAATATATTTTTTATGTAGGTATGTAGGTTACAGCCAACTGCGGTGATAACCTAGTCGGAAACAGGCTGAATGCTACAGTTCTTTGTCAATCTAACTAAAAAAAAAACCTTACCTAACCTAAATTAATAAAACGTATAACTGGCCTTTCCTACTTATTACTATTACAAGTACTTTGTAAACGGACATAAGCTTATTGAACATAAGTTATAACTGGTTTAGTTCAAATCAATAGTAGGCCTATAAAATATGGTTGTTTCAGATACTACACAAAATTATAATTATGTTCAGACATTACACAAAATTATGAAGAAGTCGTAACCATTCATTTCAACTCACTTTAAAAGTTAAAGGTGAATAATCTGTGGCGGTCCTCATAAAACCAATAAGAAACAATATTTTTTTGAATAATCTACTATAGCTACAGCTATAACTCCCTCTTCCATTATTTTGACTATTATTCATTCCTTAACTGAAATCATAATAAAACTGCAAAATTTGTACTACACTGTGGACCTATCACCATTATGAATCCTCACTCTTTCATTCGTTATAATGAACAATTTAGGAAGGAGCTAATTAAGAAAATGAAACCAGCTCTTAATAAGGCTTCAAAACTTATCAACTCCATTATCCTACTTCTGCCTCTTCAATGTACACATCCATGTTACCTGTCGCATGCATATAATGTTAAGTCATTTTACTCCTGTGTTTAGATTGTATGTTCAAACAAAATGTGTACAAATAACCGTTACATATTACGTGACTATATATGTTAAAGTCCTACGTACTACATGAAAATACAAAAAAAAACAAATTACCTGTGTTCCTTTGCCGGAACCAGGCGGTCCCAACAAAACAGCATTGATGCCCTTTTTTAGATTCTCGTCCTTTTCTGCTGGCGCGAAAAATGATAACAGAGGAGCCATAGATGCTACTGATTAAGTTGTCCTTGACGTTTACTTCACCTGCTCAGTTTACAATAAACTTCGAATTATTTTGTTGTTTCCGTTACTCTAAAGCAAATCACCACGTGTGGAAAAGTTTCGTATACCGTCTTCTGTTTACACGCACGCACACTATCACACAACATACACTTTCTCTTTCATTCTACCAGTCACAATGCTCACAGATGGTGATGCTACACAAAAGTTTCCCTACTCAGGGCACAAAATTTCCCTCATCGAATTACCGAGTGACCTTCAGCGACTGTTTATAAAATGGTTTATAATAACCTCACTTGTTACAATAAAATCTCCAACTTAATTTCATCAGTTCTGTATTTAAAAATTGGCCTTGTGCATAAATATTTTGATTTTTTGCTATTTAGTGAATTGCGAAACAAAAAATTTGCCGATTTTTTTAATTTTCTGAGATTCCATTAAATCTCGTCAGCAGACAGAGCAGCAACGAAACTAAGTGTAGGCCTACTTGTTATTTTAATTTCTAAATGAACGGTCAGGGCTGAGCCAAGGGTGTCTGCCGCCCGGGTGCAAGATATAATTTGCCGCCCCTATATAGCTCCTTAGACATAAATAGTAAATACCACTATTATATTAACGACTCGGAACACTAAGTTTTTTATAAGTAAAAGCATAAAGTTTTACCTTACAGCCTGAACCAGTTTACGCCTTTAAAAGGCTTCTTTCTTCAGAAGAAAGAATATAAAAAACTTAGTGTTCCGAGTCGTTAATATAATAGTGGTATTTAGTTAAGAAGTTAAGTAACGGACACGTCATGGACAACGAAATCCAAGAACATAAATAGTGTTAATTGTAAAATTCTGCATTTCCTTGATAACTGTTAACTTGTTTAAAAAATAAAATATCATTAAGGTTACTATAAACTTAATCATTAAAGTTATTATTTGTATAAACTTAAAAAAAATATTTAATACAAACTAAATGCTTTATAATTATCTTGTTGATCCATCCTCTTTGTTCACTTTATAAAATATTATTATATATATATATATAAACTTTCACAATATGAACTTACTTTCTTTATCACTTTCCCAAACGTTTCGATGTGATGTGCCTCTTCCTCAGTGGGAGTAAACCCCCACCACACACACCTAAGTCCATAACCGTTATTCTGTTAACTGACAATCAGTATTTACTCCCACTGAGGAAGAGGCACATCACCTCGAAACGTTTGGGAAAGTGATAAAGAAAGTAAGTTCATATTGTGAAAGGTTATATATATAATAATGTTAATGCTTTAATAGTTATAACAAAGTACACCTTATATTATTTATTATAATTAACTTAGAACTTATAAACATGAACTAAATTACATAAATTCTTAATTTAAATATCAAAAGCGACTTTTCTTGCTTTTTTAATTGCAAATTCTCTAACTAAATCCGTTATATCTAATGCCTCGCAGATCTCTTCCTCGATGCTTATTACAGCCAAATTTGTAAGTCTATTCTGGTAAGTAGATCTCAAATAGTTTTTAATTATTTTTAATTTTGAAAACGATCTCTCACCATGACCAACAGTGACAGGCATCGTTAAAAAAATTCGTAGGGTTACAGATAAATTCGGGAAAGTGCTAATTAAATCATTAGCCACAAGGTATTCTAAAACCTCCTTGGCCGAAGTCGTATTGGGTTTATTATAAATGGACAATATTTCAATTTCATTGCACAAATCAATTCCATTAACATCCATTTGTTTTGTAGATGAATTGGTTAATTTAATTTGTAAATCCATAGAACAATTTATTAATTCTTCTTTATCTATAGATAAAGAGCCAAAATTATTTAAAAAGCCAAAATAGTCGTTGCACTCGTTTAACTGTTCAAATCTGTCATTTAATTTTGATACTATCATATCAAGAATATAAAAATAAAAATTAACTTTGAAATTCAACTCTGGTGATTCGACTGGCTCATCTCTATGTTCATAATAAAAAAAAAACTTTTTTTCTCGGTCTAACCAAGCCTATAGCTGGAAAAACAATTTCGCAGACTATATCTTCAGCAATTTGTTTTTGCCTCATTAAGCATAGCTGTAAAACTACTTTCAGATCGCATTTCAATGAAAAAATTTTGAATTTCTTTCAACATTTTTACAGCTTCTGGTAAAATAATATTAGATTTTTGCATTATTTTGCTTACAAGGTTTATTTTTGATAAAATATTGTACCAAATTACTAGAGAACATGCAAATTTAGATGATTTTATTTTATTAATTAGTGACTTTGTGACGATTTAATACGCCTAACTCCCACAAATAAATAAAAAAATTTATAATACTAAAATAATTTAATAAGGTACTGATGAACCCTTTCTCCATGCCCCAAACCGGTAGTAACTTGCCGATTGGCCAATGTGGCAGTTAATAAAACTAGATTTAAGAAACTCAATAAATCCATAACGCCCCCGCGTCACATAAACGAATAATAAAAGTATAGAGTAATGTAATTAAGTTGTAATCAAATTAAAGGAAAATAATTAATAATAATTGAGAACTACTTTTCGAGCTGAGAAACTACCCGCGCGTGGACAGCCCCATTACCCATTACCATAGTTAGTTCAGTTGAATCAGAGACTCCGCTGGTGAAACAGCGTACAGAAAGTTATGTAGACAATATAAAACATGTAAACTAGAAAAAGCTTGTTTAATAGCCGGATGATGTGAATGTTGTAAATGACTTGAGTGTGCGACGATGACATCTCTATAAATAACTAACATCACCTAAATGTGATGTTAAACTTTTAGAATGTAACTGTTAACCATAAGCAATATGTGCGGTACAACAATGTGAACACCAGTGAAAGTTACCACCAAAAACCGACCACAAGAATCTACAGAACAGACAGACTACTCATCTTTAGGAATGACATCAAATTTCACCAACACACGATAGACAGAAGATCTCCAAGACACCCTGCACAACCGATAGAAGCGCCGATTCGCCGAGGATATGTTACACACAGGTGACACGGAAGTTCTACTTCTGTGGTTCAGAACTTAACTTAAACTAATAAATGAAAGACACTTAAATAACAATATAAGAGTAAAGTAAAACACGAAAGACTGACCTAATTACCATAAAATTGTAATTTCATGATAAGTAATAATATGTGTTAAGTTTAATGCTTTTTATGAATATAACACGCTAAAGTTAAATAAGCCCATTCTTCAGATGGCACAAAATAAAGATTATTATTTTTAATATCATATACAGAAACAAACTACTCGGATCCGAGGACAGTACAAGCTATGTTAACCCATGAATTACACTAATTCTACTTGTACAAGATGTGCAAATGTTTTGATCTTTAGTATACACATTGCTAATTTTCTTCTGTGATGTTAAAACAGTATGTAATAAAGAGATATCATGGTCCAAAAAGGTGAGTGAATAAATCTACAAAGCCCTGTCAATATTCCTCAATTCACGGGATCCTATTTAGCGTTTTTTATATTTCAGTTAATTATGAGTTTGATAATATTATGGCAGCCTGATTAATTGACCTGAGCCAATTAACCAGGTTCCCGATATTATAACGTTAAGACGTTATAAAATGCGCCACTCTGCTTTGTTTGGTTTTTTTGCTATTGTCATTTAATACTTTGTAGAATTATTCACTCTGTTAGTTTAACTACCATGTTAATTTTAAATCTCTCCCTCTTGCGTGAAGTAAAATAATAAAGACTACTTGGAACTACGATAATAAAAATAAATAAATAAAAAGGTCAGATATTAACCCCTATTAGAAAAAAAAAATTAGAAATTAACATTGAGGGTTAATAGTAAGAAATAAAAATAAATTATAAAAAAATATAAGAACTCGTATTAAAATAAGTAAAATCATAAATTAGGATAAAGAGTTTTATAATCATTATTACGCAAAATAATATAGGTAAGGATATTTAAATGTTGTAACCCCAGGTTCCTTCCTGCACAAAAAGTCATTCCCCAACCTGTCGGTTTGACGACAATCGTGGACAGGAAAATAACGTGTCACAGTCTGTAGGAAACAATCCCATTGTTACCAGCTGCAAAGTCGAGCTAGACAATACACTGCCTACCTCTATTGTCTAATACAAAGCGCGTGACTCCCCTTGCCCAGTAACAACATATGGTTAAAATATTATGTCTGTGTGAGATTCCTCTTCTCTCTCTCTGAGGCGAGATTCGATTCTCTCGTATCGTCTATTTGTAAATATCTCTCATGTATTTAAAGTTTACTAAACCTAAAGATAGTAAAATAGAGTGTTTAGTATAAGTAGAATAAGTAGTGTATAAGACTTATCATCTTAAGAGCATGGCTCAATTCAATCCAGATTTATTGTTAAAAGATGAATTAAGCTATGAAGCACTGTTGCGCGGGCTACCTCACGCGAACGTAACGGTCGCGGAACTACGCAAAACGTTACGCGAAAGTAGGCCAGATACACCCGCACAGTTAGGTCGATTAAGCGAAATAGATCTTGATAGCGAAAGAGGAACATCTTATGCGAAGTATAGGGAACTGACCTCAATATCACAATCTCTGCACGATGAGAAGTCACCCGCTATAATCTTACGTACCACACAGAGAATAGAGCATTTAACCCGTCGGATAAATAATTTATTAAACTGGCCCGGAGTTACTGTAATTCCCCCATATGTGCAAAAATTTGCTGATGAAGCATTACAGCAATTACCCACAATAATAAGAGAATTACGTAGAAAGTCTGACTCATTTAAAATGGAGGAAATTGAAGAAGCTCTGACTAAATTATATATCTCACCATTTCAATCACCTACCCTAGAACAGCGACCCACTACCGTGAATTTCGAATCCCCCCCGATATCGAGGATAGAACCGAGTAATGATCAGTTGCTGAATAGCAACGTGAATACCCTACCGATAGCTGAAGCATCACTTCCCAGTGCTCACCACAGTATCAACAATAAGTATGCGTTACCACCCTCAGCGATGACAAATCAAGTATCGGAACATCCTAGAATAACATCTCACGTAAACTTTAGCGCGGACCTCTATGGAAAGATAACTCACCCCGTAGAAAAAATTTTATCAGAAATCCCATACACCGATGGATTGAGTATCACCAAACTATTAGCTTTCATACAATATCTGTTACAAATAAAAGACTTACAGCAACTAAGCGATTGCCAAATATTACAAGTCCTTCTGCCCAAATGTAGACCACCATTAAAGGACCGTGTACAGGAGTCATTAAGTTCACAACATCCAGTAGAATAACTCCATACAACTCTGATAAGACATTTTATTCCAACGGGAATTTACGAAGAGCTGAAACGAAACACATTACTTCGAGTACAAGGAGCTCACGAGAGACTCGCCCACTATATCTCTGAAATAAGAGAAGCTTCATTATTACTGCAAATAAACTGGAGCGAAAAGCAGTTAGTAGAAACAATCTTGGTAGGATTATCCCCGGAAGAGAGATCTCGCTTAGCACTTATAAATAAGCCCAACACGTTCGCAGAATTAGAACAATGCTGTATCCACTCATCCAACGTATGGTATTCGGATCAGAACCGACGTGCGTTACTCCCCCAGACACAACGTAGAAATGAAACACAACGCCTGGTATCAGATACAAGAACACACCGTGATAGGCGACCAGTTCGAATCCCTGAAACTTCTCACTACCAAACTAAATCGAATCATCAGCTGAAACCTGAACAAAATACGAGTGATACCGTAAATAGAGAAAAAAGATGTTATAACTGCGGGAAATTAGGACAAATCAATAGATACTGTAAACAGAAACAGCACTACCAAAAACCCCCTTATTCAAAAAACATGTAAGGCAGGGAGATCCGAAATCCTGTGTCTTCTGCAGCATCGTGAAAATAGGTAAAACCCGGGAGTACAAAAGAGGAAACAAAAAAATAATTAAAAAAAATTAGACCCCTACGTAGAGAGATTTATCAATAAATGCAACTCAATTACTACATGCAAGTCCAGTATGTGTCAATTACCATACATACAAGTAGACTTTGGAGTTACTAGTCTACCACACTTGGATTAATTGATTCTGGATCGACACGGAGCTTAATCAGCCAACAGCTAGCAAATACATTAGCTAGACATAATCTTGTTAAACGTAGGCAACCGGTGAATATAAAATGCGCTACCGCTAACAAACAAAACTTAATCATAAAACTCGACAGTAGGGGGAAAATGCTGGTCCTGACTCACAAAGGAATGCCGCCTTTCTTAAAAAACATAAAAAACACTTAAAAAACGCTAAAAAACAAGATCAAAGAGATGCCGCCGTTCCCGCGGTCCAAGATTTTTTCCCACGCTCCCCACCACCACCAATGGAGCACAGCATCCGCGAATTTCCGCGAATATAATTTTTTATTTTTTTATATGCCGCCTTTCGCACGCCTAGATCAAAGAGATGCCGCCGTTCCCGCGGTCCAAGATTTTTCCCACGCTCTCCCCACCACCAATGGAGCACAGCATCCGCGAATTTCCGCGAATAAAATTTTTTATTTTTTTTATTAAATTGATTTGCATATCAGGGGTGGGTGGTGGGTGGTGGGTGGGGGTTCCGACTTGATGCATTATAGTGTATATATTAAAATATATGATCAGGGTTACCAACCTTGCATGAGTTCAAATTTGTTGTGTGTTATAATGTATATTAAATCTATATGATCAGGTTTACCAACCTATGCATGGGTTCAAACTTGATATGTGTGTGTTATATAGTGTATATATTAAAATATATGATCAGGGTTACCAATCTTGCATTATTGTGTATAGAACAGATCTGCCAACATTTTTCTGTGGTGGGAAATTCAAAATATATGATCATGATTTTTGTCGATATCAATTCTCTCTTTGAATGTAAGTAACTCTCCCTCCCTCTCTTTCTGTCTCTAGACGCAGTTATCCATCACGATATAAACTCTCTCTCTCTCTCTCACATTTGAATGTAAGTAAAACTATCTCTCTCCCTCCCTCTCTCTCTCGCACACACACATTTAGTAGATACCGTTGCATCTCTCTCTCTGTGTTTATGTAACGGGTCTCACTCTCTCTCTCTCTCTCTCTCTCTCTCTCTCCCTCTCTCTCTCTCTACGCCAATCTCGGTTCTGCCAAGTCTGTGTGGTAAAGTGTTACGCATAAAAACTCCTTTGAAATAAGGTATTTTCAAAAGTTTTGTGTACACATACAAATCGCTGTCGGACAATGTACGCACTGCTCACACATACACATTGTGTATGTCTCTAGCTGCAGACGTTGACAGGAATTCCCTTATTCAAAGCGATTACGGTGTCAATGTACACAAACTTAAATATGGTTTACAGACCATTGTAATTTTAAAAATTCATTTTTGCATTAATTAAATATATATCGTAAACAATGAAATAATAATATTTCGTCATTGTAAGATTTTAATAAAACAATTATCAGTTTAAATAATAATAATTTTAATCGCTAACTTAAACCAGGGGTCATTGACCGTGTGTACATCGTCTAAATCGGTGCGTCCTACTTTCTAATTTGACACATGACAGTCATTAGCAGCGCTGACAGTAATTAGGATTGCTTATGGATTAGAAAGTATTTACTCCAAAAACGGACACACAAGCTGTTCCCACTACCAGAGTACAATATATACGCGAGAAAATCAGTTGCAATTTCTCATTTGGCTGCCTGCGTGTGCTGATACATCGAGAAATCTATCACTGCATTTTTAATAGTTGAAAGACTGTTTGTATTATTATTGTACGTCTTACGAGTCTTCAGTATACACAACTTTCATCATTAAGGGTGTGTAGACAACACATGCTAGTTTGGTAAGTGTACATGAAACATTTTGAATACGTTAATAAGTGAACATAATTTTATTGTAAGTACAGATTTTATTTAAACGTAAAAATTATTTGCATTAAAACATTATCAAGCGCATTATTTATTGAATTTAATACGTGTGTGTGTGTGTGTGTGTGTGTGTGTGTGTGTGTGTGTGTGTGTGTGTGTGTGTGTGTGTGTGTGTGTGTGTGTGTGTGTGTGTGTGAGCGTGTGTGTATGATCAAATTATTATGTCTGTTACATATTTCTGAAATATATTTTTACCGTACTTTTATATTACACTTCTAATTGAAGATATATATTTTAGGTATAGCTGAATTTAAGCGTGTGAGCTTCAATATACACAACGTTCGTCATTTTTTTAAGGGTGTGTAGACAACGTACGCTACTTTGGTAAGTGTACATTAAACATTTTGAATACGTTAATAAGTGAACATAATTTTATTGTATGTACAGATTTTATTTAAACGTAAAAAATTATTCGCATTAAAACATTATCAAGTGCATTATTTATTGATTTAATACATGACTCGTTCAAATAAGTATGTATGGGTGTGTGATCAAATTACTATGTCTGTTACAAAATTCTAAAATTTATTCTTGTCGTACTTTTATATTACACTACATAATTTTATTGTATGTACAGATTTTATTTAAACGTAATTTATATATTACACTACGTAATTTTACTGTATGTACAGATTTTATTTAAACGTAAAAATTATTCACATTAAAACATTATTAAGTGCAATATTTATTGAATTTAATACATGACTCATTCAAATAAGTGTGTGTGTGTGTGTGTGTGTGTGTGTGATCAAATTACAATTTCTGAAATATATTCTTACTGTACTTTTTATATTACACTTCTAATTGAAGATATATTTTAGGTATAGCTGAATTTTAAGCGTGCGAGCCTTCAGTGTGCATACAACGTCTGTCATTTAAGGGTACGTGTGTGGACAACGCTCGCTTGTTTGTTGCAAGTAAGTATACATTATGGGGTGGGTTATACAAATAATAATAAAGTGTGTACTATATACATTTATTAAAATACATACACAGCTCCAAGATTATATTAAACTAGTTTTTACAATTAAAATACATACACAGCTCCAATATTATATTGTTACAAGTATGAAAATATATCTAAACTATTATATTGTTACAAGTATAAAAATATATCTAAACTAGTTTTTACAATTTAAAAAAAAACATACACAGTTCCAAGATTATATTGTTACGAGTATTAAAATATATCTAAACTAGATTTACAATTAAAATACATACACACAGCTCCAATATTATAATGTTACAAATATGAAAATATATATATTTAAAACTAGTATTTACAAAATATGTATAAAATAAGACTTAAACACGTCTATGTACTGTGTTGGACAATGGCGTATATTCTACAAGCGAATCATGTAGTATCATACAGTAGGCAGTCGTCTGCGTAGGAAAATTCATTGACGATTCAAATTCTAAACGTACATCAACTGTTGAAGACTTAAGCGCATCGTCTTGTTTGCTACAATCGAATACAAACAGCGGGGCTTTTGATTTGAATAATTCTGGTGTCACTACTGGGCTGACGTCTAAACGGTGGTAATACGAACTTTGAAAACTGGCGTACATATTGTACAATAATGCAAAACGGTCTTTCCCAATATCCAAGTTTAAATTATCGTAAGGATAATACTTGTCGTTTAGAAACAGTCTCGCATTGATCACGTTACAATGATCGAATTCATCGGCGTGTGCTGTCAGTACATTCTTTCTTGCTGTCTGAAACGCTAACACAACAAAGCGTGGTTTTTCTAGCTGACTCGAGGTCTTGATAATCCAATTCTGCCTTTTAGTCTGTGGTAAGGCAGGATACTCGTGCAACTCCCAGGTCCTAAAAGGCATAGTTATCGGGTGGTCTTTCTCTATGAGTTGTAACAGTGGTAATCTGTACGCATTAGCTACATGTACATAAGGCATTTTCCAGTAAACTTTATCTAGTTCAAGAACACAATTAGCAGTCGTTTGTCCGCTTGCTAAAACCATAGCGTTTATGTCGGTAGATGTGCGTAGGAGTATAAGTTCTTGTTTCACGTTCAGCACGATGCGTGTATAGTCTTCTGCGAATCCCATTAGCATTTTCAGTGGAATACAAAAGTTGAATTCACCGTCATCATTCACTTTTAATACGTTCGTGGTCGGTGCCACCCAACCTGCGTTTTCCATTGCGTCACGTGCGTTGTTGTTGAGTGATAGAAAAGTTTTAATAGTTGACGTAACGCCAACGTTTCTGGTATGGTCCACTACCACTCCGGCCAACTCGTAACGAATCTCTTCAAAGAGAAATGCTATAGCATTGTTCACCAGTTCCACATTCAGCGCAGTATCTGCAGCCACACTAGGGTTTTTAACCAACTTGCCTTCGATGTAGAGGAAACTTTCTGACGGCAGTGTAAAGACGTCCTGTTGTTATATTGGCACACGTATTTCATCATTGTTTCCATATCTTGTTGTTGCGTACGGTGCGTGTGAGTGAAATGAAAAGTGCGTGATACTGTCTTCAAAGAACGGTTGCTGCTCCACAGATAATATTCCACTCGCCATGTTACTTGTTTACAACAACAACAAAACCCAGTGAAATCAGGAAACGACGGTTAACTGATGTTAATCGTTTCAGTTTCGAACGAGTACTGATGCGTTTCCTAACTGATCTTTCTTCTTCTTTTATTTCTGACGACTGTGGTAGCAGCGGTGGCGAAGAAACAAAGTACAAGCCCATGTCTATAGTCGTTTTAGATGTAAACGCACAGTGATGACTTCTCCGCGAAAATCTATTACGTCACCGTCCTGGTCGTGTAAAGATAATGTTATGTTGTCCAAACGACTCACATTCACAGGTAGGTATATGACGTTTGTAGGTGATTCAATTATTTTGAATCCTGGTTCGACTGACGGATAGAATGAGTGCAGCGTGTGCTCGTTTTTACCGTTCTTGTATGATCCTTGCGCTATATTACACCTTATCAGTATACTGTTCACTTTTATAATGTTAACTGTGGCGTCAGACGTGTGAGTTTTATTCGCTTCAAGCAGACGCTTTTCCTTGAACACAACATATCTCCGATACCGCACACTGTTTGTTGAAAGACAATATCCAATGCACAAGTCAGTTCACATTTCAGTGTATTGTTGTTAGGACGTAGACTAATCTTTGAGTCTCCTAACTGCTTTTTGAGGAAGGCTTCTATGTCACCGATTTCATAAGCACCCGTAGGTAAAGTTATCAAGTCCCACGTTGTTCCGTCCCGTAGTACTGGAAACACATTGTTTTTTCCCTCAACCACGTTCGGTATACTGTTGTATGTAGTAAAGTCCAATAGACCTACATACCATTCGCCGTTTGTTAGTTCGAGAGGCGGGAAAAAGTCACATACAAGAGCGGCAGCATTCGTACCTGTTAAGGTGACCGACAGCGAAGACATCTTGTCGCTTACTGGTCACTCACGCGTTAAGAAGTCCAAACATAAATGCCCACAGATGACTGTGTGTGGTGGCTGTTCACGCTCGTAATTGTAGTAAATGTCAGTGTCGGTTCCAAAATACTGTGTCAGCTCAAGAGGTGGCTGCATATTACCATACGCATCATAGTAGTAAACTCGATTGTTTCGCTTCTTGTAGCAAACCCAGTGCGTACCAGGTCCTTCTGCACTGTCCAGATTAACAACCGCACTTTCGTTCTTCCATGGCAGTCTGTGTGGTAAAGTGTTACGCATAAAAACTCCTCTGAAGTAAGGTATTTTCAAAAGTTTTGCGTACACATACAAATCACTGTCGGACAATGCACGCACTGGTATGCAAATTAGTTTTTTTGTCTGCAAGGACGTAGGTATAGACCTGACGCTATTTTTTTATTGTTACGTTTATGTCTTGAGACTGTTTTGCGTTTGCAGGTCGTTTTGCGTTTGCCCGCGGATTGACGTTTAATTCCTGAACCCTTCTTCTTTTTTCTGCAACCACTACGCGAGCCCCCTCCACCCACTGCTGATTTTGCTTTCATTGCGGCTGCTACAGCTGCAGCATACACTCTTTCACTAACACCGGAATTCCAACCTTTCACTCGTTCCCACGCTTTGTCAGCAAGAACGCGATCAGCTATACGTCTTCGACTGTTGTCTTTGTACCTTGCGTAGGCGATATCGTGTTCGCGACAGGCTTCGTCCAGCTCGTTGATTCCGCGCTCGCCACGTGCCAATCTCTCTTTGAGTTTTGTTCCGGGTCCACAGAATCGATAGCCGGGTAGGTGTAATTCTACTGGTAATGCGTCCACCGCTCGATTAATCAAAGTAGGTACTGACGAAACGATAGCGGGTACAGTGTTTTTAAGTATTTTTTCAATTACACCACGCCCCATTCTTTTCTTACGAAGTAAGTGCATTCTTGTAAACAGATCTCCAATCCTTGATTTCCGTTTCCGTATCGAGAACGTCTATTAAACGTCCAACCTCTTCAATATATTCAGACAGGACTGAACGCTGTGTCGCGCTGTCTTGATATTTATAGACAAACTTTATTAGATTGATTATATGAGCGTGAAATACCTAAGTGACCTTGTACAATTCAGTCTTTATATGTAATTTTAATTCGTGCATTTGTCGTACAGTGACTGCGTCTGTGTCAGCAATATTCGTAATTTTTCTTTCGCCAGCGTAGAAAGCATTGCTTTGCAAACTGATTGTGTTGTTGTATAAAAATTCCAAATTCACAGCGTCTTTGCTGGCGACTGGCGCTTGCACGTGTGTTAGCCGACAGTCATCAACGATTACGTTACCTGCACGATCTTTTCTCAAACTCTTTGCGTCTACGTATCGTTTTGTGGCTGCATCTCTTGATTTAAGCGGATCGTTTAGCATTATTATTCGATGATCTTTTACGTCTACGGTAACATCGTTCTTGTACTTTAAGCATGCGTCCTTTACGTACTGTAAAGAAACAACATCGTGCAGCTCTTCAGGATCACCCAAGTTGCGTATCTTTTTGTTTTTCACATCAAAGTGACCGTCGTTAGTCACTCCTAAACCGATATCCTCACGCAGACTTCGATGAGTTTCTTTTCGCACTCTTACAGTGCTGTCGTGTCTACCGAACTTGTCTACACTCATATTTATGAAGAACTGGTGGTTATAGAACGGTGCGTCTGCTTTTATATGATAATGCCGGCTTCACGTAATTCTTCCAATATCGAAACGATTTCATTCCTATGACCAGTATGGCCACTACTTTGAGAAGCCATTAACATTCTCAATCGATTAACCAACTCGTTAGGATCATCCCAATGCACGTAATCGATTGCAGTGTTCGGCTTCATCTCCATATAGCCACTCTCTGTACGTTTTCGTGCACTCGATGCAAACAATTTAGATATTACTAGTCGGTACTTGACGCCACTGTTACTGTTTATTCGCGTATTGTGTTTATATTTTTGTTTGTGTCCGTTGGTTGCTAGTAGTATGGACTTGTATTTCCTCATATCGTCCTTATTGTATTTTTTCGGTAGTTTCATAAACAAAAGTTCATACAGACCGGGCGTAGCCTCGTAAATTTTTCCTTTGACATGAAAGTTGTAGTTATCATCGATTTTCACATTTGAATCACCTATCATCCATTTACCGCCCTCGTATCGAACACCATACATACGATCTATAATCCGTTTACAGTCAGCCGATTCGCACAAACGCATATATTTGTTTGCAAATGAATCGTCACTGAAATGTGAAGCGTTAGGGTTCCATGCGCTATCGTCACTGAAATGAGAAGCGTTATGACTCTGCGTGCCACTTTCGTTTTCAGTTATTACGTGTTGTGTAGGCTCTTCTTGGTTTATCTGCTGCTTCTCCTCCTCCTCCTCCTCCTCCTCCTCCTCCATCATATCACCACTTAACTTTCGTGAAATAGCTTCTAACGGTTCCAGAATCGGTCTGTAATTTTTTTTTAACTTCTCGTCGCTTTCTCTGATACCGTGTTGTAATGCATGATATTTTTTCCTTATGTTGTCGCTTATCGTATCTATATCATACGTAAGTCGTTCCTCCTTATTCATCGCCATCGCGTGTTAGCAAGAGGACTGATTACATTACTACAGTGCAACCACTTTTATACTTCGCTGGAAACAATTATGAATCGATCAAAGCCGATTCTATATCTACCTTCACTTGTTGACGAGTCTTTGTCTATGACTAGAAATCCATAACGATCCTTCCACGCTTCCGTGCAGACGTCTTTGGAAACATCATATTTCATATCCATGTTAACATGATCATTGTATGCATGTCGTAAATTTAGATCGTCTTGTTTGAACAATATCAACAAGTTAGCGTTGTCACGCACCAATTGTTTCGGTATCTGGCTATATGTCTGACATAGATAGAATGTGTCCACACCGCTATGTCTCCCCATAGCAAAATACTTTCGAATATTGTTTTGTCTTTCACACGATACGTCATCGAATACGATAACAGAGTCGAGACCAGTGATTTCACTCGGTAGTGGGACTTCTTCGTTCTCGCTGTATGCGTGATAACCTAAACCTTCATCAGCGAGTGATTTCATCACTGTTTCTAGCATTCTGTATTTTGGTTGAAATAATGATTTTGAAAACACGTATACGTTGCGGAAACGTAGACCGTTGGCATCAAACAGTAGGTTGAATAGCACATTGGATTTCCCACAGGAACTTGGGCCTGTAACGATACAGCGAATACTGTTCCGTAATAGCGGACCATGTTTACGTTTAGCACTGCCTTCGTCACCAGCCAAAAAGTCCATATCCATTATTGGTAATTTGTTTGCTTGCTGTACAATCTTCATCTTTGTGAATACCGAAAGCATACTGTTTTCAGCACGTGCTGTCACCTTTTTTATATTAGATCTTTCTTATGTATCCATGCATCGTGTTTACCATCGAAACCGAGCCAACGAACACGCACTCTGTCACCTTTGCGTTGTAACACCTTTTCCACTAGGTATACGTCGCCGAATTTAGACTTACTAATCTCGTGCTCGTAAAAACCACCTTTCAACACTTTGTTTAGATGATCTTTTAGCAGATAAGTGACGGGGATGGTAGTGGATTGTACTTTATCCACAGTGAATATTTCGTTAGTCTAATTTGGCGTATAACCTTTGGCGAACGTCATTTTGTGCTTACTTATACGAACACGGTCACCGACTTTAAATTTGGGTGGTTTCGTTGGACTGATTTTAGGCGCTGTGTTCTTCTTTATTCGTTCCAACACTATATGTTCGTTGGCGTCATTCACTTCACTAGGTTTCATACCAATGGTTCTGTGTGTGGTATTGTTGTACGATTTCAGTAATATAGGTAGTAGATCCAACCAGCGGTAGTGTCCTTGTTCGCTGAAAGCTCGATACATGTGTGTCTTCAGTGTGCGATTAAAACGTTCCACTATGGAAGCTTTTTTCTCACTATAGGTTGAGTAATGTTTCACATTATACTTTTTTAGCAACGCTTGTACTGTGCTGTTGTAATACTCCTTCCCGTTGTCCGTCTGTAAATATTTCATTCGATTAGCAGTTAGTATAGGCTCTAGTGCATGCTTTACTTCTTTTCCTGTCTTTGTTTTCAATGGTACAGCGTACGCGTACTTGCTAAACGCATTGATCACTGTCATCATGTACTTGTACCCTTTGTTCACTCGAGCGTATGGTATCATCTCCACAAGATCCGCCTGGTACAAGTCGTATAGACCCTTCAATTCAACCGCGCGCCTAACGAAATTCGTTCTCGCTGCTCTGTGTAGCTCTAGAGCTATAGTCTTACGTGCGTTGTTCATGGTTTAAGATACACTAACATAATACCAGCGTTAAAAATACTATATATATCTATAACAGTTTCTTTGTTTTTCAGTATTCACTCTCTCGTCTGAATATCATCATCATGTCCGACCTTCAGCAGAATCCTGAACAACAACATCAGCAGGAACAGGAACATCCTCAACAAGGTAAAAATTTTTAAATACCAATTGTCTCTCTCTATAATTATGTAGCAAACCAAACTTGTTTGATATGAATTAACATATGATCCAACTCTGTCTAACATGTACAAGATAGTCTCTTGACGTTGTTTAGAAATTGATATGGCGGAGAAAATTTTTTATGTTCTGACATAGGTTTGTCACCTTCTCCCCAATGTATTGTCTCTTGACATCGTTTAGAAATTGACATGATGGAGAAAATTTTTCATGTTCCACCATAGGTATGTCACCTTCTCTCCAATGACCTAATTCAATTCCGCAACAAAAGCATTTAACTCTATCGTCTATGAATGACATACTATGTCCACAAACATCATAATTTAGCGGATAGTAGTAAAACCCGGCAAACGCTAACTCGTCGGGGCTGACAAACGTCACTTCCCAATACTTGAACGATTTTCTTCTTTCACTTTCAATGCTAAAATCAGGAGTAGCTGCCATCTTCACAGTTTGCAATAAACTAACATATATATTACTAACGTGTACTATCTATTTACTTACCACAAACATGAATTTGTGTGTGTGTGTGTGTGTGTTATTCATCATTCCTATTAGCTAATACACATGTTTCTATTGTTTCAGTTATGACACGATTTTATATCGTGCGAAACACCAGTATTAGAGGATCCCTCACAACATTTAATTACCTGCCTGTGTACACGGACACGGGAGATCAAGATATATTATCGATAATGACTGAGGTGCGACCTTTATTGTGCAAGGATATTCTGGCAGAAAAAGCACGTTTACGTAGTATCAAATGGCATATTGCGTGCAGGATACGTTTCACTAAAACTGTGTTAGATGGTGACAGCGGCGAAGAAAAAGAGGTAACCAAAGACGCCGTCTTCCACGGACGTTGTCGTACGTTGCTCACGGACGACAACGAAGAGTTGAACTGTCTACTAGACGAATCATACGACAAAATCACGAATAGCATATCCAATTTTACCCGTGACGGGAGCGGATGGTCGGTGGATGCTGTACTGAAGCTGGAACTGGTTGTTGGACGGTACCAGCCTCTAGCAGCGTCCTCTTACATTCCTACCCCGCGAAAACTTGCACTCACCAAGGCAGTAGTCAACATCAAGAACTCCCAAGATGAAATGTGTTTTCTATGGTCTGTTCTAGCCCACATACACCCTCAAGAAAGGAATAAAGAACGTGTTTCAAAATACCTCTCATTCATAAACACAATAAATATGTCCGGTATCGAGTACCCTGTTTCTATAAACGCACTTTCTAAATTTGAAACACAGAATCCCAACATTTCTATAAACGTTTTCGGCTATGATATAGAAGACAATATCAGAAACGAATCAAAAAATGAGGTTTATCCGTTAAGAATTAACCCCAATAAGGACAGATTACATCATGTTAATCTTTTACTTCTGTCCGATACAAATAGCCGAAAACACTACTGTCTTATCAGTAGCATTAATAAATTGTTATTTTCCCTAACAAAAGTCAATCGTAAATCATTTTACTGCGACTACTGCCTGCATCGTTTCTCCACAGAACATGGTCTGTCCGAACATCTCCCCTACTGTACACCTTATGGTGAACAGAAAACCAAAATGCCCACAGAGGAGAAGACGTTTATGTCATTTAAAAATTACGCACACTGTCTCAAAGTACCCTTTACCGTCTACGCCGACTTCGATTCCCTTATCACCCCTTCAATCGTGTTCACCAGGTAACGACATCCCGACGACAGTGAAAGATTTAGGTGACTTCTACTCAGTTGATAGCAGTGGTGTCCGCCAGAAAATACCTTCTCCTCCTGTATCGTCCACATCATACGAAGCGATGCATATTCCGTCAGGTTTCTCCTATGCTATCGTTGATCACGCTCACAGTCTCTGGAGAGAGGTTAAAATATATCGTGGTGAAAACGTTGTAGACACTTTCTTCTCGTGGTTGATGAAAGACGTCGAGGATATGATGAAGGTAGTACGACATAACGTACAATTAATTATGTCCGATGATGACAATGTTGCGTTCACTAACGCCACCGTTTGTCATTTGTGTGAGCGCCCTTTGACAGACGATGACAAGGTACGCAATCATTGTCATCTTACGGGGAAATTCTTGGGAGCAGCCCACAATAACTGTAATCTGAGCTACAAGATGCCTCGTCATATCCCCGTCTTCTTTCACAACCTTCGTGGCTACGACTGTCACCATTTAATGCTGGGTTTAGGAAAATATAAGGACCAACACGTATCCTGCATTCAACATCTAGTGAACGTTACGTGTCGTTCTCCCTGGGTCCCTTGCGTTTCGTAGACTCTTTTCAATTTCTTAATCGCTCTCTGGACACACTCGTTACCAATCTGTCCACGTCCGGGAGCCAATTTCCTTTGCTTAGAGAGGAAATGCTTAGACGGGGTTTCGACGAACAGACCAATCTGCTCGTACGCAAGGGGGTATACCCTTACGAGTACGTTGAGAGTATTGATCGGTTCAATGAAACAAGTCTACCCGCTCGTGAACACTTTGATAACCGGTTGATGG
This sequence comes from Magicicada septendecula, assembly GCA_034769895.1. Taxonomy (NCBI): domain Eukaryota; kingdom Metazoa; phylum Arthropoda; class Insecta; order Hemiptera; family Cicadidae; genus Magicicada; species Magicicada septendecula. Next base: position 121,155,559 of record CM068372.1, read on the forward strand.
AATCGTCTATTTCGGACGCAGATAACGAGCACGCACAAAACGTGTGGAGTGCATTCAATCTGCGTACGTTTGGAGATTACCATGATTTGTATTTGTTGACAGACGTAATGCTGCTGGCCGATGTTTTTGAAAGTTTTCGAGACATGGCCTTACGCGATTACTGCTTGGACCCATGTCATTTTTACTCGCTTCCCGGACTCGCTTGGAACGCGATGCTAAAAATGACAGGGGTCGAATTAGAGCTGTTGATAGATATAAATCAACATCTGTTTGTAGAGTCTGGGATCCGCGGAGGCTGCGCGATGATATCCAACCGTCATGCCGTCGCTAACAACCCTTTGATCCCAGATCAGTACGATGTTTCGAAACCGACCTCCTTCATTCTGTATACGGACTGTAACAATCTATACGGTGCAGCCATGTCGCAACCACTCCCTTACGCAGACTTCCGATGGCTCGATCGTAACGAAATCGAGTCTTTGGACGTACGTAATGTGAGTGATGATTCCGACATCGGGTACATCCTCGAAGTCGACCTACACTATCCTAATACACTACACGACCTGCATTCCGACTACCCGCTTGCATCTGTGCGCCAGCGCGTAACACCCGATATCCTTTCTCCCTTTTCCAAACGTTTACACGAGAGTATAGACAGATCATCGTATAACGAATCAGGGTCATCCGTAGAGAAGTTGTTAACGACTTTCGAGGACAAACAAAATTACGTTCTCCATTATCGAAATTTGAAATTGTATTTAAGTCTTGGTTTAGAGCTGAAAGCGACTCATAGGGTGTTGTGTTTTAAGCAAAGCGCTTGGTTGAAACCGTTTATCGATTTCAACACCCGCAAGAGGCAAGCAGCCGTCAACAGCTTTGAAAAAGACCTTTTCAAACTGATGAACAACGCCGTATACGGCAAGTCGCTGGAGAACGTACGGAAACATATAGACTTTGAACTAGTCTCAGATGAACGACGGCTTCAAAAACTAGTTTCCACACCTAGGCTGAAACGTATGATTCGTTATACGAACGATCTGGTGGGGCTCTCACTCCGTAAAAAATCCATCGTTCTTTCCAGTCCCGTGTATGTCGGCTTCACGGTGCTTGACGTTAGCAAAACAATAATGTACGACTTTCATTATCGTTATGCTGTCGGCAAGTACGGCTGTAACGTTGCTAATGACAGATACAGACAGTCTGATGTATAGTATTCAAACATCTGACTTGTATGCAGACATGAAGAAGGACCTACACGTTTTTGACACATCGGATTACCCTACGTCTCATCCTTGTTATAGCCTTAAGAAAAAAAAGGTTGTCGGACTGTTCAAGGATGAAACGTGTGGTCGTCCTATTAGAGAATTCGTGGGTCTCCGAGCGAAATGTTATTCGTTCCTTGTGGCCCACGAAGATCCTACCAAAGAGTGTCAAAAACGTGTATGTAAAGGTGTACCTCGAGTTGCGATTAGGAGGAGTCTACGACACGATATGTATCGCAAGTGTCTCACTGATCATTGTCAGTTTTCTGCCAGTGCGCTTTGTTTACGTAGCGATCATCATACGCTGTACACGATGCGCGTAAATAAGCAAGCGTTATCACCGTATGATGATAAGCGCTATATACTAGACAATGGTCGTGATACACTTGCATACGGTCATTATCGAATACGCCGCATCAACATGGAGAACGATGACGACACCTCCCCACCTGCTAAAAAAATTCGTCTCCATGTATAGTACCCCCCAACACTTGTTTCTTTCGTGAGTTGATGTCTCTCGGTGCTTCAGTCCAGACGTCTGTAAACGTAAGTTCGCATATTAATATCGCAACGATATTTGTGTGTTTAAACATAATATATATATATATATATATAGAGTTTGTAATGTGTGGTTTCTTTGTCTTACAGTATTATGGATAACACTGCAGTTATAATTGACTTCCAGTGCTTTTTCGATGACAACGGAAAATATATTGTGAAGGAACTGTCAATCACAGACGTTCTGAGATTTGCTGGTAGACATTGGATTTTCACTCCGCCTGCTACATCCGTTACGAATCCAAAATACGTTAGGACAAACCACTGGTTAACGACAAATTATCATAGACTTAGATGGAGCGAAGGAGAGACACCGTACGACAATCTTGTTTCATTGTTAACATCACATACACGTATATATAAATATGTGTTTGTGAACGGTTTTGAGAAAAAACGTTTTTTACAATCAAAGATAATACACAATAATATCATCAATATCGATGACTTTGGTTGCCCTAAAAACATACCGTATCTATTTCATGGAACAGAATGTCTTAGACATTTCAATTCTTCTGACCGATGTGCTAACTATAAGGTGCATGCTATTCGGGAATGGTTGATTCATGATTTTTGCTTTAAACAAACATTTTTAATGTGAGGGCGACAAAATTTAGAAAGTAGGTCACAGCGAATGATGACATTTATATCTCTAATTCTGTTGTGGACATGTACATACATGCATAGCTGTAAGCGGTGACTATTTCCTTATGAAAGTGGAATGTGGACTTTCCTAATGACATTGTTATATTTTTGGTGTCTCTAATTTCGTCTGTGGGACATGTTCATACATGCAAAGCTGTAAATGAAAGTGGGACACAGACTTTTCTGATGACGACGTTACCACCACCACTATCACATTCTACTGTCCTTTTGTGTCGAATATTCTGTCATTGTTTGGTTCTCTCTCGTTTGATACAGACGTGTTCACTAGTGTCTTTCTCTCTCTCTTCTAATAATGTCGTTTCTTGTAAAGTTTAATGCTGTAAGTGCTATCGAGTACAAGCGATGTTCAGAATTGACAGTGAATAAAAAATATCCCATCATGGTCTTAACAAATGTGGACACAAAATATGGGAACTCTGTGCTTGCTACGTTGGAGGATGGCGACCAAGACGTATGCAGGTGTCTTCACGAATGAGGAGCTCAGGCATATCAAACCCAAAGAACTACATTTAGTGTATCGAGGGACGAGGAATCAAACAACGCAGGTGGAGATTGTGTCCTAACATCGTAAGTAGCAATCGTGTTAACAAACAATTTATTGATGTGTGTGTGTGTGTGTGTGTGTGTGTGTATGTGTGTGTGTGTAGTTTCAACTCTCTGTACTTAACACTTTAATAATTGAATTTGTATGTACATGATAAATGTATCATTGATTCTATTTAGTATTTTTTTACAAAGTTTCGTTGAATAATATTTGGTTCGATTAGAAATTATTTTAAAGTATATTAACTTTATGTGATAAATGTATCATTGATTCTAAGCAGTATTTACAAAGTTCCAGTGAATAATATTTGGTTTGATTAGAAATTATTTGAAAGTACATTAACTTTATGAAAAATGACACATACTTGAAAAAGTTTATTTACTTAACGCATTTGATTCTTTCTTTCCACTGACTGTGTGTGTGCATGTGATAATTGAATATTTATCGTATCAGTGATTCTAATATCGACTGTATTGTTATGTTACAGATAAACTTTTTTGTGAACTGTATCTACAGCCGTGAAATTATTATTTAAAAATCTTACAATGTCAAAAATTATTATTATTATTAATATTGTATTTATTTTATGTAACAATGTTTGTTTGTGATATATATATATTTAATCAATGTAAAATGTATTTTTGAATAATTGTATTATAACGGTTTGTAAACTATATTTTAAGTTTGTGTACAGTGTTGTAAATATATATTTAATCATTTAAAACAATATTATTATTATTAATATTGTATTTATTTTATATATAACAATGTTTGTTTGTGATATATATATATTTAATCAATGTAAAATGTATTTTTTAATAATTGTATTACAGCGGTTTGTAAACTATATTTTAAGTTTGTGTACAGTGTTGTAAATATATATTTAATCATTTAAAACAATATTATTATTATTAATATTGTATTTATTTTATATAACAATGTTTGTTTGTGATATATATATTTAATCAATGTAAAATGTATTTTTGAATAATTGTATTACAACGGTTTGTAAACTATATTTTAAGTTTGTATACAGTGGTGTAACTATATATTTAATCATTTAAAACAAATTATGGTTTATTTTAATTTATTTCGTTATAAACCTCTGAACATGCAAGCAATTATTTGTATAGTAATCAGAAATGTGTGAGAGAGAGAGAGAGAGAGCGAGAGAGAGACAATTTAATAGTTTGAATTTCCTACCACAGCGGTAAACTATATTTTAAGTTTACGTGTACGCAGGTTGTATCTTACAATCACGAAAATTATTATTATTTAAACTGATAATTGTTTTATTAAAATCTTACAATGACGAAATATTATTATTTCATTGTTTACGATATATATTTAATTAATGCAAAAATGAATTTTTAAAATTACAATGGTCTGTAAACCATATTCAGGTTTGTGTACAGTGACACCGTAATCGATTTGTATAAGGGAATTCCTGTCAACGTCTGCAGCGAGAGACATACACAATGTGTGTGTGAGCAGTGCGTACATTGTCCGACAGCGATTTGTATATGTACACAAAACTTTTGAAAATACCTTATTTCAAAGGAGTTTTTATGCGTAACACTTTACCACACAGACTTGGCAGAACTGAGATTGGCGTAGAAAGAGTGAGACCCGTTACATAAACACACAGAGAGAGATGCAACAGTAATCTACTAAATGTGTGTGTGCGAGAGAGAGAGAGAGAGGGAGGGAGAGAGATAGTTTTACTTACATTCAAATGTGTGTGAGAGAGAGAGAGAGAGAGAGAGAGAGAGAGAGAGAGAGAGAGTTTATATCGTGATGGATAACTGCGTCTAGAGACAGAGAGAGAGGGAGGGAGAGTTACTTACATTCAAAGAGAGAATTGATATCGACAACAATCATGATCATATAGTTTGAATTTCCCACCACAGAAAAATGTTGGCAGATCTGTTCTATACACAATAATGCAAGATTGATAACCCTGATCATATATTTTAATATATACACTATATAACACACACATATCAAGTTTCAACCCATGCATAGGTTGGTAAACCTGATCATATAGATTTAATATACATTACAACACACAACAAATTTGAACTCATGCAAGGTTGGTAACCCTGATCATATATTTTACTATATACACTATAATGCATCAATTCGGCGCCTTCCATTACTTTACAAAAGCTAAAGTTTTCACCATAATGGACCTCAATCAGGCATTTCATCAAATACCGCTATCGGAAGAATCCAAACGCCTAACCGCCTTCGCCGTCCCATTAAATCTGTACCAATTTACTAGAGTACCCTTTGGAATATCCCAAGGAAGTTCTGTATGTAGCCGATTGTTAGAGAAAATGTTCCACGACGTAAAATTTAAATTTGTATATCACTACCTAGATGACATAGTAATCTACAGCGAATCTATGGATCAACACCTTCATCATTTACGTGAAGTATTATCACGATTAAAGAAAGCCGGATTAACAGTAAACCCGAGTAAAGTAAATTTTGCTGTTAAACAATTTTCATTTTTAGGTCACATAGTAAAGGCCGACGGAAAGGTAAGCATAGACCCAGCATAGACCCGTGCTATCAGAGAATTTTTACCACCACGGGATACAAAAGGAATAGCCCGATTTTTGGGAATGTTAAATTACTTCCACAAGTACATCCCTCACCTAGCTGATATAGCAGCACCATTGAACGCATTAAGAAAAAAAGGAGGTAAATTTGAATGGACTCCACAACACCAATCTGCATTTGAAAAACTGAAAGAAAGCATAATATTACCCCCAGTATTACAATTAGCTGATTTCAATAAACCACTTGTAGTACAGACTGACAGTTCAAGTGTAGCACTAGGAGCAGTAATATATCAAGAAGTAGATAATTCTAGATTACCGATCAGTTATGCCTCGCGAACTCTAACCGACCAGGAAAAGAAATTCTCCGCATACGAATTAGAATGTTTAGCTGTAGTATTCGCATTTGAGAAATTCAAACCCTTTATAGAACATAAAGAATTTCTGTTAGAAACTGATAATCAAGCCTTATCTTGGTTATTAAATCACCCTAAACAGTTAGGTCGTATCGGAAGATGGGTATTAAGATTAAATTGTTACAAGTTTAAGGTACAACACATTCGTGGCACCCAAAATGTAGTTGCCGATACACTGTCCCTATGTTCCAGCCGCCTAATAAGATATCCGAAAATAAGGAAAGTGGTGAGACATCGATAATCAATACGCTAATTACTGAATTCCCCCTTGCATTTACTGATATAGCTCAATATCAACAACAAGACCCGTATTTAAATAAGATAATAGAACAGTTAGTTACAGGAAATAATTCAGAGAAATATATATTAAGTAAGAGAGTATTATGTTATAAAATAGCTAATGGAAAATCCTTGAGAATAATTGCCCCAGATATTATTAAACCAATGCTTATGGAATACTACCACTCATCCACCATTGGAGCACATGTGGGAATGAATAAAACGATACATCGCATTCGAAAAGAATACCATTGGGAAAATATGAACAGCGAGATATATAATTCGTAAAACAGTGTAAGTTGTGTGCACTGAGCAAGCCAGCGAGAAACAGCCACATAGGTAAATTAATCTCGGAGACTCCCACGACACCCTTTTCAAAAATCTACTTAGACTTTTCTGGCCCCTACCCACGTTCAAAATCAGGTAATACCATGCTACTCATTTGTGTAGACTCATTTACCAAATTCGTCTGGATGTATCCCATGCGACGAGCGTTAGTATCTACCACTGTGAAGATTTTGCAAGATAGATTATTTAAAGACTTCGGTACACCTGTACATCTAGTGTCAGATAATGGACCCCAGTTTAAGTCCAAAGAATTCAAGGACATGTGTTTCAGACTAGGTATAGACCACATTACCGTTACAGAGTATCGTCCACAAGGTAATATCGCTGAAAGGTATTTGCGAAACCTAAAATCCGCTTTAATAGCCTACCATGCAAAAGACCAGAACCTACCTGGATACAATTTGCCTTCAACTCAGCATATCATGAAGGACATAAATCGACATCCTTTGATTTGTTGTATAAATATAAACCGAATCACCCATTATCCACAAAGTGGAAAATACATGAATTGCTACTTGCTACCCCGCGAAATCAGTGGTACAAATATAAAGGATATGGAACGAAGCTCGCGCTAACTTGAGAGTGAACTTGAGAAAATCGCGAAAATATCATGAGCGGGATAGTAAAGAAGTAAAGTATCAAGTCGGAGACTTAGTGATGTACAAAACTCACCCGACGAGTAGTGCAGTTGATAAGACCACCTCCAAACTATCTTACCGATGGTGTGGCCCTTACAAAATTTACAGATACTTAACTCCCGTAACCGTAGCACTGTATGAACCCACTACGAATAATTATGTACGTAGAAGTCATGTTTCCCAGATAAAATATTATGACGGAAACAAAAATGCTAGTGAGCAAGAAAAGAAATGAAGTAAAGAAGGATAAATGTATTGAGACGTATATTTGCTATATCGTAATTGAGTCACTACTTAATTACCAAATCGTATAAATAGGAATGAGGCCTGATCAACTAAGCAAAGTTAGAAGTCAGCTGACAAAGAATATAAGTAACGTTACTTCACAATTACTTTACAAGTACTTTAATAAAATGATTCGTCAACCACGATTCAACGAAATCCTTGAAAGAGAAAAAGAAACACAGTAAGGATGTGAAACATACTCTGTGAAGAGTAACTCCATGAAAAGAGTAACACAAAGCTAAACAAAAAAAACTGGTAGTAGTCTTAAGTAGTAGAATTAAGGTGAATTTTGTGTATTTTATATATTTTATGAACTTTGAATTGTATGTATTTTAAGTATTAGTTAATATGGTATCTCTTGCTAATAGTAAATAGTGAATTGAGAGTGATTCATGTACCTCATGAGGAAATTGCTTAAAGAGAGAAAGGAATTTCACACAGAAATTCCGAGCAAACTCCCAGTGCAATTCTAATCTATTTCCCCGTTGAAAACACATCGGTCCCTGACCCTGTGTCTTCTTTAAGTGAAGGAGTATGTGACGATTTAATACGCCTAACTCCCACAAATAAATAAAAAAATTTATAATACTAAAACAATTTAATAAGGTACTGATGAACCCTTTCTCCATGCCCCAAACCGGTAGCAACATGCCGATTGGCCAATGTGGCAGTTAATAAAATTAGATTTAAGAAACTCAATAAATCCATAACGCCCCCGCGTCACATAAAAGAATAATAGAAATATAGAGTAATGTAATTAAGTTGTAATCAAATTAAAGGAAAATAATTAATGATAATTGAGAACTACTTTTCGAGCGGAGAAACTACCCGCGCGCGGACAGCCCCATTACCCCTATAGTTAGTTAGTTCAGTTGAATCAGAGACTCCGCTGGTGAAACAGCGTACAGAAAGTTATGTAGACAATATAAAACATGTAAACTAGAAAAAGCTTGTGTAATAGCCGGATGATGTGAATGTTGTAAATGACTTGAGTGTGCGACGATGACATCTCTATAAATAACTAACATCACCTAAATGTGATGTTAAACTTTTATGTGAACACCAGTGAAAGTTACCACCAAAAACCGACCACAAGAATCTACAGAACAGACAGACTACTCATCTTTAGGAATGACATCAAATTTCACCAACACACGATAGACAGAAGATCTCCAAGACACCCTGCACAACCGATAGAAGCGCCGATTCGCCGAGGATATGTTACACACAGGTGACACGGAAGTTCTACTTCTGTGGTTCAGAACTTAACTTAAACTAATAAATGAAAGACACTTAAATAACAATATAAGAGTAAAGTAAAACACGAAAGACTGACCTAATTACCATAAAATTGTAATTTCATGATAAGTAATAATATGTGTTAAGTTTAATGCTTTTTATGAATATAACACGCTAAAGTTAAATAAGCCCATTCTTCAGATGGCACAAAATAAAGATTATTATTTTTAATATCATATACAGAAACAAACTACTCGGATCCGAGGACAGTACAAGCTATGTTAACCCATGAATTACACTAATTCTACTTGTACAAGATGTGCAAATGTTTTGATCTTTAGTATACACATTGCTAATTTTCTTCTGTGATGTTAAAACAGTATGTAATAAAGAGATGTCATGGTCCAAAAAGGTGAGTGAATAAATCTACAAAGCCCTGTCAATATTCCTCAATTCACGGGATCCTATTTAGCGTTTTTTATATTTCAGTTAATTATGAGTTTGATAATATTATGGCAGCCTGATTAATTGACCTGAGCCAATTAACCAGGTTCCCGATATTATAACGTTAAGACGTTATAACTTTGCAAGGTTTTTTGTGTTATTGTCTCTTGATATATCATTATAAAGGGAAAAGAGAGCATCATCAATTTTTTCTAAATGAAATCTAAGGGTTTTAATGGCATCGATTCTACTCTCCCACCGTGTATCAGATAAAGGTTTTACAGTTATGGTAGGAAGTTCTTTCATGAGAATATGCCAACGATAGGTGGAGGCTGAGAAAAACCATATATTTCTTGAATAATACCAAAGAAATGTGTTACTTCAAGCGAACTTTTCGCAGCATCATTTACAACTAAATTAAGACTATGAGCTGCACAAGGGACAAAAAAGGCTCTAGGATTTATATCAAGAATTCTTTTTTGCAGCCCATCATGTTTGCCTTTCATATTGGCACCGTTGTCATATCCCTGCCCTCGCATATCCTTAATATCAATATTTAATTCTTTTAAATAATTCAATAAAAAGGCTGTTAGTCCTTCACCAGTTGTATCTGTAACTGAGCAGAACCCTAAAAAATGCTCTCTAATTTCTATATTCTTTGAAATATCATTAATGAAAACGAATCTGACAACTACAGTTATTTGTTCTTCGTGACTAACATCAGGTGTACAATCTAATATAATTGAATAATATTTACATAATTTTAATGTTTCGATTATATTTTGCTTCACTTTTTCACCTGTTAGACAAATTAATTCATTTTGGATTTTATCCCCTAAATAATGTGGCATATTATTGTAATCTTTTTGAATTCTGCCAATATGTTCCGCCATTATATTATCGAATTTTGAAAGTGATTCAATTAGCTTCAAAAAATTACCATTACCTTTTTCGAAAAGTTTCTGATTGCTTCCTCTAAAAGCTAGATTTTGTCCAGCTAAATATTGAACGACACAAATGATTCTTTCAATAATTTACGTCCATCTTTTTTTTCTAACTGAATTAAATTTTGGTTGACTGAGTCAACAGTTGTACCTTTTTCAATCGATTTTTTTTTAGCTCAACATATTTCTTAACATTCTCAAAATGCCCCTTACTTTTTTCGTGTCTGTCTAAAATTTGAGATAAGTGTCGCCAGTCAGTATAACCTTTATCATCATTAAAAACATTATCAGAAACTTTAAATAATTTTCAACAAAAACAGAGTACAGAATTATTTGACTTAGAATAAACCAGCCATGTTATAGGAACTTTTTTTCATTATTGCTCAATTTTTTGTCATAGTAAGTAGTTGAAAAAAAATCTATTTGAATCGTCTAATGGAAATGCAATATTTTTCAATTTTAATGGCCCTATTTCAAGAATCGACATTTTAATCTTATCTGTTAAAACTTGCTGCCAAAGAGCTGATCTTTCAATATTTCCACCCCAGCATCCTCAGCAGCAGCTTCGGTTGGTGTTGGTGGATCCGGTGTGTCCTGTGCATCCGCCTCGGATTTATTTTTTTCTTGCAGCTGCCCTATTTGTAGATTTTCCGTATGCGTGTCCGTGTTCGAATCAATCTGTTCCTCCACTTGCTGGCTTGTTGATGGTTGTTCGGCTGTAGCCGTCGTGGATACAAAGAATTTTTTTAAGGAGCCAGCCAGTCCTTTTTTAATTCCGTCTTTTTCCGACTTTCTTTTTCGATACTGAAAGTCGGAAAGTCTCTTTCTACCATCAGCCATCTGAATTAAGCACAAATAAATTTTAAGAATAGCGAAACAGAAAAATAAGAAGAAAAGTTTAAATGTTTAAAATAATGAAAAATACTTACGTTTTAAAACTTTAAACTTTAAAAAGCACTGTAACTCTTGATTGAAACGTTTAGTCTTTTTATTTCTGCTTAGTTCAATACAATTTTACTCGCATTAAATCGCAAACTAAACTATGTGAGTGTGATGCGGAAAAGTTATTAGTACTTGTTGAACAACGTCCAGCAAATATATAATTTCAAATTGAAAGAGCACAGTAACCGAACGGTCATTGATAAATTGTGGGAGAAAATTGCCACCGAAATGGGCCACTCAGGTAGACATTTACTACATATATTTATTTATAGATTTGCATATTTCTGCTGCCACGAAACTGACCCTCTGCTTGAATTAAAAAATTCCATGTAATTGTGACGAACATTTAAAGCAGAAGTTGTAGGACGAAATAGTGCACCATCATTCTCAAAATCCTCAACTGCTAACTCTTCTAAGGCTGCATGAATATGTGCCAAAGTCCCTTCTCTTTCTCTAATCAAGTTATGAAGAACACAAGCTGTCATCGTGAACAAGAGTCACCTTATCCGGCGATGCTATTATTTCTGTCTTTAACACTGCCCATTTTTTAGTAAGCATACCAAAAGCGCATTCAATTATTCGTCGGGCCCGAGATAATCTGTAGTTAAATATTCGTTTTTGTGGTGTCAAAGTTTTTCTTGAGTACGGCTTTAATAAATTTGTTCTCAGGGGATAAGCCTCATCAGAAATAAAAACAAATGGTAGTTCTCTATTCGGCGGAAGGTCCAATTTTTTTTCAAATACCATTTTACCAAAATTTGAATGTTTGAAAATACTTGCGTCACAGTTTCTGCCAAAATCTCCGACATCGATGAACAAAAACTTTGCCTCACTATCTGCTACTCCCTGTAGTACTATAGAATGAAATTTTTTATAGTTAAAGAACGCAGATCCAGTTTTGGGGGGACACTGCATTCGAATATGTTTCCCATCAATTGCACCTAGACAGTTGGGAAAGTTCCATCGTCTTTCAAATCCATCTGCAATTTCGAGGTACTTTTCAGCATTTGGTTTTTGCATATAAACTGGGGATAATTGATCCCATATTGCTTGACAAGTTTCGTGAACTACATTAGAAATAGTAGATGCCCCTGAACGAAACTGGTAGTGCAGAGATCTGAAGGTTTCTCCTGTAGCCAGATACCTGTTAAAGATAAAAGATTAGTACAGTTCAGCAGAACCTTTTTTATTTTTGTAATTACATGAATAAGAAGTAAATACAAATTTTATAGAGTAAATATTATATTTTCCAGTGGCGGAATGTAAATCAAAATGGGAAAGCCTCCGCAACTCGTATAACCGTGCTGTAAGAGAAGGCAGAGACATGGCATCCGGTTCTAAAGGGTCTAAAAAAAGGAAATGGTACCTGATGGATGCAATGGAATTTTTGAGGGACTTTGTGGGTGTTCATCGGAAACTAGGGAGCAACACTATGGGCACTAATTCTGAAGAAAACCTAGCAGAGACTGTTGAGCCAGATCTCGTAGACACAATCTCTACAGAAAATTTAGAAGAAAATCTACACTCTGCTGTAATTCAAACTCATGAATTCGAAAACGTGAGCAGTCCTGCATCGCAACCTTCCAGAAGGAAATCAACCTCAGTTGAAAAGGTCGTCGATCCAATGATTTCATTTTTGAAATCAAGAACCAAAGTATCTGAACAAGAAAACCCAACTCTTACGTTTTTTAAAAGTTTGATTCCCGATGTGGAAAAATTAACAGAATCAAGAAAAAGAAAATTTAAGCAAACAGTTTTGAATGAATTGTATAGACATTTGGATGAACAAAAAAATTTTGCTTATTTTAACACATCACAGTTGCCTATTCCTAGTCCTATTCCCAGCTCAAGTTCCTCTTAAGCTCCACCTCCTGAATCATATCAATATGCTTATACTACAAATAATTTAATTAACATCATAATTTCAATTTTGGTTATTACAGTATATTTTATAGTACAATTATTAATTAAACTACTGTATTTTCTGTTAGAAATAAATAGTTATGTAGAAACTTTATATAGCGAATAGTGTAGACCTATATAATTTTATGTAACCTACTTATATGTAATTGTGTTAATTAAAAAACAGAAATGTCATTAAACAATCTTAAAATGAAAAAATGTATATTTATTACATACCTTAATGTTACAAGGAGCTTCTCTTCTGGTTTAACGCATTTTCGAAAATTTGTATTTTGCTTTTGAATTTTGTGTTCAATTAAATGCAATAAAAAGTCAAAACTTGCTGGACTCATTCTCGTGTAATTATAAAACTTATCTTCATAATTTCATAATTCGTTTAACAAATGATTTGATAGTATTATCATAGCTTCTTCGTTTGTTGTATGGATGCACCCAAAATTCTCGAGACACTTTCGAATTAACCAGTAACCACTTCCACAAAATTGGGACACACTCATCTACCTCCTCATCAGAAGACATAACTTGATATTTGTTAACACGAGTTATATTGTACTGCAAATGCCAAATATTTCAATAGAGGTTCCCGATGACTGGTGTACTTGGAGGGAAATGTCTGTTTCAGTGTAGATTGGAAACGTTTCAGTCAAGATCAAACATTTTGTTTCGGTTTGCTTCAACCGGATTGTTTGCTGCAGTGTGGTTTCACCGTAAGGAGCGTATTTACTTAAGAAGAGGAGACGAACGGGACCGGTTCCCCCCCCCCCCACAGAGGGTCGAAATAAGGTGACGAATTTTGTTAATCTCTTAATTTTTATGTTCTTTTATTAGTGTTCAGCTAGTAACCCTTTTTTAAATATACAAACAGGTTTATTACACAGCATTTGCGTTTACGTTTGAAATATGGAATACAGAAAAATAATTTCAGTCAGTAAGCATCTTCTAAACATTGTTCAGTAACGGGTACTTTTATTGTTATTACCGTTATTTTAATGGGATTAACTTCAGGATGTTATCACACGTTTTCAGCCACTTTAAAGGTAGTAATGTTGATTAGCCTTAACTTTTTGTTTTTTCTTTTGTAGGAAGCCGACTCGACCGGACGCCGGATCCACCCCCCCCCCTCAAAGGCCAAATGCTAGATATGCCACTGCGTAACATTACACTCTTGTTGGAAACGTCACAGTATTATGCAGGAGGTCCCGAAGGGGGGCGCACAATACATCTCACCCTCGCCATCGATGAAGGGAGCGACCTTAGGTTGATTCATACAAGCGTTTGGGGAGGGGTATAACCGAGTATAACCCTTTAGCCCCTCCCGGGTACGGCACTGTTGTGTATATCCAGTTGTTCACAAGGCAAGAGATACAGAGCTCTGCGGATTATAGTTTGTGAATGTACATTATACACGCTTCTTGATAATTTGCAAGTACGCGTTTACCGATTCATTTAAATCCGCAACTACGTAAGCTCAGCGCTTTCGCCAATCAAGCAATATTTTTACAATATTTTCCTGTTCAAATTGAGGTTGAAATCGTCCAATGGCGCGGGAAATTTCCCACATTTCGGCATACTACGTTCGGGAGGCCTACAACGATACAATTCAAATCAATTTTGTGCTCGTATCTAAATTTACTATTTTGAATGTTCATCACTACTTTGTTCACAGCACTTTATAATTATTAATATTGATGGTACTTTCTCTTGTGAACTTACTTTGTTGTATTCTCTCATACGACGTTTCGGAGTGTTGTTCTCCTTCTTCAGTGAGGTTTGTATACTGAGTGTGCCAAGTTGTCGGTAATTTGTAACGGTTTTTAGTTAACAGGTTGTGTGTGTGGGGGTGGAGGTGGAAGGGGATTGGCGCGGTATTTTGAATTGTTGTATGTGTTGTTTATTACTGTGTCGAATAGTGTGTTTGATTTTAATTGTAAATGGTCATTGAGTATGTTGTTTGGTTGTGTTTTGTTGTGTTTGTATATTTCGAATTGTTCTGTGGTGTTAAATTTGCGACTTTTGGGTAGGTAGTGTAAAATTTCAAGGTTGTTTTTTATGTTTGTGTAACTGTGGTTTTCTGTCTGGATGTGTGTGGCGAAATTGGATTGTATGTTATTGTTGGTTAGTGCTTTGGTGTGTTCAGAAAATCTGGAGGAAAAAGATCTTCCTGTGTATCATAGTTTTTTAATAATATGTATCTGAATATTTTACGCATTATATTTAACGAAACAGTTTTATTATACTATTATAGATACGTTACGAAACAGACTTATTATTTTAATATTGTATAATATTATATATAATATAGGCTATCATCAAATATAATTTCTTGTGCAAGTAGTTGCATTATATTTTTTCGTTTCAATTCACTTGACGTACGTTTCACTGAATATATCAGTATCTTCATATTTTATTTAGGCCTATATTAATATTATTTATTATATTAATTATTTTAATATTATAGATTTTAACGAAACACAAAAGGAAGACTTATAAAAGGAAAAAAATCAAAGTTTTATTCACTTTCAATTAATTTGTGTAGAAACTAAATTATATTTTCAAGCCTTTATTTTACTAAATATATTACGTCATCAAAGTCCAACTAAAATGTTTTTTTTTTCTGAGGACTATATGGCCTAGTGTTTCAGTCTTTCCTGACTCATCGTTGATCTAAGAAAAATTTTGTTAATTTAAGTTTTGAGAAATCTCTTTCACATGAAGCCACAAACACGCAACTTGTTAAAAAGTCCTGTAGGATGAGATAGAAGTTGTAAGTGGACTCAGTGAAGTCTCATTTAACAACAAACTGACGGACTTCTTTGGCTGTACATGTAACTGCTATTTCTGTGATCAGTAGCATGTAGGTATACGTGTCTCGAAATCTTTTTACTTCGTGCACCAGGCGCTGATCCACGTGAGAAGATGGAGGAAATTTATGTTTTAAATGTAATTTTTTCAAGTTTTACATTTCAATGCAGTTTATGAAAATAAATAGTGTTATTGTGGTAAGTTCTGTAACTTATTTTTATTAAAATGTGTTCCTGTTTAACCAACCATTCTTTCGATTAAAGTTTTGTTAGTTTTAAGTGTAGGCCTACGTGATGACAGATTGTTGACGACCTACTCCTAATGTGAACAATTTTACAAATTTATACGAAAATAGTGTAAAGCTTTTTTCAGTTCGGTGTTCCACGTCGCTAAATATAAGCGCATGGGTGTTATAAAGCGATAGTTAATGTTTGTAACGTCCGGCTATTGAACTCCGCAACTTTCCATTTTCCATTGATGAGGTGGGGAGGGGTGCGGCCATCGAACTGGTCCTCAGTTATATATGTGCCCCTACAAATTCAAAGGTTGTCTATGACTACTTCAGACCATTAAAGAATTGTCCAACGTTTCATATCCCCCCCAAACGTTAACTCTTTCCCTGCCCCCCAAAATTACTTGCTGGATTCGCCTCTGCTTGCACCACTTCTTGTTCTTCATTAGAGTCACCATATGCAAGGCTTAGCTTACCTACAGACGATTCTAAATCACTACCAGAAACCTCTAATAAGAACTTTGATTATACGATATTAAACGTATTCGATATGTCCTCCATGGCAGAGGACCTTTAAAGGTCTTTAGACATAGAAACATCGATCTACGAGTTTCATCTTGTAGAATTAAAGCATCGTCTGATAATTCACCTATAGTAGCATTATTGATCACGTCGATCATGTCTCTCGCTGTTACTGCTCGTTTCTTGGCATCGTTTCCTGAAACAACAAACGCTTGCAGTTTTATCTTTACCAAATCCATACCCACTGTGACTTTTTGACACTTCCTTTTTAAATAATACTAACCTCTTCTAAAATAATATTTCAACTTCCAAATAACTTAAAAATGTGAAACTTATAAATTAGTTCGCTACCGGCTGATATACGAGGGTCATTCAATAATTAAAGAGACAAATAGCTGTAGAGGACAAACGGTTTATTTAATCAGTGTGGCAATCTTTTGCTTTCCAACATGAACCCCAGCAACATTATTACAGTGTCTCATCTCTGAATAAGCTTTTATATGTCTGCTGCAAAGAAATCTTTATATTGATGTCGGAGCCCTTTTATGAATTGTCTTTGACTTCGTCGTTATCATAAAACGTCGTACCACGTACCACCTACTTGAATGGACAAAACAAGTGGAAATCAGATGAGGCCGAGTCAGAACTGTGGGGAGGGTAAACTAGAGTTTCCCAAAGCCAATTTACTGATGGTTTCACATGTTAACTACGCTGTGTGTGAACGGGTGTTAACATGAAGGAGAATAACCCCTTCGCGCAGAATTCCAGGACGTTTCCGCATCACTGCCGACTGTTTATCAATTCTTCTTCTTCAGCGGAGCGGCAACCCACTACTGAGTCAAGGCCTCCTCTAACAGCCTTTGCCAGTTGTCCCGGTCAAGTGCAGCTGCTCTGCAGTTCCGGGTCCCAAGAATGTGGCGCCCATCATAATCTACACCCAACGTACCCAACGTATTGATGCAGCCTATCATGACTGTGTGGCTCCGCTTCTCAAGAATTCCCGCCACCGGATTTCCTGTGTCACAGCTATGTCTATTGCAAAAGCGTAAAGTTGGTCTAAGAGCACTCTGAGAGGTCCAGGTCGATATAAGCTGAGTGTACTCCACAGTCCGATGTTAAAATTAACCTGGTTATTCCTGCGTGTTCTTTGTTTGGCAGTAACACGAAGTTGTGAGGACTGCCCCCCCCCCCGGATCCTATTAGCCATAATATTCATATTTGATAACTGACTGGCTGAGAAACTGGTAGGTTTCTGCACATAAAAGAGTTTGACAGATGGGATATCTGAATTCTCCGATCCAATCCCCAACCTGGAGGACCAGGAACTTTGATTTCGGGGTGCTCTTCCCCTAGAGAGTTGCTTTCACCTCAGCTGACGAGCTTTCTCTGCCCGGTCGCAGTAGGCTAACTAATTCAGCCCATGTGTGCAGCCGTTGGGCTACTATAGACTCCTCCGCCTCCACACTAGATGCACACCCTGCTGCCGATGTGCACCATCCTGCCAGGCCAGGACCTAGGATACCCCCAAACTGCCCTGACAGAACCCACATCTCTCGTTTGCTTACCGATCCACTCCGCCGAAGGGATTGGTTACCACAACCTTGGAGTAGATTGCTCGGCGTAACAGGGCCCACCGACGTGTAGGTGAGAGTGGAGTTGGGGTGGATAGGCTGGTGCATTTCTCTTCTATGAAAGGATAAGTTCGCGTCACACCCCCTTTGGGCCCCTTACTTTATCAATTAGCATTTCATAATAGTGTGTACCGTTTATTGCCCACTGATCTTCTAAAAATCACAAAAAAGTTGAAACCTCAAATGTCCTGAACGGTGCTCGTCAGTCAACTGAAGTTCGACCATTTTTAAACTGTTCTACTACTTATGAAAATGTATGCGGTTCATACAGGTATTTCCTTATAGTTCAGTCATACGAGAGTAAATTTTAGCGGTTTTTCACTTTCAGAAAGCAAGAAACGGGTCACTGACTAACCAGCACTAGACATCTGCTTAACGATGACATTATTATTCAAGACAACGAAATTAACTTACGAAGTGCGCCAAATTCTGTGTAATAAACACGTTAATATATTTAAAAAAGAGTTATTACCATACTATCATACACATCTGGAAAAACATTAAAACAGACTACAAATTAAGTGATTAAAAAAATTCCTTGTTAACTTTTTCCGCTCCTATGGGGGGTCCGGTCCAGTTCGACCCTCCGTAAATACGCCCCTGGCCTTACGTTTACGAATATGCATGGAGTGACGGACGCATTTTTATGATTTTAATTGTTCATTTGAAATGGTAATAAAGCACTAAATTAAAAAATACGTTAAAATTATTAAATACGGGTCGAAAACCATGTAGCCTGTGTGGAGTTCGAATAGCAAGTAAAAACTGTGTAATATAGAAATTTCTTAAGTTGCTGTAGAATAAATTACTACACTATAGGCCTAAATACTAGTCTTGTGTAGTTCGCGAACGACCTAGTTCAGAAGAGCGTTCTTTCAGACGAACTACGCGAACTAGTTCGTTGTCGATCCCGAGGTCAGTTCTTTAGTTTGCCCGGCGGCCGCTCCGCCACGAGGCAGCGCTGGCCGGGCGACTGATTCGTTTTGCTCTCACTCGGTCTCTGTGTAACTCTGTAGAACACATTCTGTAATTCTGTCTAGTCTGTGGTTTGTTTGTTTACCACTCGGTCTCTCTTTAGACCATATTCCGTCTAGTCTATAGTCTATGGTTCGTTTGTTTACCATACCGTCACTGAAGAGAGTGAAACGTATATTCTAAACAACAAGTGCTCATGATAAATTTTTATGGTAAGTGTTTATAATTATAAATAATAATGTTTTTCAACGATGTGATATAGTTTCGTTTTTTTTTATTAACTATTTTAATTGCCTATTTCAAGTTTGACTTCTACGATACGTTAGTACTAAGGATCAGCTATGCTCGCGATTTCGTTAGGAATTTTGAATTTCAAACCGTCTAACATCATTGGTCTTAATAAAGGTACTCTCTTAAACTGAATCAGTGAAAAT
Organism: Magicicada septendecula; assembly: GCA_034769895.1. Lineage (NCBI taxonomy): Eukaryota > Metazoa > Arthropoda > Insecta > Hemiptera > Cicadidae > Magicicada > Magicicada septendecula. The sequence goes on from CM068372.1 coordinate 121,175,207, forward strand.
TTCACTGATTTTTTCAGTAAATATAGAATTTATTGAAATTTCAGTAACTTTGTATCTGTTTACTGATTAATCAGTTAATTAAGGTTAACCACAACAAAAAGCGGACCTACCCTGTAATTAATTTATATACTTTCATGATAATAAATCTAGTTCGTTATAATCTTATTCAGATAAGCTTATTAAAATATTAATTAAAAATCAATTAGTATTATGAACTTATCAAACTTTGTGTTTTTTAATTGATCAAATAAATGTAATTATTAGTTGCTATGAATATTACTATATATTATTTTTGTTAACTAATTATGTAACCTACAAATCTTAGTTGTGTTGTATTCACGAATACAATACTTCAAGTGTATAAAAACTCGGTTTTTTAGTCTATTACATTATATTTTAATTTCAATATTATCCTGTAATTTTATTAATTATTATAATTAGACATGAATAAAGTCATTGTCATTTTTTAGTGTAAAATCAGTTGATTTTTATTCATTTGACATTAAATCACTAATTAACTGATATTTATTGTTTTAATTATGTGCTTAAAATGCCTCAGCAAATGATCATGGAATGAATTTTTATAATGTTTTATTTTTTTAATTTAAAATTATTAGTAGATGTCTTTCTAGTAGCACTTCAATCAGTACTTCTTACTGGTCTTATACGTTAATATCATTAATAAAGTTTTACTAATGTAAATAGTAAATCAATTTTTACTGATTCAGATTAAAAGAGTACACTATTTTTTAAAATAAGTAAGTACTCGATTAAAATTGATAATTAGTATATTAATTAACATTGATGGCTTCGGACGTATTTTCAAAATTCAAAATTAGCTGTGAATGAAGTCGAGTGCACAGCTAATATTTGAGTACCGTACACATTTACCATTTGTATAAAATATTACGTTTGTTTTAGATTGCCTACTATGATGTCATCAAAGAGAAAACATAGTTCTTTATGGACACATTTTACTGAAGAAATAGACAGCAAGAAGGCAAAATGTAAATATTGTTCGACGTTAATCAGTATTGCAGGAGGTTCAAATGGGAACCTAACTCGACATATGAAAACAAAACATGCTTTGATTCCTTTAACTATTGAACGACAACCACTGCTGGATGCATCCGATTTAAGTTCTCAGCCTCAGCAATCAAATGAAATCAGATCGGTGAATGTTATTTCAACATCATCATCAGTAGTTTCAACATCCTCATCGGTATCAGCACTTCCTCAACTTCAACAGTCAATTACTCAATACATTCGTAAACCACCACCCATTCGAAAAGTTCAGGAAATTGACAGGCAAGTTGTCAAGATGGTTGCTAAAGGACATCACGCTCTACGAATTGTTGAAGAACTAGAAATGCGAAAATTGATTGAGATGGTGTCTCATTGTCCTGGGTACCAACTCCCCTCTAGAAAAACTTTGTCATTAAATTTAATGTCAGACGTTTATAATGAAGTATTGATTGATGTACAAAAGAAAATTCAAGCTGCAGTTGCATTATCTCTCACTACCGATGGCTGGACCTCCAGCAATAATGAGAGCTACATAGCTATAACAGCACACTTTATAGATGACGAGACCAAACTTTGCTCGGCTTTGCTTACTTGTCAAGCTTATAATGATAAGCATACAAGCCAAAACTTCTGCAATTTTTTAAAAGATGCCATGGTAGAGTGGAATATTTCTCATAAAGTTGCTGCTGTCGTAAGCGACAATACTGGTAATATTATAGCTGCTGTCAGACTTGGTGAATGGCGGTCAGTCGGATGTTTCGCTCATCTTATAAATCTCGTTGTCCAAAACGCTACAAAGGAAATATCAGATGTTTTAGTGCAAGTCAAAAGTATTGTTGAGTACTTCAATCGAAGCACACAAAGACAAAAGAAATTAACAGCTACACAAGAGCAAATGAGTTTGCCGCTACTAAAACTCAAGCAAGACGTACCAACTCGTTGGAATTCCACTTACGACATGCTTGAGCGAATAGTACGGGTAAAGGATGCTGTGATTGCAACGGTTGCTCTACTACGCTCTGATCTAACTATAAAAGAAGAGGGCTGGGAGGTAATAGAAGGAGTTTTACCTTTACTTAAAACCATTCTACGAGGTCACAGTGGAAATAAGCGCCGAGAAAAATGTGACCCTGTCAAAAGTCATCGTATTTTGTAACTTGATTCAAGGTTTTCTGCAAAAACATACATCACAAAACGAAAAAGTAGTCGTCGTACAGTCAGCTTTAAAGAAAGGTATGGAAAACCGTTTTAGAGATTTGGAGAATAATCTTTTATACGCTGAATGTACAATTCTGGACCCGCGATTTAAAGAGAGAGTGTTCAGGCACAAAAGAGCCTGTGAAATAGTAATACAAGGGCTCAGAAATAAAATTGGTAAAGTGCAATTACTCCAAAGAAAAAAATCAAGAAGTTTCAACAAGTATTTCTGACCTTGTATCCAGTACCACTGAAAATAAAAAAGATAGTACGAGTATATGGGAAGAATATGACAGTGAAATGAATAAAATCACAAGACCAGATAACAATACTGTGGCTGGCATTCGTGAACTGGATAAGTACCTAAACGAAGAGTACTTAGATCAAAAGAAAGATCCTCTACAGTGGTGGCAAGAGCGGCGCCACGTATATCCTCATTTATATGCATACATTTTGAAAAGGTTTTGCATCGTTGCAACATCCGTGCCCTGTGGACTCGGGGACCGGACAAATTATTAGTCAACGTCGAACGCTATTAAAGCCGAGCAAAGTTTCCAAATTAATATTTTTACACAATAATATGTAGATAAACATTGTGATCAAACTACTTAGTATAGTATGTACAAGACTGATTAGTAATGATAGGTGATTAGTACGGTATGACAGAAGAAATTAATTTTGTTTTTTTATTTTCTTTACCTATACAAGTAATTTTATGTGCCATATAATGTGCCATTTTGTTTCTTATTGTTTAATTAAAGAATATGTGGTTAATGAAGAAAGTTGTGTTAGTGGTTAAAATCACAAGCAGAATTATCACTGTTGCACACCACTAAAGAATATGTAATGTCAAATATAACTTCAATACTTAAAGTACCAAATGGTTATGTCAGTCAGACAACAAATAATATTTAAGTTGATTGTTAAATAATTGATTATTTAATTATTATTAAAAATAAGTATTGTTTGTGTTTAATTTTATTGGATTATTAAATATTTTGTATTCATTTCAATTAAAATAAAAAACATTGATTTTAATAGTTGTTTTCTTTCCATAATATCTTTGTGCATTCAAATACATACTTAAACATTTTTTAGTTATAGAGATCAAAGAGCTCCGGAACGGTGAACTAATTAAATCAAAGAACCGCTTCCGAGCCTCGAACTAGTTCACCATGGAGCTGCGAACTAAATTGAGCGCTCCCGGTGGTGAACTATTATGCCCAAGACTAGAGACTACTGTCTGGCCGTAATTTGAAGATCGAGCAGTGGGTAAGGTGGGAGAAGCAGGCAGGGCACTACGGTTGGCTAAGTGGGGGTGTTGTAATCTCTAAGCTGAGAACATTACCTCGTCAAACTAGTCCCTCACCCCTCCCGGCAATTACCGCGTCTCTTGATCTCTTGACACACGGGCCACTCTGTCGCGCCAAGTACCAGTGGCTCGTGTGCAAGGGTTCGCTTCAGAGATGCACCACTCTCCATTTGCTCAGTGATAAAAGATTGTTTCATTTAGTATTTACATCAGTTTCATCATGGACTCTGACGAGGAAGTTCTTCCTTCCAAATTCTTTTGTACACAAGAAGGATCAGTACCATGGCAAGACAGAATGATATATTGACCTTTTTCAGAGAAACCTTGTCTGATACTGTTTCACTATCAAACCACAGTCATAATAAAAACTATTTTAATAACTTATTTTGTGTCTTATTCAAAATCTGTTTTCCCTAAAATATATCTCTTAGTAGAAATATTTATTTAAAAATAAAAAAGTTTCTATTTATATGAATATTGTTCGTCTGTCGCATCTAATTTGATCAAAGATTTTGATAGATTATGTTAAGAACGTTACACCCACGTAGGCCTACATTCTCTTTACCTTCCTCCTCCCTCCTAACATCCCTCTCTCTTTCACGCGCGCGCGCGCGCACACACACACACACACACACATGCAATAATCGTATTCAGTAGACGAAATATTAACCAGTTTGGTGTTGAGTAATGGATTAAAACTATTGATTTCCTGTAAGCCAGACCTAAACTTGTTTGCAACTGTAAACTGTGTGCATTGTTCGCAAGATTGTTTTGGCTCATAAGTATGTGCTCAAGTAGTGTTTGCATAAAACATTGTTGAGACCGTCCCGCCTGAATTCGCTAATATGCTATGTAATTTAGAAGTCATTACTCTTTTTCTTGTGTTGTAATTATGATAATCAACAGTAAACTATGGCTAGAGACTGATCTTGCAGGGAGAATATTGTTATATAATTATTTGTCACTTGTAGGAGTCATATGGGCTAGACGCAAATGTATACGATTGTTGCAGAGACTGAGACCAAGTTTTTGTGGTGCAATTCCATACAATACAATAGTTATTAAAGAAAATATTACATTCATAATTACTCAATTATTATTGTATTATTTTTATATTATTATTAATAATAATACAACTTTTCGTACAAGAATATATTTTGTATTATTTTTTCAATATAACACTGTTTAAATACTGTTAATTTAAATAATTTTTAATTTGTATATCTGATGATGTTTGTTAAATACTATTGAAACAGTGTTATATTAAAAAAATAATTAAAAATATATTCTTGTACGAAAAGTTTTATTATTATTAATAATAGAGAAAATATATATAGAAAAACTTATTCAAAGCGGGATTGCATAAGTTCTCGCATTATACAAACTTAGACATTAGTCAAATACTGCACTTCGTAGACCATGTATATGTATTTTGTTTCTATTTTATTACATACACCTACATTTCTGTCATAATATAATTACACGATATAATGTCTACCAACTTTAGGCATTTATGACTTTAGTTGTTTTATGAAGTTTACACTTTAGTTTAGTGCAGTGGGCCTACTTTATTATTATTACTGCTATTATAATTTTTATGTACGTACGTACATACTTTACTACAGTATTGATTAGAAACATACCTGATTTATTTTTCATCAGGCTGTCCATGTTACTGAAGCCTGATACAAAAATATAACAGAGCTGTTCCCATGCTCTCCCTTTTGCCATTTTGTTTGAACATTCATTGCATCTCGGGTCCCAAATTGCCGGGATCTGTTCCACTTCAATTATAAATCGATCAGAATCAAAATCCGACATGATAGTTAAAGTTTTTAAATAGTTTTTAGAAACAAGAAAGTCTTATAAAGTCTAAAAACAAATAGTAAGAAAGCTCCAAACGTTTTACAGAAATTACAGTGTTAGTATACGCTTCACAACACTACTCTGAACACTACTGTAGCGCGACTGAAAGTGGCCCGTGTGTAAGCTCCAACGCCACAAATCGTCTCCATTCGTGGCGGGGACTGGCTTCTGCCTGCCACAGTCGCTCGTGTGCAAGGGTACAATTTAAAACCATGCAAAACAACCGGGCGCGACTGAGTGACGCCACAGAGTGGCCCGTGTGTCTGCAGCCTTAATGCGTTCACCCATTCCTCGCGTGGCTATCACTAGAGAAATTTGTTTGCGCTCTTCGAGAACACCTCGTTGTTATCGTTATTACATTTATTATTTACTTCGTTGTTATCGTTTAAAATTTATTATTACTTCGTTGTTATCGTTATTAAATTTATTATTTACTTCGTTGTCAGTAAATTTTAAACAGTGAACTGTTATTTTTATGCGTTTTCAAAACATGGAACAACAAAAACTTACGTCAACACCTACTACTAGCTTCAGAACTCCGAAAACAAACCGGAAGGTAATTCGCAGTAGGGAGCGCACCGTTGTCAGCAACATAATAGAAACAGGAGTCTAGAAACAACATAATGTGTACAGGAGGCTAGTTCAGGAACTCTGCTGGCACCTATTACTTGCCCTAACAAGAGAGCCCTTTATACGAGAAAAGGGTTAGCAACTATTGGACGAGTTAGGAAAGATTCTCCAAGAGGGAAACCACGAACAAGGGTGCCTGTTGTGATTGACAACTTTGACAGAAGTGTAATTCGCCAAACAATAGAGCACTTTTATTTACACAATTACAAATTGTGCCTTCCGTCAGGAAACTGCTGGCTACACTGAAAGAGAGAATTAATTTCCCATACGGCAAAACAAAGCTTAGACAACTATTACACGATATGGGGTTTAAGTGGAAACGGTCCTGCAGTAAAAGAAACGTGCTAGTAGAGCGCAATGACATCATTGATTGGCGGTGCAGTTATCTGATGAAAATGAAGAGGTATCGAGAAGAACAGCAACAGATTTTCTTCCTCGATGAAACTTGGGCAGACTCAAATGTCACGTTCCGGAATTGCTGGCAAGGGCCAGGTGTAACGGGTGTCGCCGAAAACATTAGTGGAACCAGTAGATTTATTATTGTCCACATTGGTTCCAAAGATGGTTTTTTGCCTGGAGCGGAATTGATTTTTAAGGCTGGGAATACTAAGGGAGACTACCACGGCCAAATGAACTCCGAAAATTTTTCAAAATGGGTGAAAGAGAAACTGATTCCTGGTCTTCCTCCTCAAAGTGTTGTAATTATGGACAACGCGCCGTACCACTGTGTAGAACACAACAAGCCGCCCGTAAGATCGTCGACTAAAACGCAGACGATTACTTGGTTACATCAGAATGGAATTGTAGCCGATGAAACCTTCAGGAAAACTACGCTGTACGAGCTAATAAAAGCGAAGAAATGCCCGGAAAATGTTTTCAGAATAGATATGGTGTTCGAGGCCCACGGTCACACTGTCGTGCGTCTTCCACCGTACAACTGCGACCTCAGCCCGATGGAAATAGCTTGGGCGAAGTTGAAGCGACACATCTGCTCCAAAAATGTTACAGGAGAGTTGACCATGACGAAACTGAAGGAGCTAATTGATGAAGGTAAGCTGAACAAAATCATATTACCATGTATTTTAGAAGCAAATATAGTGGAACTTGTTCATAACGAACGCGTAAATTTCTTCCTTGTAACCGATATTCGTTTTCTCCGCGAAATACGGAAAATTTTCCCATAAAGAGATAGGCTTCATATTGACAAAAAAAAATTAAAAAAAAAAGATGTATGAATTACAGAATTTAATTTCAAAAAATAAATTAACTAACCAAATACATAAACTACAAAATTTAATCATGTAAATTAACATTTATGTTTAGTAGGCTATACACTAAAATAATTAAGTTACCTGTAATTCACTACAGTTCACTGTAGTGCACAGAAGCTCGAGTAAATTTAAATCCAATGTTATAATTCAAATGCCGATAAACAGTATTTCTTAGACACTGTTGAATTAGAAGTACCGCTTCCTAAAGCCCGAGTTAATCGTACTTTTTCATAAATCGTTAAGATTTAACGTTTGATGCCTGATATTTTATGAATTTTAAATACAGTAGACTCCACACTAACAGACAGACGGAAGATTCAAAATAAATGTAAATGAAAGTAACACTGTAAAAATAAACTTAATAAGGTCTAAAGAATACAGTACCTATTCTTAGGGCTACGCGACAAAACAACAAAAGATACACAGGTAACGAGTAGCAATCCTTTAAGAAATGGATAATTCCAACAAATACGACATGTCAATCATTCCATGTGAAATGTGTGGTTTTACAATAGAACGTACACTGTGGTATACTGTATGTACATTACAAAAGATTTTGCTTATTTCTGGAGTAGGCCTACATTCGCAGAAGGATAATTAGTGTAGGCTAAAAGAGTACTCTCATTATCAGTTTGTAAAAGAAAACGTACCGTACCGTATCTGAAATAAATTGGTCGACAGAACCAAAGATGAATCTATAAAACAAAAGCAAGATAATTTATCTAACTGGAATGTTATACGGAGACAGTCTGGCGACAGGAAGTCAGATAACACACAAACACGGCACACAGATTAGCGTAGGCAAACCAAACGGCTAGTACACGTATTTTACCCGACATCGCTTATAAGCGGCCGCTTGGTGGGGGAGAGCTGCTTCAATCATCCGGTCGCGGCCAGACAGTTGTCAACGATATTTTTCTGAAACTCGTCGACCGCTCGGCTCGTTCACGGCACGTCCGCTTGTATGAATCACTTCAACGAGCCGAGCACGTGGTTTTTAGAGTGGGAAGTAGAGGTGGGCTAACTAGTATTTTAAAATAACAGGTATGAAAATACCGTTCCAAAAAAATAACACGTACGAATACCTGTTATTACATACTTATTATACATAACCTATATTATCCTTTGTAAGTAACTCGTTTTGAGTTTCCTGCAGGTCTCCTATGTAATATCTTTAAATAAATACACTGCAAGTAGGTTTATTTTCACCTAGATAAACCTATTAATAGATATTAATAAACCTACTTACAGTTTATTTATTTGAAGATATTATATAACCTATACTATATAATTGTTATAAGAAATAAATTGAAATTAAAAGTACCGGTATTAACAGCGTTACTTTACACTGTGACTTTATTATACTATTACTGTTTAAAAGAAAATAAGAAACAAGAGAATTTGTAGGCCTATCTCCCTTTGGGAATACCAATTTAAGTTTTCACTGACTAGGAGTAAACAAACTAACATTGGTTAGACAAATCAGTTGAGAAACTCGGGGCAATGAAATAATTTAGAGTACACGTAATACCACAACAAATAATGTGAAAAAAAACACATCAGAAACATATAATAAAAACATAACAGTAAGCCACAAGAGTGAATGAGAATAAACAAAATTTTACAAATAAAAATAATAAAAACAACTTATAAAATAAATATAAATAAATGAATAAAAACTTATAAATAATAAGCAACAACAAAAGTAAATTAAATGCATTACATACTTACAATGTTAATTTTTATGCAAATTTATTGCATAAATTAACTGATTATGAATTATATAAAATTTGATTGAATACTTTTATAGGTACGTATATCTTTACTTAATATTGCCCCGTGATGTTGGAGCATCATATACAATAATATTTATCCGTGTTAATTTTATGCATAGATTATTTAATTATCCCTTTAATAAAGTTGTGATCAAATGCATCTAACTCTGAGCTTGGGTTAGCTATACGATATACTTAATGTCATGTGTTGAACTCCCATATGTAATGTTAACATTTTCATATCTTTAAATAACGAATAATTGCATGAATTGAGTTAGAGTTAATTAATTATTCACACTCCAACTTGCTACATATGAATTTACTTTTGACTTTAACTGTCTTCGAAACTTCTATTTTGTGCATCTTTCTGATTAATTGAATTGATAATCGTTACCTTGGATTATTAATATAGATACTGTTTAATGAAAGGTTAAGTTGTGAGTCAGGTTTGTTACATAAATCAATAGAATACTAACGAATCCATTCTAACTTATATTTATTAAATCATATTCATTCTTCTTCATGTCATAACATCAATTTAAGAGCACTTACAATTCTTCAACAAAACAATAAAATTCTATTCCACATTTAATAATTCAATGAACATATTTAAACAGTTAAGTGAGCGATCAAATATTGAGCTTCTTCGTCTGCAATGACGTTACTAACTAAAATGTGGTGTACTCATAATTCGTATTTAGTATTTACGTTAAAACACATTGAACGTATATATTTACTTAATATTGCCCCGTGATGTTGGAGCATCATATAAAATATGCATGAAATAATCATAATTAATAATACACATATCAATCATATACATAGATAAAATCCTGCTCCTGCAATAAACACATCAAAATACATACATAGTACAAAATATATTAACAAGAAGACATGTATAATATTCTAGAACATAATTTCCCTACTTATGGATTCGTATCTCTCCGACTCATATTTATATACGTTTCTCAGGTGGTTTTGGTTCTAAGTGTCAGGTCAGTGGTGTTTGATAAATTACTAATTATAAGAAGAGATTAGTTTTGTACTTTACTCGTTCTGCCGTGATGTCTCCCTGCATTGATGAGTGAAGTTAATCTATAGGACACTTGATCGTAAACACTCCCGCACACCGCGACAGTCACTTCGAGCTTTGAGTTTAATATAATACAAGTAGTGGCATTGTACTCGTAATCGGTCGGTTAAGTTCTACGCGCGCATGTGTCTAATTCGCGGTACACAGTTCGCTACCGTATGCTTCTAAATACTGTCTATGCCGCACGACAACTCTTTTCGGCGCTTAGGTCGTTTTCGAGTTCATTTGGCACTTTTCACAATTCTATTTATTTGAGTTAATTACTAAACATTGTAGTATCACTACTTTTTCTGTAATTGTTCAAGAATATCACTTATGTCCGTGTCTTTATGACGATGAATTACATAGAAATTATATAGATTGTTACTCGCGTTTCATCACGAAAACTACTGTTCCGTTTACGCTCTGAGTTTTATTCTCGCACTTCCATTTATTCGTAATAATGTCTTAATCGTCTCTACCGAAATACACTTTAACTTACGCACTGCTTTAAGTTCTTATAACTGAATCATTATAAAATGAAATACAAGTTCAATAGACTGCTCGAAACTCTGAGTAAACCGAGTTAAGAATTATAATACAATTCGGAATGAACTGAGCTTAAAAATTTGTAATAAACTGAGATAAAATTTGTAATAGACTGAGATCGCGCCTCCCTGTGTAAACGGTTTTTATTTCTTCTGCTGTTCCCACTCTTGGGACTCTGATGAACACTCAAACTTCCCACCAATTCATCTTTGATAGGTTCATTCCATGGACCTCCTTGTGTCCCTTCGTCTCCAGTCTGTAATTCCTACGAATTCTCCACCCAGTGCCGTTTGGAGAGGGACGTTCATACACGAGATTCGCTCTCTGGTCTCAAGCTTCTCTCTGAACCATCCCCTACAGAAGTTCCCTCCGGAATTCTCGTTCCTCATTGGCTGGTTGGCTTTTTCGACTTGAATTTGACGTAGTCCACGTGGACTAGATGAGTCGCTGTCTTACGTACGTTGCCCCGTTCCTGGAATCAGTGTTAAGGCTCTGTTTCAAAATCACATCTGCTACTTTTGGTGTAGCGTGTCGAATTCTCTCATTGTTGGTACGCTGACGATTTCCTCTGTCGACTTGCGGGTGGCATAACATCTGTGCTCTCCCTTAGCGTCACTTAGTCGCCTGTCCTATTGTCCTTGTATAAACCATTGTCTTTGAGAAGTCGCACACATGGTTTTGAACAATACTCTCGCCGTTGGTTCTGTGTTTTTCTCGCTACTGGACAGATGTAAGGGTAGTCTCCTTTTGTCCTAATTGTGGAGTCGGGCATTCCCATGCATGGTCCAGTTGGCTGCAACATGTGCCGTACAGCTCATTGTTCGAGAATAGTTTTTACGACGTCTTAATGGAAAGGAAAGGTTTGTTCCCTTTCGCCGCCCACTCTCGAACAACGCTAACAAGTGTCACTTTTAACGGGCTCTAATTGCTGGTGTACTTCCCTCGCAATAACCCAAAAATTTTTAAAAAAAATATATGAAATAATAATTATATCACAGTGTCCCCAAATATGATTCGTCGTGCAGATTAATCGGAACGACTAATTCATATTTCGCCCTTACTCGCGTACGAGCACTAAGTACATTGGCCATATCCCATTGGAACGAGTATAGCTGACCTATATCTTCCTCTCGACTGACCTACTGTTGTTTAGAACCGTTTTTCTCCCCCTTTTTTTTCATTCACCTGAGTGTTTAATTTATTGTTTACCTAATATAAATACGAATCCATTTACAAACTATACGCTCTAGTGCGTTCCTAGATCTGTCTATACACATACATTACATAAACAAATGGTAATTATTTTGTTTACAAGCTATCTTTTTACTTACGTATACAATAGAAACTATATAAATACTAGCAGTAATTTATTGCTTATGAATACTTCAAACAATTTTATTATTACCTTCAAAATTAATTTGCGATTAAAAACATTCTTTTTCAAGACACCATATACTTACTTACAAACATTCATCGTACTTCCTACCCTCTGGTACTTTGAATATACATTTCTGTTAAACATACGTATAATTATTTACAACAAAATAAATCGAATTTGTATAATTCTACAGGTCAAATAAACTTATTTTATATCCCTTCTTTCTATGCTTCTAATACAATCTTAAGTTCAATATTTAATTCTAATAATTTATTACAACATTTAATTCTGTTATGCAACTCAGTTGCTTATATCTGTCCTTCAATAAACAAATTTTAATAGTATAACAAATACATCTGTTAATTAATTTACAATCTATACAATATATAAAATCTGACATTTTAAATTTATTACAAGTTTAAAGTTTCGTCTAGACAATTCTGAATGAGTTAACTAGTAGATTGCATTCGCGCCTACTACCGTTATTTTTTATCATCTAGATCGGTCTTTTCTCCTCCTATTCTGACGCTTAGCTCATTTCTCTTTCTGCTGTCTATTAGTGAAGTACATATAGTCCGACTATAACACTGTCTCGCATGGAGAGTGTCCTTACTAACTACAACTCTACCTGTTGTTGTCAGCCTCGCCAGCTGGGCTTACGTCACTTCACACCTCCCTCTCTGTTTATTTACTACTTCGCTTTTCAACAAACACTTTTGCTTCGCACGCATGCTGATGCCGTGTTTCGCCACAGTTACTCTCCCCTTACATAATATGGTTTCAATAGTCTTACATTGAATTTGCCGCGTATTTTAGTTTCGTCGCAATTATCTACTAATATATATGTAGATTCGCCTACAATATCTTTAATCTTAAAAGGTCCTGTGTATAACTCACAAAATTTTTCGATCTTCTCTGCATCGCATCGGACTGGTAATGTGTCCGCACTAACACCAAATCTCCTACCTGAAATCTCGTCATTTTGTTCGCTTCATTCACGCGTTTTGCGTGTCGCTCTCTTTTCCGTTTAATCCTAACGAATATCTGGTGGTTATCCACTGTCTCTTCTTTCGTGTCACAGCTTTCCTTTATGAATTTCTCCCATACACGACTCGGCTTTTTTCCGTGATGTGCTTCATACGGTGTAACTTCTATTGTTTCATGGTAGACCTCATTTATGCAACATTCTATGGTATTTATGAATTTTGACCATTTTGTGTGCTGGTCCCCTACAAATACCCTAAATAGGTTACCCAGTTGCCTATTTACGCGTTCGACAAGGTTTGTTTGCGGGTTTCTTATCGCCGTGTATTTAGGTATAATTCCAAGTTCCTCTAGTCCTTTAACCCATTGTTTGGATGTAAACTGCGTACCGTTATCAGTGAGTATTGCTTTCGGTTTTCCACACTCATTTTAATTATTGTATGGTTCATTTGATACTCATAACTGTCGTCGACTGGATCTTTCTTCGTCATATCCTCTGGGTAACGGCTCAAGATGTCGGCAACAATATTCTCCTTTCCCTTACAATGAATGATATCAAAGTTATACTCTTGAATACTCAGTATCCAACGTGTGATCCTTGAGTTGTTTAGGTGACACTTACTCATGAAGATCAACGCCTTGTTATCTGCTATTATGGTCAATGGTTGTCCTAAAACGTAAATTCGGAATTTCTCCAGACATCTAACTATGCTTAGAAGCTCTTTTTCCGTCGTAAAGTAGTTTAGTTCTGCACCTTTGAACGTTTTGCTAGTATACGCTACCACGCAGATGTTTTTATCGTCGTCCAACTGGTATAATTGTCCTCCGTATGCGAAATTACTCGCATCACATTGTAAGAAGTACCTCTTATTTTCCTGCGGAAAACTTAAGATAACAGTATTGATAAACAAGTCCTTGACCTGTTGGAAACACTGGTCAAGATCGGGCGTCCATTTAAATTTCTGACCCTTTTTAAGTAGACTTAACAAAGGTTGTGTGACTTCTGCATATTTGCTTGTAAATTTGTTGTAAAAACTTGTAAGTCCCAGGAATCCCTTTAACTGCTTTTGATTCTTCGGGGTCGGGAACTTCCTGATTGCTGCTACTTTCTCTTCGGATGCTCATATACCGTTAGTAGTAAGCTGATACCCAAGGTATGCGATCTCCTTGCGAAAAAATTGTGATTTTTCCAAATTTATTGTTAGGTTGGCTGCCAATAAATTTATAAGTAATGCTTCAATATTCTCCAAATGTGTGCTTACGTTAGACGAATAACAAAGACAATCGTCGACGTAGATGATTGTATTCTCTTTCACCTCCTCGGATAATGCCATATCTAAACCTCTCGTCAGGGCTGCGGAACTGGTACTAAGTCCAATTAATGGAGTTACGGTATATCTGTAACACTTTCCTTCGTACAGAAATGCGGTGTAATCTCGGCATTGTTGTTTCAACGGAACCTGCCAGAAACTACTCGTTAAATCTATTGTTGATAAGTATTTCACGTTATTGCATCTCGCCAGGATTTCTTGAATCGGAGTCGGTCCTTCGTAGTCTGGAACAGTGACACTATTTATCCTCCTCGCATCTAAACACAAACGTACATTCCCATCTTTCTTTATTACGGTGACCATTTGGTTGACGTATGGACTACTGCACCTTTCAATCACGCCATATCTTAGCACCTTGCTGATTTCGGCGTCCACCTTTTCCTTATACGCTATTGGGATTGGCCACCCGCGTTGGAAATATGGTGTTTTATCCGTCACTCGACACTCATGTTCGTAGCAATCCATCCGTCCTGGACATTCCCGGAATACATTCTTATACCTTACTAAAATCCTTCTTAGTTCCTCCCTCGTCGTCTCGTCTTCACATGTCACACTGTCGACCTTCTCATCAATCCTCCTCTCGATTCCGTCCCAGTCCTCTTCTAATAGTTCCATATGTATGATTGGTATCCGCAGTTCCTGTTCACCAGTCCTCCCTTCGAATTCGATGGTTCCCTTCTTCATATCGATTACACATCCCTCTTCTTTTAAAAAGCTGATTCCTAATATGCAGTCCCTAATTAAATTCGGTATTACTAGGAAAACACAATCTAACCTAACATCATCAATATAAATCTCACACATAATTTGTTTTCTAATTAATTTAGACTTTCCGCCGACTGCACTTACAATTAACGTGTTGTTCATGCGGAGTTCTTCGTATGGACGCAGGCGTTGTTTATTTCTGTTAAACGATTCTTCTGATACTCCGTTAATAGCAGAACCCGTATCAATCAAGGCTAAAACTGTAACATCACCATTAAATTTTACCTCAATCTCTGGACATTTTGAGATTCGCTTTTCCAGTTGCGTTTGTTCATCTAGGACTAACTCATGTCGTAAATCAGGTAACAAAATATCAGTCTCGTACTGTTGTAGTGTAGGTCGACGAACGGCTATCTTTTCATGTGACCCACTTAATTTTTTTTTTCTACTGTTCCACTAACCTTAGCGGTAGACGTTGAGGCTCCATTATTTACAAATTCAATGGTATTTATTGCCGGCTTGTTACTGAAATGTTGGGGTTGTCGGTAGTTCCCTCCTTCTCCCTTTCTATGTTGCCAGTGTGAAGGTTTTGGCTCCGTAATTACCTTGTTTACGACGTTATTCTGTTGACCATGAGGCACCCCTCTCGTGTCTCGGTCGTTCAACTTGTCTGTCTGACGCACAAACCGATCATCTCTACTGTTTCTTTGCCGGATCATGGCATATTCAGAAATCAATGATTCGAGATTCTGGATCGTCCTGACGTCCCTAGTGACGCTCGCTATCTCTAGTTCTCGTCCATAATGTCGCGTTATCTTCCTAATCAGTTGATAATCCGTGAGCGGCGGTGTAAGCTGACGGCTTTCCAGTTGTTCCATGTATTGGACAGCGCTCATACTCCCACGCCAGTCGAAACGACCATACTCCAGCTTGTTCCGGACATCATCCTGCTTCTCCGGGCCCCAATACTTCTGCGTAAAGATCTCTTTAAATTCATCGAAGTTCTTGATCTGGTCACGCACCACACGCCACCATATAGCTGCATCGGCCTCGAGATGTTTCCCAATCCACTTCACGTTATCCGCCGGGTAGTACATCAGCTGGTGCTAGGATAATTCTTTTAGGAACTCTATAGGAAAACGGTCTGTTCCGTTGTATTTGAGTTCGGAGTTATTATTTCCATTCGCTCTCGTGTCCTATCTCAGATTCCGCTATCCGTCGCTGTAGTCTTTCTAGTCCACTTTTAATATGATTGATGTGACTTCTTAACTCTTCAATTATCACATCCTTCTCCTTCTCCGTTGTTGTGGTCTTCTGTTCCGCCGTGCGTTGACGGTCGTCCACTTCAACGATCTTCTGCTTTAATACTTTGACGGCTTCTCCCTGCTCTTGTTGTTGTTGTATTATATTGTTGTACTTCTCTTCTCCATTCCTCGTTTCTGTTGTTCGTCTCTTGGATTTGGTGATCTAATTTTTGGTCGACTTGTTCGATTGCCTTCTGTGTATTATCAATGGCTTCCTGCCACTCTTGACGGTCTTTCTCTCTCACTTCTTTATTCTCTCTTATCTGTTTCTTCAGTTCATTCTTCAACTCTTTTATACCACTTTCATTCTTCTTTTGTAGATCGCTAATTTTCTCATCCCACTTCTTAGCGTACTCCTGTAGATCTTGTTTTATTCTGCTGATCTGTTCTTCATTATGCCGTTTTAATTCCTCCTGCGCCTAATCTTGCTTCTCGCTCAGTTCTTTGTTTTGTTGTCCTAATTTCTCTGTCATTAAGTTTTGTTTTTCGTTTTGTTCTTCCTGCATCTGTTTCAGATCATTCTTCTCCTGATCTAACTTCTCGGTCAATTTCTCATCACGCTCTTTCAAGAATTCAAATAACGTTTGTAGATTCATTTCGCCGGGTTGGGACACCTGTCCCCCCGCCCTTATCTCAGATTCACGCGCGCTAACGTCGTCGCCGGGCGTCGCGTTCTCCTCACGTCCTTCTATGTTTAATTCATTGTTAATGTCGAATTCTTGACTTTCGAAGTTATTATTATTATTAGTCGCCATTCTTGCTCGACTTCGTGTAATCATTCAGAGTGGTTTTACAAGTATTTGTTTTTATTCTAATGCTTATGTTATACTTTACCAAACTACTAGCTATTCTACTATACCACTGCCTGCACTTAACCAGCTCGTTTAACAAGGATTATTCCTTTTAATCGGCCAACAGGTTGGGCGCCATATATGATGATATCTATATGCAAATTTATTTGCATATATTGATTAATTCATTTATTATATAATATTGATCTGTAATTATGAAATTGTTGCCGGTATGAACTTTGTCGTACTTACATGTATCTAGCCCCGTAGTTGGACGCCATATACGATGATATTATTTATCGTATATTATTTGCATAAATTAATTAATTATCCCTTTAATAAAGTTGTGATCAAATGCATCTAACTCTGAGCTTGGGTTAGCTATACGATATACTTAATGTCATGTGTTGAACTCCCATATGTAATGTTAACATTTTCATATCTTTAAATAACGAATAATTGTATGAATTGAGTTAGAGTTAATTAATTATTCACACTCCAACTTGCTACATATGAATTTACTTTTGACTTTAACTGTCTTCGAAACTTCTATTTTGTGCATCTTTCTGATTAATTGAATTGATAATCGTTACCTTGGATTATTAATATAGATACTGTTTAATGAAAGGTTAAGTTGTGAGTCAGGTTTGTTACATAAATCAATAGAATACTAACGAATCCATTCTAACTTATATTTATTAAATCATATTCATTCTTCTTCATGTCATAACATCAATTTAAGAGCACTTACAATTCTTCAACAAAACAATAAAATTCTATTCCACATTTAATAATTCAATGAACATATTTAAACAGTTAAGTGAGCGATCAAATATTGAGCTTCTTCGTCTGCAATGACGTTACTAACTAAAATGTGGTGTACTCATAATTCGTATTTAGTATTTACGTTAAAACACATTGAACGTATATATTTACTTAATATTGCCCCGTGATGTTGGAGCATCATATAAAATATGCATGAAATAATCATAATTAATAATACACATATCAATTATATACATAGATAAAATCCTGCTCCTGCAATAAACACATCAAAATACATACATAGTACAAAATATATTAACAAGAAGACATGTATAATATTCTAGAACATAATTTCCCTACTTATGGATTCGTATCTCTCTGACTCATATTTATATAAGTTTCTCAGGTGGTTTTGGTTCTAAGTGTCAGGTCAGTGGTGTTTGATAAATTACTAATTATAAGAAGAGATTAGTTTTGTACTTTACTCGTTCTGCCGTGATGTCTCCCTGCATTGATGAGTGAAGTTAATCTATAGGACACTTGATCGTAAACACTCCCGCACACCGCGACAGTCACTTCGAGCTTTGAGTTTAATATAATACAAGTAGTGGCATTGTACTCGTAATCGGTCGGTTAAGTTCTACGCGCGCATGTGTCTAATTCGCGGTACACAGTTCGCTACCGTATGCTTCTAAATACTGTCTATGCCGCACGACAACTCTTTTCGGCGCTTAGGTCGTTTTCGAGTTCATTTGGCACTTTTCACAATTCTATTTATTTGAGTTAATTACTAAACATTGTAGTATCACTACTTTTTCTGTAATTGTTCAAGAATATCACTTATGTCCGTGTCTTTATGACGATGAATTACATAGAAATTATATAGATTGTTACTCGCGTTTCATCACGAAAACTACTGTTCCGTTTACACTCTGAGTTTTATTCTCGCACTTCCATTTATTCGTAATAATGTCTTAATCGTCTCTACCGAAATACACTTTAACTTACGCACTGCTTTAAGTTCTTATAACTGAATCATTATAAAATGAAATACAAGTTCAATAGACTGCTCGAAACTCTGAGTAAACCGAGTTAAGAATTATAATACAATTCGGAATGAACTGAGCTTAAAAATTTGTAATAAACTGAGATAAAATTTGTAATAGACTGAGATCGCGCCTCCCTGTGTAAACGGTTTTTATTTCTTCTGCTGTTCCCACTCTTGGGACTCTGATGAACACTCAAACTTCCCACCAATTCATCTTTGATAGGTTCATTCCATGGACCTCCTTGTGTCCCTTCGTCTCCAGTCTGTAATTCCTACGAATTCTCCACCCAGTGCCGTTTGGAGAGGGACGTTCATACACGAGATTCGCTCTCTGGTCTCAAGCTTCTCTCTGAACCATCCCCTACAGAAGTTCCCTCCGGAATTCTCGTTCCTCATTGGCTGGTTGGCTTTTTCGACTTGAATTTGACGTAGTCCACGTGGACTAGATGAGTCGCTGTCTTACGTACGTTGCCCCGTTCCTGGAATCAGTGTTAAGGCTCTGTTTCAAAATCACATCTGCTACTTTTGGTGTAGCGTGTCGAATTCTCTCATTGTTGGTACGCTGACGATTTCCTCTGTCGACTTGCGGGTGGCATAACATCTGTGCTCTCCCTTAGCGTCACTTAGTCGCCTGTCCTATTGTCCTTGTATAAACCATTGTCTTTGAGAAGTCGCACACATGGTTTTGAACAATACTCTCGCCGTTGGTTCTGTGTTTTTCTCGCTACTGGACAGATGTAAGGGTAGTCTCCTTTTGTCCTAATTGTGGAGTCGGGCATTCCCATGCATGGTCCAGTTGGCTGCAACATGTGCCGTACAGCTCATTGTTCGAGAATAGTTTTTACGACGTCTTAATGGAAAGGAAAGGTTTGTTCCCTTTCGCCGCCCACCCTCGAACAACGCTAACAAGTGTCACTTTTAACGGGCTCTAATTGCTGGTGTACTTCCCTCGCAATAACCCAAAAATTTAAAAAAAAAATATATGAAATAATAATTATATCACATACTTGGATAATCTTCAGATTCATTCACGTGAGATGTGTAGTGAAGTTAATATCACATTAATAAAAAGTATAATATAGCCTATCAACATCAGCCACTCTATAGGTTATAACACAATATAATTCGTTATTTCAAAATTTACCAAGTTGGTGACTAGTATAATATATAATTTATTAGCATATAATCTGTATTATATATCTGCCTATCACACAAGAATAAATGGAACATCAGGATGAATTTTTTCATTTATTAAAAACAGCTTTGTCTCTTTGCGCAGAATGAAGTATTCAGGACCAAAAAGTGACTTCGTACTCGAAATACGCTTGATACTAGTTGTTCCTAAAATACTACCGGTAGTCTAGGTGTTCCTAAAATACTACTGTTCCTCTGATACGCTTAGTATTTATAATACTCGTGTACTTGTTGTTCCTTGCGTACCAGTGATATTTTTGTACTCCTAGTATTTGGCCTTGGCGTATTCATTTACTTGTTACTTGTGTATAGTTGAGTAGGGGGCGTGCCTCAACTCGGAACAGTGAGGCCGCGAATAACAGGTATTTCAACTTTTCAGTTACTGTTACATCCGTTCCACAAAAATATCGTTCCAAAATACCTGTTACAGGTAGGCCTATATCGGCCCACCTCTAGTGGGAAAGCTTCTCTTTCCTTTTGTAAGTTTGTTTTAGAACAAAGTAATTTAAATTTTTATCACGAATGACAAAAAGTTAATAGAATTAGTGAGGCAACACAGTGGGTTATACAATCTGGCGGATCCAACATATTGATTCTTTATAAATTTTTAATTCCCCTTCTTTCTCTTTAGTAAGCCATGCAGGATGGACACCATCTTCTTCTTTTCTGCTTGTTTCGTTTTCCAATGGACAGCTATTGCCGCTAATTCATCAATTGGAAACGAAAAGGAGGCCGACATATTTTCACAAAATCGCTAACTATGCGTACGGTACTACAAACACAAAAAGAATAAACTCGGAACAAGCTCGGACAGCCCCGTTCCTGTATAAATGGTGTCGCATTTATACACCATTTATAAATCCCCATCCTCATCACGCCGTCGGGTCGTTTCCTGTATAATCGACCCTAACACGGTGAATCTGAGCGGCAAGTTGTTCTTCGACAAAAGTTATAGTTGCTTTAAAACGCTGTAAACTTGGCCCATACTGTTTGCGTTGCTAAAAAAAATTAATGAAGAAAGTTGTGTTAGTGGTTAAAATCACAAGCAGAATGATCACTGTTGCACACCACTATATAAAAATTCCGATCTGACGATGAGCTGTGAAGCTTGAAAGCGCTAATCGGGATAATTTTCATATAGTGGTGTGCTTGTAAAAAAATTTAATTGACTTGCAGCCAATATTTACAATTCTGCCAATCAGAAGGTTTAAATTAAACCTGCGATGAGTATCAGTACTGTAAAGTTCAAAACGAAGATCTTTCCACAATGTGCGAATCCACTAATTGTTAAAATAATGTTTTCCTTTTTGTAATGTTAATCTGGATATTGGTGGGTGGCCATATTTTAAACGCCAGTCTCTCGACCGATATTTCGATATTTTTTTAATCCGTGAATCCCTTCAGTGGCAGCTTGTGATTAAACTCTCTAAAGCGTACGCATAGCCTACTATAGATTAAACTACTCTGTATTTAACTTGCAGACTTATATTTAAACAAAAGATACGTTACAAAAACATACGTTAACATACATACCCAAAACCTCATTGGGTCCGAAGTCGGACGGTATTCATTGTGAAATATAAACGCGCGCGCGCGCACACAATGAAAAAATACACAATTAGTTTCGTAACATTATATCGAATACTACATACGTACACTATGCGGAATTACTTTATCAGTAAAGTTATCGAATGAAAGGAGAAACTATACTAATTTTTTTATTAGGCTACTAGTTCGTTACCTCCACAGCCTAAGGAGTTGTTGTCTTGTCTTCAATCATCGTGTTTCTTAAATACGACTTGAGTAACTTCAGAGTTGTAAAACACCTGTCAGTCTCCGAAATAATTGTGGGAATAATTAAAAGATTATTTTACACTACATGCCCAAAAGTCGCAAACTCAACACCGCAGAACAATACGAAATATACAAACACAACCAAACAACATACTCAATGAACAATTACAATTTAAATTCAACACACTATTCGACACAATAATACACAACGGACACAATTCAGAATATCGCGCCAACCTCCTTCCATCTACACACACAACCAATCCCCAAAAAACCGTTACAGATTACCAACGCTTTGACGCTTTCTGCATTTATACCTCACTGATGAAGGAGCAAACTACTCCTAAACGTGCGTATGAGGATATAACAAAAAGTAAGTTTTTTCACAAGTGAAAGTGCATTAAATTATTAATTGTTAAAGTGCTGTGAAAGAAGTGATGATCATTCAAAAGAATAATTAAAAGAATTTTCAGTACTATTGATAGAGGAAAGTACCTAAACCCGGGCCCCCATTTTGTTTTAGAATTTTTTAAAATCTGATTTTGTGCAAAATTAAATCAAAATACTTGCAATACATACCTTATTTAGTTCTACAAATGTATATATTTTACTTAAAATTACTTACCGTAAACAACATGAACGGTCTTTAGTCGGTGTTTTCTTTGTTGAATCCTAATGCTCTTGCATAGGACGTCCCGGTAGGCTTTCGTTCAGATAATTTATTTTTGTGGCGTTTCAGGAAAAGCCTCGCCCATTTTTTTCCAGCCATCTCGTTTTTGAAGGGGTGTTCTATGTTGTTTCTTTCAGCTAATTGTACAACCATCCTTCGCAGGTCTACACGAGTGAGCCCAAAAAATGATGCTTCCATGGCTAAACAATAATTCACTAGTTCCTCCTCAAGTTGTTTGCAAAAAACTGGTGGGCTACCAACTTTTGTTTGAGATGCCTCTAAGGGGTTCCCATATTTTTCTTTAGCTAGCCTTTGCAGTGTTGCCCTAGGCACTTTGTAGGCTTTACTGGCTTTTTTCAAGCCCATCTTCTTTTTACGGAGAGCATCAATCGCTCTTGCCATGTCTGCAGAGGACCACGATCTTAACGGTTTGGTTTTCGCCATGGACTCTGCAACAGAGTGTCCAATACGTAAATTTTTTATCAAAATCAAACCCGTTTTAGTTTTACAAGACGAAAAATAGGGGGTCCGGATTAGGAACCTTTGGGGGGCTCGGGTTAGGCACCGGCGTGCTTATATTTCAAATGCCGACAACATTTTAACAAGTCAAGTAAAATAAATTATATAACCCTAAATCGATAGCTTGTAATGTCCCCTTCAAAATAATTTAATGGTTAAAAGACTTCCCGATGAAGTAGCGAAGTCAGGCAACTGAAAATGAGCACTTGAAAAAACTTTGCTATTCACTGTTTTGACTAATGGCCGACTGAACAGCAACAATTGAAGACGGCGACACTAGCGATCGACTAGGCTTTTGGTCATGTAAGGAACTACTACTTTATTACATTTGCGATTGGCAGCAGCACCATACAGAGCTGTAAGCCAGGGGGCTCGCATTAGGAACCGGGCCCGGGTTTGGGTACTTTCCTCTACCTTCAATGTACTGTCCAATACGAAAGAAGTTAAAAAATTTAACATTTCCAAGCGGCTAGCCACATTATTTCCGATTTCGAATAAAAAACTTCAAGCTCTGTTACAAAACAATCACTGAAAATTAATGCAAAAATGGGAATGTCATCTACTGGAAGTCCCTTTTCTATGTTCACTGAGACGTTCATGTTGAAATATCTTTGCTCCACAAGGATGATTACACTATGCAACATGATTTTCTATGTTTTTGTAGTCTTAGGTGTTCCTAAAGCATTTTTTTGCGCTGATTCCAGATCTGCAATCCGTTTCTTTCTATCACGTACAGTTTTTTTACAAATCAAATGAACTCATCTTTTATTTACACGTAAGTTTCACAAGGGGAAATTTTATTGTGGGGGAGGGATTAGTTGGCCACACTTGTTACACCCAGCTGGCTGTTAGGCGGGAAACAGTAGTTCATTGTTTACATGCTATAGTGCTGTAATGTTATATTTGTGCTGTCATATATAGTTTGTGAACTTTCTATAGAAATGAGTTCCCGGAAGTGTTTGAATAACCTAAACGTGTTCTGTTATATTTGTGGTAGCTACGTAATTGGTAAGCAAAGACAGGACATTAATAATTTTTGTGAGAAATGTGTATTACGCGTACTTCGGCATAAGGCTTGGTGATGAAGACAAAAGCTGGGCACCACACAAGGTATGTCGTACATGTGTTGAGGGACTGAGACTGTGGAAAAATGGTGCAAAAAATCAATGCCTTTTGCAATCCCAATGGTTTGGAGGGAGCCACAAAATCATGTTAACGATTGCTATTTTTGTATGGTTAAAATTCAAGGTCATAACGCAAAAAGTAAGAAGGATATACAATATCCGAACATTCCTTCGGCCTTACGACCAGTTACGCATTGTAATTCTCTCCCTATCCCAGTTCCACCTCCCGTTCTTGAAGATGTGCCACTGGCGAGCAGCTCAGAAAATGAAAGGGATAATGCTGATGATTACAACCCGGAAGAAGATTCTGCACCAAAATTATTCAGTCAAAATGAACTTAATGATATTACTCGTGACTTGAACCTGACAAAAGATGCCACCCAATTGCTTGGGTCAAGATTGAATGCAAAAAATCTTCTACTACCCGGAGTTACGTTCTCTTGGTATAGGTCCAGAGAGAAGGAATTAATGAAATTCTTTAAAGAAGAAGACTCTCTGGTTTATTGTTGTGATATTGAGGGTTTATTGAATTTCTTTAACGTCACTTACAATCCAAGTGAGTGGAGGTTATTTATAGACTCGTCCAAAACTAGCCTCAAAGGTGTACTTTTACACAATGGAAATTTGTTTGGTTCAGTACCCATTGCACATTCAGTTCATCTCAAAGAGACGTATGTAAATCTCAAAGCTCTGCTAAAATACG
Source organism: Magicicada septendecula (assembly GCA_034769895.1). Taxonomy (NCBI): domain Eukaryota; kingdom Metazoa; phylum Arthropoda; class Insecta; order Hemiptera; family Cicadidae; genus Magicicada; species Magicicada septendecula. The sequence continues at coordinate 121,200,215 of CM068372.1, forward strand.
TGAATTATGAAAAACATTCTTGGACAATTTGTGGGGATTTAAAAGTAGTAGATGTTACTTGGTCAACAATCCGGCTACACAAAAATGCCTTGTTTCATTTGTGAATGGGATAGTCGACCCAGAGACAAACATTGGAAGAAGACAGACTGGCCCAAAAGAAAAACCCTCCAACCCGGTTCACAGAACATAATAAATGTACCACTTGTTCAACGAAGCAAGATACTATTACCTCCTCTGCACATCAAACTCGGATTAATGAAACAGTTCACTAAAGCTCTTCCAAAAGATGGTGACTGTTTCCAGTACTTGGTAACAAGATTTCCGAAAGTATCTTATGAGAAACTTAAAAAAGGGATCTTCGTGGGACCGCAGATAAGAAAGTTAATGAAAGACAATTTGTTTGAAAGTACAATGAATCCAGTGGAAAAAAGGGCCTGGGTTTCGTTTAAAGAAGTTGTCAACTTTTTGGGCAACCACAAACATCCAGAGTACAAAACCATGGTTAAAAGAATGTTGCAGAGTTTCATGAAATTAGGATGTAACATGAGTGTAAAGCTTCACTTCCTACACTCACATGTTGACTTTTTCCCTGCGAACCTCGGCGATGTCAGTGAAGAACAAGGCGAACGTTTCCACCAGGATATCAAGGGCATGGAAAAGAGATACCAGGGAAGGTGGAATGCCAACATGATGGCCGACTACTGTTTTATGCTAAAAAGAGACGGCACTGGTGAAGGGAGACAATCATGGAAGAGAAGTTTCAACCCACGTCAGAAAGATCTTGAAGCAGTGAAGAAGAGGAATTAAATTGTTATATATGTGTTGTGTTTTCGTAATAATTATAACATTTTTAAGTGAGTGTATACCATTGTCTACTGCACCGCCATGTGTTGTGATTTTATGCAGGATTAAAACATAAACAATTTTGAAATCACAATCAAATAATAATAATTTTCCCTGTTCACAAAATTCGATTTTTTAAAACTTCGAAATTGAATTGTATAAAAACCTTACGTGATACGGAAAAACTAAAACCAGATTTGAAATCAGCATGAAAAATACTTTTAAAATCACCTTACAGTCTTAAAACATCGTACCAAAAGTTTTAAAATGTTGCATAGTGTTATTGAACACGAAATGATATTGTTACGACGGTCTCACTAATCGTCGTATGGTACAGTGGAAAACAAAATACAAACACCAATGAAGTCACTAAAAACCAGTTTCAATTATCACAATGAACAATTTGTAATCGACAAGTTATTCAACGAGATTATATTCGTGCAATAATTCAAGTTAATCTGTCCACACAAATAATAATGTCAACTATAAAGAATTATTCCACACTATAATCACTGTTCACTAATACACCACTTGAGACGCGCTGTATAAATCAACCAACATAAAACTCGAACCTCACTTGAATAAATCGCCACTTAAACTGAAACTGAGCGTCGCTGAATCCTTATATTTATACCCCTCTGAGATTCCAGAATAATCCATGATACACGGCAACACTACTAGAAAACACTAGAGCATAATTGCTTGCGGGCTTGAACACAGTGCGCGCGAACTGGTGAAGTCTGGAACAGCCTCGGTCAGGCTGACGCATATTAAGAGTCACATACGCACACAACATTACAGCTGGTTCTGATGGGATAGCCGAGAAACATGTAGAACATCCTGTAATGGGGTAACAATATTTTACAGAATTGTATCACACACTTTCTTTGCCAATAAATCCTTTCCTCTTTTGTGCTGAACACAAGTGGTAGACGGTAGCTTTATATTATTGCTTTTACGGAGTCGTCAACAGTAGAATGAATTTTTAATTTTTTTTGAAAAATTTGTAACAATTAAACAATATATCTAATTGAGACACTGTTTTTTAATAACATTTTATCCAACACAGATTATGCTACTCTCAAGCCAAAAAAGATTCCTAGTTGATAGTGTTCCAATTTCTGAATTAGCCTACATATTTTTGGAAAGCCTGTCAATATATTTTCAAATCATTTGAGAATATCGCCTTTGTAAATAAACATTATTATAATTATCCTGGATTGAAAATTCCACCATATCTGGAATACCCTTAACCTCGTGTAGTGATTTTTGTTTTATGTCTTCATCGACAGTGAAACGTTCTTTCATGATTGTTTTTAGTCTTTAGAAGAGGAAAGTCATATGGGGCCATGCCAGGTTACAATCTCACAAAGGCATTATTTTGGGCCAAAAATCCTTGAACAAGCAATGGTGTGTGGACTGATGCATTACAGTGGCCCAATTTCCATAAATTTTATAAATCTTTTCATGAATTTCCTTTTATAAATACTGCCATTTTCTATGGACAGCTCCATGTAAGTGGCTAAAATGGCCAAAATATTTTTTTACTGACTGTTGCTTTATAATACTTTCATAGAACACAATTCTTAATGTCTAGTGATGAAAGTTTACAGGAAAAAATATCACAATCATCACCTTACTATCAGCATCTTTAACTCATTCAGGGATGTCTTTTATGCTTTTGTACTATTTTTATAAAACTGTCGTTCATGTAGACCTATACCAGTAACACCAAAATACTTTTACAATGTCACAGCGTTTTATTTTGTTTTTTTTTATATAAACCCAATGCAAGTTCTTTAATCCTACATTGTAAACTGTCGTCAACACATCAAAACAACTCACTCAATTAGCCATATATCCAAACCAGGCAACCAAGATGGCAAAAAATTTTGTCAAGTGTTACAAACATGTCTACCAACAACTCAATTTTGTTCTGAATCAGACAACTCTTATGTGGGAAATTTAAAAGTTGCACTGACTTTTTGATCAAACCCTGTATACTGTATTTGCTCAAGACTTTGATAATAATATTTTAAACATTGACAGTGATGGAACGTTTGTGTTTAACTAAATATAATTATTTCACTACGACTTGAAACACAAAACTATTTATGGGTAAAAACGTAAAAGTTTTACCTTATAACCTGAGCCAGTTTTCACTTTTAAAAACCTTCTTCAGAGGTTGCCGCTGGTAGACAGAATCGATTTTCGAAAGATCAATGTTGTGTGTGTGGGGTGTGATATGTTCGAATAATGAGTGTGATTTGAATTGTGCCTGTTCATTTAGGATGTCGTTTTTATTTGTTTTCGTGCGTTTGTATATTTCCAATTGTTCTAGAGTGTTTAGTTTTCGGTCTTTTGTGTGTACGTGTAGAATGTTCATGTTATTGTCGATGTTTTTGTATGTGTGGTTTGCAAAGGTGGATTCTGTAGTGGAGTGGAGTGCCTTTGTATGTTCAATGTATCTTTGTTTGAAGCTACATCCTGTCTGGCCTATGTAGAATTGTTGCAATGTGTTTACAAACAAAGTTGCTCAGATTCCAACAAATTCTACATATTCCAGACAGGATGTAGCTTCAAACAAAGATACATTGAACACACAAAGGCACTCCACTCCACTACAGAATCCACCTTTGCAAACCACCTCACTGAAGCAAACCACACATACAAAAACATCGACAATAACATGAATATTCTACACGTACACACAAAAGGCCGAAAACTAGACACTCTAGAACAACTGGAAATATACAAACACACGAAAACAAATAAAAACGACATCCTAAATGAACAGACACAATTCAAATCACACTCATTATTCGAACATATCACACCCCACACACACAACATTGATCTTTCGAAAATCGATTCTGTCGCCAACAACAAGATGGACAGTGCTACCAGCGGCAACCTCTGAAGAAGCTTTTTAAAAGTGAAAACTGGCTCAGGTTATAAGGTAAAACTTTTACGTTTTTACCCATAAATAGTTTTGTGTTCTGAGTCGTAGTGAAATAATTATATTTAGTTAAGTAACGGACACGTCATGGACAACGAAATCCAAGAGTTTGTGTTTAAATTTGAAGAAACAAACATTTGCTGCCATTGATTTAAGTATTGAGAAAACAATGTTTCGGCTACTCTATGAATTGGTGGCCATCTTCAGGCTGATAATTCTAAAACACAAAAAATATACACAATGTTATCACTAATCTACTCTAGCTACCAAACACTACATATGCCTATAAGCAAGTGTATCGATTTACCTCATAGAATCTGGTACCAAGTAAATGAACGATGTATTCTTAACAAAATGCAGAAAGTACACACCTAAGTACAGTGTACATTATACACTTGCATGGTTGAAATATTTAAAAACATTTCAGTTGACAATCATGTTTTATTGGTATTAACACAAAATGTTTTGCCAGTTTTATATTATGGCATCCTTAGTGGTAAACAAAGGTGGTGACAACCAGCCTCTGCACATTAATTTTTTGTTGTTCCTTTGTTTCTAGTGCTTAGTGGCCCAACTTTCATCCAAAGTTACATAGCGTCACATCCAGTTTGTTTAATTTCTTTTAAAACAGTTCATATTATCATGAGCATTTTTTAAAATCAATTTTTAACCAACATGTGATCTTTATGAGGCTGTCTTCAGGTTCATAAAATTGAAATTAACAGTATCTTGATGATATCTTCTTGGTTACCATAGATAGTTTATTGTGCTGTAATTTATTTTTTATTTTTTAGCTCACCTGAAAACGACCACAAACCAACAAGAACATTGTGGTTCTGCAAGTTATTAATATTTTTGTAAATCACTAATATTTTGCAGGGTTCCATAATACAATTAAAATTTTTCTAATTAACAGTTAAAACTGATATTTTTTCTGATCTTTTTGTCTGGCCTCTACCTTCAACGCTGTTTTATTCACTCACAAGTCAAATCATGCTATGCTTTTTAAACAATTTCTTCTGAAATAGATGTGTCCAATAAATGCAATTACTCAGCAGGCCAGATTACAGTTCAGGTTTGGGATGCTAAGGTAATTTTTGTTGATTGATTAATTTTTTGTTGAAAACAATACAAGGAGAATACTATGTATGTTTCTTAAGTAAGCTCGATAAAAAGGTCTGTAAAAATAATGTCGTTATCAAAGGGTCAACCCTCATCTTGTTTCATCATGACAGTGTATTTGCAAACAAATGTGCTTAATGACAGAAAAAAATCTGGGATTTGAAATACAAACTGACACATCAAGTTTCAACTTATTCATATAAGATGAAATTTTCTTAGACATTTCTAGCTCAAATCATTTCCTCTCAAATAATGTCTGCTGTAAGAGGTTCTTTGTAGATCTTTCAGGAGACACTACACAGATGGAATACTGGCTTTGAAGTATTGCCGGAATAAAAATTTTATGTTGCAAGGTATTAAGTTGGAAATTTATTTTAAATTAAAAAATCCGTCTTTGGCAGGAGGACGTACATGACACGATGAAGAAAAGAGGCTCGCAACATGGTAATTGGAACGACAGAAGCCTAAGATGACCAGGATACAAGAGGTGGTACTAGCTGGATTGATACTCGCACATGGACGAGTGGATGAAAAGATCCATCTTTTTATTCTCAGTCCAAGATCTCATTAACCATGCTTTATATATGGAATAACAATTTGGCAGTTGCAACATTTGTGTGAGTACTGTGAAGTTACATCACGATAACAAATGCACCACGAAAGTAGAAATGGCGGTTCTTGAAAAAGACAAATAAAACAATGTATGCAACAAATATCTGCATTTATTTGTGGTGTAATATTTAACAAATCATTTTTTAGGTATTCTGAAAGGCAACACATTTTTGAAACTTAAGGATTACAAAGCTTCAATTATTACAATATATACATTTATTTATTTCTTTATATATACTTAAATATATATATTTGTTTCCCTCTCGGCATTATTAATTTATATATATAACAAATTATATAGTTTTATGTTTTATTTTATCCAATTTTTGTTGATTTTTAATAAAATTGTAAATTCAACAGCAATTGTACCCTAAGTGGTTGGTATTTGTATAAACAAATTTGATACAAACCTAACAATGAAACTGAATACAGCCTAACAATTGCAGTAATGATTTAATGTGACCATACAGCAGAGAAACTGTATGTCTTACGTTATAATAAAATAAAATAAATACTGGCATAAAGTGAAGTTTATGATGTCAACTACCTGCTAATAATGATCTGTTCAACTCTCTGTGCGAATAGACACTGCACAAATTTAATGGAAAATTGTGTACTCAACAAATCTGATATGTCTTACAAAATTTATACACACACACATTACATTCTGGTACACCCAGAAACTATAATTTTGTTATAATACAATTTATTACTAACTACAAAACATAAGAAATATTTACAGGCTCATAATCATTAACATATAACAATTCTAGCACTTGTTCTTTACTCTCTCAATACAAATCTATATTGTGCAATATAACATGTGAAAAATTGATATATTGTGTTGTTGGAAATGAATTACACCATTATTAAGAAGTGTAGCAACAAGTGCATAATGAGCACCTTCTATTAAACAAAGGGGGGTGGGAGTAGTCTGCAGACAACTCTAATCATAAGACATAACAGTTATATGTAACTGATAAGGCAAATGTCCCAAAAACACCAAGATAAATGACCTTGTTGATGGTAGAATAAGAAATGTTTAGAGTGGTAGTGTAACATGAATGTACGAATATGAGAATACATGTATACTCACACGTTCAGAGTTTCCAGATTTAAAATTGATAGAATTAGGTATAAACGATACAAATATTTTATTTCATGAGACAGTGACAGAAATATTTCATCTAATCTCCTTACTTCCATTCTGGTCACTCCATATTCCAGACTGGTTTAATGTATATAGTGCATGCTTTGTACAGCGGGGAGTGACGTGAAGTGCATGTGCTAAAGGTGCCTCCATGTGTTGGATTGTGGTAACTATGATCTCAGCGCATTGTGGTGTCAACTGAACGTCCTCACTCTTCTTACAAAGCATTACTGATTTCAACTTGTCCAGAGTTACGTTTTGTTTGTTGTGTATATGTGGGGATGCTAATGCTAAAAACTCATATGCTGACATATGCTTTTGAATATGTTACACTATTTATGAAACAAATATTTACAATTGTGTGCAGTTTTAAGATGTCTGTAACACGAAGTATTCAGCATGACTGATGAAAGTTTACCAGATTTAGATAATTAATTTGCAAAGATGTGACTTCTGTATAATTTAATACACACGCAGAATTCCCAGTTGAAAATTACCAATGTGCCAGCTGAAAATAGCAACAGTGACTCTGTCAGCTAGAAATATTAGGCAAAAATCGAACAAGAGTTCATGGTATAATAAAATTCCTTGTTCAACTGGGTGTGTCGAAACAAAATCTTTTGCTATGCGTGTACACCACCTCAAAATTTTGGCACTTTCATTACAAAATGTATGCTATTCCACTATTGTAGACGAAGCCTGATTAGAACGATATACTAGATGTCACAGATATTCAGAGGACTAGAAATTACTGGGGGACTGCATCAAATAAGTGAAGTGACTGACTATCCGCAGAGTCATGTAAGTCTAAAGTCCATAATACGAGTTGAAGACAGTCTTGGAAAACTTCAATGTGGACAATGGTTTCAGAAATTTTAAATTTAATATTAACTTTGACACAAAAAAATCGCAGTCACTTCTATTGTCTGTAAATGAAACATATTTACTACCAACCACACGATAGGTAATGCGCAATAAAAAGCCTACAACTCGCAATACTGCCTCAGTAAGAAGATTCAATTTCTGAAGCTTTTGATATAATAATGTTTTCTTAATTACACAGCACTTCCCAGAACTGCCTCTGTGTCATGCACTTATCAGATTGCACCATTAGTCAGGAGAGATTACTATTTTGTGTTCACATTGCCACAATTAGTATTCATCGACTGCAGCTTATCGCCTTCAATGGAGTCAACTCATTCATCTGCAGAAACATGTCAACAACATAACTTAAAACACCCTAAAGAGGCACTATGAAGAGGGACATAGAATAAATTTTATTGCACAATTCTCTTGTCCTAGAAAATGTACCTAAAAATGTTTTAAGGTGTATTTGTTTAAGGGCCACATTTATTGGTTCCAGAAGAAGAAATTTTGAGATCTATTGTAAGTTTACTCCTTTTAGAGACATTTTTAACTAGAGATGGGACTGGGCACACATTAAAATACTGCACTCCCATTATCTAACTTAAAATCCAATAACTGTAAGCAAAAAATGTTTAAGGAAGGTTGTACAACAAAAACACAAAATCAACACTGATATGTGAGATAATAAACTAGGGATGCCTATCAACTTTTCAAAATGTATATGACTTGTTCATTATTAATTGTATATTATAAAGAAAATGCCTGCTTTTTTGGTGAACAGTTTATATGAGCCATACTACAGTCTCCAGTATATCTAGTACTATAGTTTACATGTGTATCAAATAAGTATAAATCTCAAATTCTCTTCTTTTGCATGATAAATTATCTCTCCAATTTATTAATATCATGTAGTTTTTGTCTGCCTATATAACTGCTTTATGATATTACAGATATCACACTTGGCCACAAATTACAATTTACACCTACAATCTTTTCATTATAATAAGTATTTTGAAAAACCCAAATGGTAAGAATTGCTCAGAATTTGAAATCTGTTAGAAATGGCCTGAATGCTGTAATGCAATTTTATCTAAATAAAAACATTTTAGATTACTTAACTTTTTTTAACAATGTAATTCTATGGTATATCATTTAAAGACAACAATGCACATATACAAGAAACAAAAGCTCCAATTATATAACAAAATAAATATATTACTAGTTCAATTTCTATATTAAATTCCTTTTATAACATGTATATAACAAATAACTTCATCTTTTATAGTATTAAAAATAAAGAAAAGGCTATTACATAATTTATTATTTCTTGTTAAACACTTCACATCTTGCACAACTGTATCTGCACACACATTATCAGCCACAATTATGTACAATCCCTATTTTTATTACACTTTTTCTGTTCACTTGCATACATATATACACTTAATGAGTAACAATACAGGGTGGCATATAGGATGAAGATTTTAAAGCGACATAAGTTGGCAACCCTGCCGTACAAGCAGGAATCAGACTGGCTGTGGCCTTGCATACCTGATGCCATTTCAGTAACAATGGAGCAGTGGACTGCTAAACATTGTGCATTCATAGTGGAAACTTATTTTAAAAATGGTGATTCAGTTGTGATTATGCAGCGATTATTCTGCCATCACTTTAATGTTCCACGCCACGGTGCTGTTCCTAGTCACAATACGATAAAGTTGTGAATAACAATTTCCGAACTACTGCTTCTGTAAACCATCAGGTCCAGGTCCTTAAGAACCCCTCCAAACATAGACAGTAAGGCACATGATATTAAGGAGCCCACAACGCTCAGTGAGAAAGCACGCAGCAGTGTCAAAGAATTCTACACAAAGATTTGAACTTTCATCTTTATTATTTAAATAACCATGACAAAGCAAATCGGGTGGTTTTTTGTGAAAATTTGTATCAATTTGTTAACTGACGAAATGGTCCTGCTAATGAGTGATGAAGGACATATTCATTTATCGGGCACAGTGAACAAAACAAAATTTTCATTACTGGTCCAATACAAAACCTCAGCAGCTACACATGGAGCCTCTTCACACTCCACGTGTAATTGTCTGGTGTGCTGTGGTAAATTTTGGTTTCACAGACCCTTATTTTTTTGAAGAGGAAGAACAAACAGTGACAGTCACTTCTGCATGATACACAGTAATGTTTCAGGAATTACTTGCTCCTGAACTGCATCGTTGTGGGATTGACTTGAACACTGTGTAGTTCCAGTAGGATGGACCAACAGCCCGTACTGTCAAAGCATCTATAGTGGTAGTCTGAGAGACGTTTCCAACCCACGTGATTTCCAGAGATGTTGCATGGCCAGCATGATCTACAGATCTGTCAGTATGTGACTATTTTCTCTGGGAATACTTCAAGTCTAGAGTATTTCTTAATAATCATAACTGCATTAACAAACTCAAGCCCTCCATACAGGAAGAAATCACAGCCACACCAAACAACATGGTGCAAGCAACACTGTGAAATCTACGGGACAAACTGCAGCAGTGCATACAAAATGATGGAGGACATTTGAGAGAGGTCTTATTTAAAAAATAAACTTACATCTGTAAATGGCATGAAATTTGCTGTAATTAAGTAATAAAATAAAAACAAATAAAATATATTTTATATTGCTTACTTCATTTTTAAAATCATCAGATTCCCGTGGATTGCCCTGTACAATAATTATTTTGGTAATTATGAACAAACAGGTTCAAGTGAATAATTCAGAAAGCTTGCAGTATCTCTGATTCCTTGCAAACTTTCATGCTTATCTACTAGAAAATGGAGACACGAGAATAAAAGGCAATAGTTCACAATTACTACCTGATCCTGGCAACCAAAAATTTGATAAAAATTACAAATATAACTGCACAGGCTGTGGTCATGACAAATTCGAATCTAATAATTTCGTTTTTGCTCAGTTACCCCACAACAAAAAATAACAAATATAAACAGGAAAAGGGAAAAGTATAGGATAATACAAACAGGAAAAGAATATATACATGAAAGAGAAAATGCTGTGGCTGTTTAATCAAATTTCTACCTTGATTTTAAAAATAAATGGTTTGCAAAAATTACATTTAAGAAAAATGATAAATGTTAGGTAAGGCTGGAAGGACTATTCACAGTTTGGATAAATGTTTATAAAAAATTTGTTGTTCCTATAAAAATAAATGTTTATGGAAACCTATATGAGGTAAGATTGGAGTAGCTAGTTATACAAAATTTATAACCAATTTTCAGAAAAAAAAATTGCACAGAAAAAAATATATATACTACTAAGCTCTCCGAGTGCGTATATATATACTATTAAATATATATATAGATTAAATATATATACTACTACTCGCTCACTATTTTGGACAAAGTAAATTTATTATTAAATAAATTTTGATATTAGATCATTATCCATGGAAAATTACAAACATCATGATTCTTCTACTATTTATTTAGTAATAAGATAATATAAAAATTGTAGAACACACAATCATACAATAAACACTAAAAATTTGAATCGTTCGTATTTGGGTTATAATTCATTTTAGTCTGAAACCCTGCTGGATTTTCACAATGTTTTTTTAATTTTGATCTCTTTTTGGGTTATGGAGAGTAAATTATGAAAACTTAACACTACATTCAGATGTTATTTAAAATTCTTTATCTTGATACCCAACATGAATATTTGCAATGTTATTAAAATTTTCACTCACTTCTTGGGTGTCTAAAAATGCTGAAATTTTCAAACATGAACACTATATTTAGACTGCGGTTGAAATTCCCTTTAATTTGATACCCTACATGGGCTTCTGCAATTTTTTCATAATTTTGACCCCCTAACATATTTGTCTCCTTCACCTCTACACTTGGGGTGGGGGACAATAGGGTTCTGTAGGGTAAAAGTATGAAAGCTGCCAATTTTAACAAAACAAAAACTGGTTGATGCCTTAAAAAAAGTTTCTGTGAGACATACCCTAAACAGAAGACGGACAATTGCCAAAGGTTGAGTTGAAAATGATAACTTGCTTAGATTGTTAAAAAAATAGAATGTTTTGTTGCATTTAATTCTCTTTTTTGCAATCTGCAAATAAGACAATAACTTGTTTACCATCCCTTCTTCAGGCACAATAGTACATGAAATACGGTTCACAGATAACTTGCAATTTTTGCAAATTAACTGGCTGCGAGGGACCAGGTAGTCACAGAAATCTATGGTCCTCAGTCATCCATCACCAAGAAACATCAAGCGATAAAAAGAGTGACATTCTAACAGTGACACTGACAGCAATTAATGAATTATTAAAACTTGTAAAGTTTCAAATAAAGGTAGTTGTAACATATTACACCATTCTTTACTGTTGCTTTGCTTCTTTCCGTAATGCCTTGAACATATAAAAGTACAAAACGAATTAAAGACACCAGCTACTTTGCTCAGAATCGCCATAACTTTTTGTGTTTAAACACAAGCACACCTGAATGTAACACATTCATAAAATATATGAATATACAACTATAGTGAAGTGGCACTTTCCAGTTAAAGTTGCGTGGCATTACACAAAATTATAGATCCAAAGTAATGGGTTTTTTTTACTACATAAAACTGATGAACATTGCTGCTACAATTGTACTACCATAAAACGTGCAAAACAAAAATACTTGTAAATCCAGATAACCATTGCCTATGGTTATGTTTTAATTTTTACTTGACTGTTGGCAGGAAATAGCTGATTCAGATATATGTTCCTGATATATATTTCATATCAAAAATACATTATTAAATGAAATATAAATTTCTATTTGTTTCCTGATACGATATACGTAAGCAAAGTGCACCTTTGTGGTTATATTTTTAGGCCTTCCATTATGCAGACAAGAAACGTACTACAAATGTAGCAAAATTAAGTTCAATTTTAGCATTTCTTCTTTCATTTAATTACGCAAATATAGAAGTGTGGCTCTATTATACACTGCAGAAAACAAGCCACAGTAAAATCTGCAAGCTAACATGGAACACACACACACACACACACACACACACACACACACACACACACACACACACACACAATAACAGCCAAAACTGAAAACCATAATTGCTACCGAAATGCTTCCAATCAAAATGTTTTGCTGATCACCTGGGAGACCAAGACGTTAAACAGAATGGTTTGCTATTACTTTCTGAAACAGCAGCCATTTAAAATTTAAAAAATCTACTGCAGTTTTAAAAACATACAGCTGTTGCTTTCTATCGTGTATTGATTCCTAGGTCCATGGATTGATGAGTGGTTTAGATTGTAAATTCAGTTTTTCATTACCCTAATTACTCAACCTGTGATTTATTACAGGAAAAATTTCTAAAAATTATGCTAATACTGTTTCATAAAACACTGACATGTGACTTCACACGACAATCATACTCATTTATTACAGATTACTTATTTTGTTTTGTAAGAAGTAACAAAATACCCCTTACAAAGATAGAAGATATAACCAAAATGTACAAATACCTAATGTCTTATGCCACTCTTCTTTTCCAAATTAAGATAAATTCCAAAGTTTCGTTATTAGTGACAGAGTACTCAAATTAAAAAAAATATTGATTTATGTAAATGAGTTATTATGACAGTTCAAAGTACTACTGCAAACAGTCTGGAAGCACAATAAAATCTTCTGCGAATAAGAATGAACTGACACTCGTCAGAAAATACACACAACTAAATAGTTTACATGACTTGGTTTTTATTTCATGCTGATGACATACAATAATTTAATCAATACAATGCGTACACTTCATCATTACTTTTTTGTCATGTAATCTGAAGATATTTTGGAGTACAGTATTCACATCTATAACCAAAAAACAATGCTATGCTTGTGCATTTTTGGACTACCATATGAAAGAGGGATGCGAATGTTTTTCTTTATCCTGACTGGTGATGAAACATTATTTCTTTGTTGAGTAAAAACAAAAATCCATTCAGTGATGTCATTCAAGTGCACCGAAAAAATTCATACAAGCACAGTCAGCATGGAGGCAAAATGATGTTTCCTATAAGGCAAAATTTGTTTTTCAGTGACTTTTACACTAGCTGAATCACAAACACATTGGAGGTATGACACAGAAATAACTGTCAGATGCTTTCAAAACTGATGTGACCAGTTCGCGACCACCTACATAGGAACTGGCTCATATAAAGAATTGTTCTCATCCATGACAATACCTCACTACACTCGTCAAAGATTCTGAAATTTCAATTGGAATTTTTTATTAAGGTCAGATCTCACATTTAGCAATTCCTCACTCTCAGACTCATTCTCAATATTAAAGGAGAAAGAGGAGTTGAAAACAGGAGTACAGACCTGTTGAATTTAAAGTTGATTTTTCTGAGTATTGCAATCTTAAAGTGTTATTATGTTGTGTAAATATTGTAAGCTACATAAACAGTCCAATCAATTTTTATAATAAACAATTAAATAAAGATCAAGAATACAAAAATAGTTTATTCTGTGGTACAGGTAGATCTCGTTATACACGAGATATACTGTAACGGGACAGAATTGGGTGATGGATTTTAATTAATTGTAAATGCGACGCACAAGAGTTACCCACACAGGGCCTCAATTTTGACAATAGACATTCCTTGTCGGGGCACCTAGTTGCACGTTCGGTCTGTCTGCCCTGCAATAAGCTACTTTTTCAGGTGCTCTGGAATGTGAAAGCGTGCGGACATGTGTGTCCGTGCATGGTGATAATCACGTATTTTTTGCGAGCTTTAGGACTATGGTACGCCGGCCAGCTTACGGTAGACTCGCAATCAGAAAGGAGACTAATTATTGTGTGATGTGATTCCTTTTGGACCAATGAAAAGCAAGATGGTATGCATGAAGAAGGCGTTGGCCATCTTGGACACCTGGGTTAGCGTCTGTTGTGCTACAGCTGCGGCTTCGGCCGGTTCAGCATAAAGGCTCACGAGCCGAAAAGTTATCAAAAGTATAAAAATATAATGTAAACGAGGAACTAAAGTGATTTAAAACAGTGTAAACTCAACTAAATTCAGTGGTAACGAAATTGAACAGTGCGAGAGTAATTCAGACAACTAGTGAACGAAAAATTATGGAGATCAACAAGTGACCTGCAGGGATGCCGATAAGACGTAACCGTATACCAATAAATTAATTATGAGAATTTAAAAACAAAAGCGCTTAATTAAATGGGGTATGTGTATGAATGACAGAATGAGCAGATGCTGGGTTGCCTTTGTTATAAGTTAAGTTAAATAATTATTTGTGTTCAGTATAATAAAAAGAATATTAAATTTTGTTTGTAGTTGTTAAATGAGGATATGGCCGCAATATTGAAATTTGTTTGGAATTAAATTGTGAAGGAAGTAATTCACGAAAAGAGAATACTAAAAAATATGTTTAATAAAATTTGAATGAGTTAACCGTAAACGAGCGTAGTTATTGAAATACATAACCCTAAATCACGTTTATATATCACAAGTTTGTGTGACGAACCCTGGACGACACAAGGTAAGCAAGGATGAGTTTGTATTAATTATTATGTGGTAAGAAGTAAAATGTATTATTACATTGGCGCCCGAACAGGGATTGTTTTAATAAAATCAATTGTATGTATTTTATGTAAACCACACCTACTCGTGGATATAAGCGTGATTTGAGAGGTTAAGCAGTAATACGTATAAATTACGTACATAAAATGATGTTAGGTTAAGTGAGTAGTAAAACAATAGTAAGTGTGAGGTTTTGTTAGTATACGAAAATTCCATAAAATATGGAGAATAAAATAAATGAGATTGACGTAATTGTCGGCGATGAGGCCGAAAATAAATCAATGTTGGAAAGTAAAGAAAATGTGTCAACTGAGTCGGCTAATAGAAGCGACTCAGGAATTCAAACAAATGAAATGATAACAAGTGAAAGTAATTTTGACGAGTCAAAAATAATGAATGAAGTGGAGATTCATTCAACACCTATTTCAATTAATCAAAATAAGAAATCCAATGACGATAATATGTTAACACGGTTGTATAATGTGATGTATAAAGGTTTAGAAAAACAAAATTGCTATTTCAATGAACTAAGAAGAGATATGAATATAAAATTTGAGGAACAAAATGTGAAAATTGATGTACAGAATAGTAGATTCAATGAAATACAGTAGAACTTGGCTAATTCGAACGTGCATAATTCGAATTCGTGGATAATTCGAACTTTTACCGTGGTCCCTTGAATATCCTATGTAAAACCATGAAAAACATCGTCTGTAATTCGAACTTTTTTTGGTTAATTCGAAATAAAAATTTTGCTCTAACTACAAAAAATCGCCTGCTGTATTGGCTAGACCACGTAACAATAGAGACACGACTGGAAACAGACAAGCAGGCATCGCCCTTTGTGAATAGACGCTTGTCCTTTGTGTCAAATTCGTGGATTTGCCGTCAGTATCTGGCGATGACACATGACTGGCTCATGTAACGGTACCGTCCGCCATTGTCCCTTGTTCCACGCCTCGTCAGTCAGCCACCCTCACTGTTGCTTTCAGTTCAGTCTGCCTGCATTCGTGGAAGTGTTAAGTCTTTTTGAGTTTCTACTGTGCGAGCTGTGTCCTGTAGTGAGAGACCGTTCCTTTCTTTATACAGTACTGTATATACAGACTGGTATGTTTTAGTGACGCTTATTGTGCAGTTTTATTGTGTTGTGTGTTCATCATGGCCCTTTCAAAACCAACACAGACCCAATACAAATCATTGACATTTGCCGAAAAAGTTGCCGTTATACGGGAAGTGGAAAAGGGACAAAAAAAGAAATCTGAAATTGCAAAGGAATTCGGGATACCGCCAAATACGCTGTCAACGTATCTAAAAAATAAAGAGAAGATTTTGAATAGTGTGTGTAAAGCCAGCGACAAAGATAGGAAAAGAGCGCGAGGACCAGAAAATCCTGACGTGGATGAATGTGTAGTGAAGTGGTTTAAGCAAGCAAGGGACAAAAAAATTCCAGTCAGTGGGCCCCTCGTCAGAGCCAAAGCTGAGGAATTCGCATCTAGCTTAGGGAAAAATGATTTTAAGGCCAGCACTGGTTGGCTCGATGGTTTTAAAGAAAGGAATGTCTTTCAGAACTGTTTGTGGGGAAAGTGGATCTGTTGACGTTGAAGCTGCAAATTCATGGAAAGACGATTTGTTGCAAATGATTTCTGATAGAGACGCTAAAGACATTTTTAACGTAGACGAGACGGGCTTATTCTTCAAATGCACCCTCGACAAAACACTTGCTTTTAAAGGAGAAAGTTGTAGTGGCGGCAAACACAGCAAGGAGCGCATAACACTTTTATTCGGAGCAAACATGGATGGCTCGGAAAAACTGCCTTTGCTAATGATAGGGAAGTCAGCCAACCCACGTTGTTTCAAAAATGTAAAAACAAAACCAGTTAAATATGAATCAAACAAAGCTTGGATGACAGGTGAAATTTTCGAAAGATGGCTTTTGAAAATCAACAGGAAATTTCGGAATCAAAACAGAAGAATCGTCTTGTTTATTGACACCTGTACAGCGCACAAGACTATTCCTGTGATGGAAAATGTAAAGGTTGTGTTTTTCCCTCCAAACATGACTTCAGTAGTTCAACCTATGGACCACGGTGTAATAAAAAATTTTAAGCATTTTTAAAGACGGCTTGTGGTGTAAAACATTCTGTCAGGTGCTTATTTAGATGAGCACGAAAATATCAAGATTAACATCCTTCAAGCTGCCCGCATGTGCAACAGTGCTTGGAACCAAGTTATGCAACAAACAATTGCTAATTGTTTTCGTAAAGGTGGTTTCTGCCACATTGAAGGTGAAGAGGAGAATAAAGCTGCTAGAGAAGTCGTACCCACTACAGATAACTGGGAAGATGTTGGACATGATGCAGGCATTCGTTACAAAGAGTTTGTAAACACTGATGAAAACTTGGCAGTGTGCGGTGAACAGACAGATGCGGAGATCGTGGCTGATGTTATGAACAAAAGAAATGATGGTACATCTTCAGATGAAGAAGGGGACCAGCTAGAACTTCCAGAGATACTGATTCCAACAGCTTCACAGGCATCAAATTACATTCAAGACTTGAGACGGTTTGTTGAAGGACAGCAGAATGTGACGCTATTTTCCAAGCACTTAATAAACTTGAAGAGTTTACTACAACTCAGTGTATTAACTGCAAAATGAAATCAAAAGTTTCTAGCTTTTTTAAAAAACTGTAAATGCTATATTTTGTACTGAAACATGTTTATACGTTTGTAACACATATGTATAAGGAAATTTTTTAATAAAATAACATATTGCTTTACTGAATTTCGGTTTTTGATTTGATTTTTCTACCGTTATTAAAAGTTTTCCTAATTCGAATTTTTGGATAATTCGAATTTTTACTGGTCCCTTCAGCTTCGAATTAGCCAAGTTCTACTGTAAATAGTAATTTTAACGAAATTAGACAACAGAATTTTGATCTTAACAAACATATCAATGAAATTAATACACAGTGCTAGTATGAAAGAGCAGATATTAGAATCGATAAGTAACAATTGCAAAGAGAAAATTAACGAGATGAATAAAAAGTTAGACAGTAAATTAAATCAGATAATGAATAAGAAGGTAAGTGACAGTGGTAGTAATATGATGACAAAAAATAGTGAAGAAATAATTAATAACAAGGTAAGTGGTAATTATGGTAGTGAGTCTAATATTGAAGTAAAAAGTGAGAATTATGATGATATAATTAAAAATGTGGTGCTAGAGAGTAAGGTGGTTAATATTGAGAGTGATAAGGAAGATTTTGTTGAAGTAGAGTCTAGTAACGAAGTGTTAGCGAATGTTGATGAAAGAGTGAGAGAGTGTGAAGAGAGGTTAGGTGGGCAAAGGGCAGATTTTCCCCAAGTATATTGTGAAATGGAATTTTCACAAGTGTTGTATGAGGACAGAGTTTCCTCCAGAAGTTATGTGGAAGACGAGGTGTCTTCAAATAGTCCCTTAATTTTTTGTGGAGTTCTTGGAAGAGCCAAGAAGTATAGTAAGTTTGTTGTGCCCTTTGCATGTAGTGAAGTAGGTCAGTGGTGTGGTGACAGGTATTGTGATGAAAGTGATGATGAGAGAGAATGATAGAGGTATTTAAGTTAAGTAGAAGTTATAAAGAGTTGATAGAGAGGTTAGAATTGGAGAAAATAAACTATATGAAATGCTTACCTTGTGAAATAAAGATTGATGATTATTTTGATGATACCGTTGTAGATGATAAACACTTACCTTATGATGTTATGGATATAGTGGAGGAATATGATGATATCACTTACCTTATGTTAACCAAAAATACTGACGGAGACAGGACGAAAATTACCAAGGTAGACGGGTTTTATGAATTAATAAAGGGGAGTGATCTGGGGAATTATTCTTACAATATGGGGGATGAATCAATAGAAAAAAGTTATTATATTAATAATAATAATGTAATGTATGTAGATAAAGATGAGTTGTGTTATAAATACATCAGGCTAATTTATGATGATGGAGGTTAGAAACAGTGAATGAACATTTTATTATTTTAGTTTATGGTGATGAACTGGCTAAATTATGTAATGAGGTGTGGTAAACGATGAAATTATGACGAAGAATTGTAAATAAATTTGTAGTGAGATTATTGTGTTTGTGGTGCAAAATGTATTTTATATAAACAATGTGTGTATGCAGTAGAAATTGATTTAATAATAATATTTTATCAGACTAAATAAATAATGAGAGTTGGTAATAAATGAATTGTAATTGTTTTGAAGTAAGGTAATTAAAATAACTTGTTTTAAATAACTGATTGAATTAAAATAAATTGTAGATGAATTAATTAATTTAAAGGTGGTAGAAATGAATGTTGCTAATGAATTTAAATGATGTTTCTGAGATTTGAACTTTATAAGAAATAACAAATGAGTAAAGGTAAAATGTGTTTAGTTGTGGAGTCATATGATTGTTATAATGTTTCAGAAGGTACATATGGTTGTACGTTATATTTGTTTATAGTTTGAGTCTATGACAAGAGATGATAAGTTCATTTGATGAAGTGGTTGACCATATGTAAGTATGAATCTGATAATGACTTGGAAGTAAAGTAAAAGAGTCTTATAATGGTGTTAAATGAGTTTGAAAGAAGTTAACTTAGGTAAAATATTATTTTGAAATGTTATATATAATGAATGTTAATAATAAATTTGAATTTTTTGGAGAATTTAATGGTACAATAAATGATAAATAATTAAAGGTTGAGAAATAAAAAGGGTCAATTAAAATTAAAATTGAAATGTATGTAGAGTTATTCTAATGCAAATGAGATGTTTATGTTAAATGGAATGTTTATGTTCTTTATGAATGTTTATGTTGCATTATATTAGTAGGTAGGAATCTTGAATATTACACATATATATATATTTTACTTGTGATTCCCCACTTTCGGGCGGTCACGGAGTCACCAAACCCTGACCGTGGATTTGGATTATTGGTAGCAAGTGCGGTTAGGCAGATTGTATCCTAGCCATACTTATTATTTTCAAAATTGGTGAATTTAGAAATTAACCGGGGGGGTAAATGAAAGGGGAATCACCAAACTATGGAACAGCGGCTACCTTCGTAGGGGTTGGTAGTGCCGTGTTAAGGGTGTGTAAATAATATTTAGTAGGATTACTGGTGTCCTCGGACATCAGTAATGCCGACTTTTTTATAACGCGGAACCAAGAACGGTATAGGCAGCGTCTATACCCTATATAAACTTCAGTTCTTGGGGATGCAAATGGACGCTACAGTCCACCATCAGGAAACAATAGTGTGTGTGGAAAAGGTGCTGGCCGTTACAAGCCAGGGGCACAGATAACGCATCTGTGCATAAGGCAAATGCTTGATCCGGTTTATCCGGCGTGTGGTTAACTAATTGTACCTGGGTATAAAGGGGGGAATTAATAGAATGATGAAGTAGGAGTAGCTGAGAAATCAGTGAGAGGTAACGACCACTGTAACAGCAGGACAATCAAATTCACTTACTCTAAAGAGAGAGCTGGTGGTTGATGACCCAATTCCTGTTCAGTAACGGTTACTATAGCTATGATTCAATGATTAGTGATGAATATTCACTTATGAGAACAACCAATTTTAAGTACTAGACTCTATGTTGTAATGATTGTATGATCATCAAGAACATTATATAAGTTAAATTGAAAAATGTTGTGTATTTGTATTAGTAGTATGCAGTGTGCCTATAGAAAGGTTATTCACCTGTTATTAAGACATCAGCTGATGACTGGTGTGGACTATAGAATGTGTAATGTAATCAATTCATGTGTCCTTTTAATAATTGATTTAATTTAATACTTTGTTTCCTTTTATTAATTGTCAGAATACGAGGTGTGGGTATAAAATAACGAGACTGATGCTGTAAAACTTTTTATTTTAAATTTATACATATTTAATTATTATCCCCTTCAATATACACCCCTCCTCTATCCCTACACCGCTCCATCCGAATTTTCCATTGTTCAAAACAGTGCTGGAAGTCTTCGTCTGTGAGCTTGTTCATGAAGCGTGCCGCTTTTTCTTTCATGGCTTCAACGGTCTGAAATCTTGTTCCTTTTAATGCAGATTTGACCTTGGGGAACAGATAAAAATTACATGGTGCCAGGTCAGGCGAATAAGGTGGATGGTCTAACACTGGGATGTTATGCTTGGCTAGAAACTTCTTGACAGACAATGCAGTGTGAGCCGGTGCGTTGTCATGATGAAGAACCCATGACTTGTTTTTCCACAATTCAGGTCTTTTTTTCTGATTTTTTAACGGAGTTGAGCAAGAACCTCAAGGTAGTAATACTGATTAACAGTTTGACCTTCAGGAACCCAGTGCACAATCCCATGGACATTGAAAAAAACAATCATCATTGCTTTGAATTTTGATTTGATCTTCAACGTCTTCTCGGCCATCTTGGAAACGCTTAAACCACTAAAAAACTCGCGCACGTGATAAACATTCATTGCAATATACTTCTTTTAATAAAAGATAAGTTTCAGTAGCGGTTTTTCCAAGTTTCATGTGAAATTTCACGACAATTCGTTCCTCTACTAAAACACTTATCATTTTTCCGGCAAAACACAAAAACAGATGTTATACAAACAAAGGCCACGGCCAAACTAATATAACTACAGACACGGGAGGGGCGTCAACCGATAGAAAACGCTTCACGCTAAACAGCTGTCGGTCGTATGACTTTGGCGCATGCGTAGTTCGTTTGTAGTAATATCAGTCTCGTTATTTTATAGCCGCACCTCATATATGGTTCTGGAATTTAAATTTATTTAATTATGAAAAAAAAATTTTTTTTTTATTTTAATTTGTTTTGAGGTACAGTTTGTTGTGTTTTCATGTTCAGGATATATTGATGATTGTGTGTATTGATAATGTATTAACTGATTAATAGTGTTCATATTATATGTTTTGTAAACAAATGTAGTGATAAGGGAATTTATGATAGAAATAAGTTGTTTATTTTATTTTGTTTATTGTGATTGTTAGCATCTAGTTAAGAGGAGTTATAAAATAAATTCATTTAAAGGATTTTGGAATTTTGAAAATTGCGATTAAATGAATTAATGTAAAGAAATGATGTAAATTAACTTCAATGTAAATCTTTGATAAAGGACTTATCATTTCACTATTTAAACAAAATTTAAATACTTTAATTTGATTTGAAATAGTAACATCAAGCAAACAACTAAAAGTTGAGAAATGGGAATGAATTTTGTTTAGAAACCAATATAAAATATTTGTGTGAATTATACCTTAATGATGAATAAGTGGAGATAGTATGTTTAATGTAGTAATGAATATGTGTACGCACCCAGTACTTGCTAAAGGCAATCCAGTATGTATGTAAGGGGAGATATATCGGTTGAGGATCTGGTATGGTATAAGGCTAATTGCTGATTTTATTTAGAATGTTACAAGATTAGGTGGTACTGTGGTGAGTACCTGTCCAACTTTACGGTGTTGGGATCTCGAACAGAGAAGTCCAGTAATGTCGTTCAGATGCCGCCATAGTCGCCGAGCTAGGGGGGTAGTTTACCCATGATGTATTAAGGAATAAAGGGGGGTTGTTGGCGCCATATCCTCACTGATCCTCTTAGGGTTAGCAATGAGAGTTTTTCTGCTTCAGCAGAAACCCTCTCATTGGGGGGTATTGTAATGGGACAGAATTGGTTGATGGATTTTAATTTAATTGTAAATGCGACGCACAAGAGTTACCCACACAGGGCCTCAATTTTGACAATAAACATTCCTTGTCGGGGCACCTAGTTGCACGTTCGGTCTGTCTGCCCTGCAATAAGCTACTTTTTCAGGTGCTCTGGAATGTGGAAGCGTGCAGACATGCATGTCCACGCATGGTGATAATCACGTATTTTTTGCGAGCCCTAGGACTATGGTACGCCGGCCAGCTTACGGTAGACTCGCAATCAGAAAGGAGACTAATTATTGTGTGATGTGATTCCTTTTGGACCAATGAAAAGCAAGATGGTATGCATGAAGAAGGCATTGGCTATCTTGGACGCCTGGGTTAGCGTCTGTTGTGCTACAGCTGCGGCTTCGGCCGGTTCAGCATAAAGGCTCACGAGCCGAAAAGTTATCAAAAGTATAAAAATATAATGTAAACGAGGAACTAAAGCGATCTAAAACAGTGTAAACTCAACTAAATTCAGTGGTAACGAAATTGAACAGTGCGAGAGTAATTCGGACAACTAGTGAACGAAAAATTATGGAGGTCAACAAGTGACCTGCAGGGATGCCGATAAGACGTAACCGTATACCAATAAATTAATTATGAGAATTTAAAAACAAAAAGCGCTTAATTAAATAGGGTATGTGTATGAATGACAGAATGAGCAGATGCTGGGTTGCCTTTGTTATAAGTTAAGTTAAATAATTATTTGTGTTCAGTATAATAAAAAGAATATTAAATTTTGTTTGTAGTTGTTAAATGAGGATATGGCCGCAATATTGAAATATGTTTGGAATTAAATTCTGAAGGAAGTAATTCACGAAAAGAGAATACTAAAAAATATGTTTAATAAAATCTGAAAGAGTTAACCGAAAATGAGCGTAGTTATTGAAATACATAACCCTAAATCACGTTTATATATCACGAGTTCGTGTGACGAACCCTGGACGACACAAGGTAAGCGAGGATGAGTTTGTATTAATTATTATGTGGTAAGAAGTAAAATGTATTATTACAATATGTTTTTGAAAACCAGTGCGTATACCGAATTCACGTAAATCGGGACATATATTTTACATGGGCAAGTACACTAGGGCATGAATGAAAAAATTAAGTAACTTATTAAAAATGCTTTTTAATACATTTAAATGATCGAAATAACATACAGTACAGTACAGAAAAGTATTCAAAAATTAAAAATGTTAAAGTCTCTCTTCACTTACATAATATTTTCAGGGTCGTCAACATCAGAAGAATATGTTGAAGTTGTGGTCAGTCTTCCTCCTTTTGCAATTAAGGTAGAACTGGTACAATTCCCAGGTGACACTGTTGTAGCAGAAGTTGGGTTCTTACTGGATGCAGGACTGTCGTTGGAAATGCCATGATGTTTGGTAAAAAACATTTTAATAGACGGCTGTGTCCTCTTCTTTATCTTTTGGCTGTAGAGGTCTTTGTAACATTTCATCACGTGTTCAACTTCCCTCTTCACTTAAGAACTTCTCATTGTGTCGGGATCGTGCTCTTCAAAAATAGACATGGCTGAGTCGATCATCTGGAAAGCCTGAGCCATGATTTTAGTTGTGAGCTTCTTCTCAGGTTGAACTTCGTCTATTTCCTCGTCTTCCTGTTCTTTTACAATTCTCTCCTCTTCAATAATCATTAAGTCTTCATTGGTTAGATCTTCTACATGTGAGTTCAATACCTCGCACACATTTTCTTTGTCGACGTCAGTAAAACCAATGTGTTGTGCCAGGTCTGCTATCTCTCTCGTCGCACCACCGATGTCATTTCCCACTCCATCTTCTGAAACAACTTCTACAGCTTCAGGCCACAGTTTCTTCCAGACACCATTCATACACTGTGGTGTGATTTAATTCCATGAGTCTCGAATCATTCCAATCGCCATATGAATGTTAAATTGATGCCAGAAAGCCTGAGTTTGTCATCGGCGTCACACTGCCCGATAAGCTTTGAAAATGTTCGACGCAGATAGTAGGCCTTAAATGTGGCAATAACGCCCTGGTCCATAGGTTGGAGGATGGAAGTGGTGTTTGGAGGAAGAAATACAACTTGAATGTTTTTGCTTATTTCAGCAATAAAAGGAGGATGACTTGAAACATTGTCAAGAAGGATGAGAATCTTGAAAGGAATGTGTTCTTTCTCACAGTAGGCTTTCAACTCGTCATTTAGTTCTCTTGTAAAATAGTCTGAGAAAATTGCAGAAGTCATCCATCCCTTTTTATTACACTTCCAATGAACTGGCAGTCGCGACTTATCACAGCCTTTTAGTGCTCTCGGATTTTGTGAGTGGTAAATCATAAGAGGTTTTAATTTGCAATCCCCAGAAGCGTTTCCTCCAAAAAGAAGAGTGCATCAGTCCTTGGCCGCCTTGAAACCAAGGGCTGTTTTTTCTTCAATGGAAATGAATGTGCGGCTCGGCATTCGCTTCCAAAATAGACCAGTTTCGTAAAGATTAAAAACTTGTTTAGGTGTGTAGCCTCCATCAGTGATGAATTTCTTAAATAGAGTTCATGAAAATTCCTCCGCTGCAATATGATCGGCGGCTGCTGCCTCTCCCGTTAATTTTATATTGTGAAAACCAAAACGCTGCTTGAAGTGATAGAACCAACCAGAACTGGCTGAGAAAGACGGCGCATCTTCTGTATCTTTCGTCAGGTCCGCATACAGGCTTCTTGCTTTCGTTTGAATTGCAGTTCCGACAAGAGGCATGTGCTGCAGGTTATGGTGTTCAATCCAGTGGCTTAACATACTCTCCATTTTTTCCATTGCCTCTGATCGAGATTTAGTCACTCTAGTAACACTCAGGTTTGTCGATGATTGAGCACTTCTACGAATTGATTGTGCATTGTTGTGAATAGTTCTTATCGTAGATTCACTGAGTCCTATTGCACGCTGAATGTCAATGTTACGTTCACCTTTATCACATCGGTCTAGAACTTCCAACTTCATTTCTAATGAGTGGGATTTTCTCGAAAGTTTCTTCACTTCGTTACTCACACTTCTTCTACGTTTATCTGACATTTTACTTGTTATAACACAACCAACCTTACTGCAACAAGCTTACAAGCAATACTGGCGTCCTCCTAGAATCGGAAACACAGTGACAAGGTCACAGTACAGGAAGATGCGCATGATAGTTGCGCACACACAACGGAGCTGTACGCACACTGTACAACCTGCATATGGGTTTGCAGCAGTTCTGGATAAAGGAGTGCTCAATATTCTTACATTACAGCCAATATTTTGACGCTTCGAAACTTCACAAATAAACCGCGTTATCCGAAAACGCGGATACCGAAAGCGCGTATAACGGGATCTACCTGTACTTAAGAGTCACAGTTTAGTTTATTAGTTTTGTTCACAGGAATATCAATGTTAGGAATAATTCAGGAATATCAATGTTAGGAATAATACAGGAATATTCACTGTAGTAGACAATGTGATAAAAATTGCATGCCTACGATAAAAGTTAACATTATATGGGACTTATATCCTAGAACACCAGAATCCCAGAAATTAAAATACTTTATGTAAAAAATGCTAGCAAAGGGAAAGTGTGATTATATCACCTCATGTATTCACTCAAAATATCACACACACACACACACACACACACACACACACACACACACACACACACACACACACACACACACACACACACACACACACACACACACACACACACACACGTGTGTGCGCGCACGCACTGTTTATGTTATTCTGCAATAATATTTGCACTTACACACTTTCCATATTTGACATAGTGGAAAAGAATATAAATTAAGATTAACAATGTTTATTCTTTCAAGGAATATACCTCCAGCCTGCTGCATTTTCAATGCCAAAATTCACGAATGACTTTTTTTCGCAATTTCACATGACTCATTGTGCAGAGGAATGTAAAAAAAAGCAAATTCTGTGTTTCTACAATGACAGGAACAGGTCTCAATTATTATACTGAATTGTTTCTGATGATGAATATGCAAATAACCAGACAAATTTGAAAAAACATCTGCAACCGTATTATAATAGTAATTAATATTAGGGAATAGCTTAAGATCTACAAATCATTCGCACACACTTACCTACAAATTAGATATCTCCATCTCACACTGAGAATAATTCACAACACTGTGTTTACATTAGAATCAGAGAACCACTTTTAGTTATTCTATTTAAAGTTCACATATACACAAACTTTCTTTTAATAATAAGATATACAAAAATAAATAAAAAAATAAATTGTTCGCAGCATTTTCCAGTTAACATTTTTCTATTACACTTACAAAAATAATAAAAAATATCTTTTACCAAATAATAAATTATCTGATATAGAACGTACTACTTCATTTTAACAGGACTATTTCTTTTCAGTATTACTAAAACACCTTAAACAAAACACATGTCATCTTCTTTTACAACATCTGATGATATGAAAAGGAGTATGGGGTAACTTAATGTATTGAAATGTAAAAAACAAAAACTACAATGCTATTTACATTCTGCATTATTATATAGGCTTTTAATATAAAAATAAATCATAAAATAAAAACAACATAAGGCACTGAGAAATTTAAACTGTTGAACAATAAATGCCTAGCTACTGACAGTATATAGCAATAGCAACAACATTAAAATATATAAATATATTCAACATAATCTGTGCAGATACTTGTTCATATGCATAATATAGTTTCTTTTACTTTTACTGTGTAAATACTTTTGAAGCAATTACATACGTATTTTGATGTTTGTACAGACAACAAATAAAAAAAAGTAGATACAGTAGACCTTCAATTTAACAGACCCACCATTTTAATTGTATTGTGGATTTAGTGGAGAAAAAATATGATTTGAAATCTCCAATGGAGCACATGCACAAACTAGCAGAGGTACTTAGTAAAGCTTTTATGTACCGTAATTTAATTAAGGTACATGTTGTGAGGTGGGCATAAATTATATTTAAAAATTATAGTGAAAGCCAGCAAACTCACTAAATTTGCCATTTTCAGAATACACACACATATTAAAAAGCAATATTAGTTTGAAATAATTCATTATCACAAACAGCTTCATTAGTCATGGAGAGATTCAGAATAAACAAAAATGCTTAATGTGTTATGCACTTTTTAGTGATGATGAACTATCTGTACACTGAAACATTTCAAATGTGTGGTACTTTTCTAAGAACTATAATGTTTTCAAACTGTAATTTTCTAACAATTATATGTATTCTGACGCTGTGTGCCTTGGTCCTTAACGAACTGTTGAGCAGAGGTATTATTATTATTATTATTATTATTATTATATTATATGTATTCTGAAAACAGCAAATTTGGTAAGTATCCTGGACTTTCCTATAATTATTTTTACATTTATTATGATACAGAATCATTCACTATATGAAAATTTTATAGTTACTAACCACCTTCCCCGCCAGATTTCAAACCGATGTGCAATTTTTCCCATGTACAAAAGTGATATGGAACCACACAGAAAATAAAATCTGAGAAAGTAAAAAAAAAAATTTAGCCCAGGAAAGTGTATTCACACAGCAGTAGATTTTGTTTTATCAGATTTAGAACAACAAATTATCTTTTTCTCATACAAAAACTTGTTTAGAAATCATGTTGTACAAACAGAATCGGGTACATTCTGTGTCAACAACAGAATGAGAATACAGGTCAAAGTGGACAGACCAGATAAGCAGAATAGAGGTGGAGAGGCTCTGTACGCAAATTTTAAATTATAATAAGCCCCATAGGAAAAAGATATTTAGGAAGACTTTGTAAGAGATGGCTTGTGAATGGAGACCGGAACAGCAATCAGGCCCCCGCATGAGGGGATGGCAGGTACCAAGGTACAAAAGCCCAGTGGCGCGTATGGATACCTAGCAAATCAGGTATAACCCCAGTAAATATGAGACATTTAATATTATTTTACTATTTTTCTGTATCAGAATTAATAGTTTTTGTGTTAAAATGACTAAGTATTTGTGTTATTAACCCTAATGTAAGTTTTTGATAAAATTTGCACAGATTAAAAATAGATTTAATTTTATAAAGCACAAATCCTTATAAATAATGTAAGAAATTAATACATTAATGTTAAAATAACACACAATAATACTGTATAATAATACATTATATCTGTAAGACATTTCATTAACATGTGTAAACTTCTTTGTTAATCATTTCCAATTTAATCGATAGGCACCTTTTCCACTTTTAGGTCATTAAATTGAGGGCCTAGTGTTCTATTAGACTTATATCAGAATGGTACGGCAGCAAGATCAACTAAGTGAGCCACTTGTGTTCATTCCTGACAATGACAAAAAAAAAACACAGTTTTGCATTGTTTTGTCACTAATGAACAAAAGTAGACTATGTGATGCCGCAACATACTAATACACATCTAGACAAAAAATCTATTATTGCTGTACCACACCATGTGCGTACCCTAAATGGGGCCACCCTTTGCCTTGTCACAGCTTACAACTTTTGTATTACTCACTGAATACAAATAAATATAGCCTTACAATCAGTACATAACTAAGGCCTCTCTGAAATAACCACCATGCTCAAGTTAGTTACAGAAGCATCTATCACAGAAATGACTGTACACAAACGTTCTTGTTTGTTATACAACACTGACTTGTCATGTTTTCACAGTGTAACGCTACTGTCGTGTGTTACAAATTTTCATATTAAAATGTCTGAATGGCATAAGATATCGATTTACTGCATCTCACAGGTGTGTAAAAAACTGTTACTGTGTTTGAAATTTTGATATGGATTTCTCCCTACAAAGGGTGCCTCACAAAGAAGTGGAAATAACTTCAGCATCTGTTCTACTGGTAAAAATAAATTTATATCAAATTATATAAAACAAATTTATATCAACATAGGTCAGTAAACATTTTATGTTCGAGTTAAGGATGACAAAAACTGTGCCTTGCCGGTTTTATTTATTTATTTTTTTAATGGAGCTGTACTGCAATTATTGGGACACATATCAGGGCAAAATTTGCGTTTTTTTTTTTTTAATAAAATTAAAAGAAATGTACTGCAGAAATGTGCCTATGGTAATTTCTTAGAGAATATTCATACAGCCTAACAAATTGGTATAAAAAAAAACAGAATTTTTAGATTTGGAATAAATTTTATTTGTTAAATTTCCAAAAAACAAAAATTTAACAAAATTTGTAGAGAATTTCGTTCTGAGAAAATTCATGTATGAAAGTCAACTGAAAACAAACCAAGATTTAAGAAAATCCAATTTTATTTAAAACGGATTGTGGCAAAGATGTCACCTGACCATGTACAAACAAAATTTATTATATAAAGTAGAACTTGGCTAATTCAAACGTGCATAATTCGAATTTGTGGATAATTCGAACTTTTACCGTGGTCCCTTGAATATCCTATGTAAAACCGTGCAAAAACATCGTCTGTAATTCGAACTTTTTTTGGTTAATTTGAAATAAAAATTTTGCTCAAATTACAAAAAATCGCCTGCAGTACGGGCTAGACCACGTAACAATAGAGACACGACTGGAAACAGACAAGCAGGCATCACCCTTTGTGAACAGACGCTTGTCCTTTGTGTCAAATTCATGGATTTGGCGCCAGTATCTCGCGATGACACGTGACTGGCTCGTGTAACAGTACCGTCCGCCATTGTCCCTTGTTCCACGCCTCGTCAGTCAGCCACCCTCACTGTTCCTTTCAGTTCAGTGTGCCTGCATTCGTGGAATGGTTAAGACTTTTTGAGTTTCTACTGTGCGAGCTGTGTCCTGTAGCGAGAGATCGTTCCTTTCTTTATACAGTACTGTATATACAGACTGGTGTGTTTTAGTGACGCTTATTGTGCAGTTTTATTGTGTTGTGTGTTCATCATGGCCCTTTCAAAACCAACACGGACCCAATACAAATCATTGACAGTTGCCGAAAAAGTTGCCGTTATTCGGGAAGTGGAAAAGGGACAAAAAAAGAAATCTGAAATTGCTAAGGAATTCGGGATACCGCCAAATACACTGTCAATGCATCTAAAAAATAAAGAGAAGATTTAGTGTGTGTAAAGCCAGCGACAAAGATAGGAAAAGAGCGCGAGGACCAGAAAATCCTGACATGGATAAATGTGTAGTGAAGTGGTTTAAGCAAGCAAGGGACAAAAAAATTCCAGTCAGTGGGACCCTCGTCAGAGCCAATGCTGTGGAATTCGCATCTAGCTTAGGGAAAAATGATTTTAAGGCCAGCACTGGTTGACTCGATGGTTTTAAAGAAAGGGATGGCATGTCTTTCAAAACTGTTTGTGGGGAAAGTGGATCTGTTGACGTTGAAGCTGCAAATTCATGGAAAGACGATTTGTTGCAAATGATTTCTGATAGAGATGCTAAAGACATTTTTAACGTAGACGAGACGGGCTTATTCTTCAAATGCACCCTCGACAAAACACTTGCTTTTAAAGGAGAAAGTTGTAGTGGCGGCAAACACAGCAAGGAGCGCATAACACTTTTATTCGGAGCAAACATGGATGGCTCGGAAAAACTGCCTTTGCTAATGATAGGGAAGTCAGCCAACCCACGTTGTTTCAAAAATGTAAAAACAAAACCAGTTAAATATGAATCAAACAATAAAGCTTGGATGACAGGTAAATTTTCAAAAGATGGCTTTTGAAAATCAACAGGAAATTTTGGAATCAAAACAGAAGAATCGTCTTGTTTACTGACAACTGTACAGCGCACAACACTATTCCTGTGATGAAAAATGTAAAGGTTGTGTTTTTCCCCCCAAACATGACTTCAGTAGTTCAACCTATGGACCAAGGTGTAATAAAAAAGTTTAAGCATTTTTACAGACGGCTTGTGGTCCAAAACATTCCGCCAGGTGCTTATTTAGATGAGCACGAAAATATCAAGATTAACATCCTTCAAGCTGCCCGCATGCGCAACAGTGCTTGGGACCAAGTTACGCAAAAAACAATTGCTAATTGCTTTCGTAAAGGTGGTTTCTGCTACATTGAAGGTGAAGAGAAGAATAAAGCTGCTAGAGAAGTTGTACCCACTGCGGATAACTGGGAAGATGTTGGACATGACGCAGGCATTCGTTACGAAGAGTTTGTAAACATGGATGAAGACTTGGCGGTGTGCAGTGAACAGACAGATGCGGAGATCGTGGCTGAATGTTATGAACAAAATAAATGATGGTGCATCTTCAGATGAAGAAGGGGACCAGCTAGAACTTCCAGAGATACCGATTCCAACGGCTTCACAGGCATCAAATTACATTCAAGACTTGAGACGGTTTGTTGAAGGACAGCAGAACGTAAGTGGCGCTATTTTCCCAAGCACTTAATAAACTTGAAGAGTTTACTACAACTCAGTGTATTAACTGCAAAATGAAATCAAAAGTTTCTAGCTTTTTTAAAAAACTGTAAATGCTACATTTTGTACTGAAACGTATTTAATACGTTTGTAATACATATGTATAAGGAAATTGTTTAATAAAATAACATATTGCTTTACTGAATTTTGGTTTTTGATTTGATTTTTCTACCCTTATTAAAACTTTCATAGTTCGAATTTTTGGATAATTTGAATTTTTTACTGTTCCCTTCAGCTTCGAATTAGCCAAGTTCTACTGTACTAACAAAAAATAAACACAAGAGATGAACTAGCAAAATGAATTTACAATACCACAGAAATTATGCAAAACAATCCTGCTGAACACAGAGAGCCATGAATGAATTTTAGATTGTAGGAATTTGATATCATTGGGAGGAAGCGTTGTGTAAACTGTGGCCGAGAATATTTTGAATAATTTATGTAACTGTGCATTTGTAATATGCTTTGTTAGTTTACGTAGTTTATTTTATTTTTACAATATGAAAAAGATTTATGTTATGTTTTAAAACTATAACATTTTTGTGTTATATTATGTTCTATTTTATCCTAAATATAAGTTAAATTTCTTAAAATTTGTTTTCTAATTGACTTTACTCATACAATTTCTATATAATTTTAAGTCCCACAAATGTTGATATAATGTTTTACCTGGTTATTGGTGATTTAACAACGTAAATTTATGCTGCACATAAAAATTATGTTTTCCTATTCCAATTTTTTGTTAACAACAATTTTCTTGTGAATTACTGTAGTACTGTTCTGGGAACCATTCTTTTAAATTTATTAGGTCAAAAAATATAAGAACGTCAATCCTGCCCCAAAATATGTGTCCCAAGAATATTCCCAAGACTTATTTTTCCGTTGGGTATAAAAAACAGGCAAAAGTTTGATCTTTAGCTTCATTAGTGAGGCATATCCTGGAATTATTTCTGTTTCTTCATCAGATACCCTGTATACATATTGGACCTAAGGGAATTTCATATATCCTCATGAAACACAGTGTAATCTCTTCTGAATCATAATCATCCTCAAACGCAACTCTTTTAATTATAATAATTTCACCCACAAACTGGTTAAATTTAAAAGCATGGTAACAAAAAGAACATGTGTACAGAGGCCAGTATTTAACAAAGGCAAGAAGCAAAGGGACCCCATTTACAAATAATTTAATACACCGAATGACTAAGCATTTTCACACTCAACCAGTTACAAAATTCACTTCATTATCTTAACTAATTAACAGTATACTTTGTAATATCATTATTACTATTTTTAAAAGTTTCAATAATACATTTTTTAATCGCACTGCTTACCACGTAGTATACAGGGTACAAACCTTTCACTAAAAAAAATATACATACATATTGTTTATATAGTTTTAAATAACATACTATTAAACATTTTCATCATTAAATAAATAAATTACCCACTATACAAGAAATAATATAAATATATATATAATAATTAATATAATAAAAATAATCAATTTAAAAACACTTTCTTTTGTATATATAGAGACTCTTATTTGTAGGAAAATAACTGCTTATTTTGCATCTTTGTTAGAACACATTCCTAGTTAGTTTTCACATATTATATATTACATGATGTATATTATTATTGATTTACTTTACTGTATAATTACGCTATAAAAGTTAAAAACTTATTATACTGAAATGATAAATGGCATCTTGAAACAAACAAAAAACATCACTTTTAGTACACTACGAATGTAACTGTTCTAGCATCAACTGTAACGTGGCGTGTTCCTCTTTCAGCGTGATAAGGTCATGTTGCAATTCTGCACACAGTTTTCTCAGTACACTGTTGTGTTCTTGTCTCCTTTCAATACTATTGAAACATACAATTGCTCAGCGTTTTATACAAACAGTATTACCATCTGGTTTATCACAGAGAATTAAAGTATAACCTATTTACAGATGGCGATCTTTATCTGTTGAACTTAACTATCCGCTGAGCAGTTTGGCCATGGTCCAAGGTTTTCATTAAAACCAAACGTTTCAGCAGCACCACTGGCTGCCATCTTCAGTGGATGTATTCGAGTTAACCTAACGTGCGGTGTCGTACGTCAGGCCCACAGTACTGACTGACAGGCTGAATCAGCCTTCACCACAGTACTGTGGGCCTGACGTACGACACCCCACGTTAGGTTAACTTGAATACATCCACTGAAGATGGCAGCCAGTGGTGCTGCTGAAACGTTTGGTTTTAATGAAAACCTTGGACCACGGCCAAACAGCCCGACAGATAGTTTAAGTTCAACTGACACCGACCGTGAAAGCCTTTGAACAAACAAAATCTTTATCTATATTTATAAATACCGGTAACAAAAAATAATCAGTCAGGCAGTGTTGGGTGTTGGCTGAAGCAAAATGTACAAAAGTTTGTTTCTTTTATTATAACTGACTATGTTTTGTGTATCTGTACTAATATTATCACCTCATTCAATATTATTGCTGTCTCATAGTTTATCCATCTTTCTTACTATATATTGGAGGTCATTTAACTGTGAGCTAAATATATGCACTTAGTTTTAATCAATACTAATGCCAAGATTGAAACCACGATTGCCAAGATTGTATTAATTTCAAGATATTGAAAACTAACTGCAATTGGCTATGCACATGCTATGTCAATGATAGTTATCTGAAACTTAAAAATATCAATACAAGAAAACCAAAACCAAGGCTCTTATGGGAAAAGATATAGCATGGACAAGAGAACTCTTGTTCCTAATGAAACAACAGTAAAACATGAACTTTGAAAGGAAAAATCATGTGAGATACTGTAAACATTTTATAAAATGATGGCAGTTACCACTTTATAATATGGGCATCAAGGAAATTCTGTTTTTTCTATTGATATTTTTAGGGCCCACTTGTTTGTCCATGTTGCTATTTCATTTATTGCTTCTCGAAGATTGGAGCAAACACTAATCTTCAAGAAGCAATAAATGAAATAGCAACATGGACAAACAAGTGAGGCCTAAGAATATCAATAGAAAAAACAGAATTCTGTGCCTTTACTACCAGACACTCATTAAAAACATTCAAACCGAAGCTTACCCTCTCTGAAGAGAATATAAAATATAACAAATATCCCAAAATACTGGCTATAACCATGGATCCAAAACTCTTATGGAACCAACACATAAAGACTATACTGGACAGCACTATGAAATGAATTAACATCCTCAAGGCTTTCTCAAACACGAATTGGGGAGCAGACACAATTATCTTACGACAATTGTACCTAAAATACATGTGACCCAAAATAACATATTCCTATGAAGTATGGGGATGCTTAGTTAAAATTTGTCGGAAAAAAAAATAGAAAAACTCCAGAACTGTGCCCTGCGAATTTGCCTGGGTTGCCCAAAGACCTCACCAATAGAAGCTATGGAGGCTGAACTCAATATAGAACCAACATTAACAAAAGAATAGGTAAATTTAGTTTAAAGTTCAGAACAATGAACACAGAGCGCCATTACAGAAAATGAATCCAGCATCATATAAAAAAAGATCCTTTTTATACAAAACCAAAATTCTGATTTTAGATGGACATGACCAACCTCAAAAAATCCCTCCAGTAAATGAAACACCCTCTTGGCAGTGGATACAACCAACAATAAAAACTACACTAGAAGACAGATTAACAAAACAAAACACTGACCCATTAATTCTGCGCACTGTAGCAGAAAAAATAATAGCAGAAAACTACAACCAATATGTCCACATCTATACAGACGGATCATTGGATACACAAAGAAAGAAGTCGGGGGCAGGATACTTTATTCCTAGTACACAAGAATCCTTCCTTGTACCAGCTATCACCTGTTCAAGTCTTGACACTGCGCTTCTGGCAATCAATGCAGTACTGACCTACTGACTCCCCTTAAACAACAAAAACGTATGTATCTTCACAGACTCACAGGCTGCATTACTATTACTACAGCAATACAAACCATCAGCATACTACTTTAGAACAGTCCACATGTTCCACACAATCAAAAAATTGGAAAGAAACAATTAACTTTACAATGGATCCCCAGCCACATAAATATTACTGGTAACAAAAACGCAGATGAGATAGCTAAGGACGCTACTTTGCTGTCCCTAATAGAGGAACATGTAACATCACTACTGGCTGCCACTTTGGATTTCAACAGAAGACTCACAGGGACGTGGAAGGATGCATTAAATTCCACCAAATTTAATTCAGATTATTTGAATTCCACCAAAGGTTCAACATACAATTCAGGTTTCAACAGCATGTCAGTACACAAGAAGAAGAAGAAGGAGGAGGAGGAGGAGGAGGAGGAGGGGAGGGGAGGAGGAGGGGGAGGAGGAGGAGGAGGAGGAGGAGGAGGAGGAGGAGGAGGAGGAGGAGGAGGAGGAGGAGGAGGAGGAGGAGGAGGAGGAGAATGGAGTGACCATGCATTAAGTACACCTCCAAAATAAGTGTATTGGAAAGCTATACGTATAGACATTCATGGGATAGTGACATGTTAGGCAGTTGAAGATATTAATATAATATTATTAATTTTAAAATACAACATTCAGTTTACTTTTAATGTGATCAACTTTTTCCATAGTAAGATTTTTATACAGAACTAAAAAAAAGAAAAATAATAATACTGTTGTTCCATTTAAATATGAAACTCGTTTATTTAATAATGCCACTACGCCCGGTATGAAACCCTTTGGTAAATGCAAAACAGGCACCTACCCCTTCCAGAACAACTTCTGTTACCTTTTTAAACATAATACTACACTGAAATCATGTGTAAAAAGAATGTTTTGTTTAATAAAGTGATAGTTCAATATATTTACCTGACTTCCAGCGGAAGAACTGGCATTTCTCTGAATGGTGGTGATGTTCTTTCTACAACTTTAAAACACACAAAACTTCAGTAACTATTAATTATTGTTCAATTACAGTAATTAAGTTTAGAACTGGTTTTACCGAAATTTACACACTGTTCAACTATTCTAGTAGCTAGCTATTTTCTCCAGCTATAGTGTTTTCCATAATGTCTATCAGGAAAGAATGCTATAGACCTGAAGGCACACATGTGTACTATATTTAGAAATGATAAACAGTAGAACCTCTGCTAACTGAAACAAAGGAGGGAAAGGCGGTTTCGGATAACCAAAATTTCGGATAATAATTAAGACGTAATTTTTTAAAGTTTGAGTTATAATAACTGATGGCAATAAACAACATCATCAAAAGATTTTAATAAAAATCAAACTATTTATAGTAATTTTTTAACACTAGCTTTATAATTTTTGTTTTAATCTCCTATGTAAATTCTATTTAAATCTCCTTTGCTTTTTCTTTTCACATCCCTTTCTTGTAGCAACATCTCGCCATTGCTTCATTAGCAGAACGTTAGAGAGCTTTGACTCTTCAGATCGTACAATGAACCATAATGCTATCTGAAAATATGAATAAAACTCCATGAAAAAAGCGCATATTTCATATAGCCTAATTTATTCCCTTAACCCAAAATAAAAACTCTTACTTCTAAGGCATTGAAGATCTCGTCAGTGCTGTCATGTCTGATGCTCTCTGCTATTCATCGTCTTTGTCGTCCCTTTGTTGCGTGAATCATAAAAACACAGCCTCATTTACTTTCTCATTTTGAGAAGTCTTCATTGTTTTCTTGTTCGGCATCTTCAAAGTATGCTCTTCAAACTTATTTTTCCTCTTAACCCAATCAGAAACAGTAGAAACACCAACACCCAAATCGGCTGCCACAGTTCCCAAAATCTCGACATTTTAAATTCTTTTATTGCCTGTAAATTTTCTTCAGTCGTTATCATGACCAGTGTCTGCTTTGTTGACATGACGCACAATTTATAAAACTCAGTTCATATAAAATATCACACAACCACAACACACAATCACCACTGCAGGAACGGTTACTGAGCGGACAATGTGAATTACCAAAAGTGCCGAAATAATGTGACTTGATAGTTTGGAAGACACATGACAACAGAGTAAGCAATCTGTTGCCTACACGTCTGCAGATCACAGTCTGCACGTGCCTGTTACCCACCCCCTCTGTCTAAAAGGGATCCACAAGGTGGTTGACCTGACGGGCGATGCTCTATGATTCCTTTCTATCTAAAACTAAGGAAACCTGTTTGTTTTGAACAGAGCTATCGTGACAAATCGCACTTTACAAACAATGTTTATTACATAAATTTTTGTGTTTTATTCGGGAAACAAATTTTCATTGTAAAAATCAGGAATATATAATTTTTTTTTGTTCAGTCGTTTCGGTTAAAAGTGTTTTGGTTAATGGAGGTTCTACTGTACAGAATACTTGTGAGAATCAACTATGGAACTGTTTATTCTGTAAAGGTGGTTGTTAACCAATTATGTAAACTGGACATGAGAAGTGGATCTCCTACATGTTACACTCAAGTACAGTGTAGCATGACAGATTATCCACATTATAATGAACGAAATAATGATCATAAATAAATTAAAATTAAAATGAAATTAAAGAAAAATACAATAAAAAACAATTAAGGACCACAGTAAAGTGCACTCGTAGTTTGAAGAAATAAAAATAAATTAAAAACAACTATGCAATATAAATGAGTAATAAAAAATAAAACAAAAGCCAAGATAAAGTAAGAAAGTACCCAGGTAGGATAGGAGTAAGTAAGGCAATACCCAGAACAAACCGACATCCCTAATAACAGGACTGAAATTGGAAGAAACCACGTAGTAGAATAAAATAAAGTAGGGAAATACCCAAAGCAAACCCAGTAATAAGAAAAAACGAAACCCCAAAAGAGAGTATATGTAACTAATGAAAGTATAACACCTAAAATAAAAAATAATGTAAAGTAGATATAAACAAAAGTGTCTAAAGGTAGAATTAAAAGTGAACCAGTGGAAATTATTTATATAATGGAAAAAACAAATCTTCATAATCCTCTATAAATAAGATTCTTGATCTTATAATACTATAAAACTGATTAGAGATAAGATAAAAGAATAACAGGGGACCAGTGCAAGTTATTTTATTATGTTAAATAGACTTCACGTGTCAATGTTTAAATTCTTAAACTAAGTGCATCTTAAACTAATTTGTACCTTTACACAACTTTAAAGTTTTTGTATGGAATACAGAAATAATATTTGGTAGAATATTATTATTATGAAAACAGTGTATAAAAATGTTTCTAAGTGAATGCCACTCTTTATCTAACAACATTTATTAAAATGACTAAAGATAAACAAGAGCAGGCATTAAATAAGGGAAGTGACCAAGGGTACATCCCCAAAATAAACAAAAATAGTATAATGTTTTTTGTTATTCTAAAATATTTATTATGTTTAATAGTATTAATCAAGACTGAAATGACTGAATTTGAATACAATTCTTTTATTATAAGATATTTATTATGTTTAATAGTATTAATCAAGGCTGAAATGTCTAAGTTTGAATACAATTTTTTGTTTTAAAATATTTGTTATGTATTAATAGTATTAATCAATGCAAAACTGTTAATGTAGTTAAGTAAGAGAATTTTAATTAAGATGGTATAAGAATAGAAGGTCAGAAGGGGTATAAATAAGCAAGCTGTAATAGTCATAAAACATTATATGCGAACAAAACTAAAATCTGGACAAATGGTTAATCTCAACAACCTTATCAATGATAAATAAGTAAAATAAATTAAGTAAATTGATGAAATTTATATAATGTAAATCAATCACAGTGTCTTCTAACAGTACCAATACTTTATAAAGATATTGAAGAAATGTATAAAGGATTATTGAAAAAAATGCAAGTGTAATAACACTGTAACCTAAGAGGGAGATTTAAATTAAAGATATAATTTAAAAAAGATAACTAATTCATAAAATTACAAGGAATTAAGGAAAAATAAACATTTTATTTCAATCAGGGATCTTGTTCAATAATAATTATAAATTCATAAAGATGGTAAACCATTTAAGGTGACAGGAAGTAAAATTTTAGGCCTACATGTAACAATACTGTAAATAGGGCATTTTGAGATAGAAAACATTATAAAAGTATCATATTTGGTATTAAATCACGTAGAATTAACTAAAGAAAGAGAATATGTGTTAGGTATTTAATAAAATTAAATAACAGTAAAAATGTATTCATTCATATAATGTAAAAGTCAACCATGTAAGCGGAAATGCTAGAGATTTAAAACAATGTCTTTTTAATATTAAATTGGCTAAGACGTTTCGGATGAAGAAGAAAGTAAAACAGTTGATTATTATACGTTGAGTAGTTCACATCAGAACGAGAGCTCGCGAAATATTCACATATAACGAAGGAAGAAGAAAGATGGCGAACATCAACCAAGCCTATTCAATGTAAAATCGCGAATTTTGATAAAACCTTAAATAACTATTAAATTCAGTGAATTAAACCAGTATAACTATTAAGGTGAACCAATATTGAACAGTAAAATGTGCAATAACCATTTTAACACATATGAACGATAATTCCGAATATCAAGACAAAATTTCCCAATATCGACCTTATGGAATGAAGTGAAATAAAAACATTATTCAACACAAATTACCAAAACGAGTCACTGACCACTGATCCAGGACAACTACACTATCATCAGAGGGATTAATCACTATTGCTGAGACGAGGAAATCTGGGAAAAACAACATTTATTTGAAGAGGATTCCTTGAGGTGCAGCAGCTATCGACATCTGCGGTACGGAACGGCCATCTCTGAATTCCCACAATTCTCCACGGCCAGACTTCATCGTCAGAACGAGCTTGGTTCGATCAACTTACTTTACTAACCATTATATATTAAATAACATCTTTGTATTTTTAGATCTTAAGCTTTTAATTGTAAGTGTTATACTTTTCAG
Organism: Magicicada septendecula; assembly: GCA_034769895.1. NCBI lineage: Eukaryota > Metazoa > Arthropoda > Insecta > Hemiptera > Cicadidae > Magicicada > Magicicada septendecula. Next base: position 121,241,452 of record CM068372.1, read on the forward strand.
ACTTTGCCCTTTCTCTGACTATTCTAAAATAACAGTTTAAAGAACCTGAGAATTAACATTAATAATTTGTATAATAAATTTTCTCGCCCTGAGAGAGAATCGATTAATCAATCGATACAAAATTAATTATTTTATATTTTTATCAATAAAAACCATTGAATGTTATAATTTTGACTTCTATTTATTTCTAAACTTATAAATAGAATAATATAAAACAATATTTGATACATAACTACCAGAACAGCTGAAATTAACAATTTAAGGGAACCAGGTACTGAAAAATGTATTTTTTCTAGAAATTTTTTTTATTATTTATTTTTAATCTGCAGCATTTTCTTAATCCATAGATATCAAATTCCGATGACTATTTATTAATTTTATTTGACTTTACTTGAGAGCATATCACGGCCAGGCAAACACAATTTTAGGCTGTTACATGAGTATTTTGCAGCCTTGCAGGTTATGTTTTGTTTCTACTAAAAAAGTATGGTGGCAGCACTGCCAGCTGACGTTTTCAGCTGTAAACAACCAAACTCACATTGTTTTGTTTCTGTAACCTAGTAACCAGTTGATTTCATAGTAATTTGGTGTAACTTTTTTGTGTTTTAGCTTTTTGGGTCCTAAGTAAATCTGAAAGTGTTGAAAATGGTTAGGGTAAAGAAATTTGGGAAAAGAAGGATTCCCTTTAGACTGAATTTAGTGATCAGTAATGTAAATATTATAAATAGTAGTGCACACCTTCAAAATAATGTAAACATAACCTCAAACAGTACTGATGGTGGACCTAATGTGTCTAGTAGTGGAAGTAGGCCTAGTTCATCTAAGAAAAAACTAAAGTGTGTACAAATGTGTGGCCAAGATTCTGAATATTATGGTGAGCGTTTCAAAGGTGGCAATATAATAATTAGTCTTGATATCCTAAACAAACAAATTACAGAATTTGCAAAGTGTAAATTGTGCTCTGCGGAACATTCTCTAGAACTCTTTGAGTCTCCCGAGAACCGCAAAGGTGTAGTATCAAGCTTATAACTAATGTGTAATAACTGTAATGCTACTACATCCTTCATGTCTTTAAACAGAACTGAAACAGATTATTTTGAAACTAATATAAGGTTTGTCTATGCGATGAGGAGTATTGGGAAAGGACATGCTGCATCACAAACATTTTGTTCAGTAATGAACTTGCCTCAGCCTCCCACAAAGTTTCATAAGTACAACCAAGAACTATCTAGATGCATCTCTGAAGTAGCTAAGGAATCAATGAGCAAAGCTTCTATAGAGGCAATCATTGAGAATGACGGCGACTATAACATAAGTGTCATTTTTGATGGTACATGGCAAAAGCGTGGCCACACATCTTTGAACGGTGTGGTTACTGCCTCAAGCCTTGATACCGGAAAAGTGGTTGACGCAGAGTGCATGTCAAAGTACTGTAATATTTGCAAAAGCAAGAATATTCTTGCCCATGAAGGATGTTTGGCTAACTTCACTGGTTCGAGTGGAAGAATGGAGGTGAATGGGGTAGTCAAAATTTATGAACGTTCAAACATGGCTACGAATCCTGCAAAGTACACACAGTATTTGGGCGACGGCGATAGTAAAGCATTCGATGTTGTAAATGAAATAAAACCTTATGGAGCCGACGTAGTCATACAAAAGTTAGAATGCATCGGCCACATTCAAAAACGAATGGGTGGTCGGCTTCGAAGGCTGAAACAAAAATCAAAGGGTACCCTATTATCAGATGGCAAACCCCTGTCAGGAAAAGGTAGGCTAACCGACAATGTGATCAATGATTTGCAAAGTTATTATGGTTCTGCCATTAGAAATAATTGTGATGACGTGGAAAAAATGAAAAGAGCAGTGTGGGCTACTTTTTTCCACAAATTATCAACTGTGGACGAGCCTCTACATGGCCTGTGCCCAAAAGGAAAAGAATCTTGGTGTAAATTCAACCGAAGTAAAGAACTCAGAGTTGTGCCTCCACAGCCTACTAATAATTTACCAAATGCAGTCATGGAAGTTATAAAGCCCATATACAGAGACTTGGCTGATCCTAAATTGTTGCAAAAATGCGTACATGGAAAGACGCAGAACCAAAACGAATCATTCAACAATATGGTTTGGACCAGGATTTCAAAAAATAACTTTGTTGGACTTACAACACTAAAGAATGTATGATGCTGTAGTTTGTTACAATGAAGGAGTTTTGGGGAAGGTGAGAGAGCTGGAAAAGTTACGCGGCAAGAGTGGTGCAAACTGTACCATTGGATTGAAGCGACAAGATGAGCTGCGCACCTTTGAAGCGGAGAAGGCGATGAAGGAAATAGAGAAAAGAGCTCGTCAGGCCAGAGAAAATATAAAAATAAGACTGCAGGAGAATGAGAATGACTCTGATGATCCACATTATGGTTATGGAGCTCACTAATGGACAATAAAATAACATTACCTCAATATATGTGTGTAACGTTTAGAATAAATTGAGTTTTCCGAAAGTTTACTTTTTTCATTCTTCGGTACCATTATTTTCTAAACTACTCAACCCATTTTCATGAACTTTTCACAGCTTGCTCTTTGTATTGCCACCAATAATAATAAGAAATATTTAGTCATTATTTTATCAAATAAAAAAGTTACTTAGGTTAATATGTGGATTTTTTATTCTTTTTTTAAAGGTGTTGTATAATTAACCATAAAATAAAAACCAGGCAACCAAATGCTTATATATTTCTTATTATTGTTGTCAAGGTAATAAAGAAATCACTGTTAAAAATTATAAAGATATTGTTATGGGTTTCTGAGAAAAGTGTACCAGAAAATGGCAAATTTAACATGGGCGAGATAGGCAGTACCTGGTCCCCTTAAAGGAGGACACACTTCGAATAAAGAAAGATCGCAAATCGATTGTTCCTAGAGACAATCCATTTAACGAAGAAATATAATTCTAATTACACAAGGTGTTATAATTTGACAAAAACAATAATAAATGAATTAAAATTTATACCAAAACTAATAAAATAATTAATTCATAATTAATAAAAAATAAAATAAATAAAAAAAATAAAATAAAAAAATAAATTTTTACAAAATAAACAAAATTTTTATTTTGTTACAAAATTGACGCTCACAACAGAGGGGCATAAAACAAAATAAACTCGAGCAAAGTCTTGTATTATTACAACAGTCATTTGAGAATGTCTTTAGGTTGGACTTGTATATACAGCAGGGAGTCAAAAATCCAAACTAATTGGGACAAAGGGGAGTTTGAATTATTGATTTGTTCAGATTTTCAAACTTAAATGAATATACAATACTAACAGTAGATGAAAGTGAATTTTACGGTGTTCAAACAATAAGTACGTATTGTGCCTGTAAATGAATTTTATTTTGTCATCTGTTATCCAAAACGTACACATTGAGCTCTAATGGTGTAAACCATAAAATACACAATATTACTGTATATCATTCATATACTGTACTACATTTTTTTAGGAACTAACTTTATTGCCATATATCAACAAAGTTTAATAGTGTATATTTTAACACAAGAAAAATATTAATGAAAATAATAATACATTTTTCTTTGCACCATTTTTGAACGTTTCACGGCTGCAGAATCTCTCACTCTATTTAGCAGTAGTAGCTACATGGGACACAAGTCTGGTTATCACTCATACAAGCCATACACGCTAGCACAGTCCATAATTCTCTGAACACTTCTTTAGCATGTGTAGGCCCAGTATTGTTGCCAAATTAAACATTTAAATATTATCAAATCTGAATACTGATTATATGTTTTCTTCTCTTATTTTTAAAAATATGTAGTTCACTCACACAAAGTATTAAAACATGTAGTCTGTTAAAAAAAGTACACTGAACTTAAAATATAACTTGAAATTACAATGATATTGTACATATTTATAGTTGATAAGAAATATTTTAGCATATTTCAAAGACATGAACGTTTTACAATTGGAGTTACTAGGTTCTTTTATTTACACATCATGGACAGTGCTACCCAATAATCACAAATACTTAATTTTACTGCAATGTATATTCCTCAAAACTCTATGATAATATTCCGTATACTTTTATTTATACATTTTGTTGAAAATTAACCACAATTATTTCTTCTTCTGCTCTGAATATAAACTTAACACTTGTACATTAAAAAATATGAACGCTTTCAATCTTTTCCTGAGTTGCCTACGGTTTTTATTGCCTCACAGTTTCTTATCCCTTAAGATTTGTACTATTTTCCCCCTCCTTTCCACAATATACACTTTCCATTCTTCTTTTCTCCTTACTGTTCAGTCTCCAATGTTGTCCACTTTGCATCTTCCTCTAATACGAGGGTGATTTGAAAAGTTCGAGGCCTACCATAGAAACAAAATGTGTGGCGTTTTTGTGTTTTACCGCATTGTGACACCATGTTCCCCCCACAAATAGCTATGAAGCATCAAGTCGGATGAAGTCATTGTTGTGGAGAAACGGCTGTATAAATAAGGTTATCTCACAGCAATGCTGAAAATGAACAAAATTGAACATGGTGCAGTGATTAAATTTTTTGGCAAGAAAGGTTTAACGTCAACAGAAATTTTTAATGAGATGAAGAATGTGTTGGGTGATGCTGGACCTTCATTGACTACAGTGAAAATATGGGCTACTGAATTTAAATGTGGTCATGCAAGTTTGGAAGATGACCCGTGTACTGGGCATCCGAAAAGTGCCACTACACCAGAAAACATCAACAAAGAGACCACGATATTGTTTTGGAAGATCGCCGTTTGACGGTGTCTGAAATTGCTAAGACTGTGGGCATCTCAGATGAAAGGGTACATCACATTCTCACCAAGGAATTAGATAGGAAAAAGCTGTCTGCAAGATGGGTGGCATGTTTGTTCACAAGTGACCAAAAACGCATGCGAATACAAGCTTCTCAGGAATGTTTGAACGGTTTTAAGAAAAACCGAAAGTTTTATTCGTAGATTTTAACGACTAATGAAACTTGGGTCCATTACTTCACTCCAGAAACAAAACAACAGTCAAAACAATGGATACATAGTGATTCGCCGCTTCAAAAAAGGCAAAATCAATTTTGTCGGCTGGAAAGTGTATGGCTTCAATGTTCTGGGATGTTAAGGGAATATTGTTAATAGATTACCTTGAAAAGGGTCAAACGATAAATGGAGAGTACTACGCTAACCTTTTGGGCCAATTAAAAGAAAAAATTCGAGAAAAAAGACCAGGTTTTCATATGGGTTGCATCTATGGCAAAAATCGCCGAGTTGAAGTATGATCTGTTAAACCATCCACCTTATTCACCTGATTTAGCGCCATCTGACTTTCACCTATTCCCAAATCTCAAAAAATTTCTTGCGGGGAAGCGATTTTCCCCAGATGACGAGTTGAAAGCGGCAGTAAACGGCTATTTTGATGACCTAGAAGAATCGGACTTCCTCAACGGAGTAAAAGCGCTGGAGCATCGCTGGACTAAGTGTATTGAACTACAAGGAGACTATGTTGAAAAATAAAAACCATTCCAGAAAGAAAAGGTAAGTCTTTTGTTATCAGGCCGCGAACTTTTCAAATTGCCCTCGTATCCTCATTTCTTTTGTGATCTTGTACGGTTTTTATGCATGTTTTTGTTAAACCTTCATTTCTAGAACACCAGCTGTTAGTTTTGTTTTCACTGTCTCACTTAATGTCAGTTACTCTGGTGGCTTTAGTAATTTGGTCCTTAACATCTCTATTGGTTGCCCCATCACTTATCTATCAACAAAACCTAGGTACTTTATTTCCATTACCTGTTCTACAATTTGTATTATTTACTACTGACTTCAATTGTATGGGGGGGGGGGGTATGGACAATGGAGAAGTCAAGGTTGAAAATTCTATGATCTAGTAAATTGATGGGGGAGGGAGACTCTAGGAGTCTCTGGGGGGACTGAAGACCAAGGACTCAGTGCGGGACAATGTTCAGTGAGATGGTGAGACTCATCTGGATGTGAGAAACTGGAAAGCAACCGCAAGAGATTGGGACTGCTGGAGGCAAAGGATCCAGTGAGGTCAAGTCTCAGTGAAAGCTGCAGTACCACATATGTATTATGTACTATACTAATGTTATGTTTGCCCACCTGAAAACATTTCATGCTATCTAAACCTGTGATTATGCTATGCTTAATAATTTGTTTCATAAATTAATTTTACTTATTAATATAAGCAAGTAAAGAAAGATTTTAAATGCAAATAATTCAACTGTTAATTATTTTGAATCCATAAGTAACAGCTGTTTGATTTACAGTACGGAATAACTTTCAAATGACAGTGAAGGTAGATACAGTCTCATTCTCGTTATAGTTATGCAACTGTCAATCCATCAAGAATACAGCTACATTCTCATTGGTTAACCAAAATTTATTTTTCCACTTGCTTTGTACTATAATATTTATTTCATACCATTATCTTTCACTAATCACGCTTTTTATGTGGTCCTTCCACTTCCGTGACATTTTCATTTGTACAGTATGTGCATGCGTATATATAATAAACTAGCAAAATACCCGTGCTTCGCTACGGAGTTTCACGTTGTACGTAATGAAAATCTTATTTAATTAATAAAGTTCAATTAAAGTAGGTTTCTTATAAATAAATAATTAAAACCTCTTATGTATTTTATTTAAAATAAACATTAAACATTTTTGTTATATGAAGTTGTGTCGAGTATGAAAACATTTCAGATTTTTCTTCAATTTATGAACTTGTAATGAAGAACTAATCATTGGATCCTTAAAGAACTTCTTTGTACACAAAGTATTTAGTTTTTCCTTCTGGCTGAAGAATAATCAGACTGTCAGGAGTGCTACCTCTTGAACAGGCAACGTACAACTGGCCATGAGAGAAACAGTCTTTCCTCAGATCTACGCCAGCCATTTTCAAAGACTGTCCTTGAGCTTTGTTGATTGTCATTGCAAAACAGACTTTGATGGAAAATTGTAGTCTTTTAAACTGAAAATGGTAGTCTGACGGGATCAAAGGAATGTGAGGTATGAAAACTGTTTCTCCAGAACCACAGCCAGTGAATATAGTTGCCTCAATAACGCGTGAGGTTCGTTATTTGTGTATTAAATAATGACTAATTATTTTATTTTATTTTAATTATTTATTTTAAAACTTCCATGTAAACAATATTTTTGTTTTTTTTTCTGGCTGGAGCATAACTAACCCGTTAGGTGAGGTAACCCTGGAACACGCCACATATAACTGGCAATGTGAAAAACAATCATTCCTGAGATCAACACCAACTATTTTCAATGTATGACCTTGCGCTTTATTAACTGTCATTGCGTAACATAACTTAACTGGATATTGCAAACGTTTAAATTCAAACTGGTAATCCGAAGGTATCAAAGGAATTCGCGGAATGAAAACCGTTTCTCCTTGATAAATACCAGTAAAAATGGTGGCTTAGATTACGTGTTTATGTAAAGCCTTCACCTGTAGCCTAGTGCTGTTGCATAGTTTCGGAGGGTTGAGATTGCGCAATAAAATAATTGGAGCGCCAACTTTGAGGTACAATATGTGAGGCGGTATTCCTGGTGGGTGGAGGGTGTTAAGGAACTCTACAGGATAATTTACAGCATCATCGACCTGCAGTACAGTGTCCACGGATTCATATTTTACCTCAGCAGTGAGCAACTTTTTAAGTAAAATGTTGTTGATGCTGTTGGCGTCATCGTTTCTTGCAGTAAGAATTGCTCTTTCTCGCAGCCATGATGCACAATTTTCTTCAGTTTGGTGAACATTAGGGTAAATTCTATCAGTTAAACTGTTCAGATCTACCACGACATCGCCCAGATTATTAGGAATGTTTATTTTACCTTCCTCCTCCGAAACATGTCCATTACCTATATCGAGCAACAATTTAGAGAACTGTTTTGCCCTTGAATCATGTTGGACGCGCATATTGACTCTCAATGTCAGAATATTAACTTTCGGCCATAGAAATGACGACTTTAAGCAGGCTTTCACTTCGTCTGCACGTGTTCCTCGCGGTACAACAGGTAATGTTTGTCTGAAGTCACCTGCTAACAAAATTGTTACTCCACCCATCAATCAGTTGCAACTTCGAATGTCTTGGAGTGTTCTATCTAAAGCCTCAATACATTTTTTGGAGCCATTGGGCACTCGTCCCAAACTATAATTTTGGCTTTTCGAAGCACTTCCGCCATGTCACTCTGTTTAGATATATTACACAATGGAGTTTCGGAATAATTTAGATTCAAAGGTAATCTGAAAGCAGAGTGAGCAGTTTTGCCTCCATCGATTAACGTAGCTGCAATTCCTGAGGAAGCTACTGCAATGGCAACATTTCTCCGACTTCTAATAGTAGCCAACAACAAATTAATTAAAAACGTTTTGCCAGTTCCACCTGGGGCATCCAGAAAGAACAACTTGCCAGATTCAGTAGTAACACTGTTCATTATATCTTCGTAGACTTTCTTCTGGTCGTCATTTAATTTTGGAAGATTTGCTGCCACTTCTTTGTTGAGATGAACGGTGTCGTAAGATATTTCACTATGGTATATTCGGTTGCTGACAACAGGTTCCTGCTCTCGTGAAGGTGACGGTAGTCCAAATAGTGTGAGTGTTTTTCCTGACATAGATATGACAATATCCTCAATAAGAATGAGACATCGGTTAAAAACATAGTCTTGTACCAGTAGTACGTTACCGCGCTCTCTCTCAATTTGCCTCTTAATGTCCTCTGCAAGACTACCACGGTGTTTCTTCCACAGATTCTCTGGATCACCAACTTGACAGAAAACCAATATTACGGCGAATAGGTCACGAATTCTATTAGGAGAGTGAAACAATGAGGCTTCCTCCAACGTGTGGTCCCAGTTCGCATCATCTTCTAGCAAGCCAAGCGATTTGCATGCCGAATGAAACGTCGGATGAACAATTCCTGCAACAGTTTTAAGAGTAGTGAAGGACGTGGGGCCACGAACTTCGTGCAAGAGCAGACGTAGGTAGTAGCACTCGGAGTTGTTGGGATGTACAGTGTAAACTCGACCTAATACTTTATCTTTCTTCACACCTGGATAACCTGTCACAGGTTGCCCTTACTTCCTGCGATGAAATTTTTGGTTTTTCCAAATGTAGTAAGCCAGAACCTCACAATACAAAAGCGTCCTTGCGAAAGCATCGACTTGGCACAGCTCGAAAAAGCCGAGAAGAGTGGTATTTGAAGGATTAATTATTTTATCAACAACGTTGCTTTCTGTGAAATAAACTCTTTGGCCATTTTCAAGGTGCACTGCCAGCTGCACAATAGGAGGGTACCTTTCATGTATAGAGAAGCAGAAAATACGCCAAGCCGCCTCAGAGCTACTTATGTAATGTCCTGTCTCGTACCTGGTCACTTCATCTAGATCTCCAACTTTAAAAGTTGCTTGGTCATAACCTTTGTTTACGTACTTGCAGATGTATTTTATTTATTTTACAGAATTGCATAGTTCAACGTTTATATGGGCCGAGAAGATGCGAGACAGAACGGGACTATAAGGCACTACCCAACGATTCTCAAGATTAAGTCCACCAACTTTGACAGTAAACCCACCGTCTGCCACAGACCTCCTACGATACTGAGGATAGCCGTCATCTCCTGTTTGTGTCTCCTTTAAGAGAGGTCGTGGGTATTTCTTTGAGCATGCACCATTCACCATGCACGGCGAGTTCCTGTTAAGAGTTCCACATGGGCCATGTATCATAGTTGTCTTAACAATCTCATGAAGGGCTGGATCTAACTCAGGATCTGGTATTTCTGCGCTTATGACTTTGTCGATTGATTCTGGTCTTATTTTTTGTTCAAGCCACAGAAGAATATGAATGTGAGGGAGACCACGTTTCTGCCACTCTACGGTGTACATTTGGCAGTGGACATTTCCAAATATACAACTTTTAGTGAGGAGCTTCATAATATTTTTAACCTTTAGATGGAAAACACGCGCTATCATGTCATGTCGGTCATGAGATTTTTGGCCTTGTTTCAAAAGCTCTACGATTTATGTCCATTTCGGGTTGCAAGTAAACGTTATGAATAGATCTGGTCGCCCAAAATGGCGGACATACGTCATCGCGTCCTGAGTCCGTTAGTGCATATACCGAGCTCCTCCAGTAAAAGAGGACGGTAATACAACCATTTTGCCAAAATCTTTAATTTGTGTGTCAGCTCTTGACATAGCATCCTTTAAATGAACATACTCTTCGCTTCTTAGCTTTTTCTGATTGTTTCGTATCCAATTAAGTCGCTCCGTTTCTATTTTTGCGTACATGTCGACCAAATATTGATTGAGTAGGTTGCGAAATGACAGTATGTAGTTTTCTCCGCTGTCACACTTCATTAATCTGTAGCTGTAGAAGTTAGCAGCAGACACGGTCTTTTTAAGAGGCGCATTAGTCTTTGGGTCACGTTGAGGGATATCAATTTGATAGCCATCTTCCCCGCGGCAAAACATCAGAGGGTATTGAAGTGCGTCATAAGCACGGTGTGCCTCACTGATTCGTACCACTCTGTTATTTCTCCTATGGAGAACGATGTCTCTCTTTTCAAACTCCTGACCTACAATCAGAACTGCGACCTCCTTACACGTTGGAGCGTTGAAACGACCTTGGTGTTCCCCAAACGGCTTTCTATTTGCATTGATAATTACTTTGTAATCCTTTTGACCCTTAGGTACAGAGTCAATAGCGGCTTTAAAACCTAAAATATATTTATTATTTTCATGCAGTAACTTTTGCAATTGGTCAACCAGTTCTCGATTGACGCCAGAGTAAATTCCACAGCGAATGTTCCTCTCACTTTCATCATCACCGACAAAATATATTTGTAAAAACGAAGGTTCATATTGAGGGGCAACCGTAATGCTCCCTATCTGGTGGTATACCTGGCCTTGTACTTTAAAAGTTGGCATAAAGTTACCCTCATTTACCTTTTTAGCTCCAAAAGATGTCATTTGAAAACATCCGTTGTATTTTCGTATGGAAGACAGAAAATGCTCGCCTTTTACAAGCTGATTCGTCAAAAGACTGTGTAATGGTTCCGGGAAATGTTCAATGGAATCGAGCTGCACTTTCCCGCCACTGCAACACATTCCATTAGGCTCTTCCCGCCATTTCAAAGCATGACACCAGGTACAGGGTAACCATATTCCGAGATCAACAATTTTGTCCTTGGAATGATCAATATTAGGATTGTATTCAAAACCAGACATATGTTTAATTTTCCAAGCCAGCAACCTCATTTCTGTTCTCTTTTTATTATACTTAGTTGCAGATGCCTGATTAACATGGGGATTATTAGTTGAATATTTTTTGACAGCCTTTCTATTGACCTCGGGATGATTCTTAGTGTATTTCTTAACAGCAACTCTATGGCTTTTGGGATTATTTTTTGTGTGTTTTTGAACAGCTTCCTTTACTTGTTTTTTTCTAATCACGTCCGTGAACCTTTTTCGACGCTTTTTTCCTCTTTTAGTGGTGAGTTGCGACTCAATAGCAGAAGAGGATGAATCTAGTTCACTATTTATTGTCTCAGAGATGGTCAGTGTATGCTGGAAATTATCGTTCTCGTCTGTATTCGTCGTTTCAACCAACGGAATCAAAGCATCAAAATGTCCTCCGCTAAAAGATCCTGAGAATCGGATTCTTTTTATCTCCTGTTCTGCCTCTCCAAATGTTGCAATAAGTATACCATCTTGGAACAGTTGAAACTCAAACGGAAATATTTCTCCAGCTGCTTTGAGTTCGCACATAGTCCCATAGGTATACGGTCTAGACATTTCTGCAATGTACAGCCTCTTAGTACAGTAAGCAGCTCCAAGACGATCCATACTGAAATATTTGAATCTCTGCCATTCGTTCGATACATGTCGTACAATGTCTGCTCGAATTTGAGCAGCCATTGACACGTCGCCGTGCACCAAATAAGCCAGAGACAAAAATAAACAGGCCCCATCTCCTGGTATTGTAATTACTTGGCATAGGATGTCTGACCCGTTTGTGGTTATAATTTCTTCGCCCATAATTTTTATGAAGTATACTATATCTGTGAACAAAAAGCTATTACAATATTGACATGATAGTAACTGCAATTGTTCTAGCTCTTGCTCGCTGCTTTGTTTGCATTAACTCCATAACTGCTAGAAAACAAAAGAAATATGTAGATACCTACCTGAAAATAATTTAGCACAACTGCAATTAACTTGAATAAGAACATAAATAAAATATGTAGGTACCTTGAGAAAACCAAGAACAACTAACTAAAGCATTGTTGTCAAAGAAAATGACACTATTGAAAATGTTATTACTTACTTACTTAAATACTATTGTTATTATTATTACAATAACTAATGACACTCACATATCACATTTATAATATTGAGTATATAGTAGGGATAATAGCTAGCTGGCTTATGTCCCATGAAATTTTAATCACCTCAGTTTTATATAGGAATTAACCAAAATTTTTGAATGAAGCTATTTTATTTCAAATTCATAAAGTTTATTTATTAACTGTTTAAGTTACTTAATTAAATAAAATTTCATAAATAGATTTCTATTTTATTATTTACAACTATATACTAAAATGACGGGCCATAGAAAAACTTTATATAATGTTTACCACCAGCAGGTAAATAATAAAATTTCGAAAAACTTTGGATGCGATTTTTTTATATAGGCCTAATATCAAGTGCCTTAATATGAATTTTCATGTTTGTAACTTTACAAACGACGATCCATTTAAACATCATCTCCTATTTTTCACCTTCAGGAGACAAATTTCCAAAAGCTTTGAATGACTTAATTCAAAATTTGATCTTACAAAATTCCAACCCCTTTTATACTCCTTTAATACCCGTGCTTCGCTACGGAGTTTCACGTTGTACATAATGAAAATCTTATTTAATTAATAAAGTTCAATTAAAGTAGGTTTCTTATAAATAAATAATTAAAACCTCTTATATATTTTATTTAAAATAAACATTAAACATTTTTGTTATATGAAGTTGTGTTGAGTATAAAAACATTTCAGATTTTTCTTCAATTTATGAACTTGTAATGAAGAACTAATCCTCGGATCATTAAAGAACTTCTTTGTACACAAAGTTTTTAGTTTTTCCTTCTGGGTGAAGAATAACCAGACTGTCAGGAGTGCTAACTCTTGAACAGGCAACGTACAACTGGCCATGAGAGAAACAGTCTTCCCTCAGAAGGCTGTGGAGAGGTTCTGGTAGTTCTTTAATGAGAGGAAGGTGGACTTTTCCGTTGCTACAACATAACCCAGGACTTTCCTCTTTCCACTTTTTAGCATTACACCATTTACACTGTATAAAATCACCAACAGATAAAATCTTGTCATTGTTGTAGTCAGTATTACAGTCATATTTAAAGCCCGACAAAGATTTTATCTTCCAGGGAATAAGTGACCTCTTTTCATTGTATTTTCTCACCGCTTTCCATACACCACCTTTGATATCATAACCTATATCTTTATTTATAAGAACCGTGGACTCTGGCCCTGACGCCTTTCATGGGATCCGACCTAAGACTCCCCGGGTTCCGTGGATGGACTCCCTGGAAGGCCCGTCGGACGACTCCCGCACTACTTCCTATGTGGGAGACTTCCACCGATGCTATGGTAACCAGAATCTATTCTACTGGGTTGCCATAGTAACCAGATCTAATAGATTTTTAAGACCCAAAGGACCCCCCAGAGGATCGTATGGAAAAAAACACCTGTCCTATGTTGGTTCTCCCGCTGCGTAAAATATTTGTGCCAAGTTTGGTTGAAATCGGTCCAGTGGTTTAGGAGGAGATGTGGAAGACCCCAAAGAACCCCCCAAAGGACCCCATCGAAGAAAACACCTATCCTATGTTGGTTCTCCCGTTGCGTAAAATATTTGTGCCAAGTTTGGTTGAAATCGGTCCAGTGGTTTAGGAGGAGATGTGAAAGACCCCAAAGAACCCCCCAAAGGACCCCATCGAAAAAAACTCCTATCCTATGTTGGTTCTCCCGTTGCGTAAAATATTTGTGCCACGGTTGGTTGAAATCGGTCCAGTGATTTAGGAGGAGATGTAGAAGACCCCAAAGAACCCCACAAAGGACCCCATCGAAAAAAGCACCTCTCCTATGTTGGTTCTCCCGTTGCGTAAAATATTTGTGCCACGTTTGGTTCAAATCGGTCCAGTGGTTTAGGAGGAGATGTGGAACATACATACAATGGGGGGGGGGGGTTTGCCCCTTAGGAGTGAAAGTTTTTAAAACCGTTTCTTAGTGAGCACCTAAGACCTATGATGAAGCTATGTTCAAAGTTTCATTGATATCCATTCAGTAGTTTTTGCTCTACGTTGATTTTATGTCAGTCAGTCAGGCAAACTTTCCCCCCCTTTTTCCCCCTTTAAAGGTCGAATTTCCAAAAATCCCTTCTTAGCGGATACCTACTCCCTATGAGGAATCTACCTGCCAAATTTCAAGTTTGTAGCATTTATACTTTCTGAGATTTCATGATTATTCAGTGAGTGGTATTTCGCTTTTATATATATAGATAAATAAAAGTGGTCCCAGATGTCCTGATCATCCTGGATGTTCTATCAGCCCTTGTGCATCCAACATGTTTTTTCAGAAATATTAACTTAGTAGTTTATTGTGTCTTAATTTTCAGCTCTCTCACTCTCTCTCTCTCTCTCTCTCTCTCTCCCTCTCTCTCTCTCATAACCATATAAATTCATATATAAATAGTAGTTACCAGTTCACCAATATATCATAGTACGTGTGTGTATGCTCAAAAACCAATCATATAAAACATCGGAAATATAAATGCTAACTGCAATTATGTTGATGTACAAATAACAGTATTGGCACATGTTCACACGTGTGTCCATGCACGCACACACTAATGGTTACAAATTCTGGATTGGTTACATAAGATTTGATGCCTACCTGGTTTTCTATAAACCTGGAATGCTCCGTGGGAGCGTAGCTGCTCTGAACTATTCTCAGTTAAAAACTGGCCAAAATCTGCAAACCCAGCTGCTTGTTCAGCATCGACTTCACTCCGCCCTGGTAATTTAACTGGTGATACCTGTTAAAAAAAACATTATGCCTTAGACACTTAAAGGAGCCTTTGTTACCTGAACTTAAATTTTGAAAGTTCTTAAAGTAAAGTTCCAGACACAGTAAAACCCTGTTAAAACAATCCCACTTATTATCCTACTCTGTATAATAAGTATCTTTTGGTCTGTACCCTGGATATCTCCTAAGCGGACCCTTTATAAAATACATCTAATGTACTCAAACCCTGCACACACTTTTTTCATTAAAAGTTTTGAATAATTTTTATAACTGATGAAAAAATACAACTACTATGAAAATGTTTTAGCTTCGTGAGGGCTGTCACTTACCCAGTGTAACGGGACAGACCAGGGGGGTTTATTTTAATTCCATCATAAGTGTAATAATCTGTAGTCACACAGCCCTGCAGTGTAAGTGTAGTCATCTGCAGTCACTGAGCCCTGATTTTATCACACAAGTTTGACTTTTGTGAACACCCAGTGGTCGGGTCTGTTAACAATCCGGGGAAGGTGCAACATAATTTGGAGCATTGGAATGTGTATGAGCGCGCGTGTGCCGCTTTTAGCAGAGTGAAAAGCACGTACCAGATTTCCTTACCGCCGTCTATGAGATGACGGGAAAGCTGCGAAACGCTGCCGTCCAATCAGAAAGCAAGTTGCCGAGTGCAGAGAGACGCTAGCCATTTTGAGACACTTCAGTCGGCGTCTAACTTCGGAACCGCGCAGATGCGTTAGCGCGCGGTTCACAAAAACCCGTACTCAAGACAATGTAAACCGACCGGCCAAGAATACAAAATTACTTAGATTGTGTTAAAAACAGTATGGAGAGTTGAACTAACATTCGGAGTTATCACTTGGCGTCATTCACCTGAACCGCGCGGTTCCATGTAATAGTGCTCGCGAGCCAAGATCCAGTAAATTTGTAAAATGTGTTAATAAATAGTAAAAAAAATAGTGGAGAGTGCAACAGCAACATCAGAAGGCCAGTATCAAAATTACAAAACAGTTCAAGTTATCGTTCGGACTTTTAAGCGGAAAACAGTGATGTAACAACGGAGCACATGAGTAGGATGAGTACCAGTTAAACCTTCAACAATATAAATTAATATGGCCATAAATCAATATACAAATACACGACCCACTAAAATGTGTAAAAGTTAAAGAGATCTCTTATTTAGGAGGGAGAGGGGGAGAGAGAAAGAGAGAGAGAGAGAGAGAGAGAGAGAGAGAGAGAGAGAGAGAGAGAGAGAGAGAGAGAGAGAGAGAGAGAGAGAGAGAGAGAGAGAGAGAGAGAGAGAGGCACTGAATCGCCTTCCTTTAGAAATATATATATATATATATATATATATATATATATATTAATATAAGTTAACTAATATTTTCTTAAGAGATGTGTAAGAGATAGGATGAGACCACCTTTTGTAAAAACCACAGATAGCAAGAAAGTAAGAGTTATGCGGAATAGTTGTATATTCTGTAAATAAGCTAACCAATGTTTTTGGGAAATGTATAAGAGATAACCTTTTTGTAAAGAACGCAGATAGAGAAAGAGGGTATGTTAAGTTATTTTAGATAAACAAGTTTATTGAAAGGTGATAAATGAGAGTTGAGAATTATTATGTAACAAAACCCAATAACCACTCTTACAGGTCACGAGTTCGCATATAGGACCCTGGACCCACGCGAATGTAAGAATTATAAATAAATGTGGGAAGTTGAATTTTTGGGTGGTTTTATGTTTTAAATATATGTATTACATTAAACCGAAGTATTACAAATGGCGCCGTGAACTTAGGGATGGTTTGTATAAATTTATTGTATACAGACTATGCCTACTTGTGAATGTAAGAGAGGTTAATTGAGGTTAAGGCATATTACGAGTAAATTACGAGTGCAAGTAAATGACGAAAAGTTGTGTTATGTTATGTTATATTTAAGTGATTGAATATTACTGAATACACTTAAGATTATGATTTTGTAATGTATATGAAAATTTTATAATTTAAAAAGATGGAAGAAAATAATGAAATTGATGTAACTGGCATGAATGAGTCAGCCGTTATGAGCGGGCTAGAGGTTCATTCAACTCCGAATATAGTTCTAACAGTAAATTAAACGAGTCAGATACTACAGATGACTCGGGAATTCAGTTAACCCCAACCTCAATTAGTCAAAATAAGAAATCTGATGACGATGGTATGTTGAAACGTTTGTATAGTATGATGTGTAGCATGAAAGAAAGTTCAGAAAAACAAGAAAGCAATTTCTTAGTGAACTAAGAGGGGATATTAACATAAAATTTGATGTACAGAATAATAAATTTGAAAGCAAATTTAATGAATTAAAGGGGGAAATCGAACAATAAAATATCAAAAGGGAAAGTAATTTGAATAAACATCTGAATGAGATTAACGAACGTTTAGTGACATTTAAAGAACAAGTGATAGAATCAGTAGAGGAACAGATTAACTAAATGAATACAAAGTTAGAAAGCAAATTAAATCAGATAGTGAATAAGAAGGTAAGTGACAGTGTTAGCGATATGACGAATAATAACGAAGAAATAATTAACGAGGTAAGTGGTAATCTTAGTAACAAGTTCAAAAGCGAAATAAAAAGCGATAATAGTGATGTAGTTGAAAATGAGATATCTATGGGTGATACATTAAGTAATGGTGGTGAAAATGAGAGTAGAAAGTCAATTTGGGGTTAGTAATGGAGTGTTAGCGAGTGTTGATGAATTGGAGAAAGAATGGAGAGAGAGTTTAAAGGTAGAGTGTGTGCTGTGTGAAGTTGAATTTTTTTGTGGTTTTATGTTTTAAATATATGTATTAAATTAAACCGAAGTGTTACACCAGGAGCATTGATTTGTATGGTTACACCAGACAAATATATTCTCAATAGGGAAAAGTGTTATAGTGAAAAATTCAGGTTGAAAGTGTAACAGTGTTGTGTTTGCTGTAAATTCTAATAATTCAGTAAACCTACCTTCAGTCATGGGGGAAAGTAACAGCAACACTGCAAAGCTTTAAAATCTACGAAAAGTATCATATGTTGTAGGCCAAAACATGTTCACTGATGTGGGTAAAGGACTTTGAAAACAAAATAATGGACACTTGAAGTAAGGTTCTTTTCACAGACAACCTGTCCCCTATAAATTATAGAGTTAAAAACATGAAGCTTCAATAAACAATAAATGCTCATGCATGTATATCGCGAACTAATTTATTTGGTAAGAAGTATGTGCAAATGAATATGGAATTATAGTGAAATGAGTAACGCTGCTAAGTAATATACAGTAACCTATAACGTTACTGTGGAACACATAAATTAATTCAATATGTGTACAGTATAAATAAAAACTCAATTATTAATAGTAATTATAGATATATGGTAGTATAAGAATTTGTAATAATATTTTTTATATGTAAGTAATATGTAAGATAGCCATTTGAATAGTACAAGGTTCGGATTGCCACGACAATCCGGTGTCGGCCGAAGTAGTGAATAATATACCCACTACCTAGTATGTCATAAACACATAAAATGTTTTGTGTATAAGAAACAGCAAAAAATGAGCAAGTACCGTTAGGAAAGCAGGTCGGTGTCCTTCAGAAGACAAAAGATGACACCCCAATATTTATTGCAAATTTAGAAAGTAGCGTCGTTTTTTAACAGCATAACGGCTACACACGTAAATTATTCACCTGCACTGTTTCAGCCAATGGCGGATAGCGTCAGTCCAGCGCGCGAGAAAATAACGATACAGGAATGGAGAATTTCAAATTCACTGGGGAATATTTCAAACCCTGGCCAATGAAAGTGCCATCAACCAGGACGGTGGTGAGGGAATCAGTAGACAAACTATAAAAAGAGAGAAGCAAGTGAAAAAGAGGAGTTTTTTTAAGTTTAAATTTCAAGACAAGCATGGGAAATCTGCGTTGCTCTGTACAAGTATTTAATAATATAATTATAACGGAATGTTATATTAGCTTTGTTTAAAATGTATACATTAGCTCGGTAAAAAAAAGTCGAGAAGGAACAAGTTAAGGTATAAAGAAGAATATTTTATTGGTGTGCGTAAAGTACGTATTATGAAGATATTTCATATGTGCGCGTAAAGTTGAATCAAGAAAGTATATTTATTTTATGTGCGTGACGTTAAGTACAACGCAAGCGTGTGATACAAGGTTGAGAAGTGGCATCAATTATGTTTGGTGAAAGTGAAGTGAAATGAGCAATGTAGAACGACCAATCATATTCTTGGAATCCTGCAAACAAGTAACAGTATACTATCTTAACAGTTCCCAACTCTAATATACAAACATAGAAATTAATGTCTACCATAAGTATAACTCATCTCAATCTCAAAAATCCCACACTTGTTCAGATACTAACAATTCAGTTTATGTGATATGACATGCTAGAAAGGGTATTTAGTAGAATTATTGTATAATCAAGTGAATGAAACAAAATATAATAAGAATAGCATTCTAGTACGAGTCGAATACTTGCATATAATAATTATTAAGAAAATTCATGTTAGTTAAGAAAATATTATGCTATATGTTAATTAGAGTACTGAATATATATATTGTAGCATGACAGATAATCCACTTAATAAAGATTACAATATGATCATAATTAAATATCAATTACATTAAATATCAAGAAAAATCCAAATGAAAACAACTAAATATCAAAATAAAATACCACCATAAATGGAAAAAAGTAAAAATAAAGAACCACGATGCAACAAAAATGTATAAAGAAAAATAAACCCCTAAAAACTAAAATAAAATAAGGATAATGCCCAGGTAGGATAGGAGTAGGTAAGGAAGATACCCAGAACAAACCAACAGACATGAGAAAACAATGTTACCTTGAAGAAACCAAGAAAGAAGAATTTTGAAGAAACAAAATTGTAGGATGGGAGGCCTACAAGATATACCCAAGGGAAACCCATTAAGAAGAATATAACAAACCCCGAAAGAGATTAAATGTCACAAAAGAAAGTATAACACCCAAAACCTGATATTAATGTAAAATAGTTGTAAACAAAAGTGTTTAGTGTTGTAAGTAGAAGTGAACCCACTAAAGTTATTGTATAACAGAATAAACAAATCTTCATAATCCCTTATAACTAAGATTTTGGTCTTGGAATATTGTAAAACTCAATTAGAGATAAGATCCAAAAATATAAGTGAACAGGTGCAAGTTATTTCAGTGTATTATATAAACTTCAAGTAGAAGTGTGACTAATATTTCAACTAAGTACATGTGTACCATTAAACAACTTTAAGGTTTTCAATGACTACAGAAATAAAATTTTATAAAATATTCTTATGAAAACAATTACTAATGTTTCTAAGAAGGTGCCACTTTTTATCTAAAAACCTTCATTAAAATGTACAGGATAAAGTGAGAGCAGGTGGTGTATAAATAAAGTGACAGGGGATAAATCTTTAAATACCAAAATAAAAACAGATAAGACTGCAACCAAAATAAGTTTAAGAAATAAATAAAAAAATAAAGGGCTTGTTATGTTTATGTTAAAGCCCATGAACTCCATAATTCAATGTTGGGAGTAAAATATAAGATTTTGTTATTATAAAAATGTTTAATATGTCTAACAGTACTAATCCAGACTGAAATGTCTAAGTATGGATACCATACTCTTTTTATAAAATGTTTATTATATGTTACTAGTAGTAGTTAAAACTAAAATGTCTGAATTTGAAGACCATATTGTTAATTTCAAATATTGTTTAGGTATTATGAGTATGAATACGAGAATACGATACTATATATTCTGTTAGTTAATTAAGGAGATTGTAATTAATATTGTATTAAAATAAGAAAGTCAGAAGGGGTATAAACACAGTATTATTAAAAAACATTATATGTAAAACCAGAAAAATCTAGGCCAAATAGGAAACTCCAACAACCTTATAATTGTTAATTAAGTTAAATAAAACAGTTAAACTGATGGAATTTATATAAGGTGAATCAGTCACCAAATACTATGACTAAAACTATACTTTAAAAGGATAGTGTAAAAAGATATATAAAATTACTGAAAAAAATTGCAAATGTAATAACTAAAATTTCAGAGTGGGGAGTCATAGATTCATGAATTATATTTAAAAAGATAATCAATTGATAAAATTGGAAGAAATTAAGGAAAGATAAACATTTATGTCAATCTGAGATTTATTATAATCATAATTATAACATATAAAATGGCTAATATTTGGAGAAGAACAGGAAATAAAAGGTTGAGCCTACTTATCCAAAATGAAAGAAATATAGCATTTTTGATAAAAAAACTTTGTAAAAATAGATTATTGGGTGTCAAATTAAGCAGAAGGAATTAAAGAAACCGATTATGTATTTATTACTTCATGAAATTGATTAACAACTAAAATATATTCTGTGGTATACTGTACTTTTTCTACATGTATGGGAAGCGATTAAAAATTGAAACAATATATTTCTAATATTAAATTGGCTAAGGTATTTAAGAAAACGAAGGAAGTAAGACAGTTCTTTATTAACGTCCGTAGTGTACGGTTGAGTGAACTACAGCTATATAACAACCTATATCGAAACCATTAATGGCGTATAAAAAATTGAACCTAGCCTACAGTAAAATTTTGAGAATTTAGACCTTAAATTCAGTAAAAATTAACCACTACCAACATTGAATCAAGTGAATACACCACCGAAACTAGTTAATTAACCATATGAACATCTAACACTAATAATTCCAAATAACTGAAACGAACTTTACGACACCAATAACTTAACATAATCACACACATTTTACTCGCGTGAACAACAGAACATTGAACAAGAGATACTACAATAACACCAGAAATATTAATCACTACTGCGGAGACGAGGAAGCAGTGAAAAGGCAGCTTTATTGGAAGAAAATTTCATCCAGACGATTTCTGTTTTACCTCAGCAGCTCCGAAGCGGCCATTTTGACTCCCAGCATGCAAAGCGCACACGACGACTAGTATTCATCAACTCTTCATTGGTATAAAGTTTTCATTTTATAAACATTATATATTATCAATAACGTTGTAATTTTTAACTATTAAGATTTTTTAATTGTAAATGTTATACTTTCTGACCTTACTCTTCTCTGACTATTAACTATAACCGTTCAAAGAACCTGAAAAATTAATATTAAATAACATATGTACCAACAATCGATCGCCCTGTGAACGAGTCGAGCATTATATGATAATCGATTTTAAATCGATCCTTCTAAACATTTGTCAATAAAATTTAGAAATTCTACAATTTGGTTTTAAATTTATTTATAAAGTTAATAAATAGAGTATTAGTGAACAACAGGACTACGAGAAAGGTGGCCATTACTCAAGTGGAAGTAATACATACGAAGAAGAAGAAATACCGCTACTCGATCAGTGAATTAGACAATCCTGTTAACGCTGAATTTAATTCCAGTAAACCATAAGCGATATTATTAACAAAAATGACTCAAAGGAACTTAAAAATTTTAACACTACACCATTACAAGAATTATTTCCTAAAATATTAAACATCAAAACTTAATTTTTTTTCAAAATTGAAATAACACGATTTTTTTTTTCTTTTGTAAACGAACAGAATTTTATTTGTTTCGTTACAAATTGGCGCCCAACGTGGGGCTTCAATTAGTGATTGAAAGGCTACTGTAACTTGCCCAATTACTAATTCAAGCTTGGCAGCGGTTATACAGTTGGAGAAAGAAGCAAAATGCAATGTCGTGCAATTTCAAAGAAAAAGGCGGCAGAGGCCGAAAAGGAAATTAATATGGAGGACAAGGAGGCAACGCCGGTGGAAGACATGGAAAGGTTATTACCCCCAGTGGAACCTAAACAACCCCCACCACCAGAGGAACAACCTGAAATACCAAAGCAAACAGGGGAGGTCAATCTCCAGGAGAAAGAGCTAGAGAGATCCCAAACAACAGAAGATCCAAGGTTGGACAAAATGATGGAAATGTTCCTACGGGAATTCAAATCCTTGAAGGAAGAATCGAGTAAGGAAAGGAAGGAAGACAACCACTATTTAAAGGAAGAATTTAAATCAACCAAGGAAGAATTGATTGATAAAATAGAAAATACTAATAAGAGAATTGAAGAAAACAGTAAGAAGATGGAAGAGAAGATGGAGGAAAACAGTAAGAAGATGGAAGATGACAACCAACAATTAAGGGAAGAGTTAAGGGAGAATAGTAGGAAGATGGAAAACGACAACCAACAATTGAAGGAAAAGTTGGAGGAAAACAATAAGAAGATGGAGGAGAAACTGGATGAGAGTAACCAACGATTAAGAGAAGAATTAAGAGAAGTCAACCAGGAAAACATGAACAAGGTAGACGAGAGAACAGAGTTGGCGAAGGAAGAGTTGAGCAGCAAAATCAACGACAATAAGAAATCTATAAATAAAAAATTGGAAGAAGAAACCATAATAATAAACCAACAAATCAGGGAAGTTGACGAAAGATGTCGCCAGACTGAGTGGGAAGTACAGGAAGTCAAGGAAGTAGTAAATACCAAAATTACCAAGATCGAAGAACATCATAAGAAAAAACTGGAAGAAAACCGAAAGGAAGCACAGGAGGAATTAAGTAAGATACGTAACCAAGTTACAGAAAGGTGCGATGGAATGGAAGTAGCGATGACGAATATCACCGGTCAAGTGCGGCAGAGCCAGGAAGAGATGGGAGTAATCCGAAACCGACCAACTAACTTCACGAATATCCCCATAAACGAGAATCGGGAATGGCTAAACTTTCGCCAATATAAAAGGAAGCCAATAGAGTTCTTGGCCCGAATAGAGGAGTACATTGCCAAACATAGGGGCAACAGATGGATCAACAACCGGGAGCTATTGGACGAATCATTCCGTGAGATGACGGACAATTGGTGGATGGCAAAACGGAGCGAGATCGATGATTACCAGCATTTCAAAAACTTGTTTAAGGCAAAGGACTGGTCGGAGACTACCCAGAACTTAATACATGACAACATCTGTCACGGCCGATACAAACCACAGATGGGTAACTCTATGACCGCATACTTCCTCGGAAAGGTATGTCTGGCGAAGCATTTAGAACCAGCCATACCAGAGAATGCCTCGTCAATAAGTTATCGTACCATTACGATGAAGTAATCAGAGCAAGGAGAGGCAGCCAAATAAAAACAATACAGGCGATGACCGAGCTATTGGAGAACTATGAAAATGAAGAATACTATAGACAAAGCCAAAGGAGGAATGATCGGCCAGAAACAAGAAACCATCAGTACACCAATAACGGTAATAACAATAACAGCAATGGCTACCAAGGAAACCGTACCAATCCCAATAATAACAACAACAACAACAATAATAATAATAACAACGTTCCGGGTAACCAAAATACCAATAGAACTAATAACGGTTACCAAGGTAATAGAAATCAGTATTACCAAAATCCCAATATTAATAGTCAGAGAAACCCCAACCATAATAACACAGAACGGTATTATAACAATAATCGAGGGTACCCACCAAACAATAACAATGGGAACAATAGGTTTTCACGACCAAGGGTAAACTTCATACGAGCTGAAGACGGTCGCCAACGAAGATACTACCATCAGTGGCGTAACAGCTTCCATGAGTATGAGGATCGGCGGAGAAGCAGAGAACGTGATGACCAAACCGAGAACAACCATTGGAATATCGCATGGAGCGGCAGGGACCCACTCAAGGTCTCCCGACTGATGCATCAATCGGTACGAACAATACCCATAATGAAATCGAAAATTTAAACGGGAGGAGGCAGTGATAAATTATCATGGCCCTTTACTGCTCCTATCTCCTGGGTATCAAAACGAGTTGCAAAGAGCAACTACCACAAATAATATAACAATCATTGGTTGCAATTACTTAAAAAATATTAGACACGAACTATTGGAGGAGGACGACACTAGCCTAAACAGTATAAGTAATGAAATCATATATATCAATGTGGAAGTAGAAGGAATCTCCGCCCAATTAATGATCCATACTGGTTTGAATGTGTCTATAATTAGCACAACAGAGTTGGAGAGAATCCAAAGGGAATGTGGTAAGGTATTGCTGACATTGCCGATAAATAATATTGTTTTAATAGGTGCCACCGGTCGCCAAAACAAAACGATCAGAAGACAAGTTTCGTTAAACGTGATTAGATGTGGTATAGCGATAAACATGATATTCTTAATTGCGACCTGATTGCCTTTTAACATATTGGTGGGGTGCGATGTACTCACAAGGAACTCCGCTATGATCGATTTACTCACGGAAAAAATATCACTGTTTGCAGACGGACTAACCTGGACGGCTGACTTGGTAGGTAGCGAAACAGTAATTCCCAGCAATATCCACCAACAAATCCGGAACATAAATTATATCGACAATACTTCTATGATTAAACCCATAATATACGATAACTCTGATGAGGATTTATGGTCCCAAAAGATCCAGGAAATCAGGGATTTCCGGGGCAGAATTACTAAGGAAAGATTGCCAATACACCAAGCGAATCAGTTAATAAAAATCTATGAAAGATACTGCTCAGTATTTTCCGACGAACCTGGTAAGGTAAAAAATTACCAATGTACTCTGCAATTTAGAGAAACAGTGGATTTTAACCGGAAATCATATCCTATCGCGCATTCACGAAAGGAAGCTGTAAGAGCTGAAATAAATAAAATGATTAACCGTGACATTATAGAGAGTAGCCAATCCCCATTCACCAGCCCTATCGTGGCTATTCCTAAGAAAAACGGACAAGTCCGGCTTTGCCTAGATGCGCGTGAAATAAATAAAATGATCGTCAATGACAGGCCATCGCCCGGTGAGATAGAAGAGATCTTGAAACGTTTCCATGGTACCAAGTACTTTAGTACCTGGGAACGGTGTGCAGGTGGAATTGCACCCACAGAGTCGTCGGTATCTGGCATTCATATTCGAGGGACGTAATTACCAATTCAAGAGACTGCCCTTCGGACTCGTGAATTCGGTCGCCATCTTTGTGGCCTGCATGGACCAGATACTCTCGGCCAGGAAGCACTACAATTTACCACCGTGTATGTAGATGATCTGCTGATTACCTCAGAGACATGGGAGGAACACTGCTACCGTGTGGAACACGTACTTGAGAAGTTGGCTGCGAATAACATCATGCTTAACACATTCGAGACGAGCTGCGGGCACTGCCCACAGTACCGTAGAGTCCCATAAAGACGAAGTGCGGGCATAGCTCGCAGTCGCGTATCTAACTGCGAAATAAACGTAATACGGCTCACGCTCGCTGTTAGTCACAATGAAACGATAGCAGTATTAGTAGTTAACATTTTCAAATGTAGATGGCAGCAGCAATCAGAGTCTGAACACAACAGTAGCTTTTTTTTGTATGTTGTACACAACACACTGTACGTAACCAAGCCACATGGTCGGCATGAGGAAAATGGCTTCCGCGAAAAACAGGGTAAGTTTAAAAATTAATATTTTATTTATTTTACAAGCTACTGACATAAAATTTGCACTAAATTAATGAGAATGCTTGGTTTTATAATATAATATAGCTTTATATATTTAAATATTATATGGTTTAGAAGTATAAGCTTTTGAAAAAATGCAAAAAAGCCCTGTCTGTACAGTAAATGAATGCATTTTTCATATAGTCCTGAATGTGTTAAACTAGAAAAATCCCAATTCATTGCAAAGAAGTTCAGTTCTTGGGTTTTAACTTGGATGACCAAGGAATCTCACCGTCAGCAGAAAAGGTAGAAGCGATCCAGAAATTCCCAGCACCAAAGAATAGAAGGCAATTACAGTCATTCCTGGGACTCTGTAATTATTACCGCAAGTTCCAGGAACAATATTCTGAATTGACCGCAAGGTTTCAACCACAACTGTCATCTAAAAACAAATGGATCTGGGGTCAAGAGCAGAATGAGACCTTACACCTCATTAAGGACAAATTTTTGGAACCCATAAGACTTCGCCACCCAGATTTTAAAAAACCTTTTTTCCTAAATTGCGATGCCAGCGACATTAGCCTCGGAACGACGCTATATCAAGAAGATGAGGAGAGTGAACATCTAGTGATTAGTTTCGCGAGTAGATCTTTAAACCAGTGCGAAAAGAACTACAACGTCACTGAGAAGGAACTGTTGAGTGTAGTATTCGCGTGTGGCAAATTCCGCACCTACATCTTAGGTTACCCAATTACCGTCCGGACAGACCATAAATCCATATCGTTCCTGAGAAGATGCAAATTGAGTCACGGCAGGCTGACCAGGTGGATACTTGCCCTTCAAGAGTACAATCTAAAATGGGAATACATCCCAGGAAAAAAGAATGTCGTTGCAGATGTGTTATCACGTGTTAATGTGGAAGAGCACACATTCGAGGGAGAGAAAGAAATCGTACTCAAAATCTACCACATTATTAGCACCAGAGCCGATCTAGCCACTTTATTAACGAACCTTAACACCCACCAACAAGTGGACCCAAAACTGAGAAATATAAAAAATCAATTGGAAGAAGGGGACGAAACTATCGCTCAATATTATCAGATAAATAACGAGATATTGTTCATTAAACCATCATTAAGGCAGGAGACCTGGAAGGTGATTATTCCAACCCATATTGAAAAGGAGATAATCATAAATTATCATATACGATATGGACATATGGGCGCCTTAAAGGTGATTAAGGCTCTGGAGGAGAGCTGCCACATAAAAAACGTAAACCGGAAGGTCCGGATGTATATCAGATGTTGTCGTATCTGCCAACTAGTAAAATCAAATAATGAGAAGAAGGAAGGCATTATGATTCCTATAACATCCCAGGCAAAATTGGAGAAAGTATTCTTGGACATCTGCGGACCATTTCCCCATAGTGGCGGTCGACACCGATATAGGTACCTGATAATAGTAATGGACCATTTCACTAAGTTTGTTAAGCTATACCCTGCTAATCGGGCAACTACTAGGAAAATTCTGGGAATATTAACAGAACAGTATATCCCAAACATAGGGAAACCAGTTTCGATCATCACGGATCATGGAACCCAGTTCCAAGGGGAGAAAATGGCGGGATACCCTACTATCAATGGGTGTTCGAACATACAAAACCTCCATCTACCACCTGAGCAGTAATCCGGCAGAGAGGGTGTTACGAGAAGTGGGGAGGATATTAAGAACTTATTGTCACCATCAACAGAGAAGGTGGCAAGACTATCTAGAAGCCACAGAAGAATTCCTCAACTTGGCATACCAACCAGCCATCGGAGTTACCCCATACTCAGCCATGTACGAGAAACCACCCCCACGAGAGATCGAAGAAATCCTAGAGTTCCCTAGAAATAATGTTTATACGTTCGACAAGGTAAAATTCTACAACAAGGTGGCCGAAGACCAGGAGAAACGGCAAAACTAGTATCAAAGGGCTAGTGGTAAAGTAATAACTTATAAAATTGGAGAAAAAATATTATTGAAAAATCGTGAACTACTCAGCAAGCTGGAAGGAATAACAAAGAAGTTATTGTTACTGTACACTGGACCATATATAGTCTCCATAATAAAAAACCATAATACGTATGAAATAAAGGAGATGGGTTCTGAAAGAATCAAAGGCGTATATAACCAGGCTTCCATGAAAAAATATTATGAGGAGTAGAAATTTAAAACAAAGTAAAGGAATCTGAATTTTATAAAAACCAATAAATTCAAAAACATAGTAAGCACATCTTACAACCCAGTATTTATGAAGACAATTTTGGAGCTAAAGAAAAAGAATTTTGAAATATTCAACAAAATTCAAATATGTCGTAAGATCACCTTACAAACAATTATTTATGAAAACTATTTAAGGAAAATAAAAGAAAAAGAATTTGGAATTTAAAATAAAAGTCACCAAAATTTTAAAACATAGTAAGACCATCTTACCAACAATAATTTATGAACTAATTATGCAATTAAAGAAAAGAATTTGGAAGTTGAATAAAACAAACAAATTATAAAATATAACAAGAGCAACTTACCACAAACAATTTATGAAATAATTTTAAAGAGAAAGAAAAGGAAGTACGAACCACTGATACAATTAAATGAATAAACTTGTGTTGAAATAAAAATAATAAAAACTTTACGCAATACAAAGAGAAACAATGACCACATAAATATTATAATTAAAGAATTCATTTGGATAAGAAACAAGAGCGAAGTAATTTTTTGAAAAATAAAAAATAAAAATAAATATAAATAAATCAATAAAATGAATATGATCATAAAATAAATGTCAAGTATAATAAAGACAATTAGAAGAAAGTGCTAGAACATGGAACGAGTGGAACAATTCATGAGAACTAAGAAACAAACAAAAATATCATAAAATATATGCTACCAATGACCAGAAGCAGATTGTGATAACAATAAAAGAAGAATAGAGAATTAACACAAAAAAACTTTATACGTAATAACTAATGATAATTATATTAACAAAAAAGCTTCCAACCATAATAAGAAATAAGATAGCAGTAGAGCTAACAAGTCAGAAGAATAAATGAGAAGAAAAATAACTGAGATAGAAATATTAACAGATCTGAGCAAATACGAAGTGATGTATCCAAAGATATTTTTTAATAGTCGTAAAATAGACTATTCTTATATAATGTTTATTAATAACTGTCTGTAGATAAGTCCAGCAGTATTATTATGTTTTTGAGCAGCGATGATTTGCCTCTGAACTCAATGAGAAGTGTAGCATGGCCAGCAGAGTAGGTAGCCTACAGTGCCCCTCTGAACTGCCCCAGCTCACGTGTTAGGGAATGTTAGGGAATAAATATCCCAGGGATAAAACACCAAGTTAAGAAAAAATGAAAATAAAATAATAAACCTGGATGACTATTACTATCAAGGAAGATCAATTTAAGAATAAAATATATGTAAGCTCAAATATGAAGAAGCAAAAATAGAAATGGAAAGGAAGTCAAGAATTATAATATATAATAAGTATCATAAGCAATTATTTCAGACAAACAAAGTATGGTCTGAACTAATCACTTCTGGAGGAGAGCAATCTGTAGCATGACAGATAATCCACTTAATAAAGATTACAATATGATCATAATTAAATATCAATTACATTAAATATCAAGAAAAATCCAAATGAAAACAACTAAATATCAAAATAAAATACCACCATAAATGGAAAAGGTAAAAATAAAGAACCACAATGCAACAAAAATGTATAAAGAAAAATAAACCCCTAAAAACTAAAATAAAATAAGGATAATACCCAGGTAGGATAGGAGTAGGTAAGGAAGATACCCAGAACAAACCAACGGACATGAGAAAACAATGTTACCTTGAAGAAACCAAGAAAGAAGAATTTTGAAGAAACAAAATTGTAGGATGGGAGGCCTACAAGATATACCCAAGGGAAACCTATTAAGAAGAATATAACAAACCCCGAAAGAGATTAAATGTCACAAAAGAAAGTATAACACCCAAAACCTGATATTAATGTAAAATAGTTTTAAACAAAAGTGTTTAGTGTTGTAAGTAGAAGTGCACCCACTAAAGTTATTGTATAACAGAATAAACAAATCTTCATAATCCCTTATAACTAAGATTTTGGTCTTGGAATATTGTAAAACTCAATTAGAGATAAGATCCAAAAATATAAGTGAACAGGTGCAAGTTATTTCAGTGTATTATATAAACTTCAAGTAGAAGTGTGATTAATATTTCAACTAAGTACATGTGTACCATTAAACAACTTTAAGGTTTTCAATGACTACAGAAATAAAATTTTATAAAATATTCTTATGAAAACAATTACTAATGTTTCTAAGAAGGTAAGAAGGTGCTACTTTTTATCTAAAAACCTTCATTAAAATGTACAGGATAAAGTGAGAGCAGGTGGTGTATAAATAAAGTGACAGGGGATAAATCTTTAAATACCAAAATAAAAACAGATAAGACTGCAACCAAAATAAGTTTAAGAAATAAATAAAAAAATAAAGGGCCCATGAACTCCATAATTCAATGTTGGGAGTAAAATATAAGATTTTGTTATTATAAAAATGTTTAATATGTCTAACAGTACTAATCCAGACTGAAATGTCTAAGTATGGATACCATACTCTTTTTATAAAATGTTTATTATATGTTACTAGTAGTAGTTAAAACTAAAATGTCCGAATTTGAAGACCATATTGTTAATTTCAAATATTGTTTAGGTATTATGAGTATGAATACGATACTACATATTCTGTTAGTTAATTAAGGAGATTGTAATTAATATTGTATTAAAATAAGAAAGTCAGAAGGGGTATAGACACAGTATTATTAAAAAACATTATATGTAAAACCAGAAAAATCTAGGCCAAATAGGAAACTCCAACAACCTTATAATTGTTAATTAAGTTAAATAAAACAGTTAAACTGATGGAATTTATATAAGGTGAATCAGTCACCAAATACTATGACTAAAACTATACTTTAAAAGGATAGTGTAAAAAGATATATAAAATTACTGAAAAATTGCAAATGTAATAACTAAAATTTCAGAATGGGGAGTCATAGATAAATGAATTATATTTAAAAAGATAATCAATTGATAAAATTTGAATAAATTAAGGAAAGATAAACATTTATGTCAATCTGAGATTTATTATAATCATAATTATAACATACAAAATGGCTAATATTTGGAGAAGAACAGGAAATAAAAGGTTGAGCCTACTTTTCCAAAATGAAAGAAATATAGCATTTTTGATAAAAAACTTTGTAAAAATAGATTATTGGGTATCAAATTAAGCAGAAGGAATTAAAGAAACCGATTATGTATTTATTACTTCATGAAATTGATTAACAACCAAAATATATTCTGTGATATAATGTACTTTTTCTACATGTATCGGAAGCGATTAAAAATTGAAACAATACATTTCTAATATTAAACTGGCTAAGATATTTAAGAAAACGAAGGAAGTAAGACAGTTCTTTATTAACGTTCGTAGTGTACGGTTGAGTGAACTACAGCTATATAACAACCTATATCGAAACCATTAATGGCGTATAAAAAATTGAACCTAGCCTACAGTAAAATTTTGAGAATTTAGACAGAACAATTTTAAACCTTAAATTCAGTGAAAATTAACCACTACCAACATTGAATCAAGTGAATACACCACCGAAACTAGTTAATTAACCATATGAACATCTAACACTAATAATTCCGAATAACTGAAACGAACTTTACGACACCAATAACTTAACATAATCACACACATTTTACTCGAGTGAACAACAGAACATTGAACAAGAGATACTACAATAACACCAGAAATATTAATCACTACTGCTGAGACGAGGAAGCAGTGAAAAGGCAGCTTTATTGGAAGAAAATTTCATCCAGACGATTTCTGTTTTACCTCAGCAGCTCCGAAGCGGCGCCATTTTGACTCCCAGCATGCAAAGCGCACACGACGACTAGTATTCATCAACTCTTCATTGGTATAAAGTTCTCATTTTATAAACATTATATATTATCAATAACGTTGTAATTTTTAACTATTAAGATTTTTTAATTGTAAATGTTATACTTTCTGACCTTACACTTCTCTGACTATTAACTATAACCGTTCAAAGAACCTGAAAAATTAATATTAAATAACATTGTACCAACAATCGATCGCCCTGTGAACGAGTCGAGCATTATATGATAATCGATTTTAAATCGATCCTTCTAAACATTTGTCAATAAAATTTAGAAAATCTACAATCTGGTTTTAAATATATTTATAAAGTTAATAAATAGAGTATTAGTGAACAACAGGACTACGAGAAAGGCGGCCATTACTCAAGTGGAAGTAATACATACGAAGAAGAAGAAATACCGCTAATCGATCAGTGAATTAGACAATCCTGTTAACGCTGAATTTAATTCCAGTAAACCATAAGCGATATTATTAACAAAAATGACTCAAAGGAACTTAAAATTTTAACACTACACCATTACAAGAATTATTTCCTAAAATATTAAACATCAAAACTTAATTTTTTTTTAAATTGAAATAACACGATTTTTTTTTTTCTTTTGTAAACGAACAGAATTTTATTTGTTTCGTTACTATATATATATATATATATATATATATATATATATACATATATTACATTTAATATTTATAATTAAATTGACCTCAAGATGTTATTTTTTTTCCTTTATTGGAACATGTTTCGGGTACTAATAAAGGAAAAAAAATAACATCTTGAGGTAAATTTAATTATAAATATTAAATGTATTATATACATCAAGAAATGGACTGTAGCAAAAAGTGACTAAAATATATATATATGTGTGTGTGTCAGGTGAATAAAATATAATATTGCGACTCGCTAAACCGAAGAATACTTAAATAATGGTAATCTTGAAGAATAGTAATCAAGTGAATATTAATACTTAGAAATTATTTGTAAAATTGTGTATCAAGCATCTCAATGATATTATATTAGAAACCATAATGTTTATGATCAAATTTCAGATGCCATGTTTGTAATAAGAATGAAATAATATAGAATATTAGTATCTGAATGGAATGAGTTATAATTTATTAATAAACCCTGAGATACTCTGCTCTGGCGCCCGACCGAATTAATGATTGATATAATAATGAGTGGATGTATTTAGTAACAGATATTAAAATCTAATTCATAAATATTATAAATCATTATAATTACTGCCCAAACGAAGTGCTGTCTTCAAAACTGTTTAATTTAGCACTCCAAACAAAAGGGGTAATCAAGAGGTATTTATATTTGATGCCCAATGACGTGGAGCTTAAAGTTTAAATAAGCTCGGTAGAATGAGATGAAAGATGAGAAGAAGTATATTTATAAAATTTTACAAAATAATTAATGTTAACACAAAGTAAGAGTAAAAAGTTAAGGAATTTTAATCAAATTAAAAATAGTGAAGTAAAAATGGCAAGTAACTATAATGTAAATGGTAGTGAAGAAGTGGAATTTGAAGTTCATAATCAAATGGGGGAGACAGAAATATCTGAAGAAGTAATTGTGAATGAAGTCGCACCGGTTCCTTCGGAGGCGAGGGGACGAGTGGAAGAAAACACAAATAGAACAATGCAACACACAAACGCAAACATACACACAGCCGCTATACTACAACAATTAACACAACAAATAACGGAACAACTGGCATAAAATAATAAACAATTATCACAACTAACGCAATGAATGACAAAACAACTGGCAGAAAACACCAGGCAGCTGGAAAAAAGAATTAATGATGTTAAGGAGAGTATTCAGGAAAATAACATCCAGATAAGGAAAGAAATGGAACACTACGTAATACAACGAGTAAACGAACACAGAGTACAGGTAGATCAACAAATCAGCGAGATTAAACGTGAAAGGCACGAGTTATCAACAAAAATAAGGTCAGAAGCGAGAGAGGTGGTGAATGAAGAAATGGAAACATTTCAAATGCAGGTGTGAGAAAACTTAGAGAAAGGTAAACAACAATCAACCAAACCCAAGAGACAGTCGCGCAAGAAATCAAAACAATAAATAAGAAGATAATTATTAGTAACAAGAAACACGAAGAGCAAATTAGTCAATACTGAGGAGCGGAAGTTAGCCGTGAACTAAATGAGGTCGGCGGACAATTAACACTAGTAAAAGAAGATATGAGAATGCGGTTGGCACAATTAGGCGCAACACCGATGCAACGTGGAATCACGGTGGAACACCTAAAAAGCGTATCATTTAACAACGGTGAAGGGGAGTAGCCTATGGAATTTATCTAGGAATTGGAGGAGATTAGGAAGGAATATTACATGAACGAAGCCATAAACTGGATCGCGAGACATCTAGAAGGACAGGCAGCGATCTGGTGGAAATTGGTACGAAATGAAATCGACACATTCCAAGAGTTCCAAGAGGCATTTATTGCGAAGTATTGGAACCAATGATAAAAAAAGATGTACGTGACCGTTTTGAATTTGGTAAATACAGATATGAAAGTGGTTTAAGTATGGTGCAGTACATGGAGCGATGTATTCTGCAGAACCAACAGTTAATACCACCAATATCGGATCAACACTTAATCAGAAAGCTGGCACGCCATTACCACCATGAAATAGCGATAGCCATGGTGACAAGGGGAGTTAAAAATATAGCCGAGTTCCAAGTGTTATTGACGGAATTCTCAGAGATGCGGAAGGTAAACAACGACCGTGTTTACAACCAAGTCGACCCAGATCAGGTAAAGAGAGAACAAAAGGAACGCACCAATCGTCCTTGGCAAAATAAGAGAATAGACAGGCCGGCTGAATACCATTACGACACAGGGCGGAACTACGGACAAAACAAGAATGAGCATGGAAGGCGAGAGGTAAACAGAGGAACGCAAATACAGGTTAATGCCATCGCAAGTACCAGTGGGGCTCAAGGACAACCGTAACCCCAAATACCCAATGTACAAGTCCAAAAAACTACATAAATTCTACCGTAGGGATAAGTTAGATGTATCATTTAGTTGTAAAGAAATTAGCACTACATTTTTAAATATAAGAGATGATTTGTTAGAAGTAGATAAGGAAATGGAAAGGATACAGAAGTTTAAATGTCCAGAGTTAGAAATCTATTTAAATAATGTACCAGCCATGGCGTTAATTGACACAGGTAGTCAAATCAACGCAATTTCTGCAGAGTGGTTCCAAAAAAACAAGAACAGAATGGGAAAGCTAAATTTATTAAGACTGACAAATACTGTCGTGAAGGGAGCTGTGGGTAAAAAGTCTAAACAAATTACACAACAGGTATTGTTAGAGGTAAATTTCGGTGAAGTCGAGGTTGATAGCGTATTTATTATAGTGCCAGAAATAATACGAGATTGTATTATGGGAATTGAACTACTACAAGAAGGGGGGTGGATCATTGACCTACAGAAGAACCAAATAACCTTTAATAATCATGTCACAAAAGGTGGGATACCCAAGAGTTCCGAGATGCTAACTACGGAAGTACACCAGGAAGTGGAGCCCACCACAGCCATAATCCGAGCGAAACTGCAGGAAGTTACTGGAATTAATATTCAAATGAAGAAGGCGTTGGAAGAAGTGCTGTTACAGAATTATCAGATATTTCGGGAGCAACCAGGCAGGGCAAGTGGATATGAACATAGGCTTGTCGTGACTGATAAGACACTGTACTGTGTAAGGGGTTGACCAGGAGGTGAAA
Organism: Magicicada septendecula; assembly: GCA_034769895.1. NCBI lineage: Eukaryota > Metazoa > Arthropoda > Insecta > Hemiptera > Cicadidae > Magicicada > Magicicada septendecula. Next base: position 121,277,919 of record CM068372.1, read on the forward strand.
AAATGGAGGAATGCGGGGGGGGGGTAACAGAACGTGCTACCAGCCCAAATATAAACCCTTTAGTGACAGTCATTAAGAAAGATCAATCCATACGATTATGTCTCGACACGCAGTGAATTAATTCAGTTACCGTTCCAGACTATGAAGGGGCGGTCCCGATTAATGAAGTTTTGGCGAGCTGCGGGGACATAAAAGTAATGAGTACCACTGATTTAACCAGCAGCTTCTGGCAGATGCCGCTAGCTGAGGAGTGTTGTGACTTCACAGGATTTCTATACAAAGGGCGATGTTACCGCTACACCGTGACCCCATTTAGCCTCAAAACCAGCCTGGCGAGCCTAACCTGGGGATTGGACCATATACTAATGGAGGAAGTAAAACGGTTTACGATAATATACGTAGATGATTGCCTATGCGTATCCAGGAGCATCGAGGAGCATATAAAACACCTGAGTTTGCTACTAGAAAATCTGAGAAAGGCCAACCTCACTGTGAATATAAGAAAATCCCAGTTTTTCAGGAAAAATCGATTATTTAGGCTACGAACTATCAACCAAAGGAATCAGCACCTCACCAGAGAAAGTTGCAGCAACAATGAATTTTCCACGACCAAAAAACCCAAAACAGCTAAAAGGATTTTTAGGTTTAACTAATTTTTATAATAAATTTACTAGTCGGTACGCCGAAGCGACCCAACCGTTGTTACAGTTATTAAAAAAAGGAGCAAAATTCAGATGGACTGAGGAAACAGACCAACAGTTCGAACAGGTAAAACAGCTGTTCGTGATCCTAATCTGCTCAGGCATCCTAATCCCAACAAGAGATTTTACTTACAGATCGATGCAAGCAAATATGCGTTAGGGGGGCAGTTATATCAGATCGACGATATAACCAAATAGGAGTAATTGCTTTCACTAGTCGTGTATTTAGGGGAGAACTAAATTATTTTACCACTGAGTTAGAACTATTAAGCATGGTACACCGTCTGAAAAAGTTTAGAACATATGTGTTGGGACGGCCGCTTACAATAATAACTGATAACAAGGCATTAACATTTATGCAAAAATGCCACCTGACAAATTCACAAATCACACGTTGGATATTAGCCATTCAAGAATACGATTTCGACATTATACACTGTAAAGGCAAGGACAATATAGTCGCCGACATACTCAGTAGGTATCCCGAAGATTCACAGATGGACAGGCCCATGGATTATGATGAGGAATTGGAAATCAGTGCGATGGAAATACAGATAAACCCAAAGTTACGGAAATAACTACAAAACCTATCACAGTTCCAGAAAAACGATGAGAAACTGAATAAAATCATAAATCAATTACAAAGTGATCCGTGCAGTAAACTACACAAGATATATACGTGGTACAACCAAAAATTATACCGTCAGGAGAAGCGGAAATGGAGACGGGTACTTACGAAAGAGCTGGGTGAAGATTTAATTAAGGAGATCCACACAGTCTATGGTCATATTGGTATGAAAAGAACGTATGAACTAGCCAAAGAATATTGCACGGGGGACCACTTATCCAAATTTATGAAACGATTGGTCCGAACCTGCGAAATATGCCAACAGAAACGGTACTGGTGAGACCAAGCCAATATTACCAAAGTCCCAAGGAGAGGTGGTCAGTATGGATTTTTACGGACCACTACCAACATCAACGGGCGGAGTAAAATATTTATTAATAATCATAGATAACTTTACAAAATATGTAAGATTATATCCTATGAAAAAGGCAACGACTGCCACAACAATTAATAAGTTAAGGGTATATATGCAAGAAATGGGTAAACCAAAGGCTATATTAACAGATAATGGAGCCCAATTCACCAGTAAGTCGTGGGTAAAGAACTTAATCCATCTTGGGATTAAACCGAAGTACACCGCTATTTGGAACCCATGTAAAACTTAGCGGAAAGGATAAACTGACAGCTAGGGAATGTGTTACGAATACTGGTAGGTGGACACCACACGAAATGGGCAAAATACATCAAGCTAGTAGAAAAATCTATAAATGAAACGTATCACGATACTATTGAGATGACGCCACACCAAGCTCAGTGGGGTCAGCACCCGAGAAGAGTTTGGGAGCGATACATCGACAAAGAATTAATGAAGGAAGAAAAGAAGATCAATCATGGAGAGATCTACCAGAAGATAAGGAGGAAAGGTGAGAAGAGAGCACAAAAACATAATGGGGAGAAACAGCAGCTAAAGTTCAGTATCGGAGATCTAGTGTTAATTCGAACCAACCCGATCTCCGACTTAACGAACAAGATTATGTAATAGTACATTTACTTACCACATAATTATTAATAAAAACTCATCTTCGCTTACCTTGTGTCAGCCAGGGTTCTGCACACGAACTCGTGATCTACAAGCGTGATTTACGGTTATGTATTGTAATAACTAAGCTCATTTACAGTTAACTATTTCAACTTGATTTATTTCTTTTTATCATTCTCTTTTTTATGATTCAATAAGACATGCTTCCTCCTTCTCTATTCTCTACATTCAAATGAACAACATTAAATACTGAGGTACAACCCCATTGACCAAACAAACACGCGTCTATCTCTTACTTCTTATAATTATATTAAATTATTTATTTTATTAATTAATTAAAGGCAACCCAGCATTTTCCTCATACACACACACTCACATCTTTTAACCCCTTACATTTAAAGCGCTTTATATTTACATTTTCATAATTGGTTTCGGTATTTAATTCATTTAAAATTGAAATGTTTTTATCTGGTCAACTGCTTATATTATGTACTCATCCTTTTATCGCCGTCTCCACGTGGTTACACCATCACTGTTAAATCCCGATTTCCGTAACACACTCCGAAAATAAGTTTAAACTGTTAGTACTTGCAGATTACGTCTGATTGATCACTATGACACGATTTCCTGTTGTATTGAGTTAAATCACATGATTTACTGGTCGGCCGACCCTAATTTTACTCGAGCAATGTTTTATATGACCGCGTGGTCTGATAAAACATTTCACACACCGCGTGGTCTTTTACACACAATTCACTCCCATTTCTCAACCTTTAATTTGTTGCTTGACATTACTGTTTCAAATCAAATTAAATTATTTAAATTTTGTTCAAATAGTGAAATAAATCTAAGTCCACTACCAACGACCCACCTTGAAGTTAATTTACATCATCTCTTTCAATTAATTATTTTAATCGCAATTTTCAAAATTCCAAAATCTTTTAAATTAATTTACTTTTCTTTTTAAATCCTCATAACTAGATGCTAACAATCATAATAAACAAAATAAAATAAACAACTTATTTCTATCATAAAATCCATTATCATTACATTTGGTTACAAAACATAATATGAACACTATGAATCCGTTAATACATTATCAATACACACAATCATCAATATATTGCTACGACAGCACAGAACAATCTACGCGTTTATCGAATGCGCCAGAAAGATCTCGACGTAAGCGTGTGGTGTACGTGCTACTAAACGCATTTTGCGAGAATTTTCTCGACTGTGCCAGGCTCCGCTCGGGCGCTCGGGCTGTGTCAAGGCCGTAGCAATTTACGTAGTTCGCGAGAGATAAGACGCAGTTTGGAAGCTTCTGGTGTGTGAGCGTAACTATAAATACATCGCGTCGCGGCCTTAGTTTTCAGTTCAGTGCGAGATTTTTGACTGTGCGGTTCGAGAGTATTAGTGCGATATATTTACAGAGCGGTTCGAGTTATTACGGTGTACGTTCAAGTAGTTATTAGTGAAGTGTTGCGTTTTATATTCGGACGGTATAATTGTAATACAGTTGAATTTTAATATTAGTGGACATTTTATTGCGTATGAACAATTTCATTTGATTTGTTGTAGACAGTGTGTTGTTAATTACGAACTGTTTTACTATAACAATTAAAGGTGTGATTAGTGACTTAATTGGTGTCTTGTACTTATTTTGTTTCCACTGTACCTACGACGATCGAGTAGACCGTCGTAACAGTGGTGTCAGAAGTGGGATAGAACGGTTAACAGTGGAAACAGTGGATACTTTGTACAAGACGAGTGTAATTCGTAATTAAACAAAAAACAATGGATGCGTCAGATGATGGAAAATTTCCAGGCGCTGTTGTTGCAGACAGAAGAACGACGACGACAGGATTCACAGAAAGCGGAAGAGAGACAGAAAACCCTCCTGCTGGAAGCAGAGAAAAGACGCAGACAGGAGGCGGAAGAAACAGAAAGACGACAAAAAGAAGAACGAATACAAGAAAGAGAAGAAGCAGAGAAACGACAGGATGAGAAACGCAGACAGGAGGCGGAAGAAGCAGAAAAACGACAGGATGAAAAACGCAAGCAGGAGGCAGATGACATCAAAGAATTAATTCATGAACAAAAGCAGATGCAAGAACATACTACCGCAGAATTGGGTCTCCTACATGGTGACGTAGGTGAATTACGAGGTGAGCTCAACAATCAGATTACCAGAATATCTGACGTAGAAGAATCCATGTCAAATAAAATAGCTAAAGTAGAAAAATCTGTCTTGACTGTGGAAGAAGTTATGTCAACAAAAATATCTGCAGTAGAAAACTCAATGGCAATCATAAGAGAACAAATTAAAATTGAAGTTGAACAGTGCATGAAGATTCAACCAAAACAAATTTCTGAACAGACTGTACCAGTGATCAAGACAGAAAAATACACAGAAAATAAATTAACAGAGAAAGTCACTTTGCCTGCAGTAGGGACAGCTCATGTCAAAGCTCCAACCTTTGACGGAAGCACTCACTGGGCAACGTACCTCCGCCAATTTGAAGCTGCTGCATGCGCAAATAATTGGACAGAAAAAGACAAGGCTGTTTCACTTGTTCTTGCATTAAAAGGACCCGCGGCAGAACTACTACAGAAAGTGTCATCTGACAGCCAGAACACCTATGCCGAGTTGATAAAAGCTCTGGAATTACGGCATGGTGATAAACATTTGCGAGATGTGTACTGCACCCAGTTGAGAGCAAGGCGACAGCATTCCGGGGAAAGTCTTCAAGAGTTTGAAGCAAGTATCGACAGACTAATTAGACTGGCCTATCCTGAAGCGCCAGAAGATTTTTGAACGCGTTTTGCGATGCAGACATTTACTGCTGGTGTCCGAGATAACGAACTACAGCAAGTGTTACGAATGGCAAGACACCAGAACAGTGCGGACGCCCTGGTACATGCTTTGCAATTTGAGGCCGCCAAATCAGCGTCTGGTTGGACAAGTCATAAAGTGCGCGAGCTAAAAGATCGAGACGGCACAGACGATGAGGAAGAAGAACAAGGAACAGAGATTCGACGGTCGGCGCCACAGAATAAGATAAGAAAGGATGGAAGACCGAAGTGTTATAGATGTGGGAAACCTGGACATCTACAACGAGATTGTCGGGTTAGAATTCAGCAGCAGGGAAACGAGCAATAGTCGGTGCAACGGGGCGTGTGCTGACTAACTGGAGGAACGAAGCCCCTAGAGAATACGCAATTTCTACGCTTCAGAAAAACACCGGGAGCTTGGTAGTTACCGGATTTGTTCAAGAAAGGCCAACCTCGATTACAGTTGACACAGGCGCAACAGTTTCTATTGTGCGCCCCGACGTGGTGAAAGATCTGAAGCCAATCTGGTGCTCTTGCAGCTTACGAACAGCTACTGGACGGCCTGTAAAAGTGTATGGAAAAGTGGAGATACACCTATGCCTCGGTAGACTTGAGTTTAATCATCAAGTACTTGTTGCAGACATTGTGGATGAAGCAATTCTTGGTGTGGACGTTATGAACGCATACGGATTTATAGTCGACTTCAAAAACAATGTCTTGAGAATCGGAGGCGAAGAGGTAATGCTATCAACAATGACGACAGCAGAAAAATCGATGGACGTCATAAACCAAGTGGCCGTAACTGTTCCGCCAAACTCGGAAAAGATCATCATGGTTAGAACTGCGGTAGATACTAGGGGCAATCAGTGCTCTATATTCGAACCCCAGGTAGTCAGCACACCGGGCATACTAATTGCCAGAAGTTTAGTAAAACCTGACGAAACTGGAAATGTACCTATTAGAGTGGCGAATATTTTGGATCAAGCTATCACTTTACAAAGCAATACGCTCCTAGGCAAATTGACTCCTGTGGCCTGGGTAGCCGGAATAATGCAACGAAGACCCAGTTCGTCAGATACTTCTAAATTACCAGAGGAAATGCAAGAATTATTGAACAGATCTTCTAATGACCTCTCAAGTGGTGAGGTAAAAGAACTCAGACAGTTTTTACACGGATTCAAAGATTGTTTTGCAGTTCAGGGACAGTCACTGGGAAGAACCTCTCTTGTGCAACATCGCATCAATACCGGGGACACAACACCGATACGCCAACCTCCTCGAAGGCCTCCATTATCTAAACAAGAGGATATGTCTCGGTTAGTACAGGACATGTTGACAGAGGGAGTAATTGAACCTTCGTCAAGTGCTTGGTCTTCCCCTGTAGTGCTGGTAGCGAAGAAGGATGGTGGATTGCGTTTCTGCGTAGACTACCGGAGGTTAAATGACGTTACAAAGAAAGACTGCTATCCATTACCTCGCGTTGACGATACACTCGACACGTTGTCCGGAGCACAGTGGTTTTCCACATTGGACCTGAAGAGTGGATATTGGCAAGTGGGTCTTCATCAAGAAGACAAGGAAAAGACCGCTTTCTCGACCCCAAGTGGCTTATTCCAATTTAACGTCATGCCATTTGGACTCTGTAATGCACCGGCAACATTTGAGAGATTGATGGACCTGATACTCCGAGGCCTGACGTGGAAAACTTGCCTTGTTTACTTAGACGATGTCATAGTGATCGGGAAGACTTTCGAAGATCACTTGGAAAACCTTAAGGAAGTTCTAACTAGAATTCACGGTGCACAACTGAAGCTGAGCCCGAAGAAGTGTTCTCTATTCCAGAAGGAAGTACAGTATTTGGGCCATCTGGTTTCGGCAGCGGGCGTTAGCATGGATCCTAATAAAGTAGACACCGTAAGAGACTGGCCAGTTCCAAAGAATAAACACGAAGTTCGGAGTTTCCTGGGGTTATGCTCATATTACCGACGTTTTGTGAAAGGCTTCGCTACTATTGTTAACCACTACATGAGCTAACGGAAAATAAACGAAACTTCCAATGGTCGAGAGAGTGTAAACAAGCATTTAGAACGTTGAAGATTGCATTATGTTCGCAGCCAATTCTCGCTTTTCCAGCTTCCGAAGGGAAGTACATCGTAGACACAGACGCAAGCAATACTGGTCTAGGAGCAGTTTTGTCTCAAGTGCAGAACGGTGAAGAACGAGTAATAGCGTATTACAGCAAGACGCTTTCTAAACCAGAGAGAAATTATTGTGTTACAAGAAGAGAGTTGTTGGCAATTGTCAGAGCTTTGGAGCACTTCCATAAATACCTCTATGGGAGAGAGTTTTCACTACGTACCGACCATGCTGCACTTGCATGGCTCTTGAGATTTAAAAATCCGGAAGGACAGTTGGCAAGGTGGCTCGAACGTCTGCAAGAGTACAACTTCAAGGTACAACATCGGCGGGGGCGCCTGCATGGTAATGCAGATGGCTTATCACGAAGACCGTGCCCGGAAGACTGCCGACATTGCCATAGAAAGGAAGAACAAAACTCAAGCGAACATGTTCAAGCCATCACTGTAGATTTCCTGGCTGATGGCTGGACAACACACGACTGTCGACAAGAACAGATGACTGATGAAGACATTGGACCGATCTTGACAGCAAAAGAGGAAGGTCGCCGCCCGGATTGGCAAGATATCTGCCATGGTTCCGAAGTGCTGAAGGGCTAATGGGCACAATGGGAATCTCTCACCTTAGAAAACGGATTGCTGAAAAGGGCTTGGGAAAGTGCAGATGGACGAGACGTGGTCATGCAGTTGATAGTTCCCCGAAGTAAAGTGCAGTCTGTTTTGAAGGAGATGCATGATGGAACATCTGGAGGCCATCTTGGCGTTAACAAAACCCTTGACAAAATACGGAAGCGATTCTATTGGCTTCATCTTCGCCACGACATAGAGGAATGGGTTCGGACGTGTGAAATATGTGCTGCAAGCAAGGGCCCACAAACCAGAAGCAGGGGAAAAATGAGACAGTATAACGTTGGACAACCTTTCGAGAGAATTGCCATAGACATTGCTGGACCATTCCCAGTTACTGACGATGGAAACCGGTACATCATGGTTGTAGGTGACTACTTTACTAAGTGGGTGGAAGCATACGCAATTCCAAATCAGGAGGTTACCACTGTGGCAAAGCAGTTAGTTCACAACTTCTGTTGCCGTTATGGAGCCCCTATGGAAATCCATACGGATCAAGGGAGAAATTTCGAATCAGGAGTGTTTAAAGAATTATGCCGTCTACTGGGAATTCGAAAGACCAGGACAACGCCTCTGCATCCTCAGTCGGACGGGATGGTTGAGAGATTCAACAGGACACTTGAGCAGCATCTTTTGAAAGTTGTTGACGAGAACCAAACAGACTGGGACCAACGTATACCACTATTCCTTATGGTGTATAGGTCATCAGTACATGACACAACCGGCATGACTCCAGCAAAATTGGTGTTTGGGCGGGAGATTCGTCTTCCTGGGGACTTGATGTTTGGATCACCTGAGACTCAGTCCCAAGAGCCAAAGAACTATTCCTCGCAATTAGAAAACCAACTGCGAGAAATGAATCGCTTGGTAAGAGGACGGCTCAAGATTGCCAGTGATAAAATGAAAACTCGGTATGACATTCGCAGCAATAGTGTGGGTTTCCAAGAAGGAGATCAGGTCTGGTTGTTCAATCCAAAGCGCCGTCGTGGTCGCTCACCTAAGCTTCAGTCTAACTGGGAAGGACCCTACACTGTAAAAAAAAGGATTAACGATGTTGTTTATCGGATTCAACAGGAAGGACAGCGAAAGTTCAAGGTCGTCCACCTAGATCGCCTGGCTAAATACAAATTTAGAGACGCTTTGCCAGTTCGGGACGAACAGGCTTAAGGAGGGGGCAGTGCTACGACAGCACAGAACAATCTACGCGTTTATCGAATGCGTCAGAAAGATCTCGACGTAAGCGTGTGGTGTACGTGCTACTAAACGCATTTTGCGAGAATTTTCTCGACTGTGCCAGGCTCCGCTCGGGCGCTCGGACTGTGTCAAGGCCGTAGCAATTTACGTAGTTCGCGAGAGATAAGACGCAGTTTGGAAGCTTCTGGTGTGTGAGCGTAACTATAAATACATCGCGTCGCGGCCTTAGTTTTCAGTTCAGTGCGAGATTTTTGACTGTGCGGTTCGAGAGTATTAGTGCGATATATTTACAGAGCGGTTCGAGTTATTACGGTGTACGTTCAAGTAGTTATTAGTGAAGTGTTGCGTTTTATATTCGGACGGTATAATTGTAATACAGTTGAGTTTTAATATTAGTGGACATTTTATTGCGTATGAACAATTTCATTTGGTTTGTTGTAGACACTGTGTTGTTAATTACGAACTGTTTTACTATAACAATTAAAGGTGTGATTAGTGACTTAATTGGTGTCTTGTACTTATTTTGTTTCCACTGTACCTACGACGATCGAGTAGACCGTCGTGACAATATCATGAACATGAAAACATGATACAATCTGTACTTCACCAAAAATTTAAAATTTTTTTTTATTTTATTTATTTTTTTCCCAAATAATTAAATGAATTTAAATTCCAGAAACATATATTCTGACAATTAATAAAAAGAAACAAATTATTAAATTAAATTAATTACTAAAAGAACATATGAATTGATTACATTAAACATTATACAGTTCACACCAGTCATCAGCTGATGCCTCATTGTCAGGTGAATGACCTTACCCTAGGCACACCAAATACAAATAACACAAATACACAACATTATTCAATTTAACTCATAACTCATTTCATTAAAATAAACATTTCATTTGCATCTGAATACAATTTACAAATATTTCAAATTTTAGTTTAGTTTCCAATTCTATCAACTCTTTCACTTGTTATATTTATTATTATATTTCAATTATGAAATTCTGTTAAGTATTTTCATCCTCAATTGGTTTGGGTGATTTTCAGTCAGTCACAATGATTTGATTTATTGAATGGGCATTTAGATACAACCTTACCCCCCTTCTTCCTTCTAACAACCACTAATGGATTTACATAGGGTGACACCAATCTCTCAAAAATATTTACCTCCACTAAATTCTCTAACTCAACTTAAATCATTCTCCTCTTATTACAAAATACCTGATACCCTCTTTGTACCTAGGATGTGTGTTCCCTCAACTTTAATTCACATTCATAATTTCTTGCCCCTCCCAGGTATATCGACAGACACTCCTCTAAAACACTACTTCCCGCCACAACACTTTGCGTTGAGGACTCCTTACACCTCCACCCTCACTACAAAATATATGTACCCTACTAGCCTATTTACTATCCACTTTCATCACTCTCTCTTTCTCTACATACAATCACTCTCACTACTGTGTCCCTACTAATACTCCGTTTCTGTATTACTTTTATTCCAAAATTCTTATTTTGTCTAACACCCATTTAAGGTTAACTCTGACTGACTCAATGCCTTATTGAAATAATTATTATCACCCAAACTCTGTCTTTTTACATATTTTACATTAATATGATCATTGAAAATTACATTAGAAAATTCATAACTACCCCAAATTAATTTAATCACCCAATTTAGAACCTTTTAAACTCATTTAAAATTTATTATTCAAACATTTTACTTTACTTCAAAGTCATTATCAAATTTATACTTACATATGGTCAATCACTCCATCTGACCTACTTCACTTGTCATAGACTCAAACTATAAACAATTCTCACCACAAATATAACGTACAACCATATGTACCTTCTGAAACATTATATAACAACCATATGACTCAACAACTACACATTTTACATTTATTCATTTATTATTTATTTTAAAGTTAAAATCTCAAATTCATTATCAAAATTTATTTATACAACATTAATTAATCAATTAATTCATCTCAAATTATTTAACTCAATCAGTTTTTTAAAACACAAAGTTACTTTAATCACCATACTCCAACATAATTACAATTCATTTGCATTATAAACTTCATAATTATTCTCACTATTTATTTAGTCTGATAAAATATTATTATTATCATTATTATATAACCAATTCACCTTGCATACATACTTTGTTTATATGAGCTACAAAGTACCACATAACCTCTTACACAAACACAATTAACCTCACTATAAATTTATCTACAATTTTTTTTTCCGTCATATTATATTATTTACCACACCTCATTTCATAAGTTAGCCAAGTAATTACCATAAACTAAAATAATTAAATGTTCATTCACTGTTTATCTCTAACCACCATCATCATAAATTAGTCTTACTTTCACATAGCAATTTTCATCTTTATTTATACTCATTGCATTATAATTATTATTGTAATGACCATTATCATTAATTATATCAGCACAGTATGTGACATTATTGCCTCCTATTAATTCATAAAACCCGTCTACATTGGTAATTTTAGTCCAGTCTCGCTTAGTATTTTTGACTAACATCAGGTAAGTTATATCATCATATTCGTCTACTATATCCATGACAATACAAGGTAAATGCTCATCATCAACAATGGTATCATCAAAATAATCATCAACCCGTACTACAACCGGTAAGTATTTCACATCGTCTATTTTTTCCAATTCTAACCTCTCTATCAACTCTTTATAACTTCTACTTAACTTAAATACCTCTATCATTCTATCTCTCTCATAATCACTTTCATCACAATTCCTGTCACAACACCACTGACCTACTTCACTCCATGCAAAGGGCACAACAAACTTACTATACCACTTCCTGGCTTTTCCAGGTTTACAAAAACTTAGGGGACTATTTGAAGACACTTCGTCTTCCACATAACTTCTGGAGGAACCTTTGTCCTCATAAAACATTTGTGAAAACTCTGTTTCACCATATACTCGGGGAAAATCTGCCCTTTCCCCACCTAACCTCTCTTCACACTTTCTCTCAATCTTTTCATCACTCTCTAACACTTCGTTACTAGACTCTACTTCAACAAAATCTTCATTATCACTCTCAATATTAACCACCTTACTCTCTAGCACCACATTTTTAATTATATCATTGTTATTCTTACTTACCTTTTCAACTACTACTTTATTTGCACTTGAACTGCCATCAATATTATTTGTAATTCTCTGTCCATTAAAATCATCACTTATTTTAACCCCATTACTCACCTTGTTCTCAGTTGCTTCATTAAATACATTCTCACTTGTTTTAACACCAATGTCGTCTGTTATTTCGTTAACATTGCACTCACCTGTATTTATTCTCCACACTCCCATCCTCTCAATACTTTGTTCTAAATCGTTACATTTAGTTTCAAATATCTCATTGGTTATTTCAAAACGTTTATTAATTTGTTTTATTTCATTTCTAATCTCATCAAAATTGCTTTCGTTTGTACCAAAACGATTACTTATTTTATCAAACTTCTCATTAAAATTATTCTTAATTTCATTGTAACTACTTTCGCATTTTATTGTTTGTTCGTTAATATCATTACTTAATTTATCAAATTTATTATCAAACTTTTCATCATTACTATCAAAACGACTATTAATGTCCCCTCTTAGTTCACTAAAATTGCTACGCATCATACTGTACAATCGTTTTAACATATCGTCATCAGATTTCTTATTTTGATTAACTGAAATAGGTGTTGAATGAATTTCAATTTCATTCATTATTTTTGACTTGGTAAAATTACTTTCACTTGTTATCATTTCATTTGTTTGAATTCCTGAGTCGCTTCTATTAACCGACTCAGTTGACACATTTTCTTTACTTTCACACATCGATTTATTTTCTGCTTCCTCGCCGACAATTACGTCAATCTCATTAATTTTATTCTCCATATTTTATGGAATTTTCGTATACTAACAAAACTCACACTTACTATTGTTTTACTACTCCCTTAACCTAACATCATTTTATGTATGCAATTTATACGTATTACTTAACCATAGTATACCCATCACATAACCTTCACGTAATTTATATGTACTCCCAAATCACGCTTATATCCACTTGTAGGTGTGGTTTATATAAAATTGCTTTTATAAAACAGCCCAAGTTCGGTGCGCCAAATGTAATAGTACATTTACTTACCACATAATTATTAATAAAAACTCATCTTCGCTTACCTTGTGTCGGCCAGGGTTCTGCACACGAACTCGTGATCTACAAGCGTGATTTAGGGTTATGTATTGTAATAACTACGCTCATTTACAGTTAACTATTTCAACTTGATTTATTTCTTTTTATCATTCTCTTTTTTATGATTTAATAAGACATGCTTCCTCCTTCTCTATTCTCTACATTCAAATGAACAACATTAAATACTGAGGTACAACCCCATTGACCAAAACAACACACGTCTACCTCTTACTTCTTATAATTAAATTAAATTATTTATTTTATTTATTAATTAAAGGCAACCCAGCATTTTGCTCATACACGCACACTCACATCTTTTAACCCCTTACATTTAAAGCGCTTTATATTTAAATTTTCATAATTGGTTTCGGTATCTAATTCATTTAAAATTGAAATGTTTTTATCTCGTCAACTGCTTATATTATGTACTCATCCTTTTATCGCCGTCTCCACGTGGTTACACCATCACTGTTAAATCCCGATTTCCCTAACACACTCCGAAAATAAGTTTAAACTGTTAGTACCTGCAGATTACGTCTGATTGATCACTATGACACGATTTCCCATTGTATTGAGTTAAATCACATGATTCACTGGTCGGCCGACCCTAATTTTACTCGAGCAATGTTTTATACGACCGCGCGACCTGATGGTGTTAGTCAACTCACGCTTAAAGTCAAGCGTCTTCGAGATGGCCAAAAATGTTCTCATGCTGACCAACTTGCCCTGTGACAGGCCGAGCTGGCGTCACGTGACACAGTAATTAGTGACCATGAGGTACTGTACATTCCCTCTGGCTGACTGGCGAGCCTTGTACGTAGATTTATCTGTTTTTAAACATTTTTCTTGCCTCCAGAAACGGTTAAGACTATAAAATTCGACGGTTAATTACCTTCTGTCAACGTTTCTTAGAATCCTTTATGGGATAACTCGAGTTTCGACACCAATGGTGTCATCATCAGATCGGATATGAATAAGGTTAAAACATTATTGATGTATATACATCTCGTCATATATTAAAAATTAAAAACAACACATACATTATACAAATAATAAATAACGCATATTAAAACAAAATAACAATATAACAACAAAATATAAAAACACGCGGCCGCAACGAACCTGCACAGGAACGCCCCCACGGTAAGACTAATCAATGCCGGCTTGACCTTGGTTCAATTTTATCGATCTGATATAGCCGATTTCTCGTTCTATATGATCGATTCTATTAAATAAAATATTATTTGTAAGTATTGCTTTTTCATTTAGGACACGATTATGATCCTCCTTTATAGCTTTATATATCTCGAACCTTTCAAGGGTGTCCAGCTTTAGTGACTTTTTACATTTATGTAGGATATCTAAATTATCACAAATACTCTTTATATTATAGTCATGCAAGCTTAAATGTTCTGCAAATGTAGATATTCTTACATTTGACTTGGAGCTTGGGATATGTTCTTTATAGCGTAATTTGAAGGAACGACCCGTTTGTCCTATATAGAACTCTGTGCAATCAGAACAATTAAGTCTATACACACCAGTACCGTCAAATATATTGGAGGGTATATTTTTGTTTGTAAATGTAAGTTTTTTCTCAAGTTTATTACTCGCCTTTGAGGCCAAAGTAATATTTTGCTTTTTTAATTGGTTTTTTAAAATATGGTGTAGAATTCACCATATTCTATTGCAATGTATATTTGTTTACTTTTCTTTGGATACATCAATATTTATTGGTTTATTTTGTTTTTTATTAATTATTCTATATACTATATGACTTTTGTATCCATTGGCTAATGCTATGTGTTTGATAATGTTTAGTTCATTGTTATAATCTTCCATAGATAGGGGCAATGCCAGCAATCTATGAATAATAGAATTGAAAAATGCCATTTTATGTGAAATAGGGTGATACGATGACGCGTGAATGGCATGATCTGTGATTGTTGGTTTTCTGTAAATATTATAGTTAATTTTATTATTTATTTTTGTTAAAGATAAATCTAAAAAATTAATTTTATTAATCATTTCCGTCTCTGTGAATTGCAAATTATTTGTAATAGTATTCATATATTTTTTAAGCATCTCCAATTGCCTGCAATTGCCATTGTAAATCATTATTGTGTCATCCACATATCGTCTGTAAAATACAATTTTTGTATAATGTTTGTTTTTAGTTGATAAAATTTCATTTGTTTCAATGTGATTTAGGTAAATTTCCGCAAGGATGCCTGACAATGGGGATCCCATTGCCAAACCATCCCGTTGTAAATAATATTTGTTGTCGAAAGTGAAATAATTTTGTTCTAATATTACTTTTGTCAAATTGATTAACTCATCGACTGTTTCATGATTTAATGTGGATTTAGAGAGTAATAAATTTTTTGCTATTTCTAACGTTTCAGTAATAGGTACGTTCGTGTATAGATTTACTATATCGAATGAGGCGAGGGTGTGTCTCGGCTCGATTGTAATAGTTTTTGTAAGTTCAACCAGTTCTAAACTGTTTTTCAAGCTATAATTTTTATTGAACGTTATGTGTTGTCTAAAAATTTTGTCGAGTTTTTTGGCAATTTTATATGAAGGTGCAGACATAAAATTAACTAAAGGACGGACAGGTATATTATTTTTATGTATTTTTTTAGGAAGGCCCTTAAGTCTAGGTGCCTTGGGATCTATCATTTTTAGGTATTTTTTCTCATCGTTCGTTGTGACGTATTTAGTTTTATTTAATACTGATTTCACTTTATTATTAAATATAAGAGTGGGATCGCTATGAATCTCAATTATAGCTTGAAAAACAGTTTAGAACTGGTCGAATTTACAAAAACTATTACAATCGAGCCGAGACACACCCTCGCCTCATTCGACATAGTAAATCTATACACGAACGTACCTATTACTGAAACGTTGAAAATAGCAAAAAATTTATTACTCTCTAAATCCACATTAAATCATGAAACAGTCGATGAGTTAATCAATTTGACAAAAGTAATATTAGAACAAAATTATTTCACTTTCGACAACAAATATTATTTACAACGGGATGGTTTGGCAATGGGATCCCCATTGTCAGGCATCCTTGCAGAAATTTACCTAAATCACATTGAAACAAATGAAATTTTATCAACTAAAAACAAACATTATACAAAAATTGTATTTTACAGACGATATGTGGATGACACAATAATGATTTACAATGGCAATTGCAGGCAATTGGAGATGCTTAAAAAATATATGAATACTATTACAAATAATTTGCAATTCACATTAGAGACAGAAATGATTAATAAAATTAATTTTTTAGATTTAACTTTAACAAAAATAAATAATAAAATTAACTATAATATTTACAGAAAACCAACAATCACAGATCATGCCATTCACGCCTCATCGTATCACCCTATTTCACATAAAATGGCATTTTTCAATTGTATGATTCATAGACTGCTGGCATTGCCCCTATCTACGGAAGATTATAACAATGAACTAAACATTATCAAACACATAGCGTTAGCCAATGAATACAAAAGTCATATAGTATATAGAATAATTAATAAAAAACAAAATAAACCAATAAATATTGATGTATCCAAAGAAAAAGTAAACAAATACATTGCAATAGAATATGGTGAAATTCTACACCATATTTTAAAAAACCAATTAAAAAAGCAAAATATTACTTTGGCCTCAAAGGCGAGTAATAAACTTGAGAAAAAACTTACATTTACAAACAAAAATATACCCTCCGATATATTTGACGGTACTGGTGTATATAGACTTAATTGTTCTGATTGCACACAGTTCTATATAGGACAAACGGGTCGTTCCTTCAAATTACGCTATAAAGAACATATCCCAGGCTCCAAGTCAAATGTAAGAAGATCTACATTTGCAGAACATTTAAGCTTGCATGACTATAATATAAAGAGTATTGGTGATAATTTAGATATCCTACATAAATGTAAAAAGTCACTAAAGCTGGACACCCTTGAAAGGTTCGAGATATATAAAGCTATAAAGGAGGATCATAATCGTGTCCTAAATGAAAAAGCAATACATACAAATAATATTTTATTTAATAGAATCGATCATATAGAACGAGAAATCGGCTATATCAGATTGATAAAATTGAACCAAGGTCAAGCCGGCATTGATTAGTCTTACCGTGGGGGCGTTCCTGTGCAGGATCGTTGCGGCCGCGTGTTTTTATATTTTGTTGTTATATTGTTATTTTGTTTTAATATGCGTTATTTATTATTTGTATAATGTATGTGTTGTTTTTAATTTTTAATATATGACGAGATGTATATACATCAATAATGTTTTAACCTTATTCATATCCGATCTGATGATGACACCATTGGTGTCGAAACTCGAGTTATCCCGTAAAGGATTCTAAGAAACGTTGACAGAAGGTAATTAACCTATTTTATAGATTTATCTGTGCGGGCAAGCATACGCGCACTTGTGCACATACCTTAGCACCTGGAAATATAGCTTATTGCGGGGCGGACAGACCAAACGTGCAACTGGGTGCCCCGACAAGGAATGTCTATTGTTAAAATTGAGGCCCTGTGTGGGTAACTCCTGTGCGTCGCATTTACAATTGAACTAAAACCCATCACCCAATTCTGTCCCGTTACAATTACTGCCAAGTTTTGTGAACTATATGAAGGCACTTATAAGATCAAAGATGTTAAGGGAGGTGCAACATACATGGTAGCCGAGGTCGACAACCTTGAATCGGTGCGTGGCATTTTCAACTTCAGGAATATGAAGTATATGGATATAAATAAGGAATATGGATGATTCATTGTATTAATAGGGAATTTGAAAATAAAGAATATTAAAATTCCTTAACATGAAAAAATTTGTACGTACTAAACTTAACATGAAAAAATATGTACGTAACTAAACTTAACATGAAAAAAAAAAGGTGTGTGTAAATCCATGTAATGTACTAAGAATGTAAATTAAAAGGGATAGTGATCGTTTAACCTATATGTCAACGTAGCTGGTAAGTGAGGGTTGTGAAAAGTTGGTGTTATGTAATTTAGAATAGAGGAGGGGTGACTGTATGGTGTCAACAAACCCAGGAAGAGAAAGTGAAGTAATAGCTAAGGGGATCAGTTTTGACCAAACTGCGAAAGTGTGTCACACAGAATCGTAAACAAACCCTTCATTGAATGTTTGTGCTGTAAGAGCCATACAAAATGATGTCCCAAATTCTATAAGACAATTATGGAGAACTTATTTTGGGAGACAAATATAACATTACTGTGGAACACATAAATTAATTCAATATGTGTACAGTATAAATAAAAACTCAATTATTAATAGTAATTATAGAGATATGGTAGTATAAGAATTTGTAATATACATATATGTAAGTAATATGTAAGATAGCCATTTGAATAGTACAAGGTTCAGCTTGCCGCGACAATCCGGTGTCGGCCGAAGTAGTGAATAATATACCCAAGGTACCTAGTATGTCATAAACACATAAAATGTTTTGTGTATAAGAAACAGCAAAAAACGAGCAAGTACCGTTAGGAAAGCAAGTCGGTGTCCTTCAGAAGACAAAAGATGACACCCCAATATTTATTGCAAATTTAGAAAGTAGCGTCGTTATTTAACAGCATAACGGCTACACGCGTAAATTATTTACCCGCACTGTTTCAGCCAGGGGAGTTGTACTCTAATTGGAGTTCTATAGAAGTCAAAGCATAGAAATAAGTATAGAAAAATTGTAAGTTAAGGGCATGGAAATGCGCGAAACTCTTATGGTCAGAGGGGAAAGGCAATGTGGAGGGAGTCGCTGTCAGATGTGAGAAGAGAACTGTAGTTATTAGCGACGGTGTTGCCAACCTATGAATATAATTTCTAACAGTAACAAAAACTCCCGACTGGTAAGGTTTGTCACCACGAATCTCTATCTGTGTGTGTGTACCTACAGTCACACAGCTGGCTTTAAAAAAAGAATTATACGTTTACTGTTTCCGATGTAAATCAAATATTAATAATAATATAATAATAATATTGTAATTGTATTACCATACAAATCAAGCAAATGATATGTACTGTTCACACGTATTGGAATTTGTCGCTGTTACATATTAGAATGTTTTATAAACATATTTGAATGTTGTTTGGTCTGTCATTATGTACTGCTCAGATGTAAAAAACTACAGCCTTTCTGACAGTTCTTATCGCAATGGAATTTGCAAACTGTACACTTCAACTCCTTAATTACACGCAACTATCTCTACAGTTTCTCATTACATAAAGGAATGTGTTCTTCGTATTAATTTATTTGCACGAATATTTTTAATCCTGGACAACAAAAAACTGTGTATTATTACTTCCCGTGCTTGACTATGAATAACTTTCCTGTCTTTGCTAGTTGAAGGAAAGTATCCATTTTAACAAATCTCGTTACTGGATGATAACACAAATAATTACAATAATACGTAATTACAGAACAAAAACTACCAATAGAAATTAACTAAAAAATTAAATAACTAATAAAAATGAGTGACTGTAAAAAAACGATATAATTAATAATACACTGAAATAATAATAAGAAATGCACGACTGAGATAGTACGTCACACAATAACTAACAATGTATGGGTAACTAAACATCACACGCTAAGTTGGCAACACCTTCACTTGCATACCAGCTGATTCTCCGGTACCCTCCTGCCATTCACAATTTCAAAAGTGGACTCGTCCATCCATAAATTGGTTTCTGCGCATATCCCTTAACTTTAAATTTTACTCTATATAAGGCTGTCTCTGAAATAGAGAATCACATAAGAAAAGGATCAGATCTTGGTACTACCACTGTTAATTATGTACACTAATCAGGTGATTAGTCTCTATGAGCGAGTGAAGTTCAGTGAAGTAAAAGTATCAGGTAAATAATCAAGTGTATATCCCATATGGTAGCACTGCTGTTGGAATAGAGAGGAGGCATTGGTAGATCCAGAAGAGGGTAGAAATATAGAGGAGATAATAATGATTAATGAAAAATAAAAAAATTTGATAGATGAAATCAAACAAAGCATCATGGAATAAGATTGGATGCTTGAAGAATATGTAAACCAGCACAGAATTGTAATACTGTATGAAGGAACAGAAGATGATGACTTTCAACTACATAGAACCATAAAACTGAACAAACAATGGAGAATTTGTGATGATGGATGGAGATGCACAAAGTACACACAGATGGAAATTTCTTATCAGAGTACTTACTTAAAGTGGAACTTCTATTTTTTGTTCATCTTTTTATGCATTCATTGGGTTACATATATTTTTTGTGAATAGTCACTGTAACAGTTGCCTGGAGAAAAACCTCAGATTTGACTACACGTCTAAAAAGAATCCCTACCAAATGATCGATCACATATTTCACCTGTATACAACATTAGTACACATGGGTATTATAGCAGTACTGTTTGTAGTGTTACACAACAATACCAAGCATTTAGACCCACTATAATAGTGTAATATCGACTATGTAACAGTTATCACTATTGGTTTCTTATTTTGATTATTTTAGTTACTTAATTAACAAGCAGACTGAATCTGCTTCATGCATTTGTAGTTACAGATGACATTACAATAAATGTTCAACTGCAAGGGGTTAGCTGAGACAGGTCAAAACTTTCAAATATCTAGGAACACTGAATCATAGTGGATAGAAGATACACAAAAAATGTTACACCTTTTTAATTTTTTATGAAAATGAACACGTGTCAAACTGTAAGAAACACTCAGCTCAAAACAAGAAAAAATCTTTGTCTTTCATGACGAGCATAGCTCTAAATCACAAAGAGAAATGAAGGGAATTTGTGAAAAGATCGAGTAAGAAATGATACAGTGTTTAAGACGATTCATGAAAATGTGAAGACTGTGATGAAACTTCATCAGCAGAAAATACTGACTGCTAAAACATTTCGCTGTACACAACAGTGGAACTGTACTAAATTGCCATGGAATTAAAGAGAAACTATAATGGAATACAAATATAAAGTTCTTGCATTAAGTGGCTACAGAAACCAGAAACAGATTTGAAGAAACACACGGAATTAAGCGGAGGACAATCAACAGAATAACCTGATGGCAAGTTGTCAATTTTCAAACTTAGGGTGCAGGAAGAGGACATGGTCCACATGATTTGTCTACTAGAGGAAAGTCCAAATTACCTTGCTGCTGGAGCAAGTTCATATTCAGTTGATAGACTTCGGGTTTCTGTACAGAATAGAAAGTTCCCCAATTTCTTTTAACCAACTAACCACGCTGATTACCACATTAAACCCATGAGTTAATCTCACTGGCAAGCTAATTTGGATTCACCTACACTAAATAAAATAAACCTATTACATACAATATGCTGCTGTATTCATATAAATCTAAATACAGTTTAACTGACTTTCTAAATCTGCAAACACTTACAGTGGCTGGAGATGTTCTTGGAGGAACTACAGGAGGCGTGTTAACTGATGCATTATTCTTTCCTGTGAACATACACAGCCTATCAAATTATATCTGTATGACATCAAGTTGTATTATACGTACATACAGGACTATTACACATGTCACATAATTGTTTCTGTAAAACACAATAAGTAACAACTGTATCCGGTTTTACATTTATGTTTGTCATGATGTTTTTATGATAGTATTTTTGTGTAGTCACACAATATATTATTAACGTTTAATATTCCTTGTTTTGTTGACAGTCTTTATGTGTGAACAGCTACAAAAGATGCATATGTATCCAGGGGTAGCGCCAAAACAGAATCAATTGAAAATTGATTTACTATGGCAAACATTTGCGATACCTCTCAAAAAAAAAAAAACTCTTCCAGCATTACAGCATATGTGACCCTACACCTTCACAAACGACCTGTCGCCATGGTCACTATTGAATCTCGGGTGTTGGAAAAAGCGTGTGCTGCACATGTTCAACTGTTTGTTTTTCTTTGTATTAACCAAAACACAATTACAGTATTTATATATAACACCTTCGACTGAACCTTACCTAATCTATTCAGATCTAAAGAGGAGCTGCGCGTGTGAGTCCTGTACGGACGAGGTGGAGGTGGTGGTGGAGGTTCCTTCTTTGCCAAAGACACTGATGCTGCAGGAAGGCTGACAGGTCCAGACACTCTGTTATAGGAACCATGAAACACATGAAGGTTGCACCATTATAAAACTGAACAATGTTACTCCATTGGAAAGCTAAATACTGGTAGTTAACTGATACTTTAAATCAAGCCAACACAGATGTTTTTGTGTTGCCCCTCTAAGGAGCAAGAGAAACATCAAGAAATAAAGTCATTCATACAAAAGTTCAATTTACATCAAGTGTGTGTGAGTGTGAGTGAGTGTGTGTGTGTGTCTTAATGAATATACTTTATTCATATATTGGACAAATGCAAGGTACATGATTTCACTTAGTTTTGTGTAGCACTTGATGTAACAGTAGTTTACCATGCAACAGAATTTATGTAATGTTTAATCTTTTATGTTTTAGGATCATTTAACCCTGAAGACAACAACCTATTTCTGGTGTGGCCAGAATGTTGCTTTAAACATTAATTTATATATGGTTCACGCCCATCACTGTTAACCTTTGAAGACACTGATCAGTGTTTGCTTAAGAGTACATTTTCTGAATATATACTATAATGATTCATAATAGCGTCCTATCTGAGCATTATATGAAAGTGATATATGGTACGAGTGTAGCGCCGTAAGCAAGAGAGAGAGCGTATAATCGCAGCCATCTCACTCTAACCTCGTCATAGCGACATCTGATACAGGTACGAACATGAAATTTTACTCAATACAAATTATCAGTTCAACCTGTGATAACTTAAAAACTAATAAATATACGGCAATTCTGAAAACAGCATTGTATTCAGCAAGTGAAGCTTTATAAGTAGCCGCAATCTCAGTTAATATAATTAACAATTGAAGAAGTTATACGGAAGACGTACGCCAAAAGGAATAACGAGAGAATTATGCTACGTAGGAATTAGGTGTTTTCACACACACACAGATAAAGACCTAAGCAACAATATTCTGTGGTCAGATCTTTGAAAACACGTTTGCAAATACCTGTAATCAATCGATTTGTAAACACAGGAAATACGATTTTAACTAGAAATTCGCTGCAGTTTTAGACCTGTCAAGGGGTGTTTTGTCGACCTGTTCGAGATTGTCAAAACTGGAAAAACGCATGATTTATTTGAACAGCCAATCAGAACCCAGTATTTAAAACTGACGCCAACTTAAAGCGAGGGGTAGGATCACTCTTCGGTCGGATCTTCAATGCGCTAGACGTGTATAATTTACGTACAGAAATTTTTTCAATCACGCAAAAGCGTAATTAAGTATCTAATTCAAGAAGTAGTCCGCAGTGTAGATGAACTAATACCGTTCAACAACTCTCGCTGCGTAAAACAACGATAATTAATTAATTAATCATCAGCAGTGAAGGACCTGTATGACAGAAGGCTACAGCATCTGTAATTGCCAGGGCATCTTCTACAGCATTGATCAACATCAATTCTTCTGTGCAAAACCATCAAAAGGAGGACCTCTACGGATTCCTATCTTCGGTCAACGCATCAAACAGTAAGAAATAGATTCATTGATCAATGAAATAAGCACTAAACAAATAATAAAAGCAATAAACAATTTATAAAAGACACTAAGCATTTCACACTTTGTAAATTTAATTATAAGATTAGCTCTAACATAGTATAAGAGTGTTGAATGGAAAGTGGGGTGTAGTATTGGACGTGCAAATTATTGCAGACCTGTTCTTTAGCACTGGTTTGGGAGATAGCAATCTCTTAATTAAACCAGATAAGAGCCATAGGTCGTTTGAACGTCTTAATCGTTACTTTTCACACTCACTCAGTAATTATAAGTGTTAGGGTAGAAATAAGTCCTACCATTAGCCTAATCAAGTTTAAAAATCATTTATTAAAATGCTAATTAAAATAATCAAGCAAATATTAAAGTGTTATTTGTAACGATTCCCCTTGAATCCACAATCACTGAACGAATCCTGAGAAAGAGTGTCTCCATGCGCTGAGCTAAGCTGAAACCGTGTCATTTGTATCTGGGATTTGTTCTGGCGCCCAGGTAAAGTAATATCACAGGTAAGTAACATTTTATCTAACATTACAAATATTAGATAATTGTGTTAGATGAAATAAGGCGTTGTATAGATTTGTCACCGCAACTAAGGGGCACGATTAAAGCACCAAATTTATATATAGAAATAAGTTATATATAAAATTGGCGCGGCCAACTATTAAGCTCGATTAAACTCGAAATTTAGCACAAAAGAAAGTTATATAATTTGGCGTTGCTATTACCCAAGTGATTAGTTAAATTGTAATATGAATTAATAAAAAAAAAGAAAGTGGAATT
The DNA here is from genome assembly GCA_034769895.1 of Magicicada septendecula. Taxonomy (NCBI): domain Eukaryota; kingdom Metazoa; phylum Arthropoda; class Insecta; order Hemiptera; family Cicadidae; genus Magicicada; species Magicicada septendecula. Next base: position 121,302,731 of record CM068372.1, read on the forward strand.
CAAGGTTACAAATAACTGTTAAATAATTGTTAAATTAATTTGTTAAAAATAAATTTTAAACATCGCTAAATCATCAGCAGTAGATATGGCAGCAATTGAGCAAATGTTTAAACAGTTGACCACTAAAATGGATGAAACTAAAACTGAAATAAAAGAAACAAAGAATCAATTAACTAGTGAAATTGCAAAAACTAATAATCAATTAAATAGTAAAATTGATGAAAATAATACAAGTTTAGAAGAAAGTAATCAAAAATTAATAACTGATTTTAATAATAAAATTGAGCAAACTAATAAATATTTGTCCAGTGAAATGAAACAAATAAATGAAAACTTATCTAGCCAAATAGAACAAAGTAGTAAAGAAGCTACATTTAAAATAGATGAAGAAATAGCAAATTTAGCTACTAATTTAGCTGGTAAAATAGATGAAAGTAATAGTAGGTTTGATAAACATACCGAAGAGGTTAAAACTACGCTAGAAGAGTTTAGAAAACAAGTAAACACTAATTTTCGCCGTCAAGATGAAAAACTAAATAAGTTTAGAAACGAATTTCATGAAAGGTTAGAACAAAAAGTAACCCTCATTAATCAACAATTCAGTGAAGTAACAGCTGAATTAAAAACACAAACACTTCTAAATAAAGAAGAAATCCAGAATACTAGGGAAGAGTGTACACAACTGGGAGAAAATATTAAAGAAGTTAAGAAACAGGTAGAGAGTAAGGCTAACAGTGACAAAGTACATCAAAAGGTGGAACAGCAGTTGAAGGTAATGCGGGAAGATCTGACTAAAGCAATGAAGTCACAGCAAACCAAAGTAGTGAGGTGTGGCGGCTATAAGGAAGAACCGGAAAACCTTGCATTTTCAGGAAACCCACATGAGAATCCTGTGGAATTCCTAAAGCTGTTTGAGGCGTATGTAATTCGTGTAAATCCACTGATGGACGACGAGGACAAGAAGGACACATTAGGTCGATTTCTCAAGAATTGGGCAGGTACGTGGTGGAAAGTCATCTCGGACAGAGTCCAAACCTACTCAGACTTCAGAGAAAAATTCCTTGCTCAGTACTGGAATGTTCAGATACAAAGAAGGGTACGCGATCATCTAGAATTTGGTAAGTATCACCCGTCAATGAATATGACAACTACCAATTATGTGCTAAATGTAATGGCGCAAGTTAAACATCTAACACCACCAATAGAAGAGAGAGACCTAGTATATAAGCTAGCGCGTCATTTCTCAGAACGCATTAGAGTAGCAACCACTACTAGAGGAGTGGATACTCTAGAAAAGTTCATAATGGTTGTAGATGAGTGTCAAGATTTAGAGAGGGACCTACAGCGTGTAAGTAATCAGCTGAGTAACTACTCTAGAGGCGATCATCAAGAACCAACGTTCTACTCAACAAAGAGGAGAGACAATGAACGCCCGAAAGAAAAAAGGTTTACCCCATATCCGGGTAATAAACCACAAAATCGACCGGAATTGGAGGAGAAGGGTAGAAGTAGGAGTGTAGAAAACAAACCAAATAAAGGGTATAAAGTGTGTAAAACAACTATAACCTCTACCGAGCAACAACCATCGACTAGTAAAATGAATACGGGAAATGGGAAACCACTGCAGGTAGAATAGAAACAAAACTAAACCTACCATTACCTGCAGTGAAACAACCAAAGAAAACAGGTAAAAAGAACGTAACTAATAATATAAAACAAGTGAGCGATAGGGAGTTCTTGTTAAAAGAGGAGCAAGAAGTAGGTAGAAACCATTATCCTGAATGTCCGGAAATAATTTGTAAGATCAGTAATCTACTAGTAAGAGCGCTTATAGACACTGGCAGTGAAGTTACCTGTGTCAGCTCAAAGTTTGTAGATAATTGTCAGTTGCGAAATTGTCCCAGACTACCCGTAAAACATTGTAATGTACAGGGAGCCACTGGAGCCAAAATGCAAAAGATAACTGAACAAATATATTTACCTGTCAGTTTAAATGGTAACCAAACCCAAATTGTAGCTCTAATAGTCCCGAAACTCATTCATGATTGTATTATTGGGGTAGATACGTTACTTGAATGGAAGGCAGAAATCAATTTTAAAAGAAATACCAGTATGATGGAAATTAATACAAATAAAATAAATGTAAGTATTAAAGAATATAAGCATTCGAAGTCAGTAAGTGTAATAAAGAACTGTAAGCAGCTAAAGTCATTTCTAGGTTTAGCTAACTACTATCAGAAGTTTACAAGTAAATACGCAGAAAGTACTGTTCCATTGTTAAAGTTGTTAAATAAAGGGATTAAATGGAAGTGGACAAAGGACCACGATGAAGCGCTGCAACAAGTGAAAAGTCTTTTTATAAATACTGTTGTATTAAATCATCCAAGGATAGGAGAAAGATTTTACTTGCAAACAGACGCCAGCAATATTGCTATTGGAGCACACTTGTATCAGATCGATGAGAAGGGCCAAAAAGCGGTATTAGGATTTGTAAGTTGCACACTTAAAGGGGCAGAATTAACCTATTTTATGACAGAAAAGGAGCTATTAGCGATAGTGCATAGTCTGTCAAAGTTTAGAAGTTATATTCTGGGTGCTAAACTTACTATAATCACCGACAATAAGGCGTTAGTATTTTTATTAAAGTGTAAATTGCTAGGTGCTTGTCTGACTCGTTGGATCTTGGCTATACAAGAGTATCAATTTGAAATACAATATTGTAAAGCAAAAGACAACTTGGTAGCAGATGTACTCAGTAGAAATCCACCATCAGAAAACAACATGGAAACAGATAACATTAAATGTAGTAGCAATGATATTGGTATTTACGCAGTAAAGCATAAAACAAAACCTGAAGTAGTTAGACGACTTAAGGAAATAGGGACTCATCAACAACAAGACCCTAGGATTAGTGTAGCTTGGAGGAGTGCCGTTACCAACACCAAACCAGGATTTTCTATATATGGAGGTAAGCTATATAAGCTATGTTCCCATAGGAGGAAGAATAAACAAAATATTGACCCATAAAGAAATAATAGTTTGAGCCAATAAGGTATGTGAGTCAAACATGGTCAAATAAAATAAATAAATAATTGTTTTGAATCAAGGTCAATGATAATAATAATAAATTTTATTTAAATAAATGTTAGTATTGTTATTTAAATTACTGACATTAATTAAGCCAAAATGATGATTAAAATATTAATGGTCATATAAATTTCCATTATACCATATTAGGTTAAGTAACATTGTAATCTTTAGTTATAAGATAGATGTAAGCAACATTGTAGTAGTGCAAGTTTTGTGCGGGAAAAAGTGCGAAAGTAAATGTGCAAATTTTTAATCAGTGTAAAACTGTACATTAGAAAAAAAATTAATGATTTAAATAATCAATTTTTTTTTATACCGAGTGGGGGTATATATAACTATTCATAATAGCGTCCTATCTGAGCGTTATATGAAAGTGATAGACGGTACGAGTGTAGCGCCGTAAGCAAGAGAGAGAGCGTATAATCGCAGCCATCTCACTCTAACCTCGTCATAGCGACATCTGATACAGGTACGAACATGAAATTTTACTCAATACAAATTATCAGTTCAACCTGTGATAACTTAAAAACTAATAAATATGGCAATTCTGAAAACAGCGTTGTATTCAGCAAGTGAAGCTTTATAAGTAGCCACAATCTCAGTTAATATAATTAACAATTGAAGAAGTTATACGGAAGACGTACGCCAAAAGGAATAACGAGAGAATTATGCTACGTAGGAATTAGGTGTTTTCACACACACACAGATAAAGACCTAAGCAACAATATTCTGTGGTCAGATCTTTGAAAACACGTTTGCAAATACCTGTAATCAATCGATTTGTAAACACAGGAAGTACGATTTTAACTAGACATTCGCTGCAGTTTTAGACCTGTCAAAGGGTGCTTGTCAACCTGTTCGAGATTGTCAAAACTGGAAAAACGCATGATTTATTTGAACAGCCAATCAGAACCCAGTATTTAAAACTGACGCCAACTCAAAGCGAGGGGTAGCATCACTCTTCGATCGGATCTTCAATGCGCTAGACGTGTATAATTTACGTACAGAAATTTTTTCAATCACGCAAAAGCGTAATTAAGTATCTAATTCGAGAAGTAGTCCGCAGTGTACATGAACTAATACCGTTCAACAACTCTCGCTGCGTAAAACAACGATAATTAATTAAATAATTAATTAATTAATCATCAGCATGAAGGACCTGTATGACAGAAGGCTACAGCATCTGTAATTGCCAGGGCATCTTCTACAGCATTGATCAACATCAATTCTTCTGTGCAAAACCATCAAAAGGAGGACCTCTACGGATTCCTATCTTCGGTCAACGCATCAAACAGTAAGAAATAGATTCATTGATCAATGAAATAAGCACTAAACAAATAATAAAAGCAATAAACAATTTATAAAAGACACTAAGCATTTCACACTTAGTAAATTTAATTATAAGATTAGCTCTAACATAGTATAGGAGTGTTGAATGGAAAGTGGGGTGTAGTATTGGACGTGCAAATTATTGCAGACCTGTTCTTTAGCACTGGTTTGGGAGATAGCAATCTTAATTAAACCAGATAAGAGCCATAGGTCGTTTGAACGTCTTAATCGTTACTTTTCACACTCACTCAGTAATTATAAGTTTTAGGGTAGAAATAAGTCCTACCATTAGCCTAATCAAGTTTAAAAATCATTGATTAAAACGCTAATTAAAATAATCAAGCAAATATTAAAGTGTTATTTGTCACGATTCCCCTTGAATCCACAATCACTGAACGAATCCTGAGAAAGAGTGTCTCCATGTGCTGAGCTAAGCTGAAACCGTGTCATTTGTATCTGGGATTTGTTCTGGCGCCCAGGTAAAGTAATATCACGGGTAAGTAACATTTTATCTAACATTACAAATATTAGATAATTGTGTTAGATGAAATAAGGCGTTGTAATACCTATATATACTTTAGTACACAAGAATGTCGAATATCATAATAAATATCTGTTCAGATGAATTACAACCCTACATAACCCATAAAACATTAAAACTATGATGTTCCTTCAAAAGTATCATGTGTTTTATTTTTGTAAATTGTAGATTCAACTGTAATGCAACCCCTGGAGAAAATGTGGCGAATCTGAATATGTGTGAAGCATTTGAGTTATCAATGTTTACATTTGTCAAAATGTTTCATACATTAAACACTCGAGTTTCGTTTTAGTTCATCCATATTCTAAGCACTAAACTGTGTTACGTGGATTCTATGAGAATACTTGCCATTCTTGAATTCTATTCAAGTCTTGTCATAATTAAAGTATTCTTGAAGCTAATTTGTTCAACAGACATATTTGAAAAATTATATGTAATCACTTCACATTAATGGTATACAACTTTCTACAAACTGTGTAGGTTTAAAACTCTGACAAAAAAGTGACGTGAAACTTCTGATGTTCTTCTTGCTTTTATACTACAAGATTTAGGACCTAAACATTAGAAGTGTTTGATCTGAAGCCAAAGAAATGGTTTACCACAATGTGTGAATAATGTTAATAATGAAACTTTTGTAACTATAATTTTATAAATACTCTGAAATGTAAAACTGACCAAATACCTGTTTCAAAAGATAAAATGTACGGAAGAGTGAATGAATGTATGTTGCATTAAAAAAAAAAAAAAAAAACTGAATACAACAAGAGAACTATGAGTTGCAAGTTCTCATATTTAAACCTGTCTGGATAAATTACGTTTCACATAAAACAGTCGCCATAAAAAACAAGAATTTGCTTTATATGACATAAAAAAAATATTGCTTAAAAATTACAAAAAACATTACAGAGAAATTATACCATGTTTTGAAAGATACAAAATGTCTGAAGTTACCAATAATACATGCACTAACACACAGTGGAAATAACCTACAGAAATAAAATGACCTATAGAGCAGAAACACTTACCCTGGAACTTCATCAAGCACCTGCTGGGGTGGAGGAGGAATTGCACCTGGCCCTGGGGCTGTTAACAAGAATATATCATCCATAAATTATATACAGCAAATTACATAAATTTATTACATAATATTACATTTATAATTTAGTAAATTATGATATAAAAGCACACACATGATACACGAGAGAGAGAGAGAGAAAGAGAGAGAGAGAGAGAGAGAGAGAGAGAGAGAGAGAGAGAGAGAGAGAGAGAGAGAGAGAGAGAGAGAGAGAGAGAGAGAGAGAGAGAGAGAGAGCACGCACGCACGCACACACACCATCATTTCAGAATGTACCTGTAGGTTTCTTGGGTTGTGGCCTCTGAATAGGCCGGATTGGACTAGCATCACCACCGCTAAGCTGCTCCGTCAGACGTTTTGGTTCCTCTTCTACAATTTCTGGTCCTGGCGTTACACGTACAGGCACTGGATGTAGGATTTTTGGATCCTTTAAAAGAAAACATGTTCTTTTAACTTCTTAAAGATTCTGAACAATTACTTAAGCTATAAGCACACCATAAACACACACACACACACACACACACACACACTATATATATGTGAGGTACATATACATATATATATGAGGCACACAATCTACCAATGAGGTAGATTCAAAAAGTTACCAGAATGAATTTATTTTCACAATAACAGTACCAGTACATATTAAAATGTTTTATATTGTATTTCCTTCAAAGTAGTTTTCTTCGGCAGCTACACACTTCTACCAACATTAGTAAAGTTTTTGGAAACACTCCTGAAATCCATTCTTAGAAACTTCCTTGAGCTGCTTTGTTACTTTGGTGATAATGTCATCAGCGTCCTTGTACCTCTTCCCTTTCAGAGCCAATTTCAAGTGAGAAAAAAATTGGAAATCAACTGGTGCCAAGTTGGGGGAATATGGTGATCAAGAAGGGATGTCACATTGTGACATGCAAGGTACTCCTTGCCCAGGATCGATCGATGTGCTGGCACTTTGTCATGTAAAAGAAGCCAGTTTTTCTCTATTTTAGGGAACTTCCTTCTAAATGCATTCCACAGATGACGAAGGATATTGACATACCATTTCCTTGATCATTGTTTGGTCTTGTGGAATGAATCTTGTCTTGTGGATTCAAATCAAAAAAATTCCATATAATGAAACTTATTTATCCAAGGAAATGATTTTGATTTTCATTTCGACAACTAGCATTTTTTTCTATGGACTGTACCAAAAACATCAATCCTCATCTCCTTTGATTATACTGTTCAGAAAATTTTTATCTTGATCAGCCATAGTCATGAGGTCAGCCAAAGTCATTCGGGTTTCTTGTGGATATACAGACAGAATTTTTAGGACAATGTGTTTGCATATCCTCAGCATTTTCAGATCATTATAGAGAATACTCCAACAACTTCCAAATAATGTTATAACTTCTGATATCTCTCAACACATTTTGTACTGTCATCTTGAACAACCCCTTTAACATGCTCAACAATTTCACCATTTATTGTAGTAGACAGGCACCCTACAAACATCATCATTAACACTCACATGACCTTCCACAGAAATGCTTGTGCCACTTACGCACTTGTGTTTTTTCACTGCCAATTCACCATATATGTTTTTCTAAGTAATATTACTGGTCTTTTATGATAATTTTTGAAGCAAAACACAAAATTTAACATTTGAATGCTGTTCAATTACAGACAATTTTAAGTGCAACAATGTCACATTAAAGAAATGCACAGCTATGATATTCTTGGATAGGAAGGAAGAACATGAGGACCTGCCATATTGTGAAGTCATGAGCTCTGCCAACTTATGAAACACTAATTTCCCTGATGCAAATATTATTTTAAACATAAGGCACTTATTCTGGGAACTTTTTACAGCTACCTCATACTTTCAAGATGTTCATACTATTTAAATAAAACACAATACATGGTATTCATATACCTCATATAGAATATCTGCAACTTGGAGGTATAGATGAATAAACTACACAATGAAAAATACCTGCACACAATGAATAAAGCATATAGTTAAATAAATCATACCTGTTAAAATAAGAAAGCTGTCTGAAAATCAACCTCTACGCTGCTATAAAAAAACACACATACAAATGGATAACAAACAGGTAGAGCATTTTATTATAAATAAAAAAGCAAAAATAACCAGACTATTTCACTAAATTATCGTTCTACAGATTGAGGCTCTTATGACATTAAAGACATTGCTTCTGTACCCTGTGTAAATGAATACCGCCACATGGAAACCTAGGAAAAATATTACAACACTCTTCCATTCAGAAAAACGTTTTTATCAAAGAAGACATTAAACTTGACTACAAAAACTAACAACATACACACTTCTCACATACAACATGTAACTTATAATAAAGTGGGCAGTCACTGGCATGCGGTGAGATAACGAGTTGGTAATCCTAATGCATGTACAGTTAAAAAGTAAAGTGAATTATTTTCAAGCATACGTATGAAATAAAGTTTGCTGAGAAGCTTCTCAGAAGAAAATACCATATGCTGAGGCAGTTGATTAAGTATATGTGTGTGTGTGTGTGTGTGTGTGTGTGTATGTGGGCTCATGTGTGGTTTGAGTGTTCAAGAAGAAAAAAGCACATGCACAAGTTTAATAGTGAACTAACCTACCAGACTTATTTCTGAACAGCATTTACACATTCTTAATTTTACAATTCAATTAAATGTAATACCTGTTCTACAGCTGATTTGTGGAAATCAAAATTTACAGGTTTTGGTCCTGGTGATGACACTGAACTAGTTGGTGAATCCACAAACTTTGTCCACTAAAGAAAGAAAAATAATATAAATAAAATTGAAAGCAAGCAAGCACGCATGCACATTGTGAGTGCATTTATACGTTAAAAATTTCAACCCACTGACAATTTCATTTACTTCCTTGGATACAGAATGAATGAAGGTCTTTTTTTAATTTAAAAATTATGCCAAAACATTTTTTATATGTACTATAGGCCTGGATAAAGATATTTTAAATCAATAAAAGTCGGTAAACGTAAAGCATACATATGAATGAATTATTTAAAAACTGCATTACGAGAAAAACTAGAACAGAAATTTGAATGATATTAAAACAGGAAGGCAACTGTTAAGTTATGATTATTTTATTTATCTGGAAATAGACAGTCCTGACCAAGGCCGTCGAGAGGATTTCCAGGCCCCTATGCAAATAAGCATTTAGGGCCCCTTGTTTTACCAAACCCTCCAACCATCCCCCCTTCCCTTGCCATCCTTACTCTTACGTTACCCATTGATGGATGATACACTGATAAGTATCTTCAATATCATTGGGTGTTCTTCAATACTACACAAAAAAAAGATTCGTTAATATTATGAATAAAGTAATAACTTTAACAACTTTATTCGTAATATTAACGACTAATTCTAAACAGAAGCAGTATACATTGCACGCGCACACACCACTAATACTAGTATCTAAAACAATCAGCGAATGACTGCTTTGCCCTTTCCGGAAGGGCGACCCCCTTCCCCCTCTATCGCTACTTTCACGTCGCTCAGAGTTTCGCCCTTTCCGGAAGGGCGACCCCCCTTCACCCTCTATCGCTACTTTCACGTCGCTCACAGTAGCCAACTCTGACTCAAACAACGACCCACCCTACCCTCCCTCGTTTCCTCCACACTTTTCATTGCCAGTGTCTTGTTAAATGTTAAGTGTCTTCAGTTGGTGGTATTTAATTTCTGAATTAAAAAAAAATAGAATTATACTCGATTTATACAACAACAAAAAACAGGTCCCGGGCCCTTAGGGGGTCCAGGCCCCTATGCATTTGCCCCTTCTGCCCCCCCCCCACCGTCGACAGCCCTGGTCCTGACACTTTCGTAGATTTACTTAAAAACTTGTTCATCAGTTACTTAATTTCCAACACACATCCACTGTTATATAATCATTTAACTTAATGACAGGTGAGTGGTTCTATAATCCAAAATAAAGAAAAACATTCTGCATCTGTAATGACCTCTTTACTTCTATGAGGAGATCCTGCAGATTCCGCTGTGCTCAACGTTGGACTAGATGCATGAGGGCTACCATGAGTTGAAGGGTTTATTGAATTTGGCACCAGCGATGGTGGTAACACATCAGGCAATGCTATGTTGTTCCGTCGCAGTACCACTAAGTGCATGGCTGTGTTGAATTCTGACAGAGACAAAGCTCCATCCTTTGTAACGTCTGCTAGTTGCCTGCAGACATAGACAGTAATTATTTACTGCTATAAACATGAAATACCTTAGGTAACAATATACACAAAACACTATTATACTAATTAGAAACATAGTTTTGTATGCAGTTGTGCTTATAAATTATGTGCTCAAACACACTTTAAAAGAAACGGGTTCCCAGTTACAGGAATGTGTTTCTAGTGTCAGTTTAAATTAGGTTAAGTTGAATTCATTAGGAAAAAACAGTAAATTCCCCTTCTGCACGAAAATCAAGAGTAATATTTTTCATTAAGATGATATGCCTTTTCTTTATTCAGATTTTGTAACTCCTATACATAAGATCTGCTTAAAAATTGCAGGCTTTCATAAGTAATATGCCAATGTTGGGAAAGTGACGCTGCCTTCCTAATTAATCTCCTAATGGTTACATCATTTCACTGTAGTTAGGCATTTCCCTACAGTTGTCTGTTCATGCGTATGTGTAGAGTCTGTTTTGAAATATTCACAATGGCCAATTTTAATGAGAGTAGAACTACCATTTAATATGTTTAAAATATGGTAAAACATTTATACAGAAGCTCATGAAATGATAAAACAAGTTTATGATTATCCTGCATGAACTGTATACATTATTGTGACTAGTTTAAGTGGTTTCTGACCCCTACCATGAACTAATGTTGTTCATATTGGGTAGGTTCATGCATATTTTCACGAGGTTCATGAAATTTATTCTAATTATTGCCTGATAGATTGGGAACCAGCAGATTAGCCTTACATACTGAAACATTAACAGAAACACAGATAAAAAAAATGCAATGGTTCTTATATAATGAGAACAATATAGTTCACACAGTGCTACTGATTTGTGACTTTCTGGCAAAAACTGAAGCAACTATGTTTTTGCAGCTACCCTACACTCCTGGCTCCAGTTGACTTTCTTCTTCTCCAAAGAAAAAGCGATTTTGAAAGGACCATTTCACACTACTACAGATGTGATGGGAAAGTCACAAGTGGACCTTTGCACAACTCTGAAAAAGGCCTACCACAAAGTATTCAGATATGGTAACACACTGAGTAGTGCATATGCATGAGAGGAGTACTCTGTAGAAGAAGACGAGACTTACTAGTTAGCCCAGTATATCCAAAAAAATGTCAATGGATATAGGTGTTTTAGTTTAACAGATCTTTCTTTTTCTAACAAACTACTGTCTCTTTTCATAAGCAGAGCAGTTACGAAATAAACTATCATGTTTTTGGATCATTTTTTTCTAATTCTCTTCCAGCAGTGACTTAGATCTGCAGACATATCAATACATGTATACTGCAAGTGTGCAAATGGCTTGGCCTTTTTCTTTGTATAATATTATTATAAGATACTTCAGTAGAAAAAGGCAAATATTTACTATAAGAAAAAAATGTTTAACTATATACTGTAGTTCTTTTAATTTGCTTCTTACCAAATTTTTCTAAGCTCCTGAACAGGCAAACGTGATTTTTCAAAAAACTGTCTTGCAACTGATCCTGGCAACAGGCTATTGGGGTCAGGCTGCAAGGTACAGAATTGTGTGCGATAATATTCCAGCTGTTCTTCATTAATAACCCATACCTCGCTGTCACCATCTTCTTCGGCTTCGCTACTGTGTCGATCTGAAGACTCTTCCTCAGTTCCCAAAAGCTGACGTTGCTCCTCGCATACTGTTGTTAAAAATAAAAACCTCTATACTTTTAATTATCTTGTTGGTACATCCTCTTCGTTCACTTTTTTAAAATATTATATATAATATAAACTTTCACTACGAACTTACTTTGGTTATTATTCCCAAATGTTTCAACGTGGTGTACGTCTTCTTCAGTGGGAGTAAATACTGAAAGTCTTCACAGAGTAACGGTTATGGACTATAGGTGTGTGTGGTGGGGGTTGATGGTGGGAGGGAATTGGCACTGGGGTTCAAATTGTGTGTTTGGATCAGTGTATCGAAAGGTATGTGTGACCTATAATGTAATTGTTCATTTAATATGTTGTTTGGTTGTAGTGCGTGATATCTGTATATTTCGAATTGTTCTGCTGTGTTTAGTTTTCTACTTTTAGGTAAGTAGTGTAATATTTCCATGTTGTGCTCTATGTTTGTGTAACTGTGGTTCTCATTTTGTAAATGTGTGGCAAATGTGGAATGTATGTAATTTGTGGTGAGGGCTTTTAAATGTTCTGAAAATCTAGAAGAAAAAGATCTTCCCGTCTGGCCGATGTAGAATTGGTGACAATCATAGCAGTTTAATTTATAAACCCCTGTTTTGCTGTATGTGTCTGTGTATTTGTTAGTATTATTTATGTGTTTCCTAATGGTGTTGTTAGTTCTGTAGGCTACTTTATAATTGTGTTTCCTAAATGTGTTAGCGATTTTGTGTGTATTGGAATTGTAGTATGTAAGTGTGATGTATTTACTGGGTTGTGTGCTGTTCCCTCCCACCATCAACCCCCACCACACACACCTATAGTCCATAACCGTTACTCTGTGAAGACATTCAGTATTTACTCCCACTGAAGAAGACATACACCACGTTGAAACGTTTGGGAATAATAACCAAAGTAAGTTCATAGTGAAAGTTTATATTATATACTCTATACTTTTACTTAATAAAAACTAAAAACTAAATAAAAACACTTTAATAAAAACAATATTACTTTTACTAAAGACTTCTGCGCTACTAAAAAGACAATTTAAGATAACTTTGCTGTCTGTTGACTGTAACATTTATAAGATCTACAATTTAATTATATCCCAAGTTGTGAGGCAGATTTTTTTGTATATAGGTAACAGTAATACTTTGTAATTTAGCATTGATTCACGAAAAAACTATACAAAGATGCAGATTGGAGATTTTTTTTGTAAACAGACAAGAGTAGTACTTTGTAATCTACCATAATGTGTGAAAATAGCTTTAAAAATTGTATATATGACTCTGTGCTTTTACCAATTTCACTCTACCACCATTATATTGGATATCACTCGCAGTCCAGAATAATATCAGTATTTTGATCAAATAAAAAAATACAGATGTTTCTACTTACCTAACCCTTGCCAGTGTGAAGGCCAGTTCTTTTCATGAACACTATTTGTAGGCGTTGGTGAATCACTAGCAGTGCTTGATGCTTCTGGAGATGGTGCTGTTTTGTTTGATATTAATATCAGACCGTTTTCTTGAGCTGCATCTACAATCATGCTCCTTGGTTCTGAATCAGTCATATCTGATTATAACACATACCTAAAACATATTAAGAAATCTAACTTTCAGACCCATACAAAACAAACCTAATTCAACATGAGATTTTTAAATTTGCAAAATTTATTTTCAAAAAATAATTTTACTTCTAACAACTGAGTAGGCTAATTGTCATGTTCAATATACATTAATTTGTTAACTGCAAAACTTTAATGCCTACAGGCTTTTATATAAAGTGTATATAAAGTATATATATATAACATATGACATTTCAACATTTTAATAACTAGTGTTTTAAAATTCTACTTTGAACGTATAAGTTTCAACAAAAAATTGTTGTTATTAAATTAGTCTTCCTAACAAGATGATAGCTAAAGAAGTTTAAACCCCTGTTTTGTAATTACTATATTTTTATATAGTTCATTTTAGTGCCTATAGACGTGTAATCCTCCATATCCATATCTGGCAAGTCTTAGCCATTATAGCCTAATGAGTTCTCATCATAAGTTTAAAATTCTTAAAGAAAATCTTTATCTTCCCACTATCTGTATCAGCACTACATTTCGGATGTTTCAAGTAAGTAGCAGTTGGTACCAATATGTAGCGAACACTGCTTACACATTTAGTGTTTTAACAATCCAAAACACGTTAACAAGTTCTTTAATAATTTTTTGTCATTTAATTTACTGTTTTTAGCAATTCTGTTGGTTAAACCTCTGTTGTTACTGGGTCCAAAACAAGGTGTTGTTTACTGTGTACATTTAATTACAATCTGACGTAAAGACACAAAAACCAAAGCATATAGAAAATAATACTCACTTTTTATTTTACAACCTGCAAAAAAATATTTCTACGTCAAACAGGTTTAGCATGCATGTTTTAAGTGGTATCCAATCCACTTGTATGAATAGATAAACTAGCCTTTTCAGTCTGCCTTGTGACTTCTTCTTTATAGTTGACGACACATCTCAACGCATATGCTTCATCATCAGATCTTTAAAAATCCCTCATACGAGGTCGTCACTGGTTAAAATTCCAATTGCATCTGGACTGTACACATTAGCAAGTGCACACCTATTCACATTTGCTCGACCACTCAATAGGTATAACTGTCACTTAACTGGAATTTTAATCAGTGACGATTTTGAATTAGGGACTTTTTAAAGATCTCATGATGAAGTATATGTTTTGAAATATGTCATCAACTGAAACAAGAAGTCACACTGCGGGCTGGAAAGGTTAGTTTATTAGTCAAACAAGTTGTTATGATGGACTCTTATTCTGTAACAAAACTTGCTGTTTGATTTAAACATTATAAACTATTCACTCTTTTTCTTTTTTGCTACAACTGATTTGTTGGCTTTCACATTACTTGTCCCCACGTTACATTTCCAGCATTCTCTGTATTTTGTTTATACTTAATATGTTGAAGTACAATATATAAAGATATACTTTGTATTTTTCACACAGTAATGTTTTTGTGCACAAGGTTAGGTATGGTAGTCTAGGTTTTAATACAACTTTGTACCAAAAAATTTGTTAAAACTCTTATTTGTGTTTGATAATGTTATTGCGTTACAAGAAATTATATTTAATTTACATTCAATTGTTAGTCCTATGCTGTTTTCATAGCATATGCTGTTATTCATTACGATTTTAAATGCTGTTGTGTTCTAATCATCGTATTTGGTCATTAAACATTTAATATGTCATAACATGAGTGGTTGATTTCTTCACAAAGTAAATTAAAAACTGAACCGTTCTTTCCAAACCTTACACATGAAAACAACATAGTAATACATATTTTACCATACAGTTAAGCAGTCAAAATTTAAAAAATGCGTAATGCATATGCAAATAATGCGAAAGTACCTTATGCCTTCTTTAACATGAATTCTATCACCCTTGGGGTTTGTTTTGACAGATTTAATGATATAGTTAGTACAATTTAATACGTTCTCCAGGTGTTTAAAAATACAGATAAATCTGTACTACGAGAAGACAAATACATACCAAATGTGTACTTTCTGCAGCTAATATTTAATTAATATTTACAAAACACAGAAGAAACACCAATGCATTTTTCCTTGAAAGTTCTACAGGAAAAATGACAGCAGTAGACAGATATATGCAATATTTTCTCTTTTATTTGTATAAATTGCTAATAAAACTAATTAATATAAAAACACTTGACAAGAATCTGAATCTAATAACTGCGTGCAATTTCGACAAACTAACAAATTCTTTACCTGGTGTGTAACTTATTTTACAAACATGTTATCAATAACAATATTTTCCAATAGGCGTTCCACAAATACCAAGACTTCTTGTACTCTTTGAGGATTTAACTATTAATTATAACAGTTCCACAAGGGAGTTTAGGCTGACCAATTACCATTTAACGTCGATACCTGTTAATAAAACCTAATAAGTTATACACATACGCCCGTACCAATCGCAACACCACCTTTAATTAGTTTACGTTCTCCTAACATAGGCAAGACATGTAAGTACTTCGTACAGTTCACTCGACCAATACTAGTAACAGAAAAAAACAATCAAACCCACATAAATATTAAAATATTAAGTCATACTTCATTGGCAATCAGCATAACCTTACTTACTGAATTACGTACACCAAATTAAAACACTTCCACACAGTTCTTGGGGGGAATTATTTAATCCGTTAATGTGAGAAAAACTTTCATATTAATTAGACTCCTTCTTAACCGTTGTATTATATCAATTATTCAATACCACATAATATTTAACAAAATATGAGATGTTTAACCACTGTACGAACCACGGCACACTTGATTTCACCATCTTTATTCTTATTAATATATATAAACTTTCACGTATGAACTTGCTATACGTTGTCACTTCCCCAAACGTTTCGAGGTGATGTTCCTCTTCCTCAGTGGGAGTAATAACATCTTTATTCATTTTCAACTACCGTTACATAGTGATACTTGTTTTTTATTTATAAATTGTATTTACGTTTATTATTTTAAATAATATTTTTTAAATATTTTATTATATTAAAATAAAATTATTATTTTAAATCACCAAATAACTCCAGCTTTTCAAGAATCATTTTCTCATTGTCTAGGAATTGATAGGCGAGATTCGACGTGGGCGTGGCTGGTTCACGTCGTGTATTTTTGCATTTGTATGACTGTAATGTGTTTGACAAAACAATCGTTCACATACTGTGAAACAATCTTACTCAAATGTTTCAAGGAACCTATGTGCATAACGTCACAGACGTTGTGATACAACCTATCATGTGACCATGTTACGACAAACCGCTTATCTTAGTTACTTTTCAAACCAGTAGATAGGGGTTACGACTGGTTCATTTGTACATTAATATCGCAATTTTTGAAACGAAGTCAACTCTAGTTCGTAAATCTTGTTATTGCGAGCAAATCAATAGTTTCAATACAAAATCGTTGGATTGTTTCAGAGGGAGACAAATTTCATGTGAACAAATTATACCCACAGTTGTATATCATTGTCCTAAACTTCGACCTGAAATTACCTATAAAGGACCTGACCATAATCTAGAGGGCCTGGGTTCGATCCCTGAGATTCATTATTACTACATTATAACTCATTACTACCTCTGCGTATAAAATAGTAACCGCCACTCTGCCAAGTTTATAGACCGCTTAGGCAATAAAAATGTTCATTATTATTATCTATAAATAATTTCTTTCAAATGAAATTATGCAGCCAAGGGAAATGATGAAACCGTAACAAATGGCACAACGTATGATATTATGATTAAAAATAAAAATATTCAGTACAGGAACAATAAAATGTTTTAAAAAATAAATACATGAACACGATCTTTTGCAGGCCTATAAATGAGTGTCTCTTGTTCTGTACAGCGTCTCCTTGTTTTGGAGCCTTCAGTTCTCTTTACAAATTATTTTCATTACACATTTGGTCTGAACCGTGTGTACATTTTCAGGAATCTTGCTTTAATCGAATGTTTTGAATCACAGTTAAATAGGAAACGTGTTGGTCACGGTTTATTTTTATTTTTGCAGTTTAATAGAATTTGAAGAGTAATGTACTTTAATACAGTATAAAGAAGTTTTGTTTTTGGTTATATAACAGGAAACTACGTATAGAAATAAACAGAAAACTATCCTAAAAAAATAATTTTGCTGTTTTCCATAATTATAGGCCACAAAAATTAAACAGTAGGGCCTAACAACAGCAATTAAAAAGATCAAGCAATAAATTGCTTACTTAAGATACAGACAGGTCTGTATCCATTTTATAATAGGTAATACCTTTCAAGTAGCCTCAAATATACTTAACTACGAAACCCCATTTGTGAGTAGCCTCAAACATGTTTAACCACGTTTTTTGCCTTTCGTGGATCTCCTGAATAAGTGTAATCCTAAATCATGCAAAACGCAAATAAAGCTTTTGTATTGACATTGTAATAAAGACTGGGGTTGCATAAGTTGAGCAAAAAGTTACTGGTGGTAAAAACAAAGCAAAGAATTTTGCAAGTGGCAAGAGCACCGACGCGTAACAACAATTTGAAATTCAAAATGTACGCAGTTGTTTTGCCCGCCACTGTTAACTACCACGGCCTTCTTAAAACAACATGGATAGGTAACATAAACACTTTTCGATAATGTGAACAAATAAATTTGGTAACGAGTAACACCAAAGTAATTCCATCACAATAAATATTATTACCTTATTTTGTTTGTCCGTCTGGTGGCTTTATTTCTTCTTCATTATTACGATGCGTTTTGGGACATATGCCCCATCCTCAGGTATTGTCACTCAGCAGAGGTCGTAATTTAAGTAAAAATATTAACACATAAAACATATAACATAACTTACACATAATCAACAATAAAAACGTTTAAACTTTGGAGCATGTACAAGTCAAGATGCACATCCCGGACTACAACGGTCGACTGCTGAGTCTATGTTACTGCTTGCCGTGCACTGTGGACTTTGTCTGTATTTGTATAGCGGTATCGTATAGTGAATTTGACTGAAACTGTAACTGTTCATTTAGGAGGATTTCTTTTGTGTTTGTGTCCTTAAATGCCTTATATATTTCAAATTCCTCGACAGCACTCATGTATCTCCCTTTCCTGCATATGTGTAGGGGTTGAAAATTACTTGCAAAGTCTGTATAACTATGATTATTGTCAACTAGATGACGTGCATAATTTGATGTTATTCTGCTAGGATCTTTTTGGGCAGGTGTTCTCTAAAGCGTTTTTTAAACGCTCTACCCGTTTGTCCAATGTAGAAACAACAACAGTCGCTGCACACAACCTTATAAACACCTGTCCTGTCTTCAACTGAGTGACAATATCTGAGGATGGGGCATATGTCCCAAAACGTGTTGTAATAACGAAGAAGAAATAAAGCCACCAGACGGACAAACAAAATAAGGTAAATACTTTATTCTATCAATATATAAATAAGTGGCTTGGACACCGATAAACATGAATATAATATTATTACTTTCTACTACACACAGTAACAGTTTATTTTAATATATAAAGTCTCGAATAATATAACTATAACACGTTTTTCTATTAATAGTTGACTCGATATAAATTCGTTGTAAGTATATAACAAATAATTTAAACAAAATTAGGGTTTTTGCAAAAGGAGAAGATACAAACCCATTGTTAAAATAAAGGTATTGTAGACATCATTCCTGATAATTGTTATTTTTGAAGTTTTTTAAAGCTATATATTACAAATAATAAAAATGTATTATCTTTGTGTTATTTAAATAATAATAATAAATATTTGTGTACAATTTGTCATTATGTGTGTGGGTGAGCCCTCGTGCTTGGTATAAAACATCATCATAATCATGAGGCCTTTACATTCCTTATGAAATCTTAGGTTTGTGTTCTGAGTCGTAGTGTAATAATTATATTTAGTTAAGTAACAGACACGTCATGGACAACGAAATCCATTTTGTGTTCCGAGTCGTAGTGAAATACAGTAATTATATTTTAGCTTTATAGTTGCCCACCTCCCCGACGTAGTGAAATAATTATATTTTAGCTTTATAGTTGCCCACCTCCCCGACATGTCCAGGACATGTGTGAGCACACACACACACACACACACACACACACACACACACACACACAAATATCTTCCTGCAAGAAGCAAGAATATATTTATATATTTTCCATGTTTTTGTAGCTTTATACAAATTTCTTCAGAATACATGCAACTTCTGGAGTTATAAGCAGGTGTTAGTGGTATTCTTGTATGTGAATTCTAGTAGTTGTGCTCATTGTAAGTCCATCATATAAATGAAACTTCAGCCCCATTAAAATTCAATATAAACTACATAATTATCAACATCAGAATTCATATTGGTTAGTAATTGACAACTTATTACTCTATTGCAAGTTATAGTCACTTCGTGTCTCCCACTCAATTCTTAATCTAATCTCCTTTACACTTTTGCACATTCAGTTGTTTCTCTCCTGCTCTGCTTTAAAAAACAGTGGAATGAAAAAAACTTGAGTTTATAAAGTTCAGTTTATACTCCCCTAAAAATTAAAGTATTCTAGGATTACTGAATATGTTGCCCAGTGTTATTGCACTTTGGATATGTTGCCTGAGAAATCTGCAGGTGACTGTTTTTTCTCTCAGCATACTCTGCCCGTATATTCTGTGAGCTTGCCTGTTTGTTTGTGTAGAAATTTAATTGTGTAAAACATTTATGCTGCATGACATGGAAGGCAATCTCTCAATTTTTTTTTATTAATGAAAATACACATTAAATTAGACTTTTTCACTTTAAATTCCTTGTTTTGCAAATAGGAATCAGATGTTTTTACAGCCTTTCTGTGATCTCAGCTACTGTTTAACTCATGAGTGTGATTCGTGTAAGTTATGAAGTCATTATCAATAAGTATAATTTTTATATTTGTCTGACGACTACTTTCAAATTTATATAAACAAGTAACTACAACTGCAAACTGACATAAAACTGTTGCATAATTTTTATTGTATATCAAAATTTCATTTTTTTAATTAATACAAAAATATTAAACATCATAGTTTTGTATATTTGTCTATGCGGTTTTCAAAAGGAATAATTGAATTTTTATATGATATTATGATACATACACATTTTAGTAAATGATAACTTGTCTCCATAGGGGAAAATTTTGAAATCCATGAAAAACCATTAACATTCTAAATAAATGGAACTTAAAAACATGCATATCCAAAAAAGCTTCAGTGATATTTACAGATATCCAGGCAGTTGATGAAGAGAACAGAGAACAGAGGGGTTCCAGTTACGCTGTGTTAGCTGGTAAGTAGAATACCTATATACATACCCACTTGTGATATATCGTTTTATTGATATATTACATAGCACTGATTTTAAAGCTACTGTCCATTATTTATTTACTGAATTCTTCGGGCGCCATCTTGGTGTACTGCAAGAAATTAATTATTGTAAAAATATATGTGCTTACCATTTTTTCGGGCCAGTTTCTTTTCGGCGAACACAGGAGCAGAACTGGTTGTTCAAAATAAAGAAAACTTTATTTTGTTTCCCATTAATATAGTTTTATTAACAATTAGATATTCTCATCATTTAACTTTAAAAGATCATTAACAAACTACCTCTTTACCTCCTTCATCTATTATACAATTCTCATTCTAAAAACTCACATGAAATAAAATTGAAACATAGTATAAACTTTTTAATTAACAAAGAAAATCAAGATATTAATAGAAATAATTTTTTGACACACAAACCAGCCTTCTTAATTTACATAATTTCACTCACTCATACACACACAATTATTTTATGATTTGAGAGCTCTCATTTTATATTTTGTGTTTTATTAAAAATTTATTTCCCCATTATGCAAGTAATTTTGAAAAACCCTTGTTAAAATTTTATGGATACATTGCTACTTAGCTGTTCAGTTGAGTTGAAGGCGTCACACTTTTACACGCACATTGTTCAGTTTTAATGAATAATTTCCGAAAAAAAAATAAAACTGTTCTTGTAATGAAGAGAAAAACTGTTAGTTATTTTTACATTTCTAATATTACTTCACATTTTTATATGTTGTGGGCCCGCAAAATTACGTTCCGGAACTTTTACGTATACCACTCGCGCGAGTGACGAAGTTAGACTGGGAATAAGCCACTGGCGCTATTTTATGAAGTCGCCGTGGTTGTATGACCAACTCTTATTGTTTTAAAGTTTGTATTTCTATGCCAGCAGACTGTTTTTTGTTACATAACTGCATTCCACCACAGGGATCGTCTCTGACGTAATGTCGCCTGACGATCCGTTACATAATTTGTTGACAGTTTTTTGTGTGTCATTGGTTGACCTTAGCACAATTCCGTCAGTTGTTTCACTCACTTTATAAAATATTACTGAATAATGGTCACGTATAATGTCAACAGCAGTGCTGCCACTGTCGCTTTTGTCGCCACCACTAAATTTACCTTTGTCTGCGTTTGTCCCTATTATTCGAGAAAAAATGTTATTTACTTTATGAAAAAATACAAACTGCTTTATTACCCCA
This sequence comes from Magicicada septendecula, assembly GCA_034769895.1. Classification (NCBI taxonomy): domain Eukaryota; kingdom Metazoa; phylum Arthropoda; class Insecta; order Hemiptera; family Cicadidae; genus Magicicada; species Magicicada septendecula. The sequence continues at coordinate 121,324,767 of CM068372.1, forward strand.
AAAATAGGCCCGTTACACACTGTTTGTGTAGTCCACAGTAATTACGGTTTTAAAAAATAAATAAAATAGCTCTAAGTAAACAAAAAAATTGGCTTGAAGTAGACAGAGTGGGTATTTCATTTCCTTCATCTAATACACTTTCAAAAACATTTATTTTTTATTTGCTTGGGCAAAAATCTAGTTATTTTTTACTTCTACACACATGGTAGCACTGGAACACGATAGGAAATGGAAATTAACTCATAATGTTGAATGACCTAACTGGGAGTTTGAAGTAAAGTAGGAAATAACTAGGACAGAAACAATAAGTGAACAGCTTTTATTCTGTATTAGTTATGTCCCTGGAATTCTGGTAAAAATACACCCATCAAGCATGGGTGGTGCCATGGGGGGCCCAAAAATTTTCTTGGCCTACCCTCGCTCTGCCCCACTCCCCAGATTAGAGCAGCTGTTAAGTGCCAATCTAGATGATGGGAAACGTTTTACAGACAGAAATTTTACACTGTTTGGAATTATATGTAAGGTAGATATTAAAGTAGTGGATGACGATGCTAAGCAATTTTATAACTTTACAAATAGGGTACATAAACGAACGTAATTGATGCTTAGTAAAGCAACGTTGTTTAGTTGTTTATGAAGTCCGAAGCAACATGAACTAGAACATCAGTTTAATTTGTGTTTATAGTCATGTTAAGACTACATATTTCAATCTGTTTTTGAAGTTTTAATACTCCATTTAGTCGTGTACAGTAGAAGAATTGCACTTTGTAAGTGTAAACCAAGTACGATTTTCAGTGACTGTAAAGCGAGTCGATGGTATACCTAATGTATTGATGTATAATTTCCACTTTGTTTATGGTGACTTATTTTTTAATGTAAAGTAAATGTAAGTATTCAGAATAAATTGTCGCATATTAAACATTAAAGTTAAGTAAGGTACTGAAGCAGGAAACAGTTGACTTGGCAAACATGAAATTTGTGGAATAACCGCTTGTTTGCATACCAATAGGTCTAGTTTATGAAAAATAGCATTGTCATATAAAACAGTTATAACAGTTGAAAGGTAATTAACCAAAAACTTGATCTGGCTTGTATAATAGATAAATGTCATCAATAATAATAGTAGAATTAAGTTGTTTCAATAAAAATGATTCTATTGGAGATGAGTGTGAGTACTGTATATTTTTATTTTTTTTTTTGTATTATGTGTTTTTTGTTCTTTGATATTTTCACTGCTGATTCCCATACTTTGAAGCAGAAGAGCACAAGACTAAAAAAGGTAAGTGCGTGGAAATAATATACTAAATATTCTGTAATAATTTATTTATGGAGTGGTTGTAGGGGTAAACATCACCCATTTTTGTTGCAGAAACACATGTAGCTTTTAATTTCATTTGTGAACTCCTATCATGCAAAAATAGCTTATAGTGTGGCCCACCCAGTTGTCATTCTGGCCTAACTTTGAAATGCCCCCCAAGTTAGTCGGCCCCCTAACTTTGAAATGCTGGAGCTGCCACTGCCATCAAGGAATGTATACAGTTACATATAGGATGTAAGTTCATTCATCCTCATGCAGACAAACTGAGGTACCTGTTAGTATTCTACTGTGTTCCATCTCAGAAAAATCACTGGTTCCTTGGACAGAGCCACCAATACCATCATATGGTCCTCCACCATGCACAAAAACAAATGGTAAGCTTTTCTGTTTAACATATTGTTACGTAATATGGAACGCTCTACAAGTATCTCGGCAGCTGTAATGCGTGTGTGTGTGCATATTGCTGCAACTTTGAGATGAAAGACAATTACGTAACACTTATTATGCGTCAACAAATGAGACTATTCCAGACCATACTGGTCAGTGCACTGTGTTCAAGGACACTGTTTTAATGGATTCAAGATCGCCTGTTTGTTTAACATGTCATCCAAAGTTACCAATTATTCTGGCATCTCAGTGGAGTATAAATACAGTAGACGCCCTCTAGTCCGGCCTCGGTTGGATCGGCCGCCGGATGGTTCGGCCAGCCATACGGTGAGTCACACAGTCTAGATGAGCCTCCAGCGACAGGCCCCAGCTTGTTAAACGGAAAATAGGCTATATGTAGTAGCTCAGTTCACCCGCGCTTTTGTTCATGTGTGGATGTATATCTTATGTTGTGCGTTCTGTGTAAATATATCTGTGTATATAGTGTGTGTATAGTAATAATGTATGTATCTGTCTAAATAAAAACGTTTTCCGACATAAATGCGAAACGAAAACACATGTTTGTGACTATGGACCAAAAATTATAAGTCCTTCAGCATGTCGATTAGGGTGAATCGGTCCAGAGTATTAGAGTCCAGTAATATCTCTGTGAGTTTATAGTAATTTTCCTTGTTTGTTTTTTTACTTGCTACCATGGAGTAAGGAGTAATTATAATTATTAGTAATTTATATATACTGTATTGGGTCATTTATAGTATGAGGTTTATAGTATGAGGTTTTCAACCTCTGAAGAAGCTTTTTAAAAGTGAAAACCAGTTCAGGATGTAAGGTAAAACTTTATGTTTTTACTCATAAAAAACTTTGTGCTCCGAGTCATTAGTTTAATAGTTGTATTTAGTTAAGTAACGGACACGTCATGGACAACGAAACCCAAGAATGGATCATTCATTAAAGAGCATTATTTCATCATTATAGCATATTTTTGGTTCGTCCAGCCATTTTGTAATCCGGCCTAGGTTCTGGTCCCGAGGTGGCCGGACGAGAGGGCTTCTACTGTATAGGCATTCAACAATGGTCAGTTCAGTTTAAGTGCCAATTTATTCAATTTAGGCTCAAAGTATTGTGGCAAAGTGTTATAACTGTGCGGGACTCCATTAGTTGACGTTATTATTGCATGTGGACAAATTTAATTTGAACTATTGTACGAGTATAATCTTGTTGATAACCTGTTGATTACAAACTGTAAATTGTGATAATTAAAGCTGGTGATTAGTAACTTGATTGGTGTCTGTAATTTTGTTTTCCACTGTACCATATGACAATCAGTTAGAACGCCATAAAAATATATTTTAAAAAGTTTTTGTACTAATCTGCTGCCTTATAAATAAAATAAATTAATATATTTCTACCTGGAACTGTTGACTTGTTATGGGTGACACAGAATTTTTAGAAGGAATGTAATCAGGCTGTTGTATTTGCTAAGCACACTTAATTAGGCAGAATAACTATAAGGATTTGATGTTGGGAAAAGGTGAATAGGAGAAATACCAGGACGAGTCTAAGAAAGAGGTTCTTGGATATAGTGGTTGCAGAAATGACTTTCATAGTGTGCAGAAATTTTAAATTGAGAGTGATTATGATGGGGTGAGGAAAAATAAGAAGGAGAAAATAAAGCACAATTTCATGCTTGAGACCTAGTATTATTTGAACTGTATATAAAGGTGTAGAATAATCATCACACGCAATGAGTGATGCATGAGGGTAGGGAAGTTTCATTAATGCTGTAGACTCATGCGATGGTGACAATAAGAGCTGTAGTCTACAGTGAATCAGGGTACTGATTTGTTTGTACGAGGGGCAGTCAAAAAGTTAGTTGCACTTGCATAAAAAACGCAACATGCAGATTATTTATGAAAAAACTTTTATTTATATGAAAGTACAATTAAAGATCTACTTTTCTATAAAGTCCCCAAGTTTATTCAAACACTTATCATAGCGCGACACGAGTTTCTCTATTCCTTTGTTGAAAAAATCCCGTCCAACGTCTGATAACCATTCCTGCGTCACAATTTGGACTTCTTCATTGGTAAAATATCGCCGCTTTGCAAGGGCCTCTTTCATAGGACCGAACACGTGGAAGTCACACGGCGCAAGATCAGGAGTGTAAGGAGGGTGTTCCCACTCCTCCCACTTAAACGTTTCGAGACGTTCCTTCGTAATGCATGCCGAATAAGGTGTTGCATTGTCATGCAGAAGCACAATCCCTTTTGTCAGTTTTCCGGGCCGTCGATCTTTAATCGCCTTTCTCAGCCTTTTTAAGGTTTCACAGTATGATACTGAATTAATCGTAGACCCCTTCGGCATAAATTCAGTATGTACAACACCTTTGTTATCGAAGAAAATGGTCAGCATCACCTTTCCGACAGACGGAACCTTTCGGCACTTTTTTGGAGGTGGGGAATGAGGATGTTTCCACTCACGCGAACTTCGTTCCGTTTAGGGTGAAAAATGATGAACCCAGCATTCATCTCCGGTAACAAGTTTGTCCAAGAAGTCATTACCTTCCTTCTCATATCGATCCAAAAACTTGAGAGCTGACAGAAAACGTTTTCCCTTGTTTTCTTCTGTCAATAAACGAGGCACCCATCGAGCGCAAATTTTTTGACATTGCAGTTTCTCAGAGATGATGTAGTGTACACTTCCATGCAAAATACGCAATTCGGCTACAATTTCGTCTACTGTGATTCGCCTATTTGCAAGCACCAATTGGTGAACCCGTTCAACGTTGTCATCTGTGACCGAAGTTGATGGCCTTCCCTGCCGGTAATCGTCCTCCATATTCGTGCGGCCATTTTCAAACAACTCGCACCATTTTGAGATGGCCTGGCATGAAAATGCTATGTCACCATACACTTCTCTCAACTGGCAATGAATTTCAGTAGGGTTGCACCCCTTTGCCCACAGAAAACGAGTCACTGCGCGTAATTCTAACTTGGATGCAACTTGCAAATGACGCGACATATTTGATGGCTAACAATGGACTAACCGTTCCAACCACGTAGATGCGTTAATAAAGCTGAGGAAACGGAAGTTCAAACCAGTGTTGTCAACAACTTTCATCAAAATATCCCTTGTAGAAAAAAAAGTACGGTCCAGTGCAACTAACTTTTTGACTGCCCCTCGTACATTTAAAACACCAAGAAGTGGAGGTGCATGTTATCAGAATGATGATAAAAACATACAAGAGGAAGAAAATCAATTAGAACTACAAAATAAGTCAGGAAATTAATATGATTAACGGTTCCTAGTTAGCTAGAAAAATTCAATGGGTGATGACAATAAGATCATCTTATAATTTTTCTTATAATAAGAAATCAATTTAATTTTATTTACAGGCTATCAAGGAAGATATTTCAAATTTTCTTTTACATTCAAAAGGTACAGTTTTGATACAGTAGAAATCATGTGTTTACTGCAGGCTGATTGGTTCTCTGTGGGGTCATTGTAACAATCACATGCATTCTGTAATGTTTGACACACAAACAAAACTGCTTCCAAAGCAGGTGTGGATCAAGGGAGGGAATCCCCCCCCTCAAATGGTCACATCAGACGAAATTTTTCTCTTTGTCTTATGATTGTAGAATGGTTTTGTGTTGTGAATATGATACAAAATTCATATCATGTTTGTAGGTTCATGATTTTATTCTAAAATTACTTTAAATTGTAACTGTACCTTACCACTAATTTAATTTTTGTTTGGTACACAACTTAAATGAGTAGTGTATATTTTAAAATGTAAGTGAATATTAAGAATTGACAAACACAGATATGATTATATACTTGTATGTTAATAAACATACTGTGTTGATAATAGCACACTGTATTTTTATCTTCACTCATTCCTATCACTTATACTTTAGATCATTAAAGAATGGTCCAACTTTACATAGCCTCCCAAAGTCAACTCTCTCCTCCCCCTAAATTGCTAGGTGGAGACTCCCCTGTTCTGAAGAATTTAATTTGACACATCATTTTACTAATGCACGTAACAACTGTATACACTCATTACACATGATGATTGCTCACATGAAACAGCCCCTTAACATCAGTCAAATTTTATGTAATGTAAAGTTACAAAATTCTAAAGACTATTTGAGGAAGGTAAGAATTACTATTTAGAATGAAACTGCTCAAGATATCATTGCAAAGTTTTATGAAAGGAATAGAAAAGGACATTTTTACAAAATATAAAATCAATTTTTACTTAGAATTCATGTACATGGTACAAAACACTTAAACACACAAGTATTCATTTCATATTTCTTTTAAGATATAAACTCTAAATTGTATGAAATAAATAGAAAAAAAACAACATATGAAAACACAGTTTTAAAATTAAATCAATGTGTATAGAATGTTAGGCACTTAACAAATAACATATAACATTTATCAGATCTTATTTGTGTTATGTAGTTGTTTTCATTATAAAGGCTGCAACAAAATAATGATTTGAAATATTTAACATGCCTTTGGCATAAGTATATAAACACAATATACACAGAATCTACACTTGCATACACAGATATTCAATTGGAATAGTAATTATTGTTATTATATAAGAATATTTTTAACTTGTCTCTTTTTAACAAGGTTTTGTACTTTCATTTAATTTTCATAAACTTGTAATTTTAAAAGTGTACTTTTGTATACTATAAATACCACATATTATAATCAGCATACTAGGTACTTTTAAAAATACTTACAGCATAATTTAAAAATTTATCAACATTATTCCAACATGGAACACAAATATTTTAGATACAAATTTTTACCTGTTGTATTGTGTAATGTATATAATGTAATGTAAGTTCACACAGCAACAACCTTCCAAATGACAGTGCCATCCCCAAAAACAGAATAGATAGCGCTCCTAGTGTAACCTCTGATGAAGCTTGCAACTAGGGAAAATTTTTTATCTAATTAAAGATTGTCAACGTTAGAGAAGCTCAATTTGCGCCAGTAGGGAGAAATGTGGGGGTGCACGACAATATTGGTAGGTACCCACTCCCCCCCTACTCCACTCTCGTGTTTCACTGTGCATACGCTTCTCTATCGTTGACAACCTCTACTTGTGTTCTGTGTTGAAATAGTGTTTATAAGTTCTTAGTGATACTCTGACACATTGTAGGCAACAGAATCCAAGAATAATGTAAAAGTATAATAATATGTAGCTGTAAAATAATTTTTATTTTGTTCAACAAAGACGAGATGGTAATAATTTGATTATTTATTAAACAGTACATTTTATTATTCATTAACAAAGATAATTAATACATTTTATTGGTACATTATACAATATATACTATATTTAAAATCAAGTGATACAATAATGAATGCCAATATTGTATTACATGATCCTTAACTGTAGTATTGGTTCATAAATTCTGAATTTGTAATTAATTAATAGTGGTTTTTGTTATCTAAATGTTGTTAAAATCTCACTTTCTTGCTTGTTTTGTTATGCATATCACACTACTCCTCAGCCACTATGCAATTCTTAGTATTTTTTAGAGAGGCTTAATGACCAAAATGTGTAGCAAGACAAACAACGTGTAACTTGACAATGTGTATTGTTAAGTGTACAAGGTACAACTTACAAATTACTTACCAATGTGGCATAAAATAAATAATATTTGAAATATGGCATTGAAACACATTTCACTTCATGTATACATGCCACATGCACAGAAATATAGAGAAACTATGTTATTAACTAAAGTGGCATTTCAAGTCATTTCACCCAAGCTCATGTAATTAAGTATACAAGAATATCTATCTCATGACATGGATTACTTGAATGTACTCAAATTGGGTTTCAGTTGGTATTCAACTTTTTCATGAGAGAATTGTGTGATTTTAGAAATAATGAATCATATACTGGTATTTGTATATTGTTGTGAATAAGGACAGTATGACGTTTGCCTTGACTGTAGGAGTAGAAGAAATAATCTCTGTAGAATCAGATGAATTTAAAGCAGATGAATGGATTTTGGGAAATGAAGAAAAATTATACAATGCAGCTCTAATAGACAAAGAAATTGTTAACTGGATGAGATCAGTTATGAAGTTGACAGTAATTCAGTTAGTTAATAAAACAGTGGACATTCAACGTCTTACAGTTCAACACGAGAATACTTAAACACATGTTTATTAATGGCTACCTTTTTATTGCCTAAGTAGTCTAGGCATTAGATAGGGTATACATGTTTATGTGACATGTTTGGCATATGAGAAAAGTAGTGTGGTCAGGACTATCCTTCAGCTGCCCATTATTATCCTAGGATGTTATCCCAGGCTGAGTTTACCTGAGGGCTGAAAAACACATGTTGACTTTATGGTGAATCCAGGAATGCAACTCAGGCCCTCTAGATTAGTAGCCAGGCACCATACCACCTGGTCTATTAAGCCACATTATCCTAATAAACGAATTTTTATTGCTGGATAATACAATCAAACTCCCACTAGAATATATTTTTCAACATGCATCTTTAATGTGATTAGACATTATCATAAAAAATTAATAGTGTGCAAAAACATAATGGGTTTTTCAAAACAAGGAAGCCTAAGTAAATACTGTAGGCCTAAAAGTGGTCATAATACATAGTAATAAACCATGCAAAAAGGCAAGCCATTAATTTTTCCATTTAAAACAGCATGTTTTTTGTAATTGTGTCCTAATTAACAGCATGGTTTGATAATCTTAACAAAATCGATACCTAATCCAAAAGCATCAGACTTTTACAGTTTCGAATTGTGGTGACCATTATACATTATGTTATATACTGAAAAGAATTAGTACAGACACATAAAAAATTTAAATTATTAAAATGTATACAGCACGACAAGCATGTGTGATTTCTTAAAAAAACAAAACTGATCTGCATCTGATAATTGACTGGAAATTGTGATGTTCTTGGTATAGAAACGTAATCAATTCTTGAACACTATGCATTTACAGATAATAAAATATTATTGAAATACAGATCAAGCATCTCTTAATAATAATTCTGAAATTTTCAAACAGAAAATTCACAAGTTTTGTATGTATCTGATGCTAGAGATGAAAACATTCAGATTGAACAATCTTGACCAGTGTTGGCAAAAATGTCGTGTACTGCTGTGATGCTAGTTTGTTACAGTAGTTGTCAAAGCCAGATCCTGTTTGATTAACAGTAGTCATTGATATTTTGCTACAGGTGTTGCTGAAAACATGTAGATAATAGTTGGGATAAGAGTAGAAAAGAAATCTGCAACATCCAAAGTGGCATACAGTATCTCCCTTCAAGAAAAAATATACAATTTCAGTATATAAGTATAATATTGTAACATGAAATTATCAGTAATATCCAGTGAAGCACTCAGGCTGGAAAGAATGGTCAAAATGAGATATTAAAGCTGAAAACATCCAAAATCATGATGTTTTTAAAATAGCTCTCTTCTTAATCAAGTTCTGGATGCATACTGAATTGTAAAATTAGCTGTTGTAGGTACTGAATACTAGAGTGAGAACATGTTACAGATAAGTACACTGTTGTAAAGTACACAACTAGAATCAAACATTTTTTTTAAAAGCAAAATGATAATATTGTCAAATTGTACATTACATTGGAAGTGGGAGAGAAATAGGTGAGTGGTATAAGTTGCAGTCAGCTGATATATGAACTGCATAGCTCTTGCAGCAAATACAACAGTTTAGATTTTTCTTATGGATTATGGCGTCTGTTAGTATACAGAAGGCATGAATGCTATTTCTGTCTCACTGTAAATGAGTTTTATTGTCACAGACAGTGACAGTGTGCATACCACAATATATCTGATTTTTATTTCTATGCTCTACTTAAATTATTGCAGTATTTATTTTTTTCTTTTCGATTCTTAGCATCTCAAATATGTTCAATGATCACTTTTTAATATCCTCAGTAAAAAACTTGAATAACTATACATGGCAAAATAACTTGGTTTTGCATTCTCATTTGAGTTATATTCCCATGTGATTTTATTCTTCCTTAATTACTGCGCTTATACTGAGTATAGTCAGTATCTCTGCATGAGCCCATTGTTCATGTGGTCATTATATTCTCTTATAGATACACAGAACCTACAATTTAATGAGACCTTCAAATAGAAAATACAGGTGAGTTACAAAGCAGTGATACTGCTGCTGGGTTGGAAACTGTGTTGCAAAGAAGAGTAACTGCCTAAAACTAAAATCAAGACTATTTTACATAATTTCATTATAAAATATTGAGAAAATATTTTTAAAATCCAAAATTCATTATAATTCACTCCCATGTGATTTGAACAATGTGCTCAGGTTAGGGACGTAGCCAGGGAGAAGGTCCAAGGGATCCAGACCCCATCCCCCCCAAAAAACTGAAAAATGCCAAAAACTATAGTGTAGCACTAATGGTTAAACAGTGAGTATTGTTCGCAGAAAGACTGTGTTCAGGACAATCACACTTACATTATGTACATTTTTTATGTTATTTCACAATAGACCTGTAGGGTGCCGTTAAGAAAATTTTGTTTTCAATGAGTACAGTGCGATTTAGAAGCATAAGGGGTTTTTTTAACTTTTTTGATTTCAAATTACAAAAATAATGAATTAAAATTGTGACATGTTTAACCAGACTTTTTTAGTGGCAATTATGTCGTAGATAATACGGACTGAATAAGTCAAATTCAAATTTTAATATTCAGATAATGTCCTTGTTTCTGCCTTGCTCAGGCCCCTCCATCTTTCTGGAAGGAAATATCCCAGAATGGGTATTCTCATCTTTGGTTCCATGCCTTCAATCCAACCTGGACCTCCACTGAACAAATTTTTGGCAATGTACCTAGCTCAGGTTGAACTAAACAATAATTTTAAAATTGTAATTTACCATAAGTTTAAAAAATAAACTTTTTTAAAAAATGTAATCTACATATTTATTACACTTAATCAGACTAATGTTTCACTGCCTTTAGTGCTCATGTGAGTCCTATGCCTTTGTATTCTGTTTGAGTGCTTATATTGACCAATATGGTGATTCTGTTGAAAGTGAGTGTGTTTTTTGTGCGAACTGTGTGGCTCAAATAATAACTTCCATACTCTGAGTGGTGCTGGAGAACACCCAAACAAAGAAACAATGACTCCCAGTACGAGGAAGGCAAAGAGTCTAAATAGTGACAACCACAATGATGTCGAGGACGATGTGCGGGACAGAAGTTGTGGTGACAGTAGCCATTGTTCCCTGTTCCAGAACTCGTATGTATTTGATGCGACAGTACTGGTTGCTACGATGATGTACAAGAATATCAGCAAACCAATTTTCCAGTGACAGCCAGCACATGACTTCTCTTTAGACATCAAACCAAGGACGATTAGAGCTGCAGTCAGGATCAGATAAACAAATTGTGGAATTATAACAAATCTCAGAAATGCTCCACTGTTCTGGTTACCGACTAAACAGGCACCTGAAAAAAAACCATAATAATTAATAGTGAGAGGAAAACAGTAATTAAATAAAAATTCAGTATATAACTCATGCTGATCATTGTAGTCACAATTAAAAAAATATTGAAGTCATAATAAGTTCTAGTTGAGTCCATATGGAGACATGCCATCTTTTAAGAGTTTTGTAATTTTATGCAATTTTGTATTTTATATAATTTTTTTTTCAGTTTTGCATAATTATTTTCTAATTTTTGTACATTTATTTTTCTTTATTTTTATTTTGAATTAGGTTTTCTCAAATCTGCCTTGTTATTTAGTTAATTCTATGCATTTGATATTTGATATAAGTATCAGATAAGTATGTGGTGCATTTCAGATAAGTATTGATCTCAAACTTCAGAAGTTTCACTTCCGAGTTACTGAACTGAGACATATGTGAAGACTTTCACACCATACTTACTACCACGTTCTTGGAAAATGCATATTCCTGGTAGGCATTTCAACTAATCTAGGTTGTGGGTGGAAAAAGTATCTTTTGCCACTAAAGCATATACAGTTATACACACAGTTATATACTCATGTTCTAATCTTGTTACTGAAATGTGTCAGTGTACGATGCAGTATGTAAATGTATATATTGTTACGACGGACTCAGATTGTTTCGACGGACTTTTTGAGAGTGTTATGTAATTGTCATAGCATTATCGATTGCATATTTCTAATTTGCGGCCAATTCTAAGGGAAATATTTACTTATATATTTACTTAAGGTCATTTAATTTATATATTTCTTTCTGGGCAATATCTGATAAATTTATAAATTCCCTCAAATCTTTTTAAGCTTGTTGCTGCTTCATACTGAATGAAGCCTTTTGGTATCACCACTAATATCACGTCCAAAATGACTTAGTTAAATGCTTTAACTAATTTGGTAAACTTATGTCAGGGGCGTACTTACGGGAGGGATGAACGGGACCGGACTCCCCCACCCAAGAGACGAAAAAAGTTGACGGATTTTGTTAATCTCTTAATGCTTAGGCGTTTTTATTAGATTTTTCAGCTGTGAACATTAATATAATAGTAACTCTTTTTAAATATACAAACAGGGTTGTTAAACAGCATTTGTGTATACGTTTGAAATATGAAATACAGGAAAATCAAGTCAGTCAATAAGTAAAAACGTTTCAATAAAGCATATTTTTATCGCATTATTACAATTTACTTTAATGGTATTGATATCGGGATGTTTTCTTTTGTATGAAGCCGACTCGACCAGTCCCCCCCCCCCACCAATGCCAAATTCTAGATACGCCACTGTCTTATGTAGCTAATATTTTGAGAATATCTTATGTATGACGTTGTGTCAGGAAGCTTCCAAGTTTCATTATGAATGTGATGTAAATAAAGAGGAATTTTTACTGATCATATAGTAAAAGGAATGTTTGAAATAATCCTTCTTTAAGTGATAATGTCTTCCCATATTGACTTTACACTTCTTGGTACGATTTTGATTGATTATGATCTCACACATACACGCGCGCGCGCATCAATGCGAGTTGGAAAGACTCGAGCATCTCTTCATCTAGATAAACATGTAACAAAAAGATTAAATAACTGGGGGTTTACGAACAAATTCTATTTTGTCCACGCTTTAGTGTTTTGTGTGTACATACGTTATTCATCACACACTGTTTTCTTTTGTGTTTCATGAAAAGACAGTCAGCAGTGTTGATTTGTTTTACTTTACTAATGGTCCAGACATGAAACTACTGGTAATTCTCCAATTACTGATGTGTAATTTACGATGCGCACTGTTTTATAAGTTTCACTTCTGTCGCTTGTGTGGGGTTGTGAAGTTGAAAGATTTTGTAGGGTGGAACAGGCAGTATCTTGCCTATACCGTGATGTGAAGATGTTGATGATGATGACTAATTATTTCAAAAAAGAACAATTAATTTCAAGACGATTATATACTACTTAACACTTATTAGAAAACGTTCCCATTCCACTATAAATGACAATTTTATTTTTCTCTGTAAATATTTTAGTTTCAACACTTTAGTAATATTAAGATGTAATTTATTGTACTATAATGTTGGTTATTATAATTTAATTTTTTTATTTTATGTGCTGTAATTTTGGTTACAATAGTTGTAATTTTTCGTTGAAGGGTTTGTGAGGATCGGTCAAAAATATAACACAAATTTTAACTTATTTGTGTCGACATTTCATTATGTAACATATTTGTAACATTATGTAAATTATCTGATGTAAGTTTGTAAAGTTCTACAGTTATTGTGTAATTTAGAATTTTCTAAATTAATGATTGTTTTTAATACCAGTAGTGAGTGAAACATGTTAAAAATAACGTTTAATAATTACATAATTGAACATCCCTTAATCTGTATTTAGCTATAATATATTTTACTATGCTATATGTTGACTGGTAGGCTATATGTAAAAACGTTTTCTGTACCAATTCTAATATCTACTTGTTGATTATTGCTTTTATTATTAATTAATAAATACCATTAGATTATGAGTAATTTAAATTGTAATAGTGTATAAATTAAGTTCTGTGATATTATAATTTTCTCGTTGTCTTAAAGAAAACATTTGAATATGTAAACAAACTATTTCAACTCCTTCACATATACAATGATATATACATACGCACGCACATATGTATGTGCACACACACTCACATACACAAATACGTTCACACAATTTATTGTTCTGTTGTGTTTGACGTTTCTTTTGTATTTATACACAGGTCCTGAAGATGACAATAAACATTGTCGAACCGTCAGGCACAAATAAGTTAAAATTTGTGTTATATTTTTGACCGATCCCCACAAACGCTTCACCGAAAAATTCATTGATTGATGGTTGATGGTCACTACGAATTTAAGGTATTATTGTAATGTTAATAGTTAGTGATACTTTTTCTGCTGATAACTTGTAGACCTCAATAATGAAATTATTATTTTTTATTTACATATTAAATCATTTCGAAATTTTTACGTTGATAAAAACAGTCTTTCACTTCACAGTAGACTCCATAAATACCTCATATTCGGTAAATGTGGACTAATAACGATTTTTATCTTTCTACAAAAAATTACTTCAGGACATTCCGAAATTATCATAAATCTCGGCAATGTATTGAACGTCTGACTGCAGGATCTTGATTCCATGGCCGCGGGTTTACAGTAGCTTGCTATGTGAGTGTGTGTTTTATTTAGGAAAACATAATTTCTTATCTCATAACGGTTATCTGGCTGACAAGGTAAATAAACATACATCCTGCTGGCTTTGGTAAACACTGTTTATCCTTCGTCAGACAGGCAAGCAGGCAGCAGCGTGTTGTTATTTATCGGGTTGGTGATCTCACCAGCCCCCATGAGCTGTGCTGCTCTTCAAATTAATTATCCACAAACAAGATAAACATGTACATTCTCTGTGTAAATAAGTCAACAACATTACAAACATAGGCCTACGTTAGTTATTGCTTGTTTAGTTGGTAATTCTGAGTATGTATTTTTAACTCAAGAGTTACACTCCCCAGGCGTGAAAATAACTTTTAAACCAATCAAATATTATTATTATTGTTATTATTATTTTTGTTTTGTTATTACGACCTGTCATTCTTCATTGTCTTTGTTTAATTGTATACAAACATAATGGGGCGTGCGATTGTTTTGTTTTTGTTTAAAGTTACTTTTTAAAGTAAAGACTTTGTCCACACAAATAACAACGATTTGGCTCAAGAAAGATTGAAATTTTCTAAATTTAGATAATTCAAGCAGGAATTTTCGATAGTTGGCGAATCGATTCAAGTTGGAATACTTAATATTAATATAACTATAGCATTATTCTATTTTTTTTTTTTTTTTTTTTTTTTTTTTGATATAAAGGGAAGTGTGTTCATTCGCTTGATACAAGGAGCTGAAACATTACCATCGTACCATCAAACCATTTTCAATTTAATCACATATATTAGTTATCTAATACGGTACCATACTAGCTATATCATCTTTAGTTTTTGGCACAAAACTTCTTTCGTCACCTCTTAAACAGGGGAAATTTCTTACTGCCAGAAGCTTAAATATTTCCAGCAATCCCATTGAGGAGAAATACTCTTACTTTATTGTTTTGCAAGCATAGTTTTTTTGTTAATATTTTCGAAAATCATAGTTTAGAAATCGTCAAAGTTTTAAAGAGGGAATTTTACATCTCATAATTCGTATGTGAGATTCTGTTCATATCCTTCCAGAAATGTTGACACCGAATTCCTTTGGGCGTCCGCCATTGTTTTCCAAGATTAGGCATCGCCTATGTCGACTCCATCGTCGATAAAAATTGCTTGCCACGAAGACGCACACTTCACCAGATTCGGTGTCGTATGTGAAGTCACGAGCACAACCCATTTCATTCAGTAAGATTTGTAAAGCCGGATTGCTCAGCAGCAAGTTCTTTAGGTACCACTGTTGTTCGTATACCATCGTCGCGGGTTGGGTCGGGTTTAAATTTCCCCACGTGGTGCTCGAAGAAAGGTACCGAGGGTTGGATCCCAGAGTAAGAGTCGAGGGGCGATCGTCGCGGCCCTCTGTCTCCTGAATGAACCCACCAGGCACGTCTTAGAACGTGTTTGTTTGTCAGAAGTTTTAAACAATAGTTTTAACAGGAAGATTAATCATGTTTATCAATGGATAAGTTAAATACAAATAAGTAATGGACATTGTTAGTGCTGGTTCTTATGCAAGTGGAATCATTAATTGTATTCCAGATTTTATTTCAGGTCTTTTCAAATAAAATTATTTTGTTAAAAGAGCACTTATAAGTGCCCCTCGTCAGGCTATCTGGAGTGTTATAAGAATTTCAAATAACATAAAATAATTTCTTTTATTATTAGTTACCCTTTGAATATATTACTGTCTAAGAGGAAAGGCATTGGTGGGTTAGTTAAATAAAAATATAAATGAATAAAAGTAGAATACAAACTGGCTTGTTTTACATAGAGGTACGATGCTTTCGCTTACAGGGGACTCAATAGCGCTAAGTATAGGGTGACCAAACGTCTGTTTTTAACGGGATTGTACAGTTTTTTCTCTTCGCCCTGTTGTCCCGGGAAAAAATTAAAGGGACGCAAAATGTCCTGTCTTTTTTTTTTAAGAAGCGTTATACTTTTCAAAATTTTAAAGTCTGTACAAAACTATATTTTAAAAACAATTAGAATGTTTTACAACCAAATCAATCTGCGGTCTGCTCCGTGCTCTGTCGGTATTGGTTATAAAGCATAACGAGTTTTGTATTTTCACTGCATCGATATTGACATAGTCGATTTCAATAGTCGGTCGATGCGGGACAATCTCAGTGGGTACCGTAAGCGTAAGTATGAACATCAGCTTATTAAAGTTATTCCATAATTTGTGTTTCCTGGAGATAAGATCAGGGGCGAATTAGAAGTGCGTGGTGCCCTATGCTGCCATCAGACTGGTGTCCTCCCACCCGATTCAAAATTCAATCTTTATCCATTATTTACACTAATAAATGGCATACACAATTTCGAAAGTTAACAATTATTTTATTAAACGCTCAAATTACAGCTAAATAGTGATTACAATGAGCATAGTAGTACTTAAGCTTAGAAAATACTAATGGATCCATTTTTTTTCTTGATTGTACCTTAACGAAGTCTTGTATAATTTCTTCTAAATCGAGCGATTCAAGTATCTCGCTTTCAACATTCAGCCTTGCTAACGAAGGTAATTTCTCATCTCCCATAGTTGAACTCAACATATCTTTAATGGATTTTAATACAGAAAATGATTTTCAGATTCTCAGTTAGCTACTGGAATCGTCAAAAGCAGACGATAAGCAATGCATATATTCGGAAATACATAAATCACTTTACAGTCAATAATACAGTTTAATACTTTGAGCGGACAAACTGTAGTATCATGGAATCTATCATCTTCGGTCGAATATAAAAAACATAACGGCGAACTCGTCAAAAAGTGTGCACATATCTTTTTATGATTTTGAACTGAGGATATTAGTTTTATTTGTTTTTTTTCACATTTATTATTTTCAGAAAGTTTTGTGATTTTATGGCTGGATGGTAACCCCTCTGAGAGCTGAGGATCTGGTGCCCGGTGCTGCAGCATACCCTAGCGTTATGGATAACCCGCCACTGGATAAGATAAGTGGGGACTCTGCGTGTATATTTACCAATAGCGATGCCTATTTACCAACAGAAAGTGTTATTTTAACGATGAAGTGAAAAAACCTTACTATTTTAAAAACAGCAAAAAGAAAAATAAGTAACTGTTTTCGATTTGTAAAAGTTTTCTCAGTATTGAATACGTCAGAAAATCGGATATAGCCGACACTACAGAACAGGCACGTCCGAGACAGAGCAGCCTAGCACATTGTTAGACAATTTATGAAATTACCTGTAAAATTCATATTGTTTAATTTTTATTATAAATAACGTTAATTTCTTTCTTTTCAGTAGCAATTACTTTATTAAACAGTATTAATTGTTATTGGTAAAACGATTAATTGGCGGGCTATTAGGCAGTAAACCAATTGGTTACTGGCCTCAGTACTGGGGTGTTTAAGGCGAACATCTGCCATATACACTTTTACCAGTGAAAATGCCATCCGTTGGTGAGGCCGAAACGTATGGTTATCAAAACTTAACACCTCGGCCTAACAGCCCGGCAGTACTGACGCCGGCCGTGATGGCGTTAGAACACACTAAATATATTAATTGTTCATTTCAACGTCAAATAGAAACTATTTTTACTTCCATATTCCTTAAGGAATGGAAGTATGGTGATGGCAAAAAAAATCGTGTTCGAGATTATTGCAGATTCTGATACTACTACACTCAAAACATGAAAAAAAGTCGTTTTCCGAAAAGTGTCTGTGTGTCTGTCTGTCTGTCTGTGTGTCTATGTGTCTGTCTGTCTGTAGATTTTTTTTCTATGGCAAACGATAACTGCCGCAAATTCAAACAGAATCAAATAATTTTTTGCATACAGCCCGGTTTTGCAGAGTTCTCGCGACCTATTGTTTTTGGTGAAGATCGGTTGAGGGAAAGGGGTAGTTTACCTGCAACGGTTTTTTTTTAGCAAGGGTAATTTTGTTTGTTTGGCAAACGATAACAGCCGCAAATTCAAACAGAATCAAATAATGTTTCGCATACAGCCCTGAATTGTAGAGTTCTCAAGACCTATTGTTTTTGGTGAAGATCGGTTAAGGGAAAGGGGTAGTTTACCTGTAACGTTTTATGTTTTAACAAGGGTATTTCCTATGGCAAACGATAACAGCCGCAAATTCAAACAGAATGAAAAGATTATTTGCATACAGCCCTAAATTGTAGAGTTCTCAATACCTTTTGTTTTTGGTGAAGATCGGTTAAGGGAAAGGGGTAGTTTACCTACAACGTTTTTTTAACAAGGGTATTTTCTATGGCAAACGATAACAGCCGCAAATTCAAACAGAATCAAATAATTTTCTGCATACAGCCCTGATTTGTAGAGTACTCAAGACCTATTGTTTTTGGTGAAGATCGGTTGAGGGGAAGGGGTAGTTTACCAGCAACGTTTTTTATCATGCGTATTTTCTATGGCAAACGACAACTGCCGCAAATTCAAACAGAATCAAATAATTTTTTGCATACAGCCCTGATTTGTAGAGTACTCGCGACCTAATGTTTTTGGTGAAGATCGGTTGAGGGGAAGGGGTAGTTTACCTGCAAAGGTTTTTTTTATCAAGGGAAATTTTTTTTTTTGGCAAACGATAACAGCCGCAAATTCAAACAGAATCAAATAATGTTTCGCATACAGCCCTGAATTGTAGATTTCTCAAGACCTATTGTTTTTGGTGAAGATCGGTTGAGGGAAAGGGGTAGTTTACCTACAACGTTTTTTTAACAAGGGTATTTTCTATGGCAAACGATAACAGCCGCAAATTCAAACAGAATCAAATAATTTTCTGCATACAGCCCTGATTTGTAGAGTACTCAAGATGTATTGTTTTTGGTGAAGATCGGTTGAGGGGAAGTGGTAGTTTACCTGCAACATTTCTTATCAAGCGTATTTTCTATGGCAAACGATAACTGCCGCAAATTCAAACAGAATCAAATAATTTTTTGCATACGTCAGTGAATTGTAGAGGACTCAAGGCCTTTAGATTTTGGTGAAGATCGGTTAAGGGGAAGGGGTAGTTTACCAGCAACCTTTTACGTTTTAACAAGAGTAAAGTACTTGAAAATTCATTTAAACTTTTTCAAACAATGGTAATTGTTGAAAATAAAATAATTTTGTTGCCAGGCAATCTGAAAATTTCAGATTTTGTACCACAAAATCTGAAAAGATTATACGATAGTTTATGAAATGGTTAATAATACGTCAGTGGAAGGTGTAATGAGAAATTAGCAGAAATGGAAACCTGGGGAATGTTAACTCTTCTGTAGATACAATTTTGTCAGAATGTTTGGAAATGATCATCAACATTGAAGAAAAAGTAAGCATATTAAGAAACATATGTAAGTACTTATTATAAAAAAATAATGTTTGTTTTTTGATAAAGTCATTTTGATTATAAAATATAAATATTTACAACAAGAAAAGAATTTTCAGTTTTCAAAATTTAAATATATTTTTATAAAACAATGGGTTCTTCATTGAGGTGGGGACCATGTCACTCACTCCATCTCAAGCCTCCTCTCCCATTTTGCAGAAAAAGAGAACCTGTGAAGGCTGATACTTTGACGACAGTGACAGGGCTTTCCACCAAATTCAGCAGAGTGACAGGTAGGCCCAACTCTGATTGGCTCCTCAGATTTCCCCAGCGTTAGTAGGTTCTATGAAAATATTTTATTTCAAAAATGATTTTAAATATAAATCTTAGATATGTTTTATAAATCTCATGTTTTATGTTTTAACATGGGTAATTTTTACTTCCATGTTCCTTAAGGAATGGAAGTATGGTGATGGCAAAAAAAATCGTGTTCGAGATTATTGTAGATTCTGATTCTACTACACTCAAAACATGAAAAAAAGTCGTTTTCCGAAAAGTGTCTGTGTGTGTGTGTGTGTGTCTGTGTGTCTGTCTGTCTGTGTGTCTGTCTGTGTGTCTGTAGATTTTTTTTCTATGGCAAACGATAACTGCCGTAAATTCAAACAGAATCAAATAATGTTTTGCATGCAGCCCTGATTTGCAGACTACTCGCGACCTATTGTTTTTGGTGAAGATCGGTTGAGGGAAAGGGGTAGTTTACCTGCACCGGTTTTTTTTTAGCAAGGGTAATTTTGTTTGTTTGGCAAACGATAACAGCCGCAAATTCAAACAGAATCAAATAATGTTTCGCATACAGCCCTGAATTGTAGAGTTCTCAAGATCTGTTGATTTTGGTGAAGATCGGTTAAGGGAAAGGGGTAGTTTACCGGTAACGTTTTATGTTTTAACAAGGGTATTTCCTATGGCAAACGATATCAGCCGCAAATTCAAACAGAATCAAAAGATTATTTGCATACAGCCCTGATTTGTAGAGTACTCAAGACCTATTGTTTTTGGTGAAGATCGGTTAAGGGAAAGGGGTAGTTTACCTGCAACGTTTTTTTATCAAGCGTATTTTCTATGGCAAACGATAACAGCCGCAAATTCAAACAGAATCAAATAATTTTTTGCATACGTCCCTGAATTGTAGAGGTCTCAATGACTTTCGATTTTGGTGAAGATCGGTTAAGGGGAAGGGGTAGTATACCGGCAACCTTTTACGTTTTAACAAGAGTAAAGTACTTGAAAATTTATTTAAACTTTTTCAAACAATGGTAATTGTTAAAAATAAAATAATTTTGTTGCCAGCCAATAAAATTATAATTTTTTCATTTTAATGTAATATAATATTTTTCATTTAATACAGCAATAAAAAGGCAGGTAAGACACAGCCTGGCTGTTTTACTGAAAATGATTTTAAATATAAATCTTAGAATATGGAAGTCATGTATGGTTCTCCATACCGATATTTTTCATAGTTGGTGTTGGAGCGTTGAAAAGGGAGCAGTGTGGGGTTTTGTGGAGGGGTAGAGGAGGGGACGGTATTGGGTAGGAAGGGGGAGAGAAGAAAGTGTCCCGGTTATTCATATTGCATATCTGGTCACCCTAACTTAGATATGTAATTTGTATTCTCTACTGTAAATTACTTGAAGTTTCTAGGAATCGATAACTATTGATTGGGTAAGATCGTCTTATTATTTAAGTCTTAGAAAAACTGTTTCAGAAAAAAGTGGAATATAGGAAAAGGTCATGTTGGCTGTAAGTAATAACTTTACAGAAATAATTTGTGTAAATGAAATAAATATAGAACGTGATATTACTTTGAGAAATATCATTAATAATGTAAGGATTAATGAGTTAATTGTTAAAAATGCAGATTTAATTTCAGACTTTATGCTAGACGCGGGTAACTTTACAAGCTTAAGAAAAAGTATGCTAAAAGATGTCAAGTCATTTTCACATTACTTATCCCCCACAAATAAATACGATTCAAATTATGAGTCGTTTATATTCACTATATCACTTTTAGAAGAAAATTTGAAGTTTTTGATTTAGATACAAATTCATACATACAATCAATAATCAATTTAGAAAAACAAAATGATACAGTATTATAAGTCTGGGAATTCTGTAGGCCTACATACCTTGATTAGGCGTAAAGTATGCCTAAAAATGAGACAACTTCAAAATCGCTCAGTTGCTTTTCCATGGTAATACGATGAGAAAACCACTCCCGCGCTACAAAACACGTAATGTTTTGGTAGTTAGAAATTTGTTGCAAACAAAATGTTGTGTAACCAGGGTTTTTTTTTTGTGACAGATTTGGGGATCGGAGCGAAGCTATGCTTTCGCGAATATATTTTTGTGACCGTAGTTTTTTTATACTATTTTGGACTCTAATTTTTTGAGGGTGGAGAGAACAAAATTTTCAGTTAGCAAAGCCGTGAAACAGCATTTTCGAACCCAAATTTTCGTGGATTACTTTTCTTTATTTCGTTCGGAATACCATATGATACACCAACATACTGTTGATTAATGGATTGGTTATGGACGAACTTTATGTCTGAGGACGTTGAGTTTCTGTGGTTTCTCACAGAAAGTTGAGAATAACTACATGAGAAAATGTCAATGACTGGCAGCAGCCAGAACAATTCCAGTATATAAAATTGTAGTATGATTATGTCAAACCTTATCGTGTAATGCGTTTTTTATATATGTAATTACGGCAAAATAATATAAGCTTCAACTGCATTGTAGGTATTTTTGGAACTTAAAATATGTTTTCTTGCAGTTTTCAGTTAAACAACGGTCAAATATAGATAATTTATCATTTGTTTATATTCGTGCAACGAAGGAATTTACAATCGTTTGTTCATAGTCTACAATATGTGTTTTTGGTCTCATATGGCTCCCGCAAACGTTATTCAGACTAACGTTGACTAATTGGAATCACTTTTCTTTGTATACATCCATCCTCAACTCTCGATACATCGAATGTACTCGTACGTAGGTCACGGGTGCAATGCTTTCGCTCGGTACACGTAAATACGAGTTCGCCGCTGCGTTTCTATTTTTAACCCCAGTATCCCAAATAAACGAAAATAAGCGCTTGCTTCCCTAATCTGATCGTGTCAGTACTTGCGTATATTGTTCATTTTCAAATGCGGAATAAGAGACAAGAGCACAATGACTACAGAAAATTGCCAGAACGCGCTGTGGTTAAACACTTCCTTATTCACCGTTGCTAGAATTCATCTATTTTTACTTTGAGTAACAAGCGATGGACTTGACCCTGTACAATATACATATTTTTATTACTCTTAGAAATGGAAATATTTAGATTGTGTGAGATGAACGGAGCATTTATTAGCTTTAATTTTTATTTTATTAGTAAAATTTTATAAGTTGATTGTCTGTTATTTATGTGGAACATTACTTGTTTACTGCTCTAGTCTAATGATACACGATAAGCCCTTTCAAGTGCTTTTACTCGCCATCAGATCGAAATCTATGGATTATAAACGATACATATAAAAGGTTACTAAAAAGCCTCAAAATTACTTTAGGTGACAATTTATTACACGGCAACAGAATTCCGAATAATGTCTACTGTTTTCTCATGGAGGAGTTCGTGTATTCGAATCAGTTCTGCCGACAAATCCTACGAACGCCCTCGAAGACGTTAGTCGTGCGATCCCCTGATGCGTGGAGCACAGAGAGTGTGAGTTATGTAACAGCCGGGAGGGGTGAAGGGCGGGTATCCGGACGCCCCTTGATTAACTACAGGATGCTGCATAATGAAGAAAACCCTACAGAGAATTGGGCAGCCAGTAGGTCAAAGAAGGCTACTGCCTTTATCTGGCCATCCTGGGTAGTAGTTTAATATTCATCCAAGTAAAAACAATTTATTCAGAGTCAAAATAGACACTTGACAAAAAATGCGATAACATGGGAAAGAATAAGATACAGAAACCAATACCATCGTCAGATATGTATATTTAGGAGATGAATATTAGTGGCTTTTGTTTCAATCTAAGGATGAGCGAATCGCTTGAAAGCACTTATGAGGGATCACTAAACTAGCAGAAAGCAACAAATGGTGTTGAATATGTTATTTATTTCTCTTTGCGTCATTTGTAAGTTAAGAAAGAATAGGTAAACGTGTAGCCGATTTCTCCAATTAAATTTTCATGTTTTCTAGGATAAGTTGTTTCGAAGTAGGATAAGTTGCAGCGTTTTGAGCATCCGTATACATATTCGTTATGTCCCCCTCTTTTTTTAACTGCTTTTGTTTTATGATAGCACCTAGCAGGAAGAAACGAATCGTTGTTACGTTTTGATAGAATCGCAGAGACAAATCGCAAAACCACGGCTAGGGTATACTCTGTCAACTGTAAGTGCGGCTTGTATCAGAGTACTACAATGAAACATTGGAACCTATAATAATATGTTAAAAAATACAAGATACGATATAAAAAAATAAAACAATAAAAAAGATAATGTTATTATTCTATAATAGTCATTTAATCAGGCTTATATGTGAAACGAAAGTAGAAGAGCGTTTTCTGTTGCTCACAGTCATTGTTGACCCCAAGCCCATGTCACGGGAAGAGGTCGCTGAAAGGATAGTGTAGCTCAAGGCCCGAACGGGCGCCCGGCCCGGACGGTGTTGTGGACACCGCATTCCTGCGTCTGATCCTGGGTGATCTGCTTAACGCCTGCTCAGGTTGACTCAATTTCCCGGTGATGGGAGGAGGAAGAAGAAGAAGAAGAAGAAGTGGAAACTTAAATTAATTCTACAAATAAATTATAATACAAAGGTTAGGTTACCGGTGAGCTCGTCGGCGTCGACGTATCTGAGCAGGAGCACAGCTATGGTCTGCGTGGCGGGCATGCCCCAGCTGAACAGGTGGAACACGGACATGTACCTGAGCAGACGGTCGGGGCTCCAGGTGAGAGCGCTGCACAGGAACCAACACACTGCCAGCACTGTCCACCTGCACACACACATACGCATACACATGTTAATTTTAGACACAAATTAACAAGTCCGACGAATACTAATTATTTATTCTTCGCTAATCCAGTTGCGCACGCTGAGAACGTGCATCGTAAATTACCGTCCAAGGTCTGGTAATTTTTGTTAACAATATTCTGATGCTAACTAACAGTGCAGAGAAAGTTTGTGTTAACAACGCATTTAACGTTTGTGTCACAGTTCACTCGTTACACTCGGATCCAGTCGTATCTATTTATTGAACGGGCAAAACGAGTTCTCAGTTTTGACTCGACCGTTTGGCATTTGTCTGTTTGCGGTATGCCTCAAGATAACTTTTGAATGTTAAGTAGCTGCAATAGCTATAAGGGCGTGTTACTATTAAAGAGGGTACAAAAGCTTGAAATGAGGGAACCCTTACAAATAAGTTAAGTGAGGGTAGTAAGGGGGCCGCAAAGGATTCCTGTAGGGAGGCCTAGAAGAAAGAGTTACGCCACTGCCGGTTTCCGTCTTCTAGTTGAAACTCAGCTTAACAACTTTTTGGGCCAACGGTTATTAGGCTACTTTCGTCCATCTGGGACGCTTCGTATTTATGGTAGCCTATTAAAAAATTTGTTGTCTACACGTATTTTCTTCATAAATATTGTTATAAAACTGTACTTACGATTATCTTATCGTCATCGTCGTCGTTGTCATCACACCACCACCACATCATCATCATAATCTCCTCTTCATGTATTAGGTACATTGCACGGTTCTCATTATTTCCCCTGCTCACTTATCCATCTCCTCCTTCTGCTTAATATCTTTTTGTAATTATAAGTATAATACTACTGACTCGGAACACAAAGTTCTCTATTGGTAAAAATGTAAAAGTTTTACCTTTTAGTCTGAACCAGTTTTCGCTTAGTTGAATACTTCGTCGCTTATTATAAGCTTCGTCAGTGGCTGATAATAACTGACGAAGCTTATAATAAGCGAAAACTGGTTCAGGCTAAAAGGTAAAAATTTTACATGTTTACCAATAAAAAACCTTGTGTTCCGAGTCAGTAGTATTGTACTTATAATTAGTTAATCAACGGACACGTCATGGACAACAAAATCCAAGAATCTTTTTTGTCTTTAATGGCTTAATATCTTGCTCTCCCTTTATGCATTTTCCATACGGTCCAATTTAATATTTCCATTCAGATTGCCTGTTACATGCTTTCCTTTTGCTATGTCATTTGCTATGGTGTCTTTGACTGTGTCATTCAACTCTTCTTAGAATCCTCAACTCTTGTGCTTGGATCCTTCTGTCTCTTACTTTTGATTTTATCCAATTTGCGCGTGCCCGTGTTTACTGTAAATTCTTACAGAATTTTAACATAGTCTCTTTCATCTTGTTATCTGAATTAGCAGTCTCTGTAATTTCAACTTTATCGAACTTACTTGCTGAACTGCTACCTGTCATGCTCCGGACGAGGCCTTTGAGTGTCTCCACCACTATCAAGTCCTAAAATACGACACGTAGTCCTAAAGTCGTAGCTTAGGACTTGATATTGGTGGAGACACTGAAAGACCTCGTCCGGAGCATGACAAGTAGCAGTTCAGTAAGTAAGTACGACAAAGTTGAAAATTCTCTCTTTCCTTGTTTTTAGTTTTTCAACATCGTCTGTGATAGTATCACGTATATTATTAAATGCTCCGATATTTAGATCTAAGGCTTTGTTGTAATCGAAGAGAATATCGCAACTCAAGTCCATATAATGTAAGACAGATTATAGCGTTGACCACACGTATGTCTCGTCGTAGTTAACGACCAGCTGTGACTTGGCACCGTTCATAGTGTCCCATACTATGGTTGTGGAAGAAATATTACGTTGACATGTACTGAATACTTACACTAATAGCAGTAGAACGTATGCTGAAAGGGTCGCGCGTACCTGAATCATTATCCTAAATCAGATACGTAATTATTGGAAACGATTGTTTACCCAGTAACTGAGTAAATAGATAGTTGCATGCATAATGCATGTTTAACTAGTGAATTGTACGTAGGCAATTAGACGGCTTTGATCCAATCGCTTTTAGGGAATAGATTTTTACATGTTGCAATCAGTGACAGCTCCTGAGCACCGTTAGCTCTATTTTCGTGAGAAGGGATAATTTTGTTTTGTTTTAATTATTTTGTCTTTGGTTGATTAACAACCAGAACCTAATATACACAAATTCATTTTGTCATTTACATGTACTACTACTTAATCCATATATTATATTCATTGTTACATTTGAGTACACATTTTCTCAAATGGAAAAAATTATTTTCTGTAGAAATGAAGGTTACTACATTCGTTGAAGATCGTCGAGGAAAATTTATTCTTTAAAAGCAATTTTCTCATTTTGTGCGGGACATTCTAGAATTTTAACGACATTCAACGTAGTCGGTGAGATTTGAAGTTAATTCATTTCAGTGATTCTTGAGTGTTTCGAAATGTTTTGTGGTCTTCTTTTGATAAAGACAACGGATTACGTGATTTGATATATACCATGACTCGTTTACTATATTTTCCAGCACTTCGATTTAAATTGTTGGCTGATTCAATACAGCTTGTTCGATTCGATATCTGTATATATCAATTCTATATGCTCATGTGGGGAACGAAAAAATATAGATACCAGTCTGTTTAAAGTTTACAGTATTCTAGGGAAAACTCTTTTAGCGTATATTATTAAAATAAATGGTTTAATTAATAGGCACAGCAAATATGCTGTTACCCGCTGCTTCGCTCGCAAATGTTTGATTTTTAATGTATATATTAGAGCAGTACATCCATGCGACTCAGTTTTAAATATTTTGGCTTGACAGACTTTGCATATTACATCCATTTTGCCAACTGTAATTTTTGGATGTGATGAATAGTCATAAGATCATGCTGAAAGCCTCTAAAATCAAATTACGCAGTTCTGGTAGTTCCACATCCCTTAATTCAGTCTCCCTCACGCGTTTCCGCTTGACGCCTCCCTATGCTCCTCAGGTGTTTCCGCGGCCCTTAAATCAGCCTGCCTCAGACGGTGTCGGTCTACGCGCTCCCTATGCTTCCCAGATGTCTTCGCAGCCCTAATCTTTGCCTGCCTTCTTCGTTGTTGTTCAAGGCGAGACTTACTACGTTCCTCGTGTGTCTCAGCTGCTGTCAATAACCTTTTAACCCTCTTTTTATTTGTGTGGGAGTTTATGCATTTTTTTTTTTTTTTAAAGGATTACTTAATATTTAAGACTAGGCTGAAGGCCTAGAAGGAAGCATAAAGTGTGCTGGGTCCAATGAGACGGGACTTGCAATTAATACTCTCTAGTAACAGCAAGATAACAACCTTTATTATTTCATAAATTTATATTATTATTTCTTGAATATTTATAATTTATTTATTTCATAATATATTTATAATTTATTTCATAAATTTCTTGATTATTCATTATTATTTCAAGATAACAACCTTTATCAGACGATTACACATAATTTAACATACACCATACATGTAAATCACAGACACAATTATATCTATCTTACAGGGCCTATGGGCAACCTGTATAGTTTCATCAAAATACAAGAACCCCCAAAATTACTCAAAAGGCAATTGGCCATAATAATAAGAAAATACAATTTATAAATTTAAAATGCCTGTAAACAGCCTGTATAGTTTTATGAAAATATAATAAGCACCAAAATTACTTAAGAGGCAATTGGCCATAATAATAAGAGAATAAATTTAAAGAAAATAACCTGGATTGGCCCGGCCGCTGACATGTTCCACACGGCATCCGAAAAGGCAATAAACCAATACAAAATTTAGGAAAAACTTCCCCCAAAACCAGACCGGGTAGAAGAAGGCTGGACAAGAACCAGGCCCGACATAAGGTAACATGTCCGGGAGCTTGCATAGATTTGCACAAACAGGTGACTACCCCTGATTTTAAAATGTAACCATACCTAATCGCAGATTAAGGAAAACTCCCAAACCTTTTATGAAATACGAAAATCATTTGTGCGAAAAGGCCCGAGATTATAATCGATACTAGACCCGCCGGTCCAGATCTGCATGTTACATACTGCACCTACCTACTTAACTAACAGACCAGCCCCCCCCCCCAAACTTCTACAAACCCATTCAGTACGGTAAAAACATAAGGTATAGCATAAAAAAAAATTAATGAGCGCTGGACACATGCCAGCGAACGGGCCTACAATTGCTCTTGAGACTAATTACATTATCAAAGCAAGGTTACATGAAAGCTTGCATTCAAATTTATGTCCAGCAGGGCACGCGCACAATTAAAATGGTTTTATGCTGTAGTCGGTCAATTAAGTAGAACTTGAGTTTTTGTAGATGGTGTAACAAATTAACCAATTCTTGTTAATTTGTTTCTGTTTGATAAACAAAAATTTTGTTTATTATTTATTTTTTTTTGTTTTAAATTAATTTAATATTAATTATTTTATAAAGTTCCGTGGTGTTTCGAACTTTGTATTATTTGTTTTACTCAATTTATATCCTTTTCTGTATTTAAAATTCCTTCACCAGTTAATAGGATTGTCTCCAAGAACAATCGATAGGTGAACTTTCTTTATTTGTAGGTTATCTTCCTCCTAAGTGGTGAAATTCTGGTAGTTATTGCTCAATTAAAATGATATATTATACTAGTTATTATGTAGGAATAAACAATATTCAATTTTATAGTAAATAAGGAATTTTATTAACAAATGGTAATATAATCGATTTTCTATCGATTGATTAATCGACTCTCTCAGGGTATATCAATAGTTCGTACAATTATTTATAATCGGGTTCTTTTAACAGTTATTTTATAGATAGTCAGAGAAAAAGGGCAAAGTATGGAAAGTATAACATTACAATATATCAGCTTAAAAATTAAAATACATTTATAACATTCAATATATATTAGTAAGTAAAGAAATGTTCGAACCGTTCAGTTGTAGGCAGTGTCGCGTTGGATTGTGGGAAGAAAAAGATGGCCGCTTCGAGTTCAGATGTCAGACGAATGCACCTCGCTGATTCTGCTTCCAATAAAGGCTGCTTTTCCTATGATTTCTCGTTCCTGAAGCTGCGATTATTCCTTCGTGTGTTGGTGGAGTGTTCCTGGTTAAGTGTTGTGGTTCACTTCGATAAAATGTGTTGTGTTAAGTTATTTTTTCACTTTAGTCTATTAGGTCGATATTTGCACTGTTTGTCTCGTTATGTGGAATTACTGTTTTAATTGTTTAAATCGTGTATTCACTGGTGTTCTGTTCTGGTTTAAGTTAATTTAATGTTTGTAGGTGTTCGTTTCACTGAATTTACGGATGTAATTTTACTAAACTCGCGTTTTTTCTCAGTAGGCTAGGTTTGTCGAAAGTAATGTCTTAGCTATTAGGTTATTATATTAGCAAGAGCTCGTTCTAGTGTACTTCACAACGTCTAATAATGAACTAACTAACTTCCTTCGTCTTCTAAAATCTTAGCCAATTTAATATTAGCATTCCATTGTTTCAAAATTATTTTACATCCTGTACATGTGAAATTTTTACATTATACTACTGAATATATTTTTGTTATTATTCAAATTTATTAAATATTAAATACATAATCTTCTTCTTCAGTTCATTCTGCTTGATTTGATACCAAATAAGATAGTTTTATTAAGTTTTTGATCTAAAATGCAATATTTACTTCATTTTGAAAATTGTAAGTCTTAAAATTCACTTCCTGTCCTTCTCAAAAATGTTTGCCATTTTACATGTTATATTAATGATTGTATTAAATCCCAGATTGTCATAAAAGGTTTATCTTCCCTTAATTTCTTGCAATTTGATTAATTGGTTATCTTTTTAAATATTATACATTAATCTGTGACTCCCCTCTCTGAATTTTCAGTTTTTACATTTGCATTTTTAACAATAATTCTTACTATCTTTTTACAAAATCTTTATAGTTCCAGTTATATGACTCTATGATTGATTTACCTTATATAATTCCATTAGTTTAATTGTTTTTCTGTACTTAATTCATCAATTATAATGGTGTTTAAATTTACCATTTGCCTAGATTTTTAACAGTTTTTACATACAAAGTTTTTAAATAATACATCTTATTTATACCCTTTCTGACTTTCTATTCTAATATAATATTGATTAACATTTCCTGATTTTAACAAAAGAACATTTAGTATATAATTTATACTCTTAATTCATAACACATAATTGAAATTAACACTGGTATTTAATCTCAGACATTTTAATCTGGATTAACTATTTCTTAAAACATAATAAACATTTTCATAACAAAAACATGGTACTTAACTCTGACATTTCAGTAATGAGTTATCTGAACTTATTTTAAACAAAACATATCTGTCCTTCCATCGTTTACTCTATTTCTTATACTAGGTTTACTTTCAGTTTTTAGCTGTTTTTTGTTTGACTTTGGGGTAATAATTCTTTGTCACTTCACTTTTTAAATTGCCTGCTCTTGTTTTATTTACTCTCATTCTAATGAATGTTGTATATAAAGAGTGGCAGTTATTTAGAAACACTTGTATTATCTGTCATGATAATACTATATTTAATATTATTCATGGACACAATATAAACACTTTAAAGTTGTATACTTTTCACAATTTACTCAGTTTATGAACTTCAATATTGACACACTAGGTTTATTTAATATGACACAAAAACTTGCACTGATCCCCTTTTTATTCTTTGATTTTATTTCTAATTAGTTTTGTAGTCTTTTTAAAATCAAGAAATCTATTTATAGAGGATAATGAAGTTTTGTTTTTTGCATTATATAATTAATTCACATTGGTTCACTTTCAATTCTACTTTATACACTTTTGCCTTATATTTATTTTACATGGTTTCTAAATTTAGGATTTTGCTATACTTTCATTTGTTATTATTTTTATTACTTTCTTTTGGGGTTTGGGTTTTTGTTCCTTATAAGAGCACTCCTTCTTCTTGTGGATGCTGTCTTGTTCCGGTTTCTTCATTAATTTCTCCTATTCTCCTTGTTCCTTATAAAAGTATTTCCTTTTCTTATTGTGGATGTAGTCTTGTTTGGGTTTCTTCCTTACTTACTCCTATCCTACCTGGGTATTACTTTACTTTATTTTTTAGTTTTGACGTTTGTATTGATTACTCATCACTCATTGTAACATTGGTTTTAAATGAAACTCTTTCTTCAATCTATGATTGTGCTTTACGGTGGTTCTTAGTTAATTTTTTAATTTTGTTTTTGGATTTAAAATGTTTTTATTTTATTATCTTTTTACCATTCAGAATTATGGGCATTATCTGTCATGCTACAATGGTTAACGCACGATATCTGTTGTTTTATACAGAGGCCAAATTTATGCAAATATTGGATCAATATCACCTCGTTTTATGCAGATGATTCCCAGGTGGACTTCTGCCTTGCTGTACTGTCAGTCGTTCATGATGAGGGTGGTTATAGTTGCATCCCCACAGTTTCCCCTCCTCCATCAGGCGAGAAACGAGAGTCTGTGAGTGTGTGTCGCCCGTTCAGGACATGGTAGATGATGGAATTTCTACCATGCTAGGTCAAGTCTCCGTCCGTCCGGGAGCCCTAGGCATGAATAGTAATTAATTCACTGAGATACTAAATCGCTCCCAAGCATAACACACATGTACAACTGCCCAAGCTTGTATTGACAAAATCAAACAGGAATCAAACACTTGCCACACTTGACCATTTCTACTGAGTTCTTTATAAACAGGTGTAACTTTCTTTCTTAAATTTATAATTCACACACATGGCCTCAATGCCTCATTATTTGGTATAATTTATAACGCACCCCTACATGCATATGCAAAGTTAACATTCTTCGACATGTTATAAGTTTATAATGGACACGTGCTCTGACAATCATTTCGTCACAAGTCTCCCGAATTACATAACTTTTACACCCCTTTTTAACATGGGCAATTACTATTACTAAATACATATGTATAAAGCTGTTTCAGTGGTTAAATAAATCAAGATACATGACAATGAACATACTCTTGTCACACGCACACGAGTCATGCCTATCAAACATTATCCATTCACATCTACGCCAATTATTGTTTAAATTAGAACTTTTTACAAGCAAATGGATAATATATATATATATATATATATATATATAATTTACTTACTGGAGGTCTGTAAAAGTCTACCTATGCATGATAGGATAGAAAAAACAAGAATTAACCAAAACTCTGTCTGCCGGAGGAATAGGCTGTTTACGCTTTTGCTGACGACGGCCAACTGAACAGTCTTGCAATCGGCAGAGCCAGCTTAGAGAACACAATTGCCTGCTTCCGCTAACAGATGGCGCGGGCGTGCAGTATCGCCAAAACATGGCGCAGCTGAACATCGCGAAATTAATAAATTCGCAATTCACATTTATAAATAAAATTTTTATACTGTCGCCCGGTTTCTTTGAGAAACCGTGGCCCAACCTTGCTCGCTTAGCATTTGGATGGACTGCCCAATGCTTTATCGTTTTTCCGGAGGCATTCGGCAAAGTAAAGTGATACAGTACTCGTATTTCAAAGGACGGTTGATTTAAAATGAGGTGAAGAATAAGGAAAACAAGCGAGATTGTAAAGTTATTTGAAGGTGAAGTTTAAAGGGAGTGTTGTTAACTGGAACTTGAAAGGAGGGTCAGTTTGATAGGAAGTGAAGAGTAAGGAAAATAAACAGGACTGTAAAGTTATTTGAAGGTGAAGTTTAAGAGGAGTGTAGTTAACGAAAACGAATAACGGAATGCGGAATAACTCGACCGAATAAATGTAACTGATACGACGATGAATGAACAACTCAACAGAGAAACAGAAATGGTAAAAACTCGGTGAAGGTGTAACTCTCGTGTACTGTTTACTTGTCTTCAAAATCGAAGTAAACACTGATAAACGCGGGCGATCGCTGCGCCGTATATACCCCTCCACCCGGTGACGGAGTGGGGAGAGTTGTGCCTACAGAAGGTAGGAAGATGCAGAATGTTCTAGAGGCGAAGAGAGAAGTGGGGGGAAGCGTCCCGAATGCTCGTGAAAGGCCTACACGAACGGACGGAGTTGTAGCGGGTGAAGATAAAGGGCAAGCGTGCTCGACATGGGATGGTGGTAGGGAAAGAGGCAGAAAGTGACAGAGACAAAGATGCGCAAGGCGGCACTTGTAGGCAACCCGCATGACACATAATTAAAAGGGCCTAAATCGTGTGAACGGGCCGGAATTTCAAATTCCAGGTTAGACAGTGTTGCCTTGTGTCAGAGGTTACCTGTGAAAAATTTGGTCGGAATCATGCAACGGTATGGATTTGTATTTAATAGACGGATTTTGTGTCTGGTGAAGTACATATGTGTTGGCTGGTTGTTATTGTGGCTTCCTGTTGGCTTCTGGTACTTTAAATTGGTATTATTGTGTGTGATTGTGGTGTATGTATTAGTATTTTGTGTATTTTCGATGTTGAGTGCTTTGAAAATTGTGTCATGTTTTGTTTTGATTTGTATTTGTTCAGGTATTAGTTTGTTTTGTGTTTTATGTTTGTATATTTGTAAATTTTCCCAAATGTTCATTATGGTGCCTTTGTGTGGTATGTGTTTTATTAGTGTCATGTTGGTTATGTTTGGGAATTCATGTCCAGTGTTTATTGCATGTGTGGCCAAATTAGATTTGTATATTTCTGGTTTTTTGTATGCGCTTAAGTTTTTCAAAATAACGTTTTTTCAGTTGTTTTTTTTTGTTTGTCCTATGTAACATTTATTGCAATCTTAGCATTCAATTTTGTTTATACCATTGGTTGTTGTATTATCTTTGTTGTGTGAGTTATTTAGTTTTTGTAGATTATTTTTGTTAGTTTTGTACGCTATTTTAATGTCTGTGTTCTTAAACAGTTTTGTTAGCTTTATCAATTTATTATTTATGTATGTGAATGTGGCCCATTTTTATTGTTGTTATTATTTTTGTTTTGTTCATTTTGATTAATTCTAATGTTCAGTTTGTATTCAAAGGCTGTTCAGTTCAGAACAAGAGGCAAAGTTGGTAGAGGGGAAATTGTAAAAATCTAAAAAGTGCATATGGGTTATCAAGTTAAAAGGAATTTTAACCAAAATCAGAACACAATGGTCAGTTTTGGAAATTTAAAAATTTTAGAACACCAAAACCAAAAAAAGAATCAAAATTCCAAAAAACTAAAATTCCTATTAAAAATAATTTTATCCTAAATCCAAGTGTAGCGTTTACTATGAAAATTTGTTTATTTATAGGTTAAAAACAGAACTCAAAATTTTAGGAAAATCGTAAAACCCAGTGTGGGAGATCAGGTGCGAGGAATTTTATTCAAAATACAAAATACAAGCTCAATGGCTTAGATAATTTAACAGAATTAATTTCTCTCAACACTACTTCCAAACTGTGGATCACCTTCAGAACTTCGTATGCTATATTAGTAATAAAATTGACATGTTGCTATCAGTTATGTATATATGCATATAGATATCTATGAAACATAAACGGAAAAGCTAAGACTAAATTATGTTATTTAGGCATTAACTAAAAAAAATGTAACTACAAAACCAATGCTTTGGAATATTTAGTCATTATTGTATGATTGTTTAGTTTACAATTAATTGTTGTTTTACTAAACAAAATGTTGGTACTGTATGGAGAACCATACATGACTTCCATGTTATAAGATTTATACCTTAAAATCATTTTCGAAATGAAATATTTCCATAGGAACTACTTCTTTCTACTTCTTGCTTCAGCCTTAACCACAGTACAGTGCTCACTAACGTATACCATTTCACGTTAGCACACTCGATTTTTACTGACGATGGCACTGCCGAAATTTCTGGTTTTGCAGAAAACATTGGACCACAGCCAAACAACCCAGGAAGGAATTTTAACAACAAACTACTTCTTTGTTGCCGATAACGTAGTAGGCATACAAATATAAAAAATTATCCCCTCCCCCTTCAACTACCCTTTTCATTTATAGATATTTCATCTACCTTTCTTCACTGGATTATTATGACCTTCTTTTCAGGATACTTTACTTGTCAAAATTAAGTACTTTACTCTTGTTAAAACATAAAACTTTGCAGGTAATCTAGCCCTTCCCCTTAACCGATCTTCACCAAAATCAAAAAATCAATAGGTCTTGAGTCCTCTACAACTCAGGCACATATGCAAAAATTTATTTGATTCTGTTTGAATTTACGGCAGCTATCGTTATGAAACATAACCTTAAAAGCTAGGACTAAATTATTTGTCGTTTAGGCATTACCTGAAAAAATGTAACTACAAAACCAATACTTTGGAATGTTTAGTGATTATTGTGTGATTGTATAGTCTATAATTGTTGTTTTACTAAAAAAAAAAATATATAGTTGAGTAATCGCGTTTTTTTAATATTTCTGATTATTGAAAAATTATCTCATAACGAAATTACCTAATAGCAAATGTATTTCGTTCCAAATAAAGAGCGAGTTCTTCAGCTCAGAGAGGTTATAAGTTTTATTTTATTTTATTATATTGGAACTGACATAATATATAAAGCAATGTGTACATTAAGAAAGAGTTGTGTACTGTCTTGCGGTAATTCTACTTCTTACGATTACTTTCTACTTTTTGTCTAAAAAAATTGCTGGTCACAATCTCCCATGCATTGGTTGGATCTAAAATAAATTACGTTATTATAGTTGTTGGGTAGGAACGTATATTGCAATGTCGTTAAAACCAATTACTATATCATAAAAGGCAATCATTAGAATTTTTTCTAAGAAACGAAATTTTGAGCACTTTTGGTCACTTTTTCAAAAGTTCGGAATTCTTCCCTTAAGGCATCTATATGCTTTGCTTTTAAGGTTCTTATGCTGTTTATGTTATAAGTGAGAAGAAATATAAATTTAAAGATAAATAATATGATCTACGAAAAAGGCATACTGTTGTTGTTCCGCGGTCAACAATTAACTGCTCATCAACAGTTTTGTAGCAGTAATGCTCCACGCTTCTCAAATTTGCTAATGGCATATGTCAGTCAGGCCTAAGCGAATTTCTGAAATCTCTGAAAATGTGGTTGCTTTCAGTTTCAAATACTGACGAAATTTTAGAAGTTGATGTACAACAACATTTATCGTTATGAACGATAAAAAATTGAACGATATAACAATTTTGTTATATTGTCGAATCGTTTGATTTCTTTTATGTTATATTTTAATTATTTATATTATTATATTATATTATAGTGTATTTATTTAATGGAGCTTGCTGGATTTGTGCGTTTAATTTTAATAATCTTTTTTCGTAAATCAAGGAATTTATTTTATTTATTTTTGCGAAGCAGAGCAAGTGGTCCTAGTTATGATTAAGTATATGAGGGAAGCTCCAACAGGATCATTTCTATTTTGTTTCATCGCTCTACTGTGTTGTTATAATACTGTGATGAAATAAAGATATTTAAAAAAAATGTAATATATCATAGGTATATAAAACGTATATTGATATCATCAATATAATCGCAATATAAAAACTCAAGAGTTTTATATTGCGTGTGCAGAGCCTAAGTGTGAGTGCGCTGTATACTGTAATTGTTTCGTACAATTCTCGCTGCTCAGTATTCGCAACACGTTTTATAGATCCGTCACGTGTTGCTATTGGTATCTATCTATATCCGATCGCTCAGTCACGCCCGTTTAACTTTTACTTCTCCCATCCGTCCGTTCTGACAGTTCTGCATTTGTAATCGCACCATTCCACGTTGGTATTTTTAGCACCTCCGCGTCCCGCCTTTCCACCTCTGTATCGTAATCAGTGTTAACTTGAAAACGGTTAAGTTATCAAACGTACATTTTATGAGACGTTTTTCCACGTGTGTACAAAGAAAGAAACATTGGTATTCAATTTTAATAAATAAACACTTGGTATATAAACAGTTGGGAAAACCCAGTTATATGTACTTTCTCATACACTACCTCTACCCTTCACCCACCATACACAGTGAAAAAATTGTCAGGAAAATAAAAAGTATATGTAGAACTGTACCAAGTATTTCATCATCATCATCATCATCATCATCATCATCATCATCATCATCCTCAAGGTTTAAACCAAGAATGGTTTGTTCCGGTCTGAAATAGGCAAATATTACAGCTGGTCACTCCAGCGCTTCCTCGGACGTCCCACACATCTGCGTCTCCTCGGCTTATAGTTCCATAGTTGTTTGGGGATGCGGCAGTCATCCATTCTGCAAAGATGTTCCCACCAATTCAGCAGATACTGGGCGATCCTGTCGAGTATACTCATAATATTCAGTTACTGCCGTATATCTGTGTTTCTTCTATGATCATAGAGAGTATACCCTGCCATGTGACTAAGAAATCTCATTTCAGTCGCTTGGGTGCGACTGGCCTGGCCTTTCGTTAAAGTCCAATTCTCAGACCCATAAAGAAGTGTGGGAAGAGCCATCACCTTGGTGAACATGGTATTTAAAGGTATTTCAGCGTCTATAAATGAGAAGCCATGAAAACATGAGTTTTTATGTATATTTTTGTTTAATCAACGGAAAACGATGAAAAAAGCAAACATCAAGATTTTCAGCTTTCCTAAAATCAAATACAAGTGAAAGCCTGAGTAAAATACACACGACATTTTTGGGTATGCTAATGTGTAATAAACGCAGAAGATTGTAAAGTGAACTGCGGGATTTAGAGGAATGCCAATATAAATCGCGGAAGATTGTAAAGTTAACTGCGAGATTTAGAGGTATGCATGCCAATATAAAACACGGAAGATTGTAAAGTGAACTGCGGATTTTGAGAAATGACAATATAAAACGCGGAAGATTGTATAATGAACTTCGGAATTTTTAGGTGTGCCAATGTTTTATACGCGGAAGATTGTAAAGTGAACTGCGGGATTTTCATGAATGCCAAAATGAAAACGCGGAATATTGTAAAGTGAACTGCGGGAGTTTGATGAATGCTAAAATAAAAACGCGGAAGATTGTAAAGTCAACTGCGGGATTTTCAGGAATGCCAATATCAATCGCGGAAGATTGTAAAGTGATTTGCGAGATTTAGATGTATGCCAAAATGAAAACGTCGAAGATTGTAAATTAACTGCAGGATTTTTAGGAATGCCGAAATGAAAACGCGGTAGGTTGTATAATGAACTTCGGAATTTTCAGATGTGCCAATTTATACGCGGAAGATTGCATACTAAACTGCAGGATTTTGATGAATGCTAAAATAAAAACGTGGAATATTGTAAAGTCAACTGCGGGATTTTGAGGAATGTCAATATCAAACGCGGAAGATTGTAAAGTGATTTGCGAGATTTAGAGGTATGCCAAAATGAAAACGCCTTAGATTTTAAATTAACTGCGGGATTTTGAGGAAAGCCGAAATGAAAACGCGGAAGGTTGTATAATAAACTTCGGAATTTTCAGATGTGCCAATGTGTTATAACCGGAAGATTGTAAAGTGAACTGCGGAATTTTGAAGAATGTCAATGTTAAGTAACGCGGAAGTTTGTAAACTAAACTGCGGGATTTAGAGGTATGCCAATATAAATCGCGGAAGATTGTAATGTGAACTGCGGGATTTAGAGGTATGCCAAAATGAAACGCGGAAGTTTGTATAATGAACTTCGGAACTTTTAGATGTGCCAGTGTGTTATACGCGGAAGATTGTAAAGTGAACTGCGGAATTTTGAAGAATGTCAATGTTAAGTAACACGGAAGTTTGTAAACTAAACCGCGGGATTTAGAGGTATGCCAATATAAATCGCGGAAGATTGTAAAGTGAACTGCGGGATTTAGAGATATGCCAATATAAATTGCGTAAAATTGTAAATTAACTAAATTTCTTTGCACTCTGCGCATCGGCGCGGCGGCAGGTTAGTTAGAGACGCTCCTACTGATCAGTACTGTTTATAAAATAATATAAATTAATTTATTTAATTAAAAAAATTTTTAATTCATTTCTTTGAAAACTAAAATCAATTTCGTAATTTTTGTTTTTTGTTACAAAAAATACTTCTAGCCTTATGATATTCGCTGACGCGTCAAAACAATTTTTTTTTGTTCCGATCCAT
The DNA here is from genome assembly GCA_034769895.1 of Magicicada septendecula. NCBI lineage: Eukaryota > Metazoa > Arthropoda > Insecta > Hemiptera > Cicadidae > Magicicada > Magicicada septendecula. The sequence continues at coordinate 121,364,675 of CM068372.1, forward strand.
AAGTTTCATGAAATCAAATATCTTCTCAACGTTGTATGCATTCGTTTCGCAGAGTTCGTTGCATAAACAGTCGACTACAAATTCAATATGTTTATATGTTAGAATGTTGTTTAGTCCTATCGTGAATACGAGCTTGGCTTCCGTTTAAAATTCGTTTTCTATGGCTACAGTAGACGATATAATATCGATCAAAATTTTCGTTTCGATTTATCGTTGTAAGCATAGTCACAATAAAAACCTTCGACTCTAGATATCAGTTCTGTATTAAACGATGTGTGCTTCTTTAACCAAAAAAACTGTGACAAAACTTCTTGAAAAAATATTCTTTTGACAGCAGGAAATCCTTCTAATTCTCCTTCCATCAGAGAATAGGCGAATCGCCTCTTCCGGTCACAAAGCTTCCTAAGTTTTCGTATACTTCTTTGTCCATTAGGTCTATATTGCCAAACTTCCTTAGGCAACTTCCCATCCTGTATTCTATTCATATCAGCAGTCCGTCTCTCCCTGTTTTCCCCAATGCGATCTTGGGTATTAAAGGTTTTCAACTCTTTGCTCATGTCTTCACCGTAAACTCTATCTTTCAACGGAAAGCAAAAGTCTCATCTCCGATGTCTGTATCCTACTAAGATGTATAAACTCACTGGAACCGAACTACACTACAACTAGCCATGTACTGCAGTACCCCAGAGGGTCGAAAAACTTGACGAACTTTGTCACTCTCTTAATTTTTAGGCTATTTTATTATTTTTACTTCCATGTTCCATAAGGAAATAGAAGTATGGTCATGGCGAAAAAAATCGTGTTAGAGATAACGGCTGATTCTGATTGTACTACCCTCAAAACATGAAGAAAAGTCATTTTTCGAAAAGTGTCTGTGTGTGTGTCTATGTGTAGAATTTTTTCTATGGCTAACGATAACAACCCCAAATTCAAACAGAATCAAATAATTTTTGAATTCAGTTCTGAATTGCAGAGTGCACAAGGCCTGTTGTTTTTGGTGAAGATCGGTTAAGGGAAGGGGTAGTTTACCTGCAACGTTTATGTTTTAACAAGAGTAAAGTACTTAATTTTGATAAATAAAGTATCCTGAAAAGAAGGTCATATTAATCCACTGTAGAAACATAGATGAAATATCTATACATGAAAGGTTAGTTGAAGGGATGGGGATAATTTTCTGTAAATGAAAATGATAGTTGAAGGGAGAGGGGATAATTTTTTTATATGTGTACTACGTTATCGGCAACAAAGAAGTAATTTGTTGTTAAAATTCCTTCCCGGGCTGTTTAGCCGTGGTCCAATGTTTTCTGCAAAACCAGACGTTTCGGCAGTACTATCGACTGCCATCATCAGTGGAAATCGAGTGCGTTAACGTGAGGTGATATACGTTAGTGACCACAGTACTGTGGTTAAAGTAGAAAGGAGTAGTTTCTATGATAATAATACATTTCGAAAATGATTTTAAATATACATCTGAACATGGAAGTCATGTATGGTTGTCCATACCGATATTTTCATTGTTCATGCTAATATATTAGTAACTCTTTTTAGAATATACAAACAGGTTTTAAATATGAAATGTAGGAAAATCAAATCAGTCAATAAGTACCTTCTAAACAATATTTCAATAACGGGTCCTTTTTTATTGTTTTAATGCGGTTTACTATAATGGGACTGATTTCAAAATTTTATCAGACGTTTTCACACCTGTTTAAAGGTAGTAGTATTGATTAGTCTTAACTTGCTTTTCCTTTCGTATAAAGCCAACTCCACCGGACCCCCACTCAATACCAAATTCTAGATAATGGCACTGCCAAATACGTAACTGACCTGATAAAAAACAGGTCATAAAGTCGCCTGGTCGAAACTTACCGAATCCGATTGACAATTAACTTGAAAATGGTGTTCTAAGCGAAACGTGTCGTAAAGATCTGATCATTTACTTGTGCAACCTACGCGCGAACCCGTGGAAGAGGTATACATTACTGCACGGGACACAAATAACAGTATCCACAGTAACGTAGGAGTTAACTGCTGACTTTACGGCCATGTTAACCAGCGGTCGGCGTTAATAACATCATAATCCTGAGAAAGAAACGGCAAACAAACAACTAAGTGATGTGCCAGGCCAAAGAAAGCAATTTGTCTTGAGTTGATGTCATTCTTGGCTACGTGATTGATATGCTGGACGCGCGCTCACGCCGACCGGCTCGCGCGCGCGCGACATTAACAATTTAATCCGTGTCACACACATATGAGGCACGTTTTCATTTCTTCACGTGCAACACAGCATACACAATGGCGTCTGATACACAACTTACGTATGTAACCGCGGCCATGGCTCCTCGCTTATATAACAATAGCAGCACCTAGAGTACTGCGCTTCGTCGTTATTTATAAGGCGGTGTCAGTGAACTTGAATTTTTATTTTACCATTATTTATACGATAACAGAGGCAGAGTGTCGCGGATAATGCCCGACTGCAGTTTATAATACAATGGAAGCGAAGAAGGTGTGCTGTGTGACTTATTTTATTTTACGTTTAACTGTTTTCCCAGTTAGCGACCCAAGAACGTTATCTGCATTTGAATTACACCGTGATGATTATGATGGTGACGTGACGTAACAACGACAACACCAACAACAACGATAGTCACTACCGTCATCACCAAAAATTTTTTTTACCACAACCATTATCATCATTATCACATAATAATAGAATAATAATAATAATAATAAGAAGAAGAAGAAGAAGAAGAAGAAGAAGAAGCAGAAGAAGAAGTAGTAGTAGTAGTAGTAGCAGTAGGCCTAGTAGTAGCAGCAGTAGTAGTAGTAGTAGTAGTAGTAGTAGTAACAGTAGTAGTAGTTAGCAGTAGCAGTAGCAGTAGCAGTAGCAGCAGCAGCAGTAGTAGTAGTAGTAGTAGCAGTAGCAGTAGTAGCTGCAGCAGTAGCAGTACTAGTAGTAGCAACAGTAGCATAGTAGCAGTAGTAGTAGTAGTAGTAGTAGTAGTAGTAGTAGTAGTAGTAGCAGCAGTAGCAGTAGTAGCAGCAGTAGTAGGAGTGGTAGTAGTAGCAGTAGTAGTAATAGTAGTAGTAGTAGTAGTAGTAGTAGTAGTAGTAGTAGTAGTAGTAGCAGCAGCAGGAGAGTAGTAGTAGTAGTAGTAGTGGTGGTGGTGGTGGTGGTGGTGGTAGTAATAATAGTAGCAGTACTAGTAGTGGTAGCAGTAGCAGTAGTAGTAGCAGTATAGCAGTAGTAGTAGGAGTAGTAGTAGTAGTATCAGTAGTAGCAGTAGTAGTGGTATTAGCAGTAGTAGCAGTAGTAGTACTAGTAGCAGTAGTAGCAGTAGTAGTACTAGTAGCAGTAGTAGCCGCAGTAGTAGTAGTAGTAGTAGTAGTAGTAGTAGTAGTCCTCAAGGGTTACACCAAGAATGGTTTGTTCCGGTCTCAAATAGGCAAATATTACAGCTGGTCACTCCAGAGCTTCCTCGGACGTCCCACACCTCTCCGTCCCCTCGGCTTATAGTTCCATAGTTGTTTGGGGATGAGGCAGTCATCCATTCGGCAAAGATATTCCCACCAATTCAGCCGATACTGGGCGATCCTGTCGAATATACTCATAATATTCGGTTCCTGCCGTATATTTGTGTTTCTTCTATGATCATGGAGAGTATACCCTGCCACATGCCTGAGAAATCTCATTTCGGCCGCTTGGATGCGACCGACCTGTCCTTTCGTTAAAGTCCAATTCTCAGACCCATAAAGAAGTGTGGGAAGAGCCGTCACCTTGTAGAATTTTAGGCGTGTTCTATTACTTGCTGACTTAAGGGTTCGCCTGATGGCCCCGCACATAAGGTTGAACTTATGCAACTTGTTCACCACGTCGTTGCTTGCATTATAAGACGCACTGTAGACCAGGTATCAAAACTGCTAACTTGTTCCAGGACAGTACCATTGATAAAAATGTTTGCCCGTACAGGATCAGTTCCACAAAAAGCCATCACCTTGGTTTCAATTGTGGGTATCTGCAATCCAGAGTCTTTGCCGATTCCTTTTTACAAATGTATAACCATCTGCAATCTGTTTTATGCGAAAAAATAATTGTTACCACCGTCTTCATCATCAGCATCCTCATCATCACCATCACAGTAGTTGTCGTTGTCGCCTACGTCATCGTTGCAACCAACAGTATTACCATTACATACACTTGTACTTCTCATGGTTTGGTCAGTAAACCAACCCGTGTTTTGGTTTCCACTCACGTTTTTTCCTGTCACTCGCAGACGTTCCGTCCATTCTACAAAGTCGCAGAGTTGGACTAAATTGCATGTTTTTAATTATCGTATAGAAATCCACGGTGCAGTTATTTCCAGTTTAATTATTAACACATTGTTAGCTATTATTGTTAGGAGTCTAAGCCTTGCAACCAACATACAGTACACGACTGCTTAAATACTTGCGTACGCTTTTTAAACCTTAAAAGTAATCATCAGATTTAGAAAGAAAGACCGTTTGAAAAACCTTTGTTTGGAGTATCTTGTTTGGTTTTTCGAAAGAGAATTTGTACTTTGCTTTAGTCGCTTTCCTAGATCTTGAGCTAGCAGGAGAAGGTCCAGTTGGAGGCGGCGGAGAAGTGGCTATGTAAAAGGACAATAAATGCAGGTAGAGAAGAAAGTTTTAAGGAGATGAAACAGGTACGAAAAGTCTTCTTCTTCTTCACTTTAGGCATTAGGTTATAACCCTGTTGCGCCCTCCAGCCGTGATAGAACTCACGCCCCATCACAGCCAGAGAGATATTAGCCAAACTTTAACCCACGCCCGGGGGCAAACCGTGCGGTGGGGGGGGGGAAGAGTGTTGTTTATGTGTGTAGAATATATTGTGTGCCCTTGTTACTTATCTGGCCCAGGTATGCCACAGAAGACGTACGTATTATTTATCCGCGTACGTGCGGGTGGACGAGCAAATCAACCCGTACGAAAAGTTATAACAGTAATGGAAAAAATAAGTAGGATAATTTTTTTTAGGCTAACTGTTCAGCCAAAATGGGGGTATGTTCTGAACGTTTTTGTCGGTGAAATATAGGGGGAGGGCGAGAAGAAACGATAATGTAGTGATTATGGGAACTGAAAGGTACGATGAACTCAAATGAACGAGGACTGAGAAATTCCTGGTTGCAACAAGGCTTAGCCTTTAGTTGAGAAGAAAAATAAGATTAAAACCATACGTCTTTAAAACGGTCCTCTCGCTTATAGTTTTGACGTAGATCAGAAAGGTAATATCGCGGTTTAAACTTATATCTCATTTAACCCTTAAAGTAACTACTTAAGTTTTTGAATTACTTAAAAGCGTTTTGACTGTACTGACCTAACAGCACTTAATTTTGCGTTTTTTTTAACTTATAAATTTTTCATAAAACAGTAAATAGAATAGAACTAGTAAGCTCGTACCTGAGCTGCTGAACTCGCTCAGACTTTTACAATTTTTTCAAAATTGCAACTTCCATTTTTACTTTTTGCGCACGTTATTGAAACTCACTATATTCAGATTTGGCTTACAAACCAAATTTGGTTGTACAACCCGAATTTTTACAATTTCTACAATTTTGCAATATTTTAATACGTTTTTTGGGTTCCCAAGTCCTAATTTTTTTAATTTTTAAACCCAAACACTATATTCAGACTGTAGTTAAAATTATCTTTAGTTTGATACCCCACTTGAACTTTTGCAATTGTTTCAAACTTTTTGTACACTTTTTAGGCCCTGGTGCTCCAAATTCTGAAAATTCAAAGCCGAACATTATATTAAGATTTTAGTTACAATTCTCTTTAATTTTACATGGACATATTGTGACTTTTTCAAAATGTTGACCCCTTGCCAGGAAAATTGAGGACCATTATCTTTTGAGGATCAATCTTAAAAATACAATACAGCTCTGTAGGTTAAACGTAGGGATACGCATGTCAAGTTGATGTATTCAAAAGTTATCGTGACACCCCAAATAGACAGACAAATGCCAAGCAGTGGAGGCAAAAATTAAGGACTCGCTTCACTCGTTCAATTAGACCGTCTACAGAAGGGAATCTACGTACTATAACAAAGCTGCGAACAACAACCTGACGATATCAGTAAAAAAAAAACAAAGCTTTTCAAAAATAAACCCAATAAATCGTAGTAAACTCGTAAGCTGCAAAACTCGCTTATTATTTTGAATGAAGTCAAATGACGTTTTATTTTACATTAAATAAGGATGTTCTCGAGTAAGCTGTGAGTAAAGTTCTTTGTACGTATGATTATATTAGTGTTAGTACAGAAACGGTACGAGGAGGTGAGAATACGTGACTACACGTGATCATAGATTTATGTATGTTTCCATAGATGTCTAGAGGCCTATATCTAATATCCGTACCTTTCACAAACATATATAACCGATAAAACATGTAAAAAAGTATAATAAAACATGTTTTTGTTTTACATACATAGCGTACAAACTTTTGAGGGCAATCTAAAATTTGCAAGGGGTCGCCATATCTTTTTTTTCATCAAATTTTCGAAGACACCAATTCGTATTTGGAAAAAACTTCTCATAATTTGATACCCCGCCTAGACTTTTACAATTTCGTCAAAATTTTGACTTCAATTTTTGGCTCGTGGTGCTCCTGCAGTTGCAAATTTTCAAAGCAAACGCTACATTCGGATGTCGGCTTCCTATTCTTAGAACGGACGATTTTACGAATTTTTTTCCAAAATTTTGACTCCTCACGTTTTTGATTTCCAACCCCTATCAGAATCCTACAGATCCTTTACAAAATCCTTATAGAATAATACATACAAGAATATAGAAGAATACATAGGAGGACATTCTTCTAGGGGGAGGGGCCCAACTTAAATGGTAATAAGTGAATTGCAGGTTAAAAGTATAGACACGCTTGCCGAGTTTTACGAAAATCGGTTGATGCATTCAAAGTTATTGTGAGACAAGACAGACAGACAAATGCCAAACGGTCAACTTAGAATTGTGAACTCGGTTCCCTCGTTCAATAGCAAAACACTTGAATAAACCAGCAGTTTTATGTATTTATAGTGTAACACGTTGTATACTGGTATAACGGTGTAGAACTGAAGCTTAAAGGAATACCTACGTGGAACTAACTACAGGTCGAGCTTTTAAAAACAAAACAAGGAAAGAAACGCAACTGAAGTTTTATGAAGTTATTGCGGTTCCATCGTTCATACGTGGAAGTGAAATGTGGTCAACAGTGAAAAAAAGATGTACAACAAACCTACAATAAACAATAAACATAACAAAGTTCTTAGGCTTTCACGGCCGGCATCAATATTATTTGAACTGTTTTATGCCGGGGTATTAGGTCGTGGTCTAACCAAACGTATAGGCCTCACCAATGGAGGCCATCTTCAGTGGCAAAAAGCACGTGGCAGATGTTCGCTAAAAAACCTTTTTTGCCACTGACGATGGCCTCCGTCGGTGAGGCCGAAACGTTTGGTTAGACTACGGCCTAATAGCCCGGCATACAACAGTTCAAATTAGAAATGAAATTCCTCGGAAGTGTGAAAGGATGCACGCGAGTTGACATATACGGAAACGAAGATATAAGACATGAGCTAAATATACTCAGTATCAATGAGGGAATTGAAGTAAAACAGAAAAAATGGATTAAACGTTTTGACAGAGTGGCGAAGTCGAGCACCTGAAGTATAAGCGTAAAGGAAGAAGAAATGTGGGTAGACCGAGATGTAACAGGCATGTGCCCCCATCGCCCCTGAAGCGAAGATGGAGTAGAAGGAGAAGAGAAGGAGGAGGAGAAAGAGGAAGGAGAAGAAGAAGAAAAGAAGAAGAAGAAGAAGAAGAAGAAGAAGAAGAAGAAGAAGAAGAATGTTTTAAGAATTATGACACAGTAAATGTTTTAAAAACACAGTAGGTCTAATGTTTAAAAAAAAAACAGTAAAAATAACAAAAACAAAAATGCGATATTAACTGCATGTCTCTATTGCTTTTAAGCTGTTGTTACATAACCATACAAAGGGCTTTTCTTCCGTTGAAAAGTTTGCAACACAACAAACTTCTCGGAAATTCAATTCCGCTGTAAGACGCGTTTAGCATTCCGGTCAAGTGTAGACAGTTAAAAACATCGTGTTTTATAATTCTTATTACTGTCACACGTCCTGCTTACTAACTATCGCGTTGCGGAAATTCCTCTATGGTGTTCATTAACCATAACAAAGGCGCGCGTTTATGTCTCCAAGCGAATGTACGTACGTTCCTTAACGAGAGTGTATGCCTTTTGTGCAAAGTATAATGTTTATGGCAGGCGATAAATAATATGTAGCATAGAAGGAGAGTGTTGTCGACAGAAATTATCGCTGGAGAACGGATATAGTAGGCTACGGAATAATACATTCAGGAACGTAACTGGAGTAGAGGATATCGTTATGGAAAAGACAGAACATTAAAGATTAACATAGTACATTCATCTAAGAAGAATGGAAGACGGTAGATTCAATGGCGTAACTTTTTTTTCTGGGCCACCGCGAGAATCATTTGCAAGCCCCCCTCTACTATCCTTACTTAATTCATACCAATGTTCCCACTGGAATAGTAACCCCTCCTTATAGCTGTGACAACTAATAAAATTATATAACTTAAACAGAATGCGTTCTCCTCAGACTGTTTAAAATCTCTTCTTCTAAGCCTAGAGCAGTTTGATCGGTCACTTCTATGATTCCTAAAAAGCTTTCATTAATTTTCAAGTTGGTGGGCCATTCTGCTTCATCTTCACAAACTGAGACACAACTGATTATTTGACTTAGTTCATCTTTTCTGTTAATGCCTTGTGTGGTATCCCTTATTGCGGAGAAAAACGAGTAGATCCAATCTGTTTCCAACTAGCATTTTTAACTTTTTTAGATAAAGCGGAGTGAGTTAATTTTGAATTTTGGGACTCTTATACTTCTCACTTTTCTTAGGACCACTGATTATCTCTTACAAAAATGGGTCGTATTTACTCAAAAGATCTATAATTACCAAAAAGTTCATGCTATTGGGTTGGCCTATCTTCTCTTTATGGCCTCCAAAGACTAAAATTGAAGCTTCTAATGTCAGAATAACATTTACAACGCGATCCAGTACTTTGACCCATTTATTAGTTTCCTCTCGTAGCTTATAAGGAATAGCGATACGACACAGCCCTGGCCGGTGGCCTCGCTGCATTCTTAACTGCAGTCACCGCTCTATTGTGCAGTTAACCAAATAATGTATACTCTCAAAATACATCTTCAGGTACGAGTAAAATAACTGTAAAAATTAACGTATTTGTTTTTGACGTTAAATAGATACGGGGAAAAATGGTTTTTAGTTAAGTTCAGTGGTTTACACTCATTCTTAAAAAATTAAGGGAAATGTTTGCGCGTGCTCCCCTAGCCCCCCCCCCCCGGTAGTTACGCCACTGGGTAGAATGTCCAGAGCAGTATCAGAACGAAAACCAGACGGAGAAAGACGAAAAGAAAACGTAGAAAGTAGTGGATTGTGTGCAGGATGCTGTCAGCAGGTAAGCTTTTCAACCACAGAATACGGAAGTCGGTATAAATTAGTGGTGAAACGTGATTGAGGGACATCATTGGCACGTCATTGGTGCAGCGAGGGAGGCTTTGCTGGTTAACCCCTCTCCTCAGAGGAAATAAGAAAAAAAAAGTAAAAATATAAGTCGAATTTTAATCCCACCCTATTTAAATTCCCGAAAACGTGCCTGGACACTACGTATGGATAAATAAAATATACTAACAATATTAAATATCTTGGGGAAAACATATCCCGAAACGCCTCAGAAAAAGAATCCTTTAAGATAAGGAAACTCAAATTAGCAAAGGCTTTTACTCTAAACCGGGAACTCTATGGAAAGAAAAAGCTTTCCAGAAGTGCGAAAGCCCGCCATTATAGCACTGTGATGAGGCCGGTGATCATGTATGGAGTGGAAACAATGTGCTTTCAAAATTTGGAACCTCTTCTTAAAATTGAACGAAGAGTTCTTCAGAAAATTTATGGCCTCAAGGAAACCGAAGATGGGTACAGGCATAGACCCAAAGAAGAGCTGTACAGGGATCTGGAAGATCTGGAAACTGTTTTCCGAAGGAAAAGACTGAGATTCCTTGGACACATGGGTAGGATGGATCGGTCCAGATAAAATAAACAAATTTTCAAATATATTTGGCAACGTTGAAACTGGTATCTCTTTGAACGACTGTGTGGATAGAAATACATACAGAAACAACATTCAAAATCTTGAGGTTCTCTGTGGTGAGAAGGAGACGAGAAAGAGGTGGACAGTGGAAAGGAAGGCGGCGCATAGTGTGCGAATGAGGGCCTTCTGGCAGGAGAAGAAAAGGAAATGATGTTCGCGTGGTCCACGGCTGGCCTGTTCGTGTAAAAACAATATAAGTTGATTTAAATAATGATTAGTTCGTTATGTGAGTACGAGCATTTTTAATTGCGGTACACTATCGCCATATTACAAGTACGAACTCGCTTTATGTAAACATTGCTAGTCGTCTGGTGGTTGGCGTATGGTTCAAATTTTTATCCTAGTTTTGGAGTTTAGTCCTCTCTCGAAACGAAAGAGATAGGTTTCGAGTATTTATTTAGCTCGAAGTGTATCCAACTCGGTTTATTATATTTATAGTGCAGTACCCTACTCCACAGCAACTTGAAATATTTATATAATAGGCAGTTTTTGGCCGCTATTTGAATCTTATACAGATGTGTCTATTATTGTAGACGGTTTTCAATCCACATTGAATAATTTTTAGCAGAAAAGGCTTTCTAAAGGGCCAAGCGTTGCGATCTAATGCTTCGATGTCTGCGACAGACTAGTGATGTTTCTAGTAACCCGCAAATCGATAGGCGGCCGGAGATCGCCTTTTTGATGCCTATGTAGGACGAAAGATTCGCAAACACATAGGTGTGGGTGTCTTAACTTATGAGTGTGAGGCGTGGACCCACGGCAAAATAAAAATGAGGAAGCTGGAAGCAATGGAAATGTCGGGCTGGAGGAGAACGACGAGGACGAGTTGGATGGATAAGAAAAGTAATGAGCAAGTCCTCGCAGACGTAAACGAAGATAGATCACTTTTAAAATGATTGGAAGAAGAAGGGCAAAACTGATCGGGCACGTGTTACGACACAATCAGTTCTTTAAGTTACATTTTTGAAGGAAAAGTGTTGGGGAAAATCCATGTTCTTCAAAGACATGGTAAAGGAGATTAACTTTCTATCGTACTGCGATTTAAAGAGGACAATGATGGGGAAAGAGACGTGGCTAACTCGACAAGGTATGGCCTTTAGATGATGCCGATGTAGAGCGAGCGAAGTGAGTCTGTCATTCTGTCGCATATGGGTTCAGTATGTACGTGCACAGGGTTCGGGCACAGTGAAATTGGTTTGGTGGCAACAGTACCATAAGCTTTGGAAACAGCACTACGCATTACCATTTTAGTTGTGTCCACTTTACATACCTTTGGCAGACGCAGTTTGTACAATTTATCGGGTCGCAATTCATCGGTTTCAAATTTTCACTGACCGGATCTTGTACAACTACTTTATTTTGTACAGTTTTACTCACTAATGTACAGCTGAAATAATAAAATATTAGTACGTATAGAATTTTATCACAGACATGTTTACTTTTTGTCACTGAACGTTGCTTTCGTTAAACGGTTTTTTTGGTGTTCTGCCCTAAGGCAGGTCTTCAAATAGTAAAAGCTCTCCAAGCTGTCCTATCGCATGCCAGTCTTTTCGTTTCTTCGTAAAACCCTCTGATTTTAATGCTATCTATTAGCTTCATTCTTCTACGCCCTCTTCTTTTTTCTCCTTCTATTACACCCTCCATGGCAGTTGTAAGCAAGCAGTATCTTCTTAAACAATGGCCTAACCAATTCCTTTTCCTATTTTCCATTACCTTCAGGATTCTTCTCTCTTTCCCTATTCTTCTTAAAACTTCATCATTCCTTACTTTATCAATCCACCTTACTTTTTCCATTGCTCGCCAAACCCACATCTCAAATACTTCTAATCTTTTCTGATCCTCCTTCCTCAGTGTCCATGTCTCTGTAAAATATAAAGCAACGCTCCACACATAACATTTGGCCAACCTTTTCCTTAAATTCTTATTAACTTTGCCACACAGCAGTCTTTTCTTCCCATTAAATACCTCTTTCGCTATAGCAATTCTTGCTCTAATTTCACGAGTGCAGAACATATCTCACTTATCAAGCTTCAAAAATATTTAAACAACTCCACCTGTTTGAACGGTATACCCCGATAATTTCATACTTTAAAATACAGTAATTAAGTGCTATAATTTTTTACAACAGTAGTTATTTATTAAAAATCATTTCGGATTATTGAGCATTTCGGACGAGAGACATCAGGTTACAGAGATTAGACTGTATTTAAAAATAAAATTTTAACTAAGTTTTAAGCATCAGCTCTCTTGGCAGCACGCTGTATGGTTGTATGGTCTGAATCATTACAGATTCAGAGGCAATTGACGAGTCAGAGTGCACAAGCGATACCCATGTTTTATTTAGGCGTGTTTTTGATTTGTGAAGAGTCTCTATAACATACCAGCGTTTTGAGACACAATTATAACAGGTGCATATAAAAAGGCAGCTTTTAAATGTTAGAAAGTCAGCGAATATTAGATGATGTACATTGTCAAAATTCCTGTCCGGTTTAACCATCCGAAACTTCCTGGTAAGTATATGTCTTCTGAAGACGTTACCAGCGTCTTGTAGAGTCAGGCTAGTAGACCAACCTTAGAGTCTGTAGATATGCCTATAATTTTATTGGAGTTTACTCTCCTAGGCCAGTTGTTTCATCTACAGGTTTGAGTTGACCTATTGCTTACTTCGATGTAGAAGTGTCAGTCTCCTAGCCAACGCTTTCCATATCTCTGGAAACCCAAACCTCTCCGTACAAGACAGTACGGGCCATTGCTTAATGGACTATAGGATTTACTCGACATGTCGCGGCATCATCATAGTGCTTATGATCCGTTTAAATGATGTGACTGCGCCACCAGCCATTCTAGCACATTCTCCTGACGCTGCCGCCTCAGTTCGGGACTGCTTATTCGGCAACAACCTTACTCACAGCTGACTGTCTTAACTGATGAAAGGCTTGCTATGTATTGACATTGTTAGTGTAGCTGATGGGACCAGATGTGACAGAACAAGATAAGGCTTAGATATCAAAAACATTAGAATCGAGGAGTACTGAACCAGTGTAACGCGCATGTCGATAGGCTATAACCTCCTCCTCCACCACTCGGGAAATGTATATTATGTGCCAAAAGGTAAAAGAGATTTGGGAAGGCCTTATGAATGACAGCTTGATGGGAGAGACTGAAACTGGAGACCGTTTCGCTTAACCCTTGAAAGAAAAAGAAGAAGAAGAAGAAGATGGAAAAGTTATCAAAATCTTTTGTTGTCGTCTTCTCGAGAAGGTTGATAAGCTGTCTATTTTGTAGAATAACATTGCCATAAGAAGCGGTTCTCGCTTATGACATTTTTCATTTTTGTAGGATACGTTTCTTGCCGCCGCATATTAAAATAATATTATTCGGTCTTAACTGATTTACGAACTCAGGTAATTTGTGGTAAAAATACGCGCGCGCGGACGTTGAGAAAAGAAGCACACGCCTGCGCGCGGAAGTGAAAGATAAACAGATTTGGTGTGTATGCTCGGCCCACCGTTTGTTTAACTTGTAGTAGACGTGAAATTCGTTTGTGAAATTTACTTTCAACTAAATTAAACAGATTTATTATCTTTTTTATTAATCTGGGTTATTTTTAGCCTTACTATTTTCGTTCACAAGACCGATTTAGAGATTTTTGATAGTCAGTCCAAACACTAGAGCAAGTATTTATAACTACCGGCTCGTGTAGTTCAACTGTCACTGGCTCGTATATCTTATGTCCAAAAGGTACGGAAACTTATCTACGAAACAATATTCGAGAAGGAAAGGCACCTGACATTATACACTACGTTTGTAATTCCGAGGCTCCTGTACGGTAGTAGACATGGATATTAAAAAAAGAAAACTAATCAGATCGTAAACTGATAAATTGAGACTGAATTTGTGGTAAGATCTCAGGATACAGAATTCTGGACACGATATGAAACTACGACGTCGAATTGAGACCAGCGAGTACGCGAGATGATTTGTGCAGAATGACGAGTCGCAGACTGTCAATAGACAGATGTCTTCACCTGTAAGCAGAGATGCGTGCTGTTAAACTAGATGTGAAAAACGATAGATACCGCAGTAACGATAACTCAACTTTCGGTAGTAGAGAAAAACGATAAGAATATGAAGAACAGGAAGAACTAGAAGAACGAGATGAAGAACAAGATCTAAATCAACGACAAGAACAAGAAGAATCAGAAGAACAATATGAACAACAAGAAGAGAAAGAAGAAAAAGAATGAGAAGAAATGAATGAGCAGAAGAAGAATAAGGAAAGAAAAAGTAAGAACGAGAATAATAAGGAAAGCGATAAGAACTGGACGAACGAGAAGAACAACAACAAGAATATGAAGAAATCGTTAAGGCCGAGAAGAACAAAAAAACGAAAAGAACGAGAAGATCTATAGAAAAGAACGAGGAGGTCGTTACTAACGAGGTGAACGAGGCAAATGAAAACAACAAGAAGAGCTAGAAGAATAATATGAGCGATAAGAAGATAATAATAAACGGGAAGAAGAAGAAGAAGAGGAAGAAGACAAAGAAGTGGAGGAGGAAGAAGAAGAAGAACAACAACAACAACAACAACAACAACAACAACAACAACAACAACAACAACAACACAAACAACAAGGAGGAGAACGAGAAGAACACGTAGTAGGATATGAACGATATGAACGATAAGTGGAACGAGAAGAACCATGAAAACGAAAAGAACGAGAAGACCGACATGAACGAGAAGGACGAAAAGGTCGGTACGAACCAGGTGAACGATAAGAACGATATGCTGAAGAAGACTGAGACGAACAAGAAGAACAATATGCATGAGAAGAAGAACGCGAAAGATAAGAATTATAGGAACGATAAAAGAACGAAAAAACAAGAAGGACGATAAGAACGGGAAGAAGGAGAAGAACAATAACGGCAAATAGAACAGCAAGGCGAAGAATATGAACGATATAAACAGACAGGTAAAAAGAACGAGAACAAGAAAAACAAGAATAATCAGAACTGAAGAACACAAAGGACGAAAGGAATAAGAAGAATGTGTACAACAAGAGGAACGTGAAGAAGAAGATAGGTAAAGTAAGAAGGAAGAAAAGAACATGGAGAACGAGAAGAATAAGATAAGAAAAAAATCCGTTCTCAGATTATTTCCAGCTGCCTGCTTTGATGCGCTGATCACTCCAACTTTCCATAAGAACGTTCTTATTTTCTTAAACACTGCCGTATAAATCGTGAGCCGATATTTAAGAGGAAGTTAAAGGGGCAGAAGATCGAAGATCGGCGTTTCTATCAAGTAAGCTGCGTATTTAAGAGTTCGTGTAGGGAATTAGGTTTGACAAATTTTATACCACCAAGACGCCCGAATCGGTTTGTACCGCTGAGAAGGGATTATTTTCAGATTCTTTCTGATTTTGCAAGTTTTAAATTTATTTTATATTTTTTAAATAAAAATTAAATTTAATTGTAAACTACGGATGTTTTAAGCTCGTGGAACCCGCTGTACTTAACGCCTTACACACTCATTTTATTAGATCGATGCACTGCACGGATTTTTAGTATTCAGATTTATTTTGTTAGAATTTACTAGCTGTAACATTATCATAGAAACGTATTTATCGAGGCAGCAGATACTAATTCTGTACATAAACAATTAGGGAATGCCCGTTCACATGATGTGCACAGATGTTATCTAGAACTCGTTGCCACCCACGAGCGCAGTAAATAACTGTTGCTATTTAAAACACAATACCATACGCTGGTTACAATTTTTTTAACCTTCTTTATTTAGCGTATTAACGATATTTTTCTAATTTTATTTTCGCTGCTTATTTTATTTTATTTTTACTTTGTTAGTTGACAGATTGTAAATTTTACGGTCTGTAATAACCGCAAAATAATACAAATTAAACGTTGTGGGAAGTTATAAACCGACCTAAAGTGTAGTTTTACAATTCGAGGCAAATGTGACTTGACTAATCACACGTAAAATATTTAATATTTAATGTCTCGTTTAAAAATAATAATTTTTTAATTTTCGTAGGCCTATAAATATTTATATTTAAAATTATATTTATTATAAATATTTTAATTTATATGTATTCAATATATTATTTTTTAATGTTATGTTTAATAATAAATAATAGTTCTGAAATTTCTGATGTGACAGTAATTTAAAACGGTTGAGACATTGTAAAAACAAAAAAAATACATCCTTGTTTATAAACATGTAAAATATTATGTATTAATAATTTATGTTACAAGTTTTAACGATGAAGGATTTACGAGGATCAGTCAAAAATCCATACACAAATTTTAAATTATTTGTGTCGTCGTTTCGACAATATTTATTGTCATCAACAGAACAACTGTGAGTCTTTGGCATCATAACAACTCAACAACAGTTATCCTGATGACAGTAAATATTGTCGAGACGTAGACACACATAATTTAAAATTTGTGTATATTTTTTTGACCGATCCTCGCAAACACTTCATCGTTAAAATTTATCGATTGACGGTCACTACGAAATTAAGGTTTACATAATAAGAATAATGTGAGTGAATATGAATATAATATTATATATTTATTTTTAATAAATAGGCCTATTGGTGAAGTACGCCTACCTTACAATTTTGAAAAAATAATTCTCTGAATCAAAACATTTTTCACTTTTTTATCACAGTCCGCCCCCACGTTTCTCCTGTCCGGAAAGCGTTTTTACACTTTTCATAGATACCTATTTCACTTGTTCTTTCTGAACTATCTTTTAAATATCTCGGCTTCTACGTATAGGATCAAAACAAAAATATAATTATAATTTTTTTAACGATTTCTTTTCTACAAATCTGCAAATCTGTTTTTTTTCTACTTTGTCTTTAGAGTGCGTATTGAATTGAAAGACACGAAAGCCGCCGATTGCAACAAAATTTGTAAATGTCTTGTAATTAAAAATGAACTTGTGGATTTTTGTGAAACTTACAGAAAATGTACTTCTAACGGGAGCAAATGTGTGTGCATTTAAACAAGTTAAAATCCTGTACAGAATGATACAAACAACCTTGATTGTTATGAAAATCAATTAGTCGAATGCTCGTGACCTATTTTTCTTACAAGGGTATTTTTTTCCTAGTATACGTTTTTGTGTACTTTAGAGCAGTTAAAACAAAAATCACTAAAACTATATAAAACTTACAATTAATTTTTCGATGAAGGGTTTGTGAGGATCGGTCAAAAATATAACACAAATTTTAACTTACTTGTGTCGACGTTTCGACAATGTTTATTGTCATCATCAGGACCTGTGTGTGAATACAAAATAAATGTCAAACACAACAGAACAATTATTTGAGTGAACGTGTTTGTGTGTGTGAGTGTGTGCGCGCGTGTGCATGTATCATTGTATATGTGAAGGAGCTGAGATAGTTTGTTTTACATCTTCAAATGTTTTCTTTAAAGACAACTCTTCTCGTTTGCTTGAAAGCGCTAATCGGAGTAATTTTTCTATAGTGGTGTGCAACAGTGATAATTCTGTTTGTGATTATAACCACTAACACAACTTTCTTTATTAAATAATTCACCGTTTTTGATTTAACAGGTACTTTATTAATTTCTCCAAAGGCTTTATAAACGGGCATTTTTAAATCTCCAAAGACTGTTGCACCAACATAATAATTTAGTACAAGTTAAAATAGTACAAGTGTTGAAAACAGCTTTGGAGAGAATTTGACTAATGAGTTCAAAATTGTTATACGAGCTGACAGAACGCCATATAGACACAGACAATAAAAATTATATTAAAATACTTATTAAAAGTCAAATATTCGCGTGCGAAGCCGCGGGTAACAGCTAGTTCTTAATATAATGGCGGAGAAGACTGTTATTTCGCTAGGATATATATCCGTTTTCCAACAAGCTTCTTTTTCCTTTTTCACTTCAATGTTTTACGTACTCCGCCCTTTAAGCTTTCTACCTGCCACTCCATTTACTTGCCTTAGCATTTCAACCTACCGTAACAGTAACACTCTTAGGTCAAAGCCTTTTAAATACGACCTTAAGTAACGTAATCTTAATTATAATATAGTGTAATTAGTGTAAGTAAACGTAATCTATACCACTTCAAAAGGCTATACCACTTCAAAATAAAAAATAAAGTTTAAAATACGTTAAGTTTTAAATAATAATAAAAGACGGACAAATATACAGTCGAGAAAGTAACTGAACAATATGAAAAACGAGAATAAATGGATCTTCCGCGACCGTTAGAAATTGTCTCCCCTAAACCCTTCATTGGTCACGTGAAGTACAATCACATAACTAGTCGCGTCGTGTGATCAATACGACCCCACGGCCGTTTTTAGGAATAACATAAGAAAATGGGTTATAATCGATTTTACTAACTATAATAATAAATTTCTAAGTAATAGGCCTAATACACTTACTTATAAGTAATAATACAGGTGCTCCTTGTGCTGCAGAACTCGCTCGCTATTTTGAATTAAGTACATTTGTTATTCCATAAATTTTTGTAGTAGATAATTTTTCAGAAATGGGGAAAATTACAAAAATTAATTACTCTACTATTCTGTTAGTAATATAACAATTGCAGAGTAGACAATCATACGATAAACATAAAAAATTGAAACAATCGGATTAGGGTACAATTCCTTTTAGTCTGACGCCCTGTGAGATTTTCACAATTTTTTCAAATTTTAGATCTCTTTTTGGGGCCCAGAAGGCCCAAAATTGCGTCCAAAAGCTAATTGTGTGCGCAGAAATTGAAGTTTGCTTTAATTTAATACCCCACATGAATTTTTGCAATTTTATCAAAATTTTTATCCGCTTTTTGGACCCTGACGCCCAAGAGGTTTTTAATTTTCACATTGTGGTTAAAATTCTCATTAGTCCCCCTATTTTTGGGGAGATCAGTCTCAGAAACATCTGTAGGGTAAAAGTATGGACATAGCCTACATACTTTTTCTTATTTGCTTTTGCATGTTTTAAGAAAATCGATTGATGCATTCCAATGTTATGGTTAATCATTCCCTAGATAAATAGATAGGCAGACACACAAATGCCAAACGGTCAAGTTAAACTGAGAACTTGTTTTGCTCGTTCAATAAAGTGAAACATAATATAATACGTACAAAGTCACCGCAATTGACGTCATATGAATTTATTGAATCTGTCTCTATCCGTTTAATGAATTTAATTGAACATTTTGTCATTTCTCCTGGAATATTTTGCGCAACCTTCCTAGAAGAGGTTGACGCAAAATATTCGATCACAAATTCGCTTTCGTAAATTTTTGGGAAGATACTGCGAAGAAGAGCGATTTGGTAAGTTTTTCGCTAATTATTGTGAATTGATTCAGGAAAACCCTTCTTAGAAAATAATAATATCAAATAGCGAAAAGCAGGGAATAAATGTATAATATTATTGTTTATTCGATAAATAGGAACGTTGTGAGTTGTTTGTAAAGATAAAAATATACTGATCATGCGTAATAATGATAAATAAATAATAATAGCTACTGTTGTATCATAATAAAGGAATGCTAGCTAACTTTGCCGAAAACTAATGCTCGCCATATAGAAAATTTTTCCATAACTAGTGGCGTAGTAGTGTGATAGTAGCAACGATAACTAGACTCTGGAATTTCTATAAGACGTCTAGCTGTGTTGGAGAAAAGCGACAACAGTTTTGCAGTTTTGAAATTACTGGCGGTAGAATAGCGCGTGGGATCGTATTGACTAATTAAGAAGTTATAGATTCGCTCCTGGAGCAATAGTACATATACGATTCCCAAAATGTTGCCCTCCCGACGACCCTAAAAAATCGGCTGAAATTCTATGGCATCACTTAGAATTATATTTATCTAAATTTATAAGGTTTGCATAATTTATTTCAATTGTATAATGTAACAGTAATGCGCTTTATTAAATCTAATGTACAATTGACGTGTCGCAAAAATGTATTATTTTTGTGTTTTGCCTCAACGTCTCTAAGGAATCCCCCAGTTACATTTACGATTTTCATTCCTGTTGCTTATACTAGTAACAGTTTGTTAAGTATATTGGAAATTACAATAAACAAATTAAATGTAATAATCTAATTACCAGACAGCAGCAGCGTTGCCGAAGTAGTAGATGAGTATAAAGAGGAAGACGCAGTTGGCGCTGCCGAGGCCGCCTTGCGACAGCAGCAGATTGCTGGGGTTCTCGGGGTCCGGGTGACAGGCGACGTCGTCGCGACCCACAGCCGCTCGGATACACCATCCGACACTGACCACGTTGTAGCAAAGCACCAGGAACGTCAGTGGATACGGGAAATCTCTAGGCGTCGAGTCGAGCAGTGACACGAAGACGGCAAACAACGACGTCGCGAAACACAGTCCCGCCCACACCGTGATCCAAACCTGAGCGAGGTGTTTGTCCGCCTTGTCGAACATGACGTCGGCGTCGCACAGCTGGGCGCACCGACCGCTCCGCTTCGTGTACACGAACTCGTCGGGGCACGGCAACGGGTTCGTCACCCCGAAACTCGGTTCGCCCAGTCCCATCTCGCCGGGCCCCTTCATGCACATGTGTTCGTGATTGTTTTCCACGGGGAACTTGGAACAGTCCAGCGCCGCCGGCCACGGGAAACCGAACCCTTGCAGAACCGGATAGCACCTGGAACGCACCGACTCGCACAGTCCCCGGCACGGACCGATCAGCGTGGGCACTTTGTCGTTGCACATGGGCACGTAAACGGAACACAGAAAGAAGTTGAGCTGAGCCGAACAACCGTACTGCAACAGAGGCAGGAACGTCTGCAGTGTGAAGTCGGCGTCCGCCTGCGTCTGGTGTCCGACCAGGTTGGGCATGGCCGTCAGACTATAGCCGATACCGTAACACATGTCCACGGATATCTGTTCGCACGCTTTCATAGCGCCGACCGAGCACCACACGGACAATAGAACGAACCACGCCGGCACTCCGCGAGACATATCTGGCGCGCGCTCCCCGGCCGCACTGATAGAGATGTTCACGGCGCGCTACCTCCGCGGTACGATCAGTGCTGCCAACACAAGCTCTGCGCTTCCGCAAGGGGTTGTACGTTACCCTATAACTGTTGGAGAAACGCCGCGTAAAACTATTTACTTACTACAAACTTTTTTTGTTGACATACACATTCACATACAGTAGCGTAATTACGAAAATGATATCCCTCCCCAGAGTTATTAAAAATTTCAGCAAAATTTCATAATCACTTGTCGTATTTCTAAGTCAGTTGTGTGTTAAAATAAGGCTTATAAATAATTATAGAAAAAAGGATTTACAAAATGTGTAAATTAATTAAAGAAAGTTAAGAGCTTTCTTTCAAAGTTAACAATCATTCAACATTTGGTAAATAACTTACACACGTAAAAAAAGGAAACAAATTATGCTCGCGCTAGGAAATGAAGGCAAAGACTGTTAATCTACCTTTACCTGTTTCGCCAAGACGTATTTCTCCTTACAAGGTTGTCTATATCATGAAATCTCTAGTCTAGTATCTCTATGGTTTGAGCCGTCGTCTTTGCACAGGTAAACAGGTAAACAAGCAGTTTCTTGAATTTAAATTGAGAAAAATTAAATTTTATTGGCGGATTTTACATAACAAATAACGTACTTTAAAGAAATTGAAGGTTGCTTGTAATATTCTTAGGATAATATCCTTAAATTAAAGTGGGAAGAGAAATAAAACCAGGGTTTTCAGAATACCTTTAGAAGGACTCATTTTCACGGATTTATTAAGAATACAAATTTATAGTTACAGTGATTCCTAATGACACGAGATTTATTACCTTTAATCTGAATAACGGTTAGTTAGTCGAGATATACTGTACCATTTTGAAGTCAGCGTTTTCCACATTTTTTCAACAATTATACTTCACGTTGGTTTAACCAAAAACTTTGAGACGCGAAGAATTTATAAAATATTTTTTATAAATCGCGAATTTCTCATTTGTCCTGAGGAAAACGGAGGGCACAATCTTCAAGCTAGTCACATCCCCCCCCCCCCAGGAGCAGTTCCAAGTAAGACCGCCTGTTCACATGTGAGTTTGGTTATAATTGGTTAACATTTGTATACCCTTTATTTATCATTAACAGTCTTTGCTCACGAAATTCCTGTCCCATGTGACCTCTAGTTTCTTTTGGGTTTTTCTCAAACAGATGTGCAGTTCTTCAGTTTGTACATAATTACCGATTAGGCTCTACGCCCTGCGGATCACAATCAGGTCCTAACATTAATGTATGCAATGCTCGTAATATATTCGACTCGTCTCTCTCACGTATTTTCTGGGGCGTAAACGACCGTGACTACACGAAAACAATGCCCAAATTCAAGATCTACTAACTTCGAATTGAACAATACAAATTTTGTAAGTAAGCTTATGTGTCGCGCGCGTATTTACGAATACTTATTTGTTCCTTCATTTATATTTTAAATATCGATAAGTAATAAGTGAGATAATTAGTACTTACGAAGTAAGTATTAAGAAACAAAATTTCAGCATACAAAAACAGTTTTTAGGCCAATTTTTACGTTGGTTGGGTTTGTCACAACAAGTGAAAACTAAATTACGAGTGTTAGAGGTGAAGTATCTAATAGAGAATAAACATTTGATTTGAAGAAAAATAATGACATGTATCGATAAGTGGTCTAGGCGTCGAATCAATAACTTGATGAATTTAGCTTGAGGGTGTCTAAAAAGGTTTGGATCGTCTTGTTAGAATGTCTGATCGCTGGCCGGTGAAACACATCCGGGAAAACCGAAACGGTGAAGATCAGTTAAAACAGGATGATCAAATATAATAAATTCCAAGTAATGGACAGAGTACAAAGGCTAGAGAATTGTAAAAAATAAGGCGTGGAGCAAATTTATTCACGGCCCCGAATTATAATTTATTATACCTTACTTCGTAAGTAGGAATGACGTAAATGATATGTAATGTACAATGTACAATTTATAATGTGTATTATTAGCGCGTGCGCGTGTATGTGTGTGCGACAAGATCACAACCCTATTAAATTCCTAATCCGAAACCGAGACACTTTTAGATAATGAATTATTTCCAAAAAAATATTTGTGTCGGAACTATTACATTACACACGTTATTTTATTAGAACTGCCACCATGGGTATTAAATACTATTGTATTACTTTAGCCTGTTGGCATCAGAGGTGGGACAACGACACCAGAGGTCGTAGATGGGACGGAAAGACCCATCAAAAACTCAAGTTCGTAGATGGAGCGCAACCACAGCGAGATAAACTTCTTCCTCGCGTAGTTCCTGACAGGCCATGGATTCCGTGAATATCTCCACCCTATGGTAAAGGGTGGCATCCACTCACTGCAGGTACTGTGCACATCGCAGAGGGACAGCGTTTTTACACTTTTTTCGAGTGTTTATATTTCGGAGGATGACTGTCTGGACCTCAGCTCAAGGAGTTCTCACTTCTGATAGCGTTGTTGGATTGATGATTCAAAGTGAGGTCAACTGGGAAGCAATCGCAGCGTACATAGAATGCATCCTGCGTCGTAGGAGAGACGATGAATATGTGCCCGACCCGTGATAGTAAAAGGAAGCGGCCCAATCACAAATGGTAGCCCGTTGAGTTAAGCATACAAGGACACAGCCTAGGGGATCGTGGACAAAGATAGTTTCTTGTAGTGAGTAAAAATTCCACACTACCAACCAGCCTGGCCACCTTCTTGGTGCCTTTTGAAAGTTTTCCATCTATAAAAAAAAATATCATCATATTAAACATGTTGTTATTATTATTATGTGGAAGAGGAGGGCAACCTTGATCGTGGATGGATGTAGGCAGTAATTGCTCAAGACTAGAAGCGATCACTGTGGGTGTAAAAAAGGCCTTGGCTGAAGTAATTATTAAACGGTTCCAGGTTAGCTAGTGTCCTAGTAGAATGGCGACTGTTGTAGTCGGTAGTCCGGCACTTCGGGTCGTTTGCCCGTGTGCGTAAATTGCATTTTACCTACCCCAAAATTATTATTATTATTACACGGCCTGGATCTACCCACCGAAAAGACAGAAATCGTGTTGCACACCCGGCGACGGATCCCCACAGGTGCAAGTGAGAGCTGAAGCTATACTGACAAAAAATACGTTGGGGTGAGGTCAGATTCGAAGCTCTCCTACTTCGAGCAAATCAAGTATGCAGCTGGTAAGGCGACCCACATCACAATACAGCTCAGCAGGCTTACAGCGAGCAAGAGGCGAATGTTGATGGCGGTCACGGAATCCACCATGCTTTATGGTTGCGAAATCTGGTCTGGTGCACTAAAGATGGAGGAATACAGAAAATGAATGGCATCAGTAGTATCAGAGTAGCATCCTCTTACCGAACGGTGTCTAGAGCCAGTAGTCCTGTGGTAGCGGTAGTGGTTCCCATAGACCTTTGGCTCAACAGCGAAAGCACCTTTTCGAAAGAAGAGATGAATTGAAAGAGATGCTGCAAAGCATGAAGCCAGGGAACTCACTCTTCCAGAGATGCTGAAATCCAAGCCAGGGATTAAATTGACCCACTGTAGGGTGAGATTAAATACCATTTGACACTGTTCCTCAGTGGCCACGGCAATTCTAACGCCTGCCTCTACACCTCTACAAGAATGGGAAAGGTGCAAAGGTCAGCACACCAGGACGGGATTCTCCACGAGGCAGTGAAGATGCCTCACACACTTTTCTCAAGTGCAGCAGACTTACATGAGAGAGGATGGCGCTGGAGATGAAGTTCGGGGAGTTTACGCCTGAGGGTATACTTGAGATTATACTCCGCGACAAAGAGTAATGAAACCGCATTTCTACATTTATTCAGTTGGTTCTACAAGAAAAGAAAAGACAGGATCAACTTGCACCCAACGGGCAATAGTACATACTGGAAAGATCCCAATAAGGGTGCAATAGGCTGCATCCTGAAATGATACGCTAAGTGATTCCAGGGCCTACCTTAAAATATAAATAGATAAATTTATAATATTATGGTATTATTCAATATAGTTTCTTCTGCAGGTAGTTTATTGCGTTTTGTCGTTTCAATACCTGACGCACGTTTCACTGAAACACACCAGCATCATCTGAGGCTTGTAAATAAATATTGAAACGACAAAACGCAATAAACTACTTTTAGAAGAAACTATATTGAATAATATCATAGTATTATATAATTGCTGCAATAAACGTTAATGAGTTATTTTTATAGAAAATGATGGATAAATTAATTTATATTATTATTATTATTATTATTACTATGCATTTTACTACCACTAATATAATTTCATTTCTACAATATTGTTATTAAACGTATTATTTGACTCGCGCTCGCGCGCACACACACGCGCGCGTGCACACACATTAATCGAATTTTGATGCTTCCGATGTTGAAGACTACAACCATGAATACTTTCCAGATGAACTATCATTTTTTTTATAATATACTTACCTTCGGAACATACACAATATGAAACATGTAGGCCTAAAGAAGTTGAAGATCCGTAGCTAGTTTTTTGTCGTCAGAGGGCTGAATTTTCATACACGAGAATCTTCGTTCTGTGTTGGCGTTATGAGACTGTGTCGCGAACAAATAGTCACACAATTGTAAAAGTAAAAAAAAACACTACACACAAAAGAAAAAAAAAACAAAATCACAAGTCACACACAATGCACAAGTCAAGAGAAAAAATCAATTTTTGTATTTCCACTCAACTTTATTTAACTCCTAGAAATTTATTAAAACTGGTGCTTGATCAAACAGCAAAGAGTCATTAAATTTAATATTCGTTTCATTTAGGTAAGCAACGGTCCTTCAATATTTTTCCGTCCTGGTTTCTTAATAAGCAGCGCTCAATTAAACACCTTGTGAGAAGAAAATAAATCGATCAATTTTTAATGAAACTTAAACACGTTTCATAAAAGTCCTTTGTTTCAAAATCGAAACCTGTCGGAGACGTTTCTCAAACCTAGTTTCTTTTTAGAACTGATTTGACATGCATGGACAGAAATTCTTCCTTTCTTCTTCTTTACATTGTATCAAAGGGGTCTTCAAGTACGTTTATAACGTCCATGTTAATGTTGTCACTTGTCTCAACTTTTATAATTAATTCTAGCTGTGAATAAACTACAAATAGGTCTCATTAAGAGGTCTACTAAAAAATCTACTTATATTTTAAAGCCTTTTTCTCTAATAAAAACTATGCTTTCACAGCGTCAAACATTTTTGGTGGTATCTCTGCGTCGGGAATAGAAACAGCCAACGAGTTTTTGGATGTAACAGAGTGTTATGACATTCTACTTAACAGAAATAACAAAATTCTCAAGTTTTCTACCCTCATTAAATTAACCTCAAAATGGATAAAGATAGTTCATAATAATTAATTTTTACGCATTCTCTGACTTCATTTACAAAAAAAAGGAACTTATACTTTACGATATTTGAAATCTTAGAGAAAACAGAGTGTCGCTAATCCATTCTTGGATAAGCGTCAACAATTCGGATTTCGGGGATTTGGCCTCAGACTTTAACAGAAAATAAAACTTCTGCATTGCTGAAGAAATTCAAAGAGCTATAAAGAAACACCAGAAGTGGGTAGAAATTTTCTGCCCTAAAGCGGGACCGCGTTTGCGGGAGAAAATGCAAGAATTAATGAAGAGCGGGGAACATTTTCACAACGGGCACTTAATGCAGAGGTTTATTTTACATTTTAGTCGATCGCGCTCTCTTTATATATATAGTTAATAGTTAATCACTGAATTTTAAAAGAAAAGATTCTAACTACTGTGTTCTTTTAAAAGAAAATTTTGCTTATTAGCATTGATTTTTGTAGTACTAAAAATATTAAATAAAAAACTTATAGTAAATAAATAAAAACAAAATTTTTTTATTCAAAAAATTAAAAGTTAAATTACTTCTTCAATATTTTATAATTTGTACCTGCATTGCAGTTCAACTGTTTTAAAAGCATTGATGATGATTAGGAAGTTAAATCAGGAAGCTACAAGGTTAAGGAGGCGTTAGGTGAGTTTCACACTTATGCGGTTTTACGCGGTGCGGTTCAAATCCGGCACGGTGTCAGCGGCCGCGTAAACTTCTCTGACTATTTTACACATAGGCGGTTCATATCAGGTTTTCGTTCGGGAGAATCTAACAGTTGCCATTCAGCATGGAGAGAAGACGTGCTATTATTGCCATGATGGTCCTCCATAGGCGAATAAAAAGAAGAAGAGTGAAAAAATGCAATGGGTCCATCCTCTGCTTTTAAAAAGAAAAGAGTGCTGGTAGTTTTACATACTTTTTGAGGAATTAAGAAGGAACGATGAAAAATGTTTCAACTACTTCAGAATGTCAACAACATCTTTTGATGAATTACACTTGAGGCTAAAGGATTCTCTTCAACATAAAGATACATTTATGAGGGAAACGATCCAACCGATTCAAATGTTGGCCGTTACTATCAGGTAAGTCAATAAATGACAAAATTTTACTAATGTATCCATTTATTATTTTTACATAACGATCTATAAATTGAACAGATTAAACATTCTAATTCAAGTTCTTCATAATTTTGTAGGGGTAACAATGTTATAAGTGAGAGAAAATGTCAAAAATAATGATTAGTTAGGTTACACACTTTAGATAGATGACCGAGAGAAGTCGAACGATTCACCATATGAACTGGATTCAGACGATGCAGGGGGGCTGTATCCATAATTAGGTTCTGAAAGATATTCGTTCACTTTTTCGTAGAAAGAAGCTGTTGTAACTGGCTGTAATACTGTAGTATACACAGGTGTCGGTGATGCTGCAGTAGGAGGCTGCTGCACTCCTGTAGTGCACTGAGGTGCACGAGGAGTGTCCACAAGGGGTTGATGGTGCGCTGAGTTTCGAGATGCTTTAAGTCCTTCGACCGCGACCCCTGCAGCACAAAGCTTCCGCTGCTTGATGTTTTTGATCGATTTCAAAACGTCCATTTGGAATTAGAGCACTTCGAATTCATCGAAATCTTCGAGGGATGGGAGTATACCATTAAAAAATGACTGGTGACGATTCGGTTTTTCCCTCAGAGCTTCTAACATTTCTAATTCGACAGGGTCGACTTTTCGTTTTTTTGCAAGAGTCCGCGGTTGTTTGAAAACATTTTTCGAAGTCTGAGCCTGAGCCTCGTCCTGGCTTCGGCTGTTCTGTCCGTCACTTTCATTAATAAAATCCACATCATCGGCATGTTCAACATCTTGTAAAAGAGTTTCGTCCGTTTCTCGACCTTGTAATATTTTTTCTAGGAACTGCAACTGCGATTCGTAAATGTATGTTTTTAAGGATTTCGCTCCAGCTCCTGATTTTTTGGCTTCTTTATTTTTCGCACGTGATTTTCTGAATGAATCTCTTACGTTCCTCCACTTCTTCATGATTTGTTTACCTTCCAAAAAACACTAAATAAATGAAATTGCACATAAAAACTCATAACCTCTCGTATGTATTTTGTTTCAGATACTTGGCAAGTGGTTGCACTTTCACGGATTTGCACTACAGTTACCTCCTTGGGATTTCGACTATCAGCAAGATTGTCAGAGAAGTTTGCCGTGCCATCTGTACAGTGATGCGCTCAGAATGTATTCCCGTGCCAAACAAAAAACTATGGGAGACAATTTCTGAAAAATTTGAAAGACGGGCTAATTTCCCAAATGTGAGAATAGTTCATCCTCTCAACTCGATGCATCTCAACTACAAGGGATTTTCATCAATAGTTCTGATGGCTGTTGCCGATGCAGATTACCGCTTTGTTTATGCTGATATTGGAGGCTATGGTAAGGACTGCGATTCTAACATTTTTCAAAACTGCTCGTTATGGACATCAATAATTAACAAAACTCTGGATATTCCAGAGGAGAAATGCCTTCCATGTTCACAAAGTCAAAAAATACCTCATTACCTGGTAGCGGATAATGCTTTTGGGTTGCACAGGAATTTGCTTAAACCATACGGCGGACATAACTTAACAGTCAAGAAAAGGATTTTTAATTATCGCCTTTCTAGGGCTCGTAGGTATGTGGAATGCGCTTTCGGAATATTAACCAACAAATGGAGGATCTTCCTTCGCACAATTAACATAGATCCCTACTTCGCTACAGATATTGTAAAGGCCTGTGTCGTTTTACACAATTTCGTACGCGACCGAGACGGCTACGAAACGGAAAATACGATGTTTATCTCAGGGTTTCAAAATATCTCGACGAGCACAGGTGAAAGGGCACGGGCAGGAATCGCAGCTAAAAATGTAAGAGATGTTTTGAGTGACTACTTCGTAACTGATATTGGTTCTGTGAAATGGCAACTTTCAAAAATATGAGGTCATTTCCAAGTGTTTTTAAAGAAATAAGTGTAATAATAATATGTAATACCTAATAATAATAATAAAATTAACCTTTACTTAAAAATATGAGGTCATTTCCAAGTGTTTTGAAAGAAATAAGTGTAATAATAATATGTAATACCTAATGATAATAATAAAATTAACCTTTACTTACTATATTCATTTTTCTTATTGTCTTCCAACTCTTCATAATTTATGTTCAGTTCAATGAAAACTTCCTTCACGCTTGAAATGTTTGGCTTCTATCTTTATATTTTTCTAATGTTTTATCCCAAAGTACTGGTCTTGCTTGCACAAGTGAAATAAGTAAGTCGACATTCACGTCGTCACACATTTTAAATAAAAAATATCAAAAAATAAATAAAAATAGAAGAGACGAGCAACAAGTGTCGACGGTCAAACCGAAACTGAACCGTGCAAGTGTGAAGGTTATAGACCATTTTGTGAACCCTCGACCCTGATTGGCGCCGCGTAGAAACCGCATGTCACCGATCAGGCTCGAGGGGGCGCTCGGTTCAATGCGGCTCCAATCCGGCGCTTATACGGTCGAGAGTTGACCGCGTTAATCGTTTCACACATATCCGGCGACCGCATAAATGTCAACGGATTTGAACCGCACCACGTAAAACCGCATAAGTGTGAAACGGCCCTAGTGTGGATTCCAATTTAGCGCTTAGCCAGCAATGACGGACTGCCCGTAGTAGTTTACTGTGGAACTTGTACTTATAATTTTAGTTTATAACGTACGTTTCCCATCCGTTCAGGTTTCCTAGAAACGTTCTTTTTTCATGTGAATGGGAGAATCTCAAGGGGAAGGAATTTTACCAACCCTTAAAAATTGGTTGGTGATTTTTAACGATTACATTTTAAATTAGAAAACGAGAATGGTATCGTTTTTCAGGGTGGACGAAGAAGAAAAGTATAGTGTCACTTAAAAAAAAAGCAAATGTACTTTTACATTTATTTTTTTGATTAATGTTCAACTGTTTTGCTTATAACTGTTTCCTATTTAATTAAAATATCGTTTCATTTAAGAAAATAGTACTACTTTATATTAGATAACAATAGCGGATTGCACAGGTACCGGTACGTATAAATTAGAAATTATTTTTAAAAACTAAAAGTCATCTTGAAATTTTTTGTTTAACAACGTAATCAATTTCTTACGAATTACACGCTAATAACACATCAAATATATCGAATGTTTTGTTGTTGTTTAGATGTGTATGTACCGTGTCTGTGATCGTTTTAGTTTTTTGATCAGATTGCCCTAAGAGTTTATTTTACTAGATGGCAACCCTACGGTAATGAATTGTTACATTTCATTTGGAACTTCAGTTAGCTCATTAGATTTGATTGACCCATGAATTCAGAAAAATGCAGCACATTCGCCTTAAAAACGGGACAATTACCTCTCTCACGGGAAATGTTGGTGACAAAGGGATTCTTTACTTCAAAACGGCACGTCTGGTCACGTGTCATATAGCAAAATTTCACGGTCTCTTGCAGTCAGAAACAAAGCGAGTGCTACTGGCACGAGTCCCATCTGTATACGTGTAGAAGTTAACGAATTATTTCCACCTAGTACTTTGAGTTAGTTAACTTAAACAAGTGAGTGGAGCGACAAAGACAGTTACAATACGAACGCTGTTGAGTCGCTGATTGTCCAATTTACATCTGTGACGTGGACTGTCAACATGGCGCCGCGCTGCACTAGATTATCCCACTCGTACATTTCCGTAGATTTCATTATTGAAAACAACGCCGTTTTCATACAATCAATGGAGACACCTAACAATATAAACAACTTTAGCAGTGACGGCAGTTAGAAATTGCATGGTGTTTGGAGTTGGTTGGAAATGGCAAGAATTATTAGGGCTTGTAATTATGGTAATAGCCTATATTTAAACTAGCGTAATAAAGTCCTAACAAGGGGGGGGGTATGAGTCACCGAAATTGTTTAAAATATATGTGGAGTGAGTCCTGACCATGTGGAAAAGGAAATGTAGGGGGATGGGAGTTGAAGTGTATATGTACATACACGTATATACTACAGTTGGAGGATGATCAGGTGATACTGGTATAGTATATAGATGGCCTTTAGTATATGACCAGAAATATATATGAAGAGTGCGGGAAATGGGGTATGAAAATCAACTCAGACAAGACAAAATATGTGTGCATAGGAGACCCAGGGGAGTATTTAGGGGGGACGAACGGGACTGGACCCCTCTCCCGCAAGAGGGGTCGAAAGAAATTTCCTTAATCTCTTAGTTTTTAATCTATTGTATTAATTTCTCAGCTGAGTACGCTAATACAGTAGTATCCCTCTTTTAAATATAGGTCTACAAAAAAGTTTATTACACAACACTTGCGTCTGCGTTTGAAATATGAAATACAGAAAAATCAAGTAAGTCAATAATCATCTTATAAACAATGTTTCAGTAGCTCTTAGTTTTACTGTGTTAATACTTTAATGGGATTGATTTCAGTATGTTATTACACGATTTTCAGCCACTTTAAATATTGTAATATCGATTAGCCTGAATTTGTTTTCCTTTGTATGAAGGCGACTCGACCGGACCCCGTAAAGACCAAATTCTATATAAATAGTAAAGCAGTTTTACCTCTTTCTTTTCCGTCTGGTGGCCTTTATCCTTTACGAAGCTCTACGCGTTTCGGGACATATGTCCCATCATCAGGAATATCCCTTGGTGAAGTTCGTCAATAGTTAAAATATTAAAAACATCTTTTTATACAACTTTACAGATTACAATAAATATAAATATAAACACGAAAAACACATAAAAACCCCCAAACGTGAGAACACACGCGATATCGCTGGTGAGCACCACGAATTACTGTAGTCGACTGCTGTGCTCATGTTGTTATAGGTCGCGCACTATGGACCTTGTTTTGTATTCTTATCGCTGTGTCGTACAGTGGATTTGACTGGAAATTCAATTCTTCATTAAGAAGGACCTCTTTTGTGTTTTTATCTTTATAAGCCTTATATATTTCGAATTATACGACAGCATTCATATAACTTCCTTTTCTGCATACGTGGAGGGGTTGAAAGTTCGTCATGAAATCGGTATAATTATGGTTTTTGTCCATCAGATGGGGCGCGTAATTTGACACAGTTTTACTAAATTCTTTTTTAGGTAAATATTCTTTAAAGCGTTTTTTAAAGGGTCTACCAGTTTGGCCAATGTAGAAACTATCACAGTCATTGCACATTATCTTATAAACCCCCGTCTTGTCCTCAACTGATTTTGAATTTTTAGGTAGGAGTATCTTATTAACATTGTTATTAGTTCGGTAAGCCATTTTTATATTTATCTCACCGAATACTTTGTTTAAAATTTTGGGTAGGGTGTTACCATATTCTGATGCTACATACCTAACTCTATTTCTATTATTTTCTTGTAATTCTATGTTGTTTTTCTTTTTTCGGTGTTTCTTGACTAAACTTTCCACAATAGAACCTTTATAACCATTGGCCTTAGGTATGTATTTGATCTTGTTTAGTTCTTCATGAAACTCTTTGTCTTCCAATGGTATGGAAAATAATCTATGTATTAAACTATGATATGCTGACATTTTTTGAGAAAATGGATGATGTGATTCAGCATTTATCGTGAGATCCGTGGTTTTCGGCTTCCGGTATATTTGATATTGAAATTTTTCATCCAGTCTTGTAATTGTCAGGTCGAGGAAGTTAAGTTTATTATTTACCTCCGTCTCAAGTGTGAACTGTATGTTTTTATTGATACCGTTCATGTACTTTTTCATATTTTCTATTTGTCGTAATGTGCCATTAAAAATTGTGAACGTATCATCAACGTAACGTGTATATGATATTATTTTCCCGGAAAGTTTATTTACGTTATTGAGCAAATAAGTATTCTCATAGTGATTTAGGTGATACCAATGATTTAGGTGCTGAAAGAGTATAACAATTTATGGCACAGAGGCTCGCGGCGTGAATGAATCGGACGGGAGAAGACTAGACGATGCCCTGAGGAGATATGCTAGAAAATCACGACTGGCCAGTGTTCAAAATGGTACCATCAGAAATGTTGTGGGGACTGACGAAACCATAAAACAAAATATAGGAAGGTGTCAACTGATAGTATGATAAATATCGGCGAATAGCGGATGTTACACTTTCGAAAGTAGTTTGAAAGTGGAGGTCATCTAGAAGGAGAAGAAAAAAGACGACACGGAAGAACGTGGAACGAAAATATCAGAAGGGCCATGAGGAAGAGAGGATTGCTCAAAGAGTAAGCCTTAAACACAGAAATGGCGATCAAGTTTGGACGTCGGAAGTGTGACAAAAATTTAAAGGCAATTTAAAAAGCACAAAATAATTTTTTGTTCAAAATAACACGTGAGAAAATAATCCACCCTCCCCTCTGTACCTATATACCTGTACCAACTTGTAAAAAGGCTAGTACGGACATGCAAATTATACTGTTATAAAGAGAATACTAATAATCATTCTAATTAAATAAAAACACGTGTAATAATAAATGAAATACCTAACTCAATAAAGAAAAGGTAGGATAATTAATAGTAGTTAATTAATGGAAAAATAATAATAATAAAAGTACGAACTACTTTTCTCTCGGCGTGTGAACTGCGCCCGCTTCCCTACTCACGGCCGCAAAATCAACCCCAGTCGACCCAGAATCTCTGACAAGTTAACAGCTTTACCATGTGTCGTGAAGGTGAACGTACGTATGTATTGCAAAACGAAGTAGCAGAAAGTAAGTGTTTCGTGGTTACATACTCCACATGTAGTTGAAACGAAGTGAAACGTAAAACAAGTAAAGTAGTTTAAATGTAGAGAAAGAATTAAAAATAACTAAGATAGCCGACACATCTCTTTATAAAAAGATTTAACTTGTAAGGTATGTTCCATACCATATAAAAAGGTAACATTAGTGCAGTTAAAACTAAAATGTGAAAAGTGAACACCAACGTCAGGAGTGAAGCAACGACGACAACTTTACGAGCTCCAGGTAGCAGAATCCTAGCGTCATGACTTTGATCGCAACTTAGAATCAACAAACTAAATGGAGGAACCCAAACGATAACAAATAACTTCCAGGAAAACCTACTGAAGAGGATCAGCAAGAGAACCAGCTGCAGATACACATTATACCCAGGTGACACTAAAGCGTAACTTCTATTCAATGTAATATACAACTGTATGGTTTTGAGCTCATCAGAGTAACACTTTAAAGAGTATAAG
The DNA here is from genome assembly GCA_034769895.1 of Magicicada septendecula. Taxonomy (NCBI): domain Eukaryota; kingdom Metazoa; phylum Arthropoda; class Insecta; order Hemiptera; family Cicadidae; genus Magicicada; species Magicicada septendecula. Next base: position 121,399,604 of record CM068372.1, read on the forward strand.
AGCATTTGATGCAGAATCTAGCAGAAGTTTATTTTAACGTAAAAACAAAAAGATGACCATTAAAGGTATTATTTTTAAATCATTATTTAAGAAGCCATAATAAAGAGATGTTTTTGCTAAAATCCAGAGAGTGAGTAAATTTACGTAACCTTGGACAAATTCCTGATATTTATATTTTCCCAATTTGTTGGTAAGTAATTTGTACTAACAACGGCAGCCGGTTTAATTGACAGCAACCAATTAAACTGGTTCCCTGAGTTATAATGTCTTAACAGGAGAGACGTTATAGAAGGCGTTAACAACGTTTTAAAGCCCACACTCACACACATATATATATATATATATATATATATATGTTTAAATCAGTCATTATTTCTTTATCAGAAGACTAAAAACAAAGTAGTATAATTTAACTAAACTAATCAGCAAATAACTATAACTCCTGCTATCAACAGACAAATCAAAAGTAATAGCATTTTAGGGAAAGGAACCAATGGAATAGGTATCACAGAATTATAAAGGCTGAAACCGATCTTACGACTATGACCACAAAGCTCGTAATGAAACATGAAGTTATCAAACGATGTGTGGTAATAAAAACAACAGTGGACAGGAAAAGGAAGGAAGATGCACAGATGTGACTGTATTAAACGGTGGCGGTTCTGCCCTTCTTACACGGCAGTTACTCGTAGATACTTACAAGAAAGGCTGTCGACTGAAATGCCATCAGTTAAGTGAAAATCACTTAAGTGAAAATCCGTCAAAAATATTTTTTTTTCTTTTTTCTTTTGATAAAATAAAATTTCTCCCTAATATAAAGCGTTTCAAAAAATTCTTTTCTTACTTATGTTCCGTATAAGTTTCGCCCAGTACATATCCTTTATAGCCTATTATAGTGATGGTTGATTTTGCCACTGGTATTACGTTTTCTTATGAGAAAGTAAACCGGACGTGGTGTAGAAATTAAAGAAAACGAGTGTGTAGGTGATACACACAAAAGCGTAGGCACAAGATTAAGAACTCTAAAAGTCAATATTACAAAATTTGTCAGTGGTACTCCGCTCGGAAGTAGAAATCGACAAACTGATGCTGTAATTCTAAAATTACAACCTTATTATGGACTGGCTATTAGGTGAAATAGTGAATCCGCCAAAAAAACATGAAAAGACCCATATGGGCTCGATACTTTTGTATCGTGGCATCCGATGAAACACCACAAAATCATGCGTTGTGTCCAATAGGTGAAACAACGTGGCGCAAGAAGTTCAACTTATCAAAGCTTCAAAAAACAACTTACTATCATACACAACACGTTCGTCTGGTTGTAAATATCATGAGCTTTATCAGACATATCATTTAAGACCTTGCGAAGTCAGAATTACTCGTAAAACGTCTTGAGGGTAGAGCCCAGAATCTAAAAAGAAGCCCTAAATAATGTTATTTGGATCTATGTACAAAAGAAAAATGTAGGATGTAGGATGATTAACTTGAAATTTGATGTTTATGAGGCGGTGACAACACTTAATGATGACCGCGTTGGTAAGTGGATCCTATTCAAGCAAACTGGCCTGAAACCTGTGAAACACACACTTCACAAATATGATGAAGGCTCTGTATCGGAGGTAATAGCGGAAGCTGGAAAAGCTCAACAAAAGATGGAAAAGAAGATAAGGAACACATGTTAAAAAGAAGACTGAAAGTCATTTTGAGGAACAAGAAGACCAAGAACCAGCGTATAGGTCATGAATGAATTAGAAGAGAATGAATGACAATCATGTTTACATGTAGTTTTTTTATTTTTCCTTGTTTTTTCGACTTGATGTATCTTTTTCTCAGTAACTACTAGATATATAACATTGAAATTTTTTCTGGATGTAAAACTAATGATCTTGTATAAATTGATTATTAAACAATAATTAAAATAAAAAACATTCAATTAAAAAAATAAATATTAATTTTTTTAAAGCGGATTTCAAACAAACATTTTAGTAGATTGCAAGTTGCCATAAACTAAAACTTTTACTTTCACTTACATAAAAAGATACAAGCTTAATTGAAAAGAAAACCAATCTGATATTTTCTACAGTTCCTGACAAGAACAAAATATCGGTATGGAGAACCATACATGACTTCCACGTTCTAACATTTATATTTTAAGTCATTTTCGAAATGGAATATTTCCATAGAAACTACTTCTTTCTACTTACTGCTTCAGCCTTAACCACAGTACTGTGGTCAATAACGTATACCACCTCACGTTATCGCACTCGATTTTCACTGATGTTAGAAGTCAATGGCACTGGGGAAACGTCTGGTTTTGCAGAAAAAATTGGACTATGGCCAAACAGGCCGGGAAGGAATTTTAACAACAAAATACTTCATTGTTGCCGATAACGTAGGCCTTGAGTCATATTTATCAAAATTAAGTACTTTACTCTTGTTAAAACATAAAACGTTCCAGGTAAATTACCCCTTCCTCTTAACCGATCTTCATCAAAATCAAAAGGCCTTGAGTTCTCTACAATTCAGGGACGTACACAAAAAATTATTCGATTCTGTTAGAATTTACGGCAGTTATCGTTTGTCACAAAAAATTACCCTTGTTAAAACATAAAACGTTGGAGATAAACTACCCCTTTTTCTTAATCGATCTTCACCAAAATCAATAGGCCGTGAGTCCTCTACAATTGACGGATGTATGCACAAAATTATTTGAGTCTGTTTAAATGTGTGGCAGTTATCGTTCGTGATACAAAAAATTACCCTTGTTAAAACATAAAACGTTGCAGGTAAACTACCCCTATCCCTAAACCGATCTTCACCAAAAACAATAGGCCTTGAGTACTCTACAATTCAGGGCTGTATACAAAAAATTATTTGATTCTGTTTTGAATTTGCGGCTGTTATCGTTTGCCATAGAAAAATTCTACACACAGACGGACAGACGGACAGACAGACAGACAGACACACAGACACTTTTCGAAAAATGACATTTCTTCATGTTTTGAGGGTAGTACAATCAGAATCAGCCGTTATCTCGAACACGATTTTTTTCGCCGTGACCATAATTCCATTTCCTTATGGAACATGGAAGTAAAATGTTAAACGGTCATATATAGGGCCAAATGGTCCCCTTAAAGGCTAGACTACGTATAAAACGATGAGACGTGAATAGAACATAACAAACCGCCTATAAGTGATTGGATCCACCAGAACAGAATTAATTGATAAGAGAACAGGAGGGCACTGTCATCAAAGAATGAGCAACGAAAGACGTTCGAAGCCGGCATTTAATTATAGGCTGCGTAAAGCAAAATCCTGGAAGGATGGAGTCATGGCGGATTAGAGCCATAGGTCTATCCTTAAAGTTGATTATGTTACGCACAATTTTATTGTTTTGTCAATTATTTCACGGTAATTATGTTGTAAAATTCCTATAGGGGACTCAACCATGGTTGCAACGTTCGTTGGTGAACAGCTATCCTGGCCTCAGATATGAATCCGCGCATGGATGTAACAGAGAAATGATTATACAAATGTAAAATAAAAAATCAAAGCTGATGAGAAAATCAGTTCACATTTACCTTCACCACGAACAGAAGCAACAATCCATTAGTCTCTCCAAGTGAACCCCATTTGGTTTATAGTGATCGAAATTTTAAAAATTTATAATTTCTCGATCAAGTGGCACGCTCACACACTCGAATTGACAGACACAAGCCCGGGTCGTAAATAAAGAAGAATTAGGGACACGTCAGACCCGACGCCAGTGCGAAGACAATGATAAAAACGGGTGCGTACACACCACAATAAGAATCTAAGGAACGTCGTTGACAGCTCAAAGTTAGTTACAATTTACAGCACCTAGCGAACGAAACAAAGGTTTAGTCCAGCTGCCTGGTTACGCAGAAATGAAATGGAACACATGCTGTGGGGGTGAGTTGTAACGAGCACACATAAGAAAGGCTACACCCAGCAACAAAGGGGTACAGAGAAATCTCGACAAATATGTAAACAATAGAACGGACACTCAGTGAATACTGGAAGTACGCAGCCCAGCATGAAAACAAACCCTGACAGCTAGCTAAATTTACAACTAGAAAGCGTGGGATTCGTTCAAGGATGTCACCAACGAAAAGTTGATAATCGGCGGAACGAGCGAAGGGTAAATTGAACAATTGACCAAGGCACTGCAGACTCTTAACAAAAGCTAAGTCAGAGAACCTCGACGACGTCGAAACAAAGATTGACAGACAGGCGAGAGAATTGCTCTAGTTTCTGAGAAGTAGCGCAACGTTCGTCGCTGGAATATTCCGGGGATGTCGGCAACCAACCAGCGTTGGGCATCTTCCTAAAGAACTCGTGGAGAGAGGAAGAAAGACTCGAACGACGAATCGGGAAACCGATGACAAGATCTACAGGGTAGTAGGAATTTAAAGGAACCTATCACCAATCCGAAAGGGCGTGGAAATATAGAATTTTGCCTTCTGGGTAGTATGTTTGATAAAAACTGTTTGCGAGGGCGCGGAACAGCAGTTAGTAAGACAGTTAGTAATACACTTGGTAATACGGTAGTTATGGCAGTAATACGGTAGAAGACGAGTAATAGTAGTTGCAGTAATAGTAGTAGTTGGAGCGGTAATAACAGTAGTAATTGAAAGAGTTTACGCGACTTACCGAACTTTTAACTCAGAGAAATCGTAACCAAGTCGCGGTCATAAGTGAACTTAGACATTTAATACAATCTCAATTACACAAAAGTCTGTTCGACAGTTATATGAGTTCCGATAATCAACAGTGCGTATAGACATAACTATCAATAAATATCAGTGCGTACGTGACACTAAACTACGACCGACACGCAACATAATAATACAAGTGATTAACATTCTGAGAGTATAACAGTGGGTGACAATTCAAACACTATTCCACCATAATGATTCGTTATATTGAACATTTGAACTGAGTGAACCAAACCGAACACTATTACGCACATAGCATACACTACGTCCAAGATAGACAAGATAGATGAAATAGTTAATTATACGAACACGCACACAGCAAACTCTAAGAGTAAACCATCTTAATGACGATGTTGACATCTTAACACTTGAACTCAAAAACACCTGACCCCAGCGGGGAGTACAACACCACACTATACATAACGAGAGTGGAAATTAGTGAAGTGAAGTGAAGTGTTCTTCAATTAACAGTGATTAGCATGTACAAGGAATCCACCAACGGATGTCATCTTACGCCGATGGAATTTTGGATAAACCCTTTTGCAAGATAAGCCTTTATGTTTATTAAATCCTAGTGATACATATACTACTGCACTGTCTCATCTTTTCAAAGAGCTACTCCCGAGAGATTTTGTAAAGTTATATAAATCATAAATCTTATAAAGTTAATATTAAAGTAATTCATCTGAGCATAATGAACGCATTTAGCTAGGGATAAAATATATTTGATTGTTTATTGTTTGTATATGTATATTACTGCGTTGTATTTGAATGTACTGTATGTCTTGTTTTTCAGGAAACAACGAACGAATATTATTGTATTTTGTTATTATGTGTTTTAATTATGTATTTGCAGGACATAGTAATTTACTTAACCAATAATATAATAAATAAGTAATTATTATTTATATACTTAAATCTTGCGTTCATTATTGCAAATTAACCTTGACAATTAATTTATCACATTCCAAGCATTTTCATAAAGAGTCTCAGAGTTATGCTAATTATCAATGGACACAACCAAATCGACCATTGAAATGTCCGATTAACAGGCTCATGCAAATCATACTGATTTGATAACTATATTGAGTCTAATCCGACAAATAAGTTACTTTCATATGTGTGTTAAATATTAATGTCAATTACAACCCTGTTTGATTACACATAATTAGTATACGAAGTTAATTAGATCCAATTTACCAATTTATAATTGGATAATTCGATAATAATAATAATTAGCATAATTACACTAAATATAAATGGTACGGCAAACATAATTAATCAATTAATTGCCAATTCCATTTATATACACATAGGTTTATTCTGACCATGTGAAAAGTCTGGAAAGACACTGAGACCAAAGTTCAACATGGCAAGACCGTATTTTCACCAAACGGAAGCAACTTGCAGTGGAACTCAGTAAGTTGTATTGGCTACTTGGTTCTAACAGAACACTGCTATACTATTCAATTAATTTGAAATTATACCTTAATTTGATCCGTCAGGCGATCTTGTAGTTAAATATTCCACTCCTAGTAATAGGTTAAGATCTCCTAAAGTAATAGAAAATTGCTCAGCCATATATAAATTGATATGTGATGATTGTGACAAGTTTTACATCGGCCAAACGGGGAGGAAATTATTTGACAGATATAAAGAACATTTACCAAAAAAGAACATCACATCAGCCAAGTCAAAATTTGCTTTACATTTAATTAATGAAAATCACAACTACACTGGGTTTGCGGAGAATATGGTACCCATGCATGTCACTAACAAAGGTCGTTTGATGGATGCGTTGGAAGAATTCGAAATTTATAAAGCATCTAAAATACATAAAGAAAGGTTGCTCAACGACCAGCATTCATTTAGATCGAACACGTTGTACAATACCGTAATAAAGATAAACGGTGAACTTTGCAATCAGCCCAGATGATATGTGACTGTCAGGCAGTGCGCACTGTCTTCGTAGGGTGTGTGTACGGTGTTTTAATTATGTCATTTGTAACAGTTGTGTTTGTTATATTCGTTAGTGTGTGTATATGTTTTTTAATAATTTCACCGACGACTCCTATATATTAGGGAGAAGAAGTTTTACCTGATGATGGGAATTTAATTCCCGAAACATCTAGTGGAATATTTAACTACAAGATCGCCTGACGGATCAAATTAAGGTATAACTTCAAATTAGTTGAATTTTATAAGCGATCTGGAGACCATTTATGTGATGAACTGCTATACTACACCATTTTGAACATCAATATATGTACTTCATCACATCAGGTATACATCAGTAGGCTTCAGCTAATCTCGAAAATTTGGAAATTCTACCACGGTTCCAACATAAAATCTTCAGTGGTTTAGACAGCGCTTCGTGATGTTTTACAAACACACTTTTGCATAGTGACTTATGTGTTTCAAGAGTTTGCGAAGAAATTGCTAGACATAGTCTTAAATATGGCGTATGTATCAGTGGCCACCAAAACACTGTCGGTAAATTTGAATGGGGATTTCAAATGAACCTCGGTGACTCAAACGCTTCAAGCTTTCTGACCTTAAACAAATTTTAATTTGTGTTTGAAATTTGTGTGATTGTTGTTTATAACCCATATGTTATTTTAAAAACTTAAGATGCCGGAATTAGATAATTAGAATCTCTATCAGTATTTCTATTGCCATTTATAAATTAATAACATGCTTACTACCCATAGAAGAGAATATATATATATATATATATATATATATATATATATATATTGCAACAATACATATATTTGCATATTTGCCCAGGGCGGTATGTTTGTAAATATTTAGCATAGAAAATATATGATGAACAGTTTTTAACAATAGTATACAGGCTAGGAATTGTCAGAAAGCGTACACCTGCCCCCGCGAGTGAATACAGCGCTTGTGTGTTTGTGTGTGTGAACGCAAGCTACGACAGGGAAGAGTCTACGATAGGGTGATGCGTACGAATTCTCTGTAATCAGGTTTTAACCGGATAAAAATAACCTAATTAATACGTTTTAAACTTGTAAACAAACACTTAACCCCAATTATAAAAACACCATTACATTAAGGAATTTTTAACGAATATAGTGATGTAAAAGTATTGCAGAAATTTGCAATAATAAATTTGCCAGGTAATTTAATGTTAATTACTAGTGTAATTAAATAGTAATTAATAAGTGTGTTATATGTGAGTGACCAGGAAAAATTACGCAAACAATGATATCGCTTGTGCTACGAATATGTTTACGAAATCGCGAAAATGAGCCAAAACGTGATTTGTAATTAAAAGGACGCTTTGCACGAAGTGGCAATATCTAACAGGTCGAAAACAGTCCTGGACTTGTCAGATTGCCGTCCAGTATAAATACCACCGGCAATTTTGGGGCGGTCTCAGACTCAAGAAATCTTCATACAACGTCACGCTGCCGGTTTGCCGCGTGATCGACATCTTTACCACACACACCACTACTTATGGAGGAACTCTGGACCATCACAAACAACAAACAGTAGAGACAGAGAACACAGCATCATCATCGTCATCATCATCATCATCATCAAATTCTCAGGATTCAGGACACACACACACACACACACACACACACACACACACACACACACACACACACACACACACACACACACACACACACACACACACACACACACACACACACACACACACACACACACACGCAACGGTAACGTCGGCAAGTACGTAGGTGATGAATAAACAATTATATTTTTGTTTGTGAAAAGAACTCTCAAAAAGAAACTTATATATGAACAGTAAAGACTTAAAGTTTAAATATAATTACT